>JAOPSE010000116.1:6722032-7322032 GCA_029449295.1 Zea luxurians
CGGCGACAAGGTCCGCGTCGGCGGCGTCGCGTTTCGCTTGCGACTTCTTCTTGCCCTTCTTCTTGGCGCCGCGCTGAGTCAAGGCCTCGGGGGCATCTTCCAATGGGCGGCCCTGGGGCTGCTTGTCCTTCCGGAAGATAGCCTCGACCGCCTCCTGGCCGAAGGCGAACTTGGTGGCGATGTCCATCAACTCGCTCGCCCTGGTGGGGGTCTTGCGACCCAGCTTGCTCACCAGGTCGCGGCAGGTGGTGCCGGCGAGGAAGGCGCCGATTACATCCGAGTCGGTGATGTTGGGCAGCTCGGTGCGCTGCTTCGAGAATCGCCGGATGTAGTCCCGGAGAGACTCTCCCGGCTGCTGTCAACAGCTTTGGAGGTCCCAGGAATTCCCGGGGCGCACGTACGTGCCCTGGAAATTGCCGGCGAAAGCTTGGACTAGGTCGTCCTAGTTGGAGATCTGCCCCGGAGGCAGGTGCTCCAACCAGGCGCGAGCGGTGTCGGAGAGGAACAGGGGGAGGTTGCGGATGATGAGGTTGTCATCGTCCGTTCCACCCAGTTGGCAGGCCAGACGGTAGTCCGCGAGCCACAGTTCCGGTCTCGTCTCCCCCGAGTACTTTGTGATAGTAGTCGGGGGTCGGAACCGGGTCGGGAACGGCGCCCGTCGTATGGCCCGGCAGAAGGCCTGCGGACCGGGTGGTTCGGGCGATGGACTCCGATCCTCCCCGCTGTCGTAGCGTCCCCCACGCCTGGATGGTAGCCTCGGCACACCCTTTCGTCGAGGTGGGCCCGACGGTCGCGGTGATGGGGCTCGTTGCCGAGGCGACCCGGGCCGCGCTGTGTTGCGCGCGCGCCCGGTGTAGATCGAGGCTTCCTGCATGAATCGGAAGTCGCGACATGATGTTCCGAGGGTACCCCTGCCTTCGGAGGCGGAGCTCTCGGCCCGCCGGACCGCGGTGCCTTCCAGGAGATCCTTGAGCTCTCCCTAGATTCGCCGCCCCTCGGTGGTTGATGGCTCCGGCATCGCGCGGAGGAGCATTGCTGCTGCCAGGTTCTGGCCGACCCCATTGGATGCGGGTAGCGGCCTGACCCTGACATCGTCGGCGATGCGGTGCTGGAAGCCCTGGGGTAGATGACGCATTTCTCCGGCCGGAGGTTGGCCCGCCCATGCCTGCCCGACGTCCCGGCGGATTGGCTCAAGCGCTCCTGCTCCCTCGTCGAGCCTGGCCTGCACCCCGCGGATTTGCTCGAGTTGTGGGTCGTGACCCCCCGCCGGAACGGGGACCACAGCCAGCTCCCGCGGGATGTCAGCGCGAGGCATCAGCCTAGGGAGATCACCGTCCTCCGGCATGCCGAGATGGTTGCCTTCGGAGGGACCCCCTAGATCGACGTGGAAACATTCGCGGCTCGGCCGCAGTCCTCGTCGCCGAGGCTACGGCTACCGTCGGAACAGTCGGAAAGGCAGTAGTCGCATGCGGTCATGAAGTCCCGCATGGCACTGGGTTGCCAAGTCCGGAGAAATCCCGACAGAAGCTGGGCTCGTCGTCTTCCTCGGACCCAGAGGGCCCGTAGGTCGAGACGTCCGTCAGCCGGTCCCAAGGTGACCGCATACGAAACCCCAGAGGGTTCGGATTCGCCTCTGCGAGAGCGTCCGCCAAAGCGGAGCCGCTAGGCGGGTCGAGGCTGAATCCAAAAGGCGTGGGATGGGAATCGATAGGTACCTCTTGGTCGACGGGTGTTGATGAAGTCACGTTGGGGACTGACTGCACCGTCGTCTCAGGTACGAGGGCGACACCCAGCAAGCCTTTCATGAGCGTGCTGGCGTCGTCCGTTTGCTTGGTATTGGCGTGTCGCGGGGAGACAGCGCTCGTCTTCGTCTCAAGCGCGAGGTCGATGCCCGGCGCGCCCTCCGTTGGAGTGCTGGCGCTGTCGACTCGCTCGACGGCCCACGAGGCGCCGCCTCTTGCTTGGCCTTGGTTGCCCCGCCTCCTCCTCCGTCGGCGGGGAAAAAGACGGGGAGCTTGAAGGTTGTTCTTCCGCCACGCGGGGAAGACGTAGTCGATCCCGCCGCCGGCGGGCGGACTGTCTGCCGCCATTGTCGCTGTCGCCTGGCGGTGGAAAGAGTATCATGTCGTAGCTGCCGTCGAGGGACATGAACTCAAGGCTCCCGAAACGGAGCATCGTCTCGGGCCGGAGAGGTTGCTAGAGACTACCCATCTGGAGCTTGACGGGAAGCTGTTCGTCAACACGCAGCAGGCCCCTACCTGGCGCGCCAACTGTCGGCGTTTCGAGACCGGGGGGTCCCTAAGCCGACGAGTGAAGTGTCGCCGCGTGCCCCAGCTCAGATGGGTCGGCGCGAGGCCGAGCGCGAAGGGGGAAAGTGAGGTGGCCGGAGATGGGCGAGAGAGAGGTGGAAATCCCGCGGCCTTCGTGTTCGTCCCGCGCCCAGGTCGAGTGCGCTTGCAGTAGGGGGTTACAAGCGTCCACACGGGGGAGGGAGCGAGCGGCCTCACACGAGCGCCTGTCTCGTCCTCGTCCCCGCGCGGCCAACCCTCTCTAAGAGGGCCCTGGTCCTTCCTTTTATAGGCGTAAGGAGGGGATCCAGGTGTACAATGGGGGGGTGTAGCAGAGTGCTACGTGTCTAGCGGAGGAGAGCTAGCGCCCTAAGTACACGCCATCGTGGCGGCCGGAGGGATTTTGGCGCCCGGTTTGTGTGATGTCGTGGCCGTCGGAGGAGCGCTGGAGCCTGGCGGAGGGACAGCTGTCGAGGCCGTCGAGTCCTTGCTGACGTCCTCTTGCTTCCGTAAGGGGGCCGAGAGCCGCCATCGTCAGGGAGCGTGCGGGGCGCCATCATTGCCTATCTGGCGGAGCGAGCCAGATGGGACGCCGGTCTTGTTCCCCGTAGCCTGAGTCAGCTCGGAGTAGGGTAATGATGGCGCCTCCTGTTGATGTGGCCGGCCTGCGCCCTAGGATGGGGCGATGTGGAGGCTCCTCCGAGGTCGAGGTCGAGTCCGTCTTCCGTGGCCGAGGTCGAGTCTGAGCCCCTAGGTCGGGCGAGGCGGAGGCCGTTGGCTGAGGCCAGGGCGGAATTTGAGTCCTGGGGTCGGGCGAAGCGGAGTTCGTCGTCTTCTGGGGCTGAGCCCAAGTCCGAGCCCTGGGTCGGGCGGAGCGGAGTTCGCCGTCTTCCGGGGCTTAGCCCGAGTCTGAGCCCTGGGTCAGGCGGAGCGGAGTTCGCCGTCTTCCGGGGCTTAGCCTGAGTCCGAACCCTGGGTCGGGCGGAGCAGAGTTCGCCGTCTTCCGGGGCTTAGCCCGAGTTCGAGCCCTGGGTCGGGCGGAGCGGAGTTCGCCGTCTTCCGGGGCTTAGCCCAAGTCCGAGCCCTGGGTCGGGCGAAGCGGAGTTCGCCGTCTTCTGGGGCTTAGCCCGAGTCCGAGCCCTGGGTCGGGCGGAGCGGAGTTCGCCGTCTTCCGAGGCTTAGCCCGAGTCCGAGCCCTGGGTCGGGCGGAGCGGAGTTCGCCGTCTTCCGTGGCTTAGCCCGAGTCCGAGCCCTGGGTCGGGCGGAGCGGAGTTCGCCGTCTTCCGGGGCTTAGCCCGAGTCCGAGCCCTGGGTCGGGCGGAGCGGAGTTCACCGTCTTCCGGGGTTTAGCCCGAGTCCGAGCCCTGGGTCGGGCGGAGCGGAGCTTCCTATGGTGCGTGCGACCAGGCCTGACTGCCTGTCAGCCTCACTCTATCAAGTGGCACCGCAGTCGGAGCGGTGCAGGCGGCGCTGTCTTTCTATCAGACCAGTCAGTGGAGCGGCGAAGTGACGGCGGTCACTTCGGCTCTGTCGGCTGAGGGGCGCGTGTCAGGGTAAAGGTGTTAGGCCACCTTTGCATTAAATGATCCTGCGATTTGGTCGGTCGGTGCGGCGATTTGGTCAGGGTTGCTTCTTGGCGAAGACAGGGCCTCGGGCGAGCCGGGAATATGTTCGCCGCTGGAGGGGGGCCTCGGGCGAGGCGGAGATCCTCCGGGATCGGCTGCCCTTGTCCGAGGCTAGGCTCGGGCGAGGCGTGATCGAGTCCCTCGAATGGACTGATCCCTGACTTATTCGCACCCATCAGGCCTTTGCAGCTTTATGCTGATGAGGGTTACCAGCTGAGAATTAGGAGCCTTGAGGGTACCCCTAATTATGGTCCCCGACACTATCCTTCTATAGGACTTTAGGGGATAATATAGTTGCAATAGTACATATTATAAATATGACACATCGCTCCAGGCATTCATCCATTGCAATATCTATGATAGTGTAACAAAAGTCCATCAAAGATCGTAATCCATCCGGGATTTTTCATCGATCAGATATATCGTTATAGTCTGTCATTCTCGCACAATGGGATATTTTGCCAGTAACACCTAAACCTTATAGGTTTCTGCCATCGAGGCTTTAGAGGATACCGTAATTCCACATCTAGTGGAAATTACCATGAGTAAAACTCATGGAATGCACATGTGCTTATTCGGTGAACTTCAAGTCCTTTGGTACCTCATCTTATTCCTTTTCGGGTCTATATGAGTCTTTATCCCTTTATAGGGATTATCAAACTTTGGTGTTTAACATAGACTTTATTTCTTCTGGAAAAGTTCCATCAAGGAACTATAATCTCATCTAGGAGATATTCTCTCTACATAGGAGAGTGATCATTCATCAGGAATGTATTATCTAGTACGAGATTTATATGTTGCATATTTATAATTCAAAGATATGAGTCCTCGTAGGATCTCATGTGGATCTTCAGAATCCTATTAACTGCATATTTTAATTCATGCCATTTGCCAGATATATTACATAGTGGAACCGTGTTTATTCAACACACATGTGGGATGGTCTCTGACAAGACCACTTGAACCATCGCATTCACCACACATTATTTCAATAATGCCCATAAATGTCCGAACTTCAAGCTCGTGACTTTCATTTTGTGATTATTGGTTCAGCCTCGATTGCATTTATCAATGACCCGATAAGAGAGCTTCAAGCACTCATGCCTAGGACTTTGTTTTGGATCCCTTTGCAATCTATAGAGGCAAGATAAGTGTCGACATATTTGTCTCCCACATTTAATAATGATCTCCGTCATTTCCCAAAATGAAAGATTCATTGTTCTGAATTCCCAGCACAATGATATTGCACACATTGCTAGGAATTTCATCATCAAGATGAACCTCTTCATGAGGCAAATCACCATCAGGGTGAATTAATCAGAGGAGAGTTATCACAGACCACGTGAATCTACAATTAGAACATATGCTTTGACTAAGGCTGATGGATCATATTCGCAGGCGTCCCCGAGAATAGATCAAATACCAATAAGTAAATTGTGGATATGATATTAATCCCGGGTATATCCACATCTACATCAGGTAGAAGCATTCAGACCAATATGGTTACTCCTCAACGATTTCTGACAAACTCCATATACACAGGAGTACATACTGAATGACATGTTCAGTTTAGCTTTTGTGCGTTTAATAGAATATTGAGGCATTACACTATATGGGCATTTCTCCCCCTAATGCCGAGATGTTCTAAAAGCATACAGATAAAATCCCCAACCACAATCATCCAGTTGTGGGCAATGTATGCTATTGTGGTGATTTATTTGAGAAATCTTACGCACATTACATATAGGGGTTTTATGCAGTGAGCTTTGGACTTAGATTAATGTAGTGGCATGAATACTACATAGTTGTCCTTCAACATGAAGGGTTAGTCTCAACATCCAGCGAGACACGCAACAACAAGTTGCTTCATGGTTACAATTCTGCAAAATTATTGTTATTACTACCAAATGCATAGTCAATCATTAAGATTTAGACTGATATGCGCAGCACTATTTTATCCATAAGGGTCCTTTAGGGGCTCATGCATACCATTCATTGTTTGGAGCTATTAGTTGACTTCAGATCAACAAGTAAAATGACCATCAGGGTCTAGCGCTCACAAGGACATTCACTGGTTGCATTGTGCTTTCAAGCACATATGAAAATATGTGTGTAGATTATGGTAGTAAAGTGCATGGCATCAGGCCAATGCTGCCAAGCAAATATTTTTTATGCATAGATGTACAGTCCAGCTCGTTTTTATCACTGCCCATGTTTTACCCAATTACTCATACTGTTCTGAAATTGGGTATCGATTTATGCAACATTTTTAGGTATTATAATTTTGAGAGAGAATTTATAACAATAGTTATTAATTTGTGGTGTTGTCAGTAGGGCAAACATTTCTCCTCATATTATATACCAAATTGTTCTATATAGCATTATTTCGATCTCTTCATTGTTCAGCAAAAAGAGAAGCTTTGGAATAGAACAGACAAGGCCAAGAATTCATTTTATCTGAGAAAAATCACCATATAACTAGCTTTTCATAAAACAAATGATGATAACTGCTTGGCAAGAACGAAACAAGACTGGTATCCGCCTATGATCCATTTTCAACAACAGATAGTACTGCTCTCATACGAAGAAATCGTCTGGAGCAGAGAGGATACAACAGGTCTCTACAAGATCTTCATATTTCTATCACAAATTATCATCACTAGTAGTCTAGTGGTCAAGACATATGGCTCTTCTGGCTCCAAGGACCAAGGACATATTAATGTCTAATTTAGCTTCAAGCTCTGTGGTGATGTGGGATTTTATAGCTAGTTTCTACTCTTCTTACTCCTAGTAGATCAGAGATAGATTACGGTAAGCATTTCAAGGGTGGAATCCAATGTAGTTCTGCTACATAAACTCCAGGTATATGTCCATTCAGGACTGACCTTTACCATTTGGCTTAAAAGTATATCATACCAATCAAAGGACTATACCTAGTCAATTCAGTAACTATAAGTATTTACAATTCTGAGAGATGTATGCAACACAAGTACAGAGGTCCTAGACAGGACGAGTAAAGTGGTTCGACGGGAACACACAATGTTTTTTTTGCACACCAACATAGTGAAATTTTTCTCAGAGTAACCTTTCGATGTACTCGCAACTTCGTGTTGCTAGGGTACTAGCCATTTATCTCAAAGTTCGCTTCATGTCGTTCAACGACAAAGAGAGCAACGTGTCAACATCTGGTTGAGAAATGTATAACTGAGATTTATAGCCTTAAATCATTTGGTAAGGTCTTATTGCTTACTAATAAAATCCCAATTTGTGATGTCTTCTGTACCAAAAAAGCTTTCATGCATTATATATCTTCGGTTTACTTCGGATAAACTTTATGCACGAGGGAGAGCAGAGATTTAACTTATCTGTGTTTCATTGTATTTCGATTTAATTTCCCAGATTTAATATAGTTGTTATGGCCACTTGGCGATATATATAAATATACGATGCCACACAACACAATCAAACAAAATATAAAGTGAAAACAAAATTGTTTACGAAGGTTGCACATAATGTGACTTCAGGATCTTGAACAACCCACCACAATCCACGTGAATACAAGCTCAAGCGTATCCGGTGTCAATGCGTGTGCAGCCATCAGAGCTACGACAACACAATAAGCCTTCGTAATAAACACAACAGACACAGTTGTGACTCGATAGTTGGGGTACAAGACAAGTCCACGCAACATACGCAATAGGCGCAATTGTGGCTCGATGATTACGACAGACGAACAATGCCTACAGGGCATACAAAAAATACGCGACTCAGGATAACGGTCCGACTCAACGGGAGTGGTCCGATTAAACGAGACTACGACATAGCAATCACATGACGCAGCCAAGTTCGTACGACACAAATACTGCGTCGTGTTACCAGGGCGCAGCCAATGCTCAGCCAATATCATAACACAACCAATGAATAATGTAGCCTCATCGGTACGTCCGAGTACCCACTATATCATTTAATCGCTCAAGATGAATCCAAAGGCTCAACGTAATATAAATATTTAGAGCGATTTAAGTATGCATAATACAACCTTCATATGTATTTTAATTTTCTGCTAAGTATCTACTGCAGGAAATAAAAGCAGAAAACAAACACAATAATTAATACATAAACACATCATATGTAAAAGGCAATTTCCATGCATTTTCTACTAATTATTTACGACAAGAAATAATTAATTAAGATAGAAAATATGTCTTATTCTATTTGTTATTTTCAACATGAAATAAACAGAATAAATAATATGGATCGTGCATTAAAATTGTATCACAATAAAAAAATTCAACGAAAAACTGTATATATTATCTATAAACATATATAAACAAATAGTGTGGAGCATCATTATTTACCGATAGAGATAAATATGTATTGGAGATATGGGGTAGTACTTGTGCAATATTTTGTACTTTCCCTTTATTTCTCTCGTCCACACATTTTTTTTGACTCCGTCGTCATGAGTGCCGCATGCATGCATGCCCATTTTTTTTTCACCCACTAGCACAGCATGCACAAACTACCAGGGAGGCAAGCAGCGGATCCGCTTTCCATGCGTGCAACTGCACAAGCGATTAGACCACCTTTACTGACACGCCTGGGGCCCACACGTTCTACCACTGCCTGCACTTTTGGTGCTTGACCGAATCATGTAACTACTGCATGTAGTCCCTGTGCAACGCCTGGGCATCAGGTTAAGGAACGGTGGTCAAGACAGCGTACTACAATGGCTGCGAGGGGTCGTCTTTCCTGTGCGGCGGCGGCGTCATGAATGCCAAGGCAGTGCCGGTGCTCTGATTAAGTTGTGTGCGCAACTGCGCACCCGCAGTATTCACGGAGAAGAGAACACCTAGTCCTCGCGCAATGTGTTTTTTTACCGTGAACAGTAGATCGCATATTCAATCTAAACATTTCATACCGTGTTTCTTGATTCAGCGAACGGAAGCGAAGACTGTCGCGTAGGACAGTTCGGCTAGGCCGGAGGACCTGCCGGCGGGTGGAGAGTCGGTGCCGATCGGATCCACAACAACGTCGAGGTAGAGCGTGCTGATAACGTGTTGAGAACTACATTGCCGCAGATCACCAGATCTGCTCCCTTCTCTCCCGTCAGCAGTAGAGGCGCAAGAAGCTGTAGAGAACCTGTCTCCCTTCCCATAAGCACGACATAATAAATACACAAGACACAAGGTATAGGGTTGGGCCTCTGACCTCTTTCTCTTCACTGTATTATAAGGCGGTGTACAGGTTCCTTATATAGAGATGTGAGACCCCTCAGGGGCAAAACAGGTATTTGCCCATATAACCCTAACTAGGGTTACTTAACATAAACCACACCAGTGTCATGTCTGTCTCAGGTCTGGAATATCCATCGAGCATCAAGCAGACCATATTGACGCGGCTACAACTTGCCGCTACTGTGGGCTAAAATTTCGGAAAAATCTCAATCAGTTACCAGTGGAATTGGGCTCCAGACACATTAGAGTTAGTCCAAGACAAATGCCTTAGACTGGGCTCAGGACCAACTGGCCAGGGCTGTACGGCCCAAGTTCCGAGCCAGTTCGGCTAAGCAAGACAAATTAAACCACTGTTTCCATTTGCGAGGCTGTTTTCACATGTCTGATCACGCGTATTTCCCTTTTATCACCCCATATAATATATTAATTTATTTTTAGTATTAAGGAGGTAACAGACGATGAGACGAAGTCTTCATATTAACTCCCAAGGATTATAAATTATCATGTTAGTCAGAGAGGATAAAATCAAAATGCCCATAGCAATATTGATAGATAAGACGATAGCACCATCATTATTATGCAAATAATTATTCCGAAATGTTATGTGTCTATTTTGTAGCTATAACTACCCATTATATATCTATATATCTACCTATATATGTCTTATATATGACCATTCTATCTATTCTTTATCTATAGCTATCTACCCATATATTCCAAATCTATATTCCATGCCGGTAATCTCCCTCTTCACCGTCTCAATTTTGGACTCCTACTGAAAAAGCGTAAAAATACAGTAATGCAAACTCTTCGTTTCTAAGTGTTAGATTTAAGGTTTTTATTACAAAGGTTCTCGCCAATATGATTGCTCTAATAGCCTATAAAGTAATTAGACCTTCACAAGCCGCTTTTATTCCTAGGAGATATATAATGAAAGGTGTCATTATCTAACCATTCATGAGATGCACAAGAAGAAATGTGGGGCCTTACTCTTAAGAACTTTTTCGGTTATTCTAATTCCATGTTTATTAGAGTGGATTGGAATGACTTGAGATGTATTTTGACTTGCTATGGAGTTAAACAAACTCAATACAAGCCGATCCACATGGATCAGGTGAAACAAACAAGCCCTAAGCGAGATTTTGAAAAGTGCATTTTCTTCAACAAGTGTTGAGAATGAAACTCTTTTCACCAAAATGTTGCGCCTCTAATAATTGATCAAGTAGTCTCCAAAGGATCAAGTAGTCTCCAAAGGCTTTTCAACAAGTGTCAAGATTTTCTTTTTGGTTGTGAGATGGGTTCTTTCCATATTGATACTTGGATATTCCTATGCATCATAGAAAAGTAGAAATACAGATCCGAAGAAATAGAGGATAGATTTCAAACAAGCTTAGTTTTTGGGAAGGAAAGATGCTTTCGATTGGGGAAGATTAGTCCTAATTAATTCAGTTCTTAGTAATCTAACTATGTTTATGCTATCTTTTTTGAGGTACCTCGAGAGGTACTAAAGAAACTATTAATCAAATAAATCCTTTCATTACTTAAGGAAAAAGAAAACATCTCATCTAATCTTCATCAAATTGAATTATAACGGCTTGTATTTGACTCGACAGGTCATCTATTGATTATCCATTCCATATATTGTCACACCCGGGCTTTAAGGAACAAAGTCGGGTGCATCTCATATATGCGCCAGAGAAGACAACACATATAATAACAGAGTGCATAGAGATAAATGTCATAAATATCATAAATGCACTTATTACATAACAGAAGTCTTACAAAAGTAAATTGTAATACCCAAATTATAAAGCTTATAAAAGAGTTGAGCTCCTTATGTGAATTGCCATCTACCTTTGGGACATGTTACTAAACATAAATAAAGAGAATAGAGATAATCTCAATGGTTTGTGGCCTCTACTAATTATTGCATGTGCTCAACACTAGTTAAAAGTGGATGAATAGAACAATGAACACACAATTAATCTGTGCATCATGCTGAGTTTTTATTTGATTGTGCATTTGTGCTTAATAAAATAAATGTACCATTAATAGCATATCAATGGATCCATAGAATTCAAAGTCTAACTTGGAAATAAAACCATGAAAATAGAGGAGAGAAAGGAATTTTATTCAATAAATAAAAGTATAATTTAATAACTTCATCACAGTAGGTATGATCAAACTAAATAATTAGTCAGTGTACAAAAGTGCCACAAAGTTTAAAATTAAATAGAAGTTTGAATTTGGAAAGAAGGAAAAGATAAAAGAAAAGGAAATAAAAAGGGAAAAGAATAAACCTAACTGGGCCAACCATCCCCAATCTAGCCCACTTCTACTTTTCTCAGCACGGCCAGCCCAGCTCTGCTCCCCGCGCCGCGCGCGCTGTCGCGTGGGACCCACATGGCGGTCTCTTGTTCGCGCTCGCGCTCAGCATCCCACTGGTTCGCGGGACCGCGCGACCAGGCTACTTCTCCGCTCTACGCTGACTTGTGGGACCCGGTGGACAGCGCCAGAGCCTCGCACGCGTCTTCGCGGGTGCCACTGCTCCGTGGGACCCACCGGTCAGTCCCTCAACCACCGCGTCCCCGTCTTCCCCGCGCGACGGCCACCTTCGTGCATGCCGCGCATCATCCGAAGGCCTCGGGATTTCAGTTGTGGTCCGTCTTGACCTAGGGATAAGACCCCCCTGAACGCCTCGCGGATTTACCTGCCTTCTCTCTGCACAGAAGTCACGCCGCCACCCGCCACGGAAGCCTGGAGTCCCGCCGTCGCCGCTTAGGGCCGTAGGCATCACCCGAGCTCTGGGAGGAGGTCCTGGGTCTTCGGTGGACACCGTTGATGCTCTCTGAGCACCGAGTGCGACAACAGATCGACTACACCACTGGCGATTGCTCGCCGTCGTAGGGCACTGCGAAATCCGCTGTGCACCGTGGCCAGCGCCGTCGAGTCAATAATTCGCGGTAATAAACCTACCCCCACCTTCCTTAAGCCTTCCGCATTGCGTAGCTGAGTTTAATTAGGAAATGGGGGTGTGAGCAAGGGGGTTTAGCCTCGCCGGCCATGGCGCAACGCCGTGGGGGAGCTTCGCTCCGCTGTGCGTGGGTGCCCTGTTGGGGCAGAAAACGTGCGCCATCGGATTCTTAAAGAACGGACTAGATTAGATCTCGCGTACCCTTTCGCCACAAACGATTCTGGCCGTTGATCTGTTGGCGTGCGGTGGAGATTAGATGTAGTGTACTCTTTCGCCGCGGCTTCATCTAGTCCACTGTCGTCTAATCGGACGGCTCCAGGCGGGAGATACCCCTTCGGTCGGGCACTTTAGAATAAGAGACCCTAGGTTCCTTTGAAATAGAACCCGCCATCCACTTGCACTGTGCTCTGTGTCTGCAAAATCTTACTCAGAGCCCTCTTACCTTTCTGGTAAATGAGGCCCAGTCCAGAGATAGTTTAAATCGAGTAAATGAATAGAAATGGATTTCTAACATGAAAATAATTACTAGAACTTGATAAATTCATAGAAAATTCATACTAACTCCAAATTAATCCATTCCAGATCCTAAAATTTTGTAATTTTATTATCTATCACTTAGTGTCTCTGTTTTATCATGACAACAGTAAGAAATTTAATTTCCCACTTAATCCTATTTCAACCACATAAAACCTTTAGAAATTCATATCTTAAAATCTATAACTCCGAAAATTATGATTCCTGTTCCTAGGATTTTATTTTAATGTGTAGAATATTTCTGTGTATTTTGTTTACATGTTTGGTGTGATGTTAATTTCTCTATATGCACTGTGCTTGTTTGTATTATGGCGAGTAGAAGAGCACGTGACCGAGGATCCTGGTGAGCAGCAGGTTGAAGTAGCTGAGCAGGAGCTCATTGAAGGCAAGTTGTGCCCTTGACCACTTTTTACCCAATAATGTTCTTTAATATCATTTATCCATGCATAGGTTAATTTTGATGGGACCCAATAGGTCACCCTAGATTGTTTATCTCATTACCTTGTTTACCCCTGAATCACTTGGGTAGTTTGCTATTGCTTTACATAGTTTTGGGATAATCATTTATTATATTTGTGTTCCAATTATTCTTGTTATTCTATTTATGTTCATGTCAAGTTCATTAATGTTAATTGGAACATAGAGCTTAACTTGAGAACCACGTGCCACCACAAGGGTTTCATGGGACGCCCTTGGCTGACTAATTAGGAAAGCTAGTGGAAGACTACCTTACCCGAAAGGGGCAAGGGCAGTAGGGGAGTGGTCAGTGTAGGGAGGTCCTTGGTTGATTTTGCTGCGATGGCGGTCAGACAAGAACCCTGCATTGGAACTTCCTATAAACTGTAGCGGGTTTTCTGAAGCTAGTGGAACTTTGTAAAGGCCTCGTAGTGTTACCCTGCCTCGCCTCCTCGGTAGAGGTGTATGGGAAGTCGCGATCCTTTGGCGGATGGCTAACATGACTTGTGGGTAAAGGGTACAACCTCTGCAGAGTGTAAAACTGGTATACTAGCCGAGCTCACGGTCATGAGCAGCTCAAGACTCTCTGATGTTTAAATTATGGAACTTAAATTCAATTTGTCATTCACATATGCATGGGTTTGTTATTAATTTTGTTCTATTACTCTACTTATGGTTTGGTATTTACTTACACTTAGTAACTGCTAATAAAATTTTGACCAACTACTTAAAAGCAATGCTCAGCTTTAACCCCTATCATTGATTAACCTTACACATAACATGAACTCACACCTTTGTGAGTTTATGTCCACTGGTTCCCCACAACTTGTTGAGCTATGATCATGTGTGAGCTCACCCTTGCTGTCTCACACCCCCACAGGAGAAGAGCAGGTGGTTCAGGAGGAGCCACAAGGCGAGGAGTACGATCTGATCTAGGTGGCATTTCTCAGTTGACATTGGCGCCGACGATCCTTAGTTCGTTTTATATTTATTATTTTATTTTGTAATAATTCTTCCGCTATGTAATAAATACTCTGATTATTGTGACATTTATCTCTATACACTCTGTTATTATATATGTTGTCTTCTTGGCGCATGTATGAGATGCACCTGGCTTTGTTCCTTAAAGCCGGGTGTGACAGAAGTGGTATCAGAGGAAATGTTGACTGTAGGACGAAACCTAGATAGAAGTGGACAAAACCCTTACCTACTTACCTTACTCTGACTCATTCTATACTTACCTTACTCTGATTCTTTCTACACTTATCTTGATCCTGTCTCACCTTCTACTGTTCCACTCTGATCATTCTTACCTTTTCTACTCTGAGACAAGATGGATTTCACACCTTGGAATCCTAGATTTATGATCTTCTTAAGAGATAGGATACCTAAGACAAAAAATTTAAAACTATTTTCTCTATTAAAAATGTTGGTTGATTATTCTGATGATGAATGCTTGATTTGCTTCTTTGATTGATTGAAACATCATAGTTGGGCATCTTAGCATGTACCACCATAAGGTAATGTATTAACTTTAGTAGGTGACACACTAATCTACTTAACTAATAAATCCCCCGCAGTAACATTCCTCGTAATTACTCGCCTTGTCTACAATTCTTCCTTTCTTACCCTGTATTTCTAACCCAGATGGGCTACCCCTATAGTGTTAGAAGAGAGCACTATAGACATGATCTTTGGTATGTCATGGTTAAGAAAGGCAAAGACAGTATATACACTATGCTAAAGAAACCATAGAACTCACCTTTTCCAAAGGAGAAAGATTTGAAGTTGAAATTGCAGTAACTACCACCACCAGATTAGCGGCATTCTTAGTAGATGGATAGTTTGTTGGTGACAACATCCGTGTGGTTAGGGATTTTCCGGATGTCTTTCCAAAGGAGTTACCAAGGATGCCACCAGATAGAAAGTTGAGTTTGTCATTGATATCTTAACTGGGACTACTCCTACTCCCACACGGTCATACATGATGTCCATAGAAGAGTTAAAAGAACTTAAGAAGTAGTTAACGAATTATAGGATGCTGGGTACATTCGTCCAAGTTCTTCACCTGGTGGAGCGCCGTTTTATTTATATATAAGAAAGAAGGATCACAAGGGATGTACGTGGATTATAGGACCCTTAATGATGTCACTGTGAAGAACAAGTATCCATTACCCTGCATTGAAGATTTATTTGATCAGATGAGAGGTGCAATGGTATTCTCGAAGATCGATCTCTGATCAGGTTACCATCAAATGAAGATTAGGCCATCGAATATTCCCAAGACGGATTTCTCAACCCAATATGGATTATATGAGTTCATCATTATGTCATTTGGATTAACTAATGCACCAGCTTATTTTATGAACTTGATGAATAAGGTGTTTATGAGTATTTGGACAGATTCGTCGTGGTATTCATCGACGATATCCTTATTTATTCCAAGAGTGATAGTGATCATGAGAAACATCTGAGATGGGTGCTACAGAAGCTACGAGACAATCAACTCTACGCCAAGTACAGTAAATGCAAGTTTTGGATTGGCGAGGTGCCATTCCTTGGATATATCATTTCTAATGGAGGGATACTAGTGGATCCTGCTAAAGTCAAGGGGATAGTGGCGTGGAGCATACCCACTACAGTTATGGAGATTCGGAATTTCGTGGGACTTGTAGGATACTATCAGAGATTTATTGAAGGATTTTCTAAGATTGCTAAGCCTATGACCTTGCTTCTAGAGAAGGGAAAAGAGTTTAAGTGGGACGAGAAGTGCCAAGAAAGATTTGATCAATTAAAGGAGAGATTGATGACGCCACCAGTGTTGGTTATGCCAGATCTACAGAAAGGATTTGACATTTATTGTGATGCATGTGACTAAGGCTTAAAGATGTGTGCTCATGCAAGAGGGACATGTGATTGCCTATGCGTCACGTCAGTTGTGGAAACATGAATTGAACTACCCCATTCATGACTTAGAACTGGTAGCCGTTGTGCATGCGCTTAAGATTTGGAGACATTATATTATGGGAAACAAGTGCCAAGTGTACACGGATCATAAGAGTTTGAAGTATATAGTCACTCAAAAGGATCTTAACCTTAGGCAACGCCGTTGGTTGGAGCTTATTAAGGATTATGATTTGGAGATTCACTATCACCCGAGCAAGGCAAATTTGGTTGCAGATGCCTTGAGTCGAAAGGAGCACATTCATTCAGCTGTTGTTGCCCATCTACCCGATGAGATTGTTGAGGATTTCAGGAGACTTAACCTGGGGATAGTTGCTCACACTGAAGGAGTTACTATTGATGTGGAACCTACCTTGGAGTAAGAAAAATCCGCAAAGGACAGATTGGTGATGCTAAAATACAAGAGATTAAGGATCTGATTACTGAAGGTCGAGGTCCGGAATTCACGGAAGATGAGCACGACACAATATGGTTCAAGGATCGGATGTGAGTTCGTGAGATTGATAACCTTTGTGGGACTATACTAAAGGAAACCCATGACTCGGATTATCCTATTCATCCTAGGAGTACCAAGATGTATCAGAATTTAAAGCAGAAATACTGGTGGTATGGATTGAAGAGAGATGTGGCTACACGTGTGGCTATGTGCGAGGTGTGTCAAAGAATTAAGGCAGAACACCAAAGATCAACTGGACTATTATACCCATTAAAGATACCCGCATGGGAGTGGAAGAGATAGGTATGGATTTTATTACTGGATTGCCTCGCACCTCGAAAGGATATGAATTCTATATGGGGTTATTATGGATAGACTGACCAAAGTGGCTCATTTCATTCCGGTCAAGACTACTTATAGAGGATCTCCAATTGGTAGAGTTATATATGGCTCGGATTATGTCTCTACACGGTGTACCGAAGACGATCATTTTGGATAGAGGATCACAGTTTACCCCTAGATTTTGGAAAAGTTTTCATGAGAATATGGATACGAAGTTGAATTTTAGTTTGACCTACCATCCTCAGACTGATAGACAGACTAAAAGGACTAATCAAGTATTATAGGACATGTTGAGAGCTTGTACCTTTTAGCATGGTAGTAGTTGGGACAAGAGTCTACCTTATGCTGAGTTCTCATATAATAATAGTTACCAGACCAGTCTGAAGATGTCACCGTTCAAGGCTCTATATGGCAAGAAGTGCGGGACTCCTCTATATTGGGATAAGACTAGAGGAAGACAATTCTTTGGACCCGAACATATTCAAGAGGCAGAATAACAAGTCTGTATAATCAGGGATAATTTGAGGGTAGCTCAGACCAGGCAAAAGAGCTACGCTGATAATAGAAGAAGACCACTGGAATTCGAGGAAGGTGATTATGTGTACCTCAAGGTGTCACCACTTCGTGGATATGAGGAGATTCAAAGTTAAGGGCAAATTGTTCCCTCGCTTTATTGGACCCTTTAGAGTTTTTTTAGGCAAGTGGGAGAGGTTGCCTATCAATTGGAGTTACCAGATCATTTTGCGGATGTTCATGATGTTTTTCATGTATCTCAGCTGAAGAAATGTCTCAGGGTACCTGAGGAGCAATTACCAATGGAGGACCTTAGTGTTCAAGATGATCTAACTTATGCTGAGTACCCCATCAAGATTCTGGATACACTGACTCGTGTCACGAGGAATAAGGTTATAAAGATGTGCAAAGTGCAATGGAGTCACCACGGTGAAGATGAAGCAACTTGGGAAAGAGAAGAAGAGCTTCGCATAGATTTTCCCCACCTTTTCCCTAGATCTTCTTAAATCTCGAGGACGAGATTCTTGTTAAGGGGGGTAGGATTTGTAATACCCAAATTATAAAGCTTATAAAAGAGTTGAGCTCCTTATGTGAATTGCCATCTACCTTTGGGACATGTTACTAAACATAAATAAAGAGAATAGAGATAATCTCAATGGTTTGTGGCCTCTACTAATTATTGCATGTGCTCAACACTAGTTAAAAGTGGATGAATAGAACAATGAACACATAATTAATCTGTGCATCATGCTAAGTTTTTATTTGATTGTGCATTTGTGCTTAATAAAATAAATGTACCATTAATAGCATATCAATGGATCCATAGAATTCAAAGTCTAACTTGGAAATAAAACCATGAAAATAGAGGAGAGAAAGGAATTTTATTCAATAAATAAAAGTATAATTTAATAACTTCATCACAGTAGGTATGATCAAACTAAATAATTAGTCAGTGTACAAAAGTGCCACAAAGTTTGAATTTAAATAGAAGTTTGAATTTGGAAAGAAGGAGAAGATAAAAGAAAAGGAAAATAAAAAAGGGAAAAGAATAAAACCTAACTGGGCCAACCATCCCCAATCTAGCCCACTTCTACTTTTCTCAGCGCGGCCAGCCCAGCTCTGCTCCCCGCGCCGCGCGCGCTGTCGCGTGGGACCCACATGGCGGTCTCTTGTTCGCGCTCGCGCTCAGCATCCCACTGGTTCGTGGGACCGCGCGACCAGGCTACTTCTCCGCTCTACGCTGACTTGTGGGGACCTGGTGGACAGCGCCAGAGCCTCGCACGGCGTCTTCGCGGGTGCTGTCGGGGTTTAGGGTCCGACCGCACACCCGGGGTTGCCCCTCAAGGTGTTTTAGGAGTAGGGAGGTGTCGACAACTGTAGCAGAATGGTTCGTGCCGATCGCACGAGGGACGGTGGACAAGATTTACAGGTTCGGGCCGCTTAGTGATGCGTAACACCCTACGTCCTGATGAGTATGCTTGGTGGATATGGTTTACAAGAGAGCTCTCTGGATCGAGAATACAGAGAATTGACGTGGGTGGCTAAGTAATGGGTCGATCGTTCTGAAGGGGTGCCCCCTAGGCCTTATATACTCGACCGTGGGGCAAGTACACATGGATAAGATAACAACAAATGGCTAAAAGATAGTGAACCTCTCGAGATTATCCTTTACGTAACCCTCGCCGACTTATCCTCACGTGGCTTCGTCGCATGGAGGCCCCGACGCGGGAAAGTCGGATCTCTGTTGCAGCCACTACGCATCGACGCTATGGGCCGTCCGGGTTTTGCATCAATCCAGGCCTCATGTCGCCCTGCGTTGCTGGTTGTTTTTTCCCCAGGCCCACGAAAGAATAACCTTACGATTTATTGGGCCCTTGGGCCTTTCGTGAGGTCCTTTACTCTTTTAGTGGACCCGGGGGATATCTATCCCCCACAAGCCCCCGATCTTTGGGTTAATTTAGAGGTAATCAACCCGAAGATCTCAGGTCCAGCTTGTAGGTGATTTGAAGAAAGATGGCTTCCTGTTGTTCTTCTCCTGCTTCGATCACTTGTTGACCAAAAATCTAGCTTCGTGCCTGTGCCTTAGAGATCGGCATTCTGTTTGTAGATTCTGAACCTTATTGGGTGCACCGGAGGTGCACCCAATGGGTGTAGCCCCCGAGCTTCGAGTAGATTTTAGAAAATAATCTACTCGAAGGTCTTCAGCAGAGATTACTTCCATTTGTGTTCCTTTATTCCAGTTGAGGATTGGCTTCTTAATCTTGTCCCATGCCCTTAGAAATTGGTGCTATCCTGGCTTAGAATGACAATCCATGGGGTGCACCGAAGGTGCACCCAATGGGTGTAGCCCCCGACCTTCAAGTGGATTTTTTTGAGGATAATTCGCTTGAAGGTCTTCTTTTTTGTGTCCTTTTGTTGAAAATTACTCTTTCTGCTTATAAAAAAGTTGGCATGATGTCATCCGTGCTATGTCATCAATATTATGCTTCAGAGGTCAGCATGTGTTTTGTCTTTTGCAGCTGAATTTGCAATCCTTCCATATCTTGCTAGGTAGCATAGTGTATTTGCTCTGCACTTGATTGGACATTCGATGGACGTTCTCTGTCTAGTCTTCAAGTCATGTCCGTCGACCATATTTTGCACTCTGCTGGCTATACTTGGCTTCCCTTTAACTCTTGTTGATATCTCATTTTTGTCTTGAGGCATTCACTGCATGCTCTGTACAGATGTGACCATTTTGAAAAATATACTGACAATTCTTGGGCGTCCCCCCCCAATGGGTGTGGGCAAGGGACGGCTTGGTACGCTGAGTGTTTTAACCGGCTGCTTCTGAGTTGTAATGTGATGGGACGGCGAAGTGTAATCATATCCTTTGCGCTGTTGACTGGAGTCCCAATGGGTGTAGTGCTGCATGAAACGGCGTCAGCCGCCTGACGTGTCTTTGGACGGGTTGGAGGTGTATATTGAATGCCTAGCGACTGTTCAGTGACCGCGGTTGGAGGTGAGCGGTTGCCTTTCTCTTCTATAAATAACGCTGTTGCCCTCTGGTTTCTTCACATCCCTTCGCTATTCCTTACTGCTTCCTTCTCTTCTCTTCTTCTTGCCTCCATGGGAAAAAACAACAAGCGCAAGCGCGAGCCGACTCCTCCATCGGAGGACTTCGGCGACTCGGAATACTCGGAGGAGGAGTTCTCCTCCGAGTCCGAGAGGTCCCCGGCTCCCGTCTCTCCCCCGGCGTCGTCCAATGACCTCGGACGACTCCCAGGGGATAGCAGCTGAGGTCTGGTCGTACATCCGGGCCGTCGAGCGCTCCGGGCTCGAGGGCTCGGATGAGTCTGAGTACTCCTCGGATGAGGAGGACTCGGACGGCGGCGGCGGAGGGCGGGGACGACGACGATGACGACGACGATGACGACGACGACGACGACGGCAGCAGCGGCAGTGGCGGGGCGGCGGCGGCAACGGCAGCAGCAAAGGCAAGCACCAAGAGCGGCGGCAGCAGGGGCAGCACCAGGGGCGGCGGCAGCAGGGGCGGCACCAAGAGCGGCGGCGGCGGCAGGGGCAGGGCCAGTGGCTAGATGCCACTGGTCTTTTTAAATATTAGTATAGATTAGAAATAGTATAGTTAGATAATGTAGTAGTATTAGTAATGTAGAGTAGTATAGTGGTAGAAATAGGGAAGTATCAACTCATAATGAGTTGATTTGTAAGTATTGCCACTTCCCTTTAATGAAGAATGAATTTGGTTCCCTCTTGATGACTCGCTTGTTTGACTATAAATCTGGTTCTTTTGAGACCATAGACGAACAGCTTGATCGTTATACTGATGCTTCCGAGCAATATTGCAGTCTGTATCAATGTTTTTAGAAGTAATGCTGGGCGATTGAGGTCAACGTTGGCATTTTAGAAGTAATGTCGAACGATTGAATTCGAGATCAACGTTTTAGAGGCAACACCGAGTAATTAAAGGTTGACGTTGGCATTTTAGAAGTAATGCCGAACGATTGAACTAGAAATCAGTGTTTTAGAGGTACGCCGAGTGACTGAGTAGTGACGTCGGCGTTTTAGAGGCAACGCCGAGTTATTGAACTCAAGGTCAGCGTTTTAGAGGCAACGCCGAGTTATTAAGGGTCGTTGTCGGCATTTTAGAAGTAATGCCGAGCGATTGAGCTCAAGATCGACGTTTTAGAAGCAACGCCGAGTGACTGAGTAGTGACGTCGGCATTTTAGAGGCAACGCCGAGTTTTTGAACTCGAGATCAGCGTTTTAGAGATAACGCCGAGTGACTGAATAGTGACGTCGGCATTTTAGAGGCAACGCCGAGTTATTGAACTCGAGATCAGCGTTTTAGAGGCAACGCCGAGTGATTGAAGGTCAACGTTGGCATTTTAGAAGTAATGCCGAACGATTGAACTCGAGATCAGCGTTTTAGAGGCAACGCCGAGTGACTGAATAGTGACGTCGGCATTTTAGAGGCAACGCCGAGTTATTGAACTCGAGATCAGCGTTTTAGAGGCAACGCCGAGTGATTGAAGGTCAACATTGGCATTTTAGAAGTAATGCCGAACGATTGAACTCGAGATCAGCGTTTTAGAGGCAACGCCGAGTGACTGAATAGTGACGTCGGCATTTTAGAGGCAATGCCGAGTTATTTCGAGGATTAACCACCCGAGTAAGGAGATGGCCCACCAGTTTTTTGGGAAATAACTGCCGAATGACCACGTGGCATGCTGGGATTTCGGAAATAACTGCCGAGTGATGACTGGGCACTTTTTGAAATGGTATCTGGTCCGAGAATATCCCATAAGAGTTGCACTTTTTAGCCGCCTTTGCTTTCCGCGCCCTAGTTCTTGCATTCCTGCTTCCAAATCCTCTCTGCGCTTGCCTCCAATTTGCTCACTGGTGAAATCGAGATGGCTCCCAAGAGGAAAATCGCGAGTTCTTCCGCTGTGGTGATTCCTCCAATTGATCCCAAGAGCCAGTTGCCTTTCGCAGGTAACCACACGTCCATCATCTCTGAAACCGAACTCCTCCACCTCGTGTCCATCGGGGTTCTTCCTCCACGGGAACTCTGTTCTTGGCGGATTTGCCACGGGACTACGGTCCCGTACGGAGGATACACACGAGTCCGTGGTTTTACGCTCCCTTTCTTTCTTCCGCGGCCTTGGCCTTCCTATTTCTCCCTTTTTCCGTGGTATTCTTGATTTCTACCACATCAACCTAACCCATCTGAACCCTAACTCAATTCTGCAAATTTCTATCTTCGTCCACTTATGTGAGGCCTTTCTTGGCGTGCTGCCACATTTTGGCTTGTGGAAACACCTGTATCATTGTCGCCCTGGGATGGCCGGGGGACAGCATCAGTTGGTTGGAGGTGCCAGCTTGGAGATGCGCCGGGGACGGAAAACTGAATATCTTGAGATCCCCCTTAAAGACAGCATTAAGGGATGGCGCCTGGAGTGGTTTATAGTTGATAACTATGGAAATTCTCTCCCCCCCGGTCAGGAAGACAGCCAGATGTTCGCACCCCGAGCTGGACCGAGTCTCCTACAGACGAGGAGGTGGCTGAGGCCAGTGTGCTGCTAGCTGAAGTTGGGCTATTGAAAGAGAGGGGTTTAACTGCTGAAGCCATAGTTGCTGACTTCGTTTTCAAAAACATTCAGCCACTGAAAGACAGGGTCCACCCGGCTTATCTGTACCAAGGACTAGCCGACCCAACTCGAGTTACCAATAGAAGAATCCCTTCTGCAGATTTGGTGAGCCGACTGGAGATGATTCTCAGAGGCAAAGTATCCAATGTTGGTGCTCCGGTGGCGTATTCAGCCTGGAATCTGCCTCCTGCCAAGGCCTTCACTCGTTTCGTGTCAAACCCACCTGCGACTGATGGCAATTTGGGCCTTAGAACGCGGCCCTCTGATGAGGAGGTTAGTGCTTTGGTTGCCTCACTTGGGAAAATCCCTGATGATGAACGACAAATCCATTTCGAGGTGCCTTTGGATCATACTGATGCTGAAATGAATGCCGTGCTTGACATGTTGGCTGAAGATTCTTCTGACGCTACTCCTGCTGAGACATTGGCAGTGGCACCTCTCCCAGAGGTCGGTATAATCTTGGATGTTCAGAGACCTGTCCGTGCTCGCTCGAGGCGTCCCCGCCGAACCAATCAGACTGATCTTTCTGTTGATGAGCAGAAAAAGAAGAAAAGACGTATTCGGCGAGTATCTAGTTTGGATCAGGGTGCTGGTCCCTCGGTTCCTGCCGATGAGGAGGTTCCTGCGCCTGAATTTGCTGATGCTGATCCCAATGGGTGTGGTATGACTGTTGCTGATCCCAATGGGTGTACCCTATCCATCGCTGATCCCAATGGGGGTGTTGCCAGTGTTACTGATGAAGGCGACGAAGAGGAAGAGAATGAGGTTCCTCTGACTCGGAAGAACAGTCGGCAATTCCTCGCCAGTGGGGAAAGTAGTGGGGTTCCTTCTCCTGCTTTATCTGCTCTTGTTGGTCTGCAAAACATATCCCTGGCCGACTTTGATCAAACTCTCGAGGATATGGTCCTAGAGGACTTGTTATCAGGGCCAGTGGATGATGATGTGACGGAAGCTTGTGGTGCCGTGCCGGACACTGGGTTGAGGTCATCCCGTGCCTCATCAACCTTAGAGCGCGATCTTGAGGGTCGGGATGCTAACTTGGATTGTCCTGATTCCATGGAAGTAGCCGAGGGCCCATCAACCTTAGAGATGGTTACTGCTGAAAGTTTGGACCTCAAGGATGGTGTTGACACATGTCCAGCCCCCGAGGGTGTCGTCGGGGATGACTTAGCTCGGGCGAAGAATGCGAGCTACTGCCCAGCCCCCGAGGGTGCTGCCGGGGGATAATCCAGCTCAAGTGGGCAGTGCCAACTATGGCCCAGTCCCCGAGGTTGCCCAAACAGGGTCTCCTTCCGGCACTTCCATGGACGTTCATGCTGGGTCACCTCCTCACTCTGGCTGCATGGTGGTGGCCCAAACTTCAGACCGGGGGCGTCGCTTTGGAGGGCAGCGTCCCCGTTGATCGGGTATCCGGGCTCTGTTGGAAGGAGATGAACTGATTCCCACCGTTCCATTGCATGCTGCTTCGGGTGATGACCTTGCGCCTGGTTATCATCTGATTTCTCCTGACTTGGGGATCCCTTCGTTCTTCTCCAACCTCCAGGTACTGTGCTGTTTCTTAGCTTGACTTTTACATGAACTCTTGCCATTATGCTCATCTGCTCTTCTCATCAGGTTTTGGTGGATGGGATGACCAGCCAGCTGAAATTGCATGGTGCTCCTATCCCAGAAGTAGCTTCATCCTTTTCGTGTTGGAATCCGGTGTCTCTTCATCGCCGTGTATCCGAGTTGGAGGCGACTAACGCTGGTTAGTGCCCTTTTTTCTTTCTTCACGCTTGTTGTAGACTGTTTTACCTTCTGACCTCGTTTTGTTTGGTTATCCTTTGCTAGGAATGACTCGACAGATTGCGCTTCTTGAGGAAAAACATTCTCAAGATCAGGCTGAACTGTCTCAGCGATGCACTGATCTTGAGGAAAAGTACTCTCAAAGTCAGATCGAGCTGAGTCAGGTCTCTGCCGCCTTGGATGATGCCAATGCGTTAAGTTCTTCCCTGCATGCTCAGCTTGACTGTGAAAAGGTGATATACGAAACTGTGCTTTTGTCTTGCTGTGCTCCTATTATTTGCCTGGTTTTCTGAAGGAACTGATTTGTGCTTGCAGGAAGAAAAACGTATCCTTGCCGCTTCTCGTGACAATCTTGATAGGTTGTATCGAGATTCTAGCAACTCGTTGACTATTCTGGAGAGGAGTCATCGCTTTTCCATGGAGGAGTTGAACAATCTTCGCTATAGGCTGCAGGAGTCCTTGGATGATGTGATTCGCCTTCGGGAGTTGATATCGGCTAAAGACGTTGTCATCAAGAATCTGCGTGCTTCCAAGAAATCTGTTACCCAGGAGCTAGAGGCTGCCCAGTTGGCTGTCAAGGTTGCTGAAGAGACTTCCAATACTCTGAGAGCCCAGCGCGATAGGGCCATGGATAAGGCCATTCGGGCGGGACGAATCCTGATGAGGAGGCCTGGCGTAGTCGTTCCTGAAGATATAAGGGCTGACGTGAGCGCTGCCCCTGATTCCTCGAGTCGTCCTTCTTCGTCAATTGCTCCTAGAAAAGACATTGCAAAATAGAGAAAACATTTCGCGTGCTCCAAGCGCGCAGCTTGCATGATTGAATATTTGTCAGAGGACACCGGTTTATTTGAATAACACAGTTACTCTCCCATTGTATCAGAATTTTTTAGTTAATGAGTTTGGTAGTTACGACGCATGATGACTATGAATTTTGTCTGTGGGATATGGAAATCATCCCCTGAATTATATAGGTGCGAACGTGTTACATTGGTCTTAAGTGGCCGCCAACTTGAGTTGATTGCTTCGTTAGCAGGGCATAGTGGTCACCCTGAGTTAAATAAAGCGTGAGCATGTTGCACGCCTTAAGTCGTTGCCGACTTAAGTCGATTGCTCCGTTAGCAGGGCATAGTGGTCACCCCGAGTTAAGTAAGCGTGAGCATGTCGCACCGCCTTAAGTCGTTGCCGACTTAAGTCGATTGCTCCGTTAGCAGGGCATAGTGGTCACCCCGAGTTAAGTAAGCGTGAGCATGTCGCACCGCCTTAAGTCGTTGCCGACTTAAGTCGATTGCTCCGTTAGCAGGGCATAGTGGTCACCCCGAGTTAAGTAAGCGTGAGCATGTCGCACCGCCTTAAGTCGTTGCCGACTTAAGTCGATTGCTCCGTTAGCAGGGCATAGTGGTCACCCCGAGTTAAGTAAGAATGCAAGTCAACCGTAAATAAATTGAGTATCCTTGAAACCTTTTCTTTATTGATGACATGTTTCCACTTTACAGAGTACATTATCCCAGCAGTTTTGAGGTACGGCTAAGGATAAAACTTTCTCAGGTGTTCTATGTTCCAGGAGTTCCCAACTTCCGTGCCATCCATCTGAGTGAGGCGATATGATCCGGGCCGAGTGACTTCTGCTACTATGAAGGGTCCTTCCCATAAGGGTGATAACTTGTGTCGTCCTTCTCCCGTTAGAATTCGGCGAAGGACGAGCTCCCCTACTGAGAAGAATCGTTGCCGCACCGCCTTGTCGTGATAGCGTCTTAGAGTCTGCTGGTATCTTGCTGATTGGATTACTGCGCTTAGCCGTTCTTCCTCGAGTACGTCTATGTCCTCCAGCCTGGTGGTCTCAGCTTCTGCTATACTTTCTAAGATCAGCCTTGGCGCCCCAAACTTGAGATCAGCAGGCAGCACTGCCTCCGACCCATAGACCATGAAGAAAGGAGTATTTCCATGCAAAGCTCGGCTAGGTTGGGTTCTTAGGCTCCAAACAACATAGGGTAATTCCCTTATCCACTTTCCTGCGAATTTTTCGTTCTTATCGAAAATCTTTTTCCTAAGTGCGTCCAATATCATCCCGTTAGCTCGTTCAACCTGCCCGTTGGCTCTTGGATGGGCTACAGATGCATACTTGATCTGAATGCTCTTTTGTTCGCAGAAGTCAAAGAATTCTGAACTCGTGAAATTGGATCCTAAATCAGTTATGATGCTGTTTGGTATCCCGAATCTGAATATTATGTCTTGTATGAATTCCACGGCCTTAGCAGAAGTTAAGGAGGCGATGGGCTTGAATTCTATCCATTTAGTAAACTTGTCAATCGCTACCAACACATGGGTATATCCCCCTTGAGCTTTCTTGAAAGGTCCAATCATATCCAGCCCCCAGCATGCAAAAGGCCAGGTCACTGGTATGGTCTGCAGCTGCTGTGCTGGCAGGTGTTGTTGCTTTGACAAGTATTGGCAAGCTTCGCACCTCTGAACTAACTCGGCTGCATCATTCTTTGCTGTTGGCCAATAGAATCCTGACCTGAAGACCTTCCCAACTAGTGTTCTGGAGGCTGCATGTATCCCACATTGTCCAGCGTGGACCTCTTCTAAGAGTTGCTTTCCAGTGGATGGGAGAATGCACTTCATGAAGACGCCTGATGCACCCCTTCTGTATAATGTTTCCCCAATAAGTGTATAGTGAGCTGACTGTCTTGCAATGCGCTCTGCCGAGTTCTTATCGTCTGGTTCTTCTTCATTCCTTATGTACTTAATGATTGGCTTTCTCCAGTCATCGGGATCTGACTCGGGTTGATCTATGATGTTGCATTCTTCCATTTGACCCAATGAGATACTTGGCTGCAGAATTTCTTGCACAAAAACCCCGGGTGGGACCTGAGCTCGACTAGACCCTAGCTTGGACAGTACATCGGCTGCCGCGTTCCGATCTCTCTCCACATGATGAAATTCTAGACCCTCGAATTTATCCTCCAGTTTTCGGACGGCAGTGCAGTATCTTCCCATCGAGTCGTTTGAGCAATCCCACTCCTTATTTATCTGGCTGATGACTACCAGAGAATCCCCATATACCATTAATCTTTTGACGCCCAATGATATGGCAATGTTCGATCCATGGATCAAGGCTTCATACTCGGCTGCATTGTTGGAGGCCGGGAATAGCAGCTGGAGGGCGTACTTGAGGTGTTCGCCTCCTGGTGCAGTGAAAAGAATCCCCGCTCCTGCTCCCTGCAGCTTGAGTGAGCCATCAAAATACATTCGCCATACTTTTGCAGTCTCTGGGTTGTCTGGTACTTGTTGTTCAGTCCACTCTGATACGAAATCAACCAGTGCTTGGGTTTTGATGGCAGTGCGAGGCCGAAACTCGATGTCATGAGATCCCAGCTCACAGGCCCACTTGGCTATTCGACCGATGGCTTCCTTGTTGTGAAGGATATCCCCTATTGGAAAACTTGTGACTACTATGACTTTGTGGTCATCAAAGTAGTGACGCAGCTTGCGGGCAGTTAGAAGTACTGCATACAATAGTTTCTGAACTTGAGGATACTTTTTCTTTGAGGGGCCGAGGACTTCACTAATGAAGTAGACAGGATGTTGTATTGGACAGGCATGCCCTTCTTCTACTCGCTCGACTACCAACGCGGTGCTCACCACGTGAGTCATGCAAGAGATGTACAATAGCAAATCTTCGGCTGGTTTGAGTTGATGTAGCTCGCCGAGGTGGTTTCAGTACTGGCGGTGTTGTCAAGAATTTTTTCAGAGCATCTAGAGCTTCTTGTGCTTTCTGAAGTCCACTGAAATTTATCCACCTTCTTGAGTAACTTGTAAAACGGCAAACCTTTTTCCCCCAGCTTGGATATAAATCTGCTTAAAGCTGCCATGCATCCAGTAAGTCGCTGAACCTTCTTCTGCGATCGAGGTGCTTCCATCTTCATGATAGCCTCAATTTTATCCGGATTAGCCTCAATTCCCCGGTGGCTGACAATAAATCCGAGCAACTTTCCGGCTGGTACTCCAAAAACACATTTCTCGGGATTAAGCTTCCATCTATACCGCCTCAGGCTGTTGAAAACCAGTTGCAAATCTTCGATGAAGTCCTTTGAGTCCTGTGTTTTGATCACCACGTCATCCACATAAGCCTCCACACGCTTGCCCCAGTGATCGGCTAAGCATGTTTGAATAGCTCTCTGGTAAGTCGCTCCAGCGTTTTTGAGGCCAAACGGCATGGAGGTATAACAGAAAGCGCCAAAAGGAGTAATGAATGCCGTTTTTTCTTCATCTTCCTTCGCCAGACTAATCTGATGATATCCGGAATAGCAATCCAAGAAAGACAGCATAGAACATCTAGCGGTGGAGTCCACCACCTGATCTATCCTCGGGAGCCCGAAGGGATCCTTCGGACAGTGTTTGTTGAGATCGGTATAATCAACACACATGCGCCAGTCCACTTTATTCTTTTTGAGTACAAGAACAGGATTGGCTAACCACTCGGGATGTAGTACTTCTCTAATGAATCCAGCCGCGACCAAGCGAGCTAACTCGGCGCGAATGGCTTCCCTCTTATCAGGCGTGAAACGACGTAATTTCTGTCGAATCGGCCTCGCCTGGGGAAAAACCTTCAGTTTGTGCTCGGCCAGTTCCCTCGGGACTCCCGGCATATCCGCAGGTTGCCATGCGAATACATCCCGGTTATCTTGCAGAAACCGGACGAGCGCGCTTTCCTATTTGTCATCCAAACTAGAGCTGATGATGGCCGTCTTGCGCTCATCGGCGAACCCCAGGTTGATTCTCTTGGTCTCTTCAGCCGGCCGCATAGAAGTCGCGGTCTGAGCTTCATTCGCCGGTATTGCGAGGCTCTCCTCAGGCTTAGAGTTCGCCATTGCAGAGGGAGCTGTCGATGGCTTGGCGGTGAGGGCTGCTTGAATAGCCACTCGGAAACATTCTGCGGCGCCTTGGAAATCGGCGCGCACAGTTATGATCCCTTGTGGCCCTGGCATCTTCAGTATCATGTATGTGTAATGCGGAATGGCCATGAACTTGGCCAATCCTGGCCTCCCGATGATGGCGTTGTACCCGCAGTCGAAGTTTGCCACTTCAAACCTTAGGAACTCGGTTCTGTAGTTCTCCGGAGTTCCAAAGGTGACTGGCATGTAGATGTGGCCCAGCGGGTATTCCCCTTCCGTCGGCACGATGCCGAAGAAAGGAGTGTCCGACTCGTGGAGCTCTTTGAGATGAACTCCCAAGCTTTGGAGTGTCCGGGGGAAGGTGATGTTGATGCTGCTCCCCCCGTCCACTAACACCTTTTTCACCCGGCTCTCTCGGATCACCGGATCGACGAGAAGCGGGTACTTGCCCGGGTGGTCGAAGTTGAGCCATTGATCCGCCCGAGTGAAGGTGATTGGGTGCTCCGACCATCGGTATGGGGCGGGAGGGCCGATGGTCGCCACCAGTATCTGGCGATCATTGAGCTTTTGCTGTCTTCTGCTCTCCTGCGATCCGTGTCCGCCGAAGATGACGTTGACCTCCCTGTCAACGCGCGGAAAAGCTCCTCCTCCTCCTCCCTCCTCCTGCCGATGGGGTTGTCGTGGTTCATCTGGTCCTCCCCTCGGCGGAGGAGGAGGTAGAGGTTGGAAGGGTCGGTCGTGTCCGACGGAATGCTTGAAGTCTCGGCAGTTACGAAGAGTGTGGCGCATGTCCTTGTGGTACGGGCACTGGGCGTCGAGGATGTCGTCCAGCGTACGCTCGCCTCCACGAGGTCCTCCTCGAGCGCGAGAGGCAGGTGGTCCGGCGGCGTGCACTTCTTCGCGTGGCCTCTTCTCCCACCGCTTGTCAGGTTGCTGGTTCGTGTCGCGTCGTGGTGCTGCCGGTGCGGGCTTCGCTCCTCCGATGAGATCCTGGGCTCGCTCGTCGGCGGTGATGTAGAGGTCGGCTTCCCGGAACAGCTCCTCCGAGGTGGTCGGCGCCTTTTGTAGTATGGCTCGGACGAAAACCGAATCATTAGATCCTCGGTAGAAGTCCTCGATCACGGCCGCCTCCGTGACATCGGGGATTCGATTCCTCATGGTTTGAAACCTCTTGAGGTATGACCGGAGAGTTTCGTCCCCCCGGCGCTTGATAGATTTAAGGTCCCACGGCTGCGCCGGCTTGTCGGAGAGGGACTGGAAGTTGGCGGTGAAACGTCGACTGAAGTCTCCCCAGACGTCGATGCAGTGTCGGGGTAGATGTCGTAGCCATTGCAGCGCGTCTTGTCCAAGGACAATGGGCAAGTACGCGGTCATCACGTCTTCGGATGCTCCGGCAGCTCGAGCAGCGGTGGTGTAGACGGCTAGCCAACCCCATGGATCCTGCTTAGGTTCATACTTGTCAACATTGGATACCTTGAAGTTGGGAGGCCACTGGATGGCCCTAAGGCGCGGAGTAAGGGCGGACACTCCGCACGTGTCCTCCTGTCGTCGGGGTCGATGTCTGTCCCGGGGAGGGAGTTGTGGTTGTGATTCCTCGACCGTCCCCGGGAGGTTCCGCCAGTTGAAGCCGTTGCCGACTCAGTCCTGGTAGCTTGGCTCTGAGTCGGGGCGCCATGATCCCTGTCGTACTCCTCTCGACGACGAATTTCGTTCTCATGCCGCCGTTCCCGCGAAGCATTGATGGAGCTCCGCGCGTCTCGGCGACTGTTGATGGCGTGTCGTAGATCGTTCGGCGGGTGAGCAAGCGGTAGAAGATGGTTGGCCGCCTGGGTGAACAGTCGTCGGTAGCCGTCGGCGTCCGGAGTCCGAGGAAGTCCTTCCGCTATTCGAGCCAGCACCCCTCCGACTTCGCTCGGCGTGTTCATGGCTCGGGCGAAGTCGAGGTTCAGATTGCGCCCGAAGAGTGGATTCTCTCGACGTTGCCTTGCATCCTGCTCAGCCTGTTCCTGAGCTCGTCGGCGATCACGTCGTCGGGAGTTCCTTCTCTCTCTGAAGACGCGTTCTTCCGGGGTTTCCCCTACCTCCGAGACCTCGTCTCGCGAGACAGGTTGTTCCGGATTCCGCTCTCCGGCTGCGTGATGTCGTCGAACATTCCTGCGCCGGTTCCTTCGTCGACGGGACTCTCGCTGAGGCGGTTCCTCCCCGGGTACAGTCGGCTCGTCGTCGGAGATGGCGGGCGATTCCGCCTTTCCGATGAAGAGGACGTCGGGGTAGAACGGTGCTGCCGTCGTGGTGATCTTTTTTCGGGGAGCCGGAGGTTGCACTTCTCCGGTATTTTCGGAGTTTGTTGAGGAAGACTCCTTTTCCGGCGGATCCGCGATACGGTGCAGAATTCCTTCTTCGTCCGCTATGAATGAGATTGTTCCGAAGCAGAACATAGATCCAGGGCGTAGGGCGATCTTGCTGTAAAAGGAGATGGCCATTGAGCTAGCTTGGATTGTCGACACACCCCCTACCTGGCGCGCCAGCTGTCGGGGTTTAGGGTCCGACCGCACACCCGGGGTTGCCCCTCAAGGTGTTTTAGGAGTAGGGAGGTGTCGACAACTGTAGCAGAATGGTTCGTGCCGATCGCACGAGGGACGGTGGACAAGATTTACAGGTTCGGGCCGCTTAGTGATGCGTAACACCCTACGTCCTGATGAGTATGCTTGGTGGATATGGTTACAAGAGAGCTCTCTGGATCGAGAATACAGAGAATTGACGTGGGTGGCTAAGTAATGGGTCGATCGTTCTGAAGGGGTGCCCCCTAGGCCTTATATACTCGACCGTGGGGCAGTACACATGGATAAGATAACAACAAATGGCTAAAAGATAGTGAACCTCTCGAGATTATCCTTTACGTAACCCTCGCCGACTTATCCTCACGTGGCTTCGTCGCATGGAGGCCCCGACGCGGGAAAGTCGGATCTCTGTTGCAGCCACTCGCTCGACGCTATGGGCCGTCCGGGTTTGCATCAATCCGGCCTCATGTCGCCCTGCGTTGCTGGTTGTTTTTTTCCCAGGCCCACGAAAGAATAACCTTACGATTTATTGGGCCCTTGGGCCTTTCGTGAGGTCCTTTACTCTTTTAGTGGACCCAGGGGATATCTATCCCCCACAGGTGCCACTGCTCCGTGGGACCCACCGGTCAGTCCCTCAACCACCGCGTCTCCGTCTTCCCCGCGCGACGGCCACCTCCGTGCATGCCGCGCATCATCCGAAGGCCTCGGGATTTTAGTTGTGGTCCGTCTTGACCTGGGGATAAGACCCCCCTGAACGCCCCGCGGATTTACCTGCCTTCTCTCTGCACAGAAGTCACGCCGCCACCCGCCACGGAAGCCTGGAGTCCCGCCGTCGCCGCTTAGGGCCGTAGGCATCACCCGAGCTCTGGGAGGAGGTCCTGGGTCTTCGGTGGACACAGTTGATGCTCTCTGAGCACTAAGTGCGACAACAGATCGACTACACCACTGGCGATTGCTCGCCGTCGTAGGGCACTGCCGCGAAATCCGCTGTGCACCGTGGCCAGCGCCGTCGAGTCAACAATTCGCGGTAATAAACCTACCCCCACCTTCCTTAAGCCTTCCGCATTGCGTAGCTGAGTTTAATTAGGAAATGGGGGTGTGAGCAAGGGGGTTTAGCCTCGCCGGCCATGGCGCACCGCCGTGGGGGAGCTTCGCTCCGCCGTGCGTGGGTGCCCTGTTGGGGCAGAAAACGTGCGCCGTCGGATTCTTAAAGAACGGACTAGATTAGATCTCGCGTACCCTTTCGCCACAAATGATTCTGGCCATTGATCTGTTGGCGTGCGGTGGAGATTAGATGTAGTGTACTCTTTCGCCGCGGCTCGATCTGGTCCACTGTCGTCTAATCGGACGGCTCCGGGCGGGCGATACCCCTTCGGTCGGGCACTTTAACATAAGAGACCCTAGGTTCCTTTGAAATAGAACCCGCCATCCACTTGCACTGTGCTCTGTGTCTGCAGAATCTTACTCAGAGCCCCCTGACCTTTCTGGTAAATGAGGCCCAGTCCAGAGATAGTTTAAATCGAGTAAATGAATAGAAATGGATTTCTAACATGAAAATAATTACTAGAACTTGATAAATTCATAGAAAATTCATACTAACTCCAAATTAATCCATTCCAGATCCTAAAATTTTGTAATTTTATTATCTATCACTTAGTGTCTCTGTTTTATCATGACAACAGTAAGAAATTTAATTTCCCACTTAATCCTATTTCAACCACATAAAACCTTTAGAAATTCATATCTTAAAATCTATAACTCCGAAAATTATGATTCCTGTTCCTAGAATTTTATTTTAATGTGTAGAATATTTCTGTGTATTTTGTTTACATGTTTGGTGTGATGTTAATTTCTCTATATGCACTGTGCTTGTTTGTATTGTGGCGAGTAGAAGAGCACGTGACCGAGGATCCTGGTGAGCAGCAGGTTGAAGTAGCTGAGCAGGAGCTCATTGAAGGCAAGTTGTGCCCTTGACCACTTTTTACCCAATAATGTTCTTTAATATCATTTATCCATGCATAGGTTAATTTTGATGGGACCCAATAGGTCACCCTAGATTGTTTATCTCATTACCTTGTTTACCCCTGAATCACTTGGGTAGTTTGCTATTGCTTTACATGGTTTTGGGATAATCATTTATTATATCTGTGTTCCAATTATTCTTGTTATTCTATTTATGTTCATGTCAAGTTCATTAATGTTAATTGGAACATAGAGCTTAACTTGAGAACCACGTGCCACCACAAGGGTTTAATGGGACGCCCTTGGCTGACTAATTAGGAAAGCTAGTGGAAGACTACCTTACCCGAAAGGGGCAAGGGCAGTAGGGGAGTGGTCAGTGTAGGGAGGTCCTTGGTTGATTTTGCTGCGATGGCGGTCAGACAAGAACCCTGCATTGGAACTTCCTATAAACTGTAGCGGGTTTTCTGAAGCTAGTGAAACTTTGTAAAGACCTCGTAGTGTTACCCTGCCTCGCCTCCTCGGTAGAGGTGTATGGGAAGTCGCGATCCTTTGGCGGATGGGTAACATGACTTGTGGGTAAAGGGTACAACCTCTGCAGAGTGTAAAACTGGTATACTAGCCGAGCTCACGGTCATGAGCAGCTCAGGACTCTCTGATGTTTAAATTATGGAACTTAAATTCAATTTGTCATTCACATATGCATGGGTTTGTTATTAATTTTGTTCTATTACTCTACTTATGGTTTGGTATTTACTTACACTTAGTAACTGCTAATAAAATTTTGACCAACTACTTAAAAGCAATGCTCAGCTTTAACCCCTATCATTGATTAGCCTTACACATAACATGAACTCACACCTTTGTGAGTTTATGTCCACTGGTTCCCCACAACTTGTTGAGCTATGATCATGTGTGAGCTCACCCTTGCTGTCCCACACCCCCCCACAGGAGAAGAGCAGGTGGTTCAGGAGGAGCCACAAGGCGAGGAGTATGATCTGATCTAGGTGGCGTTTCTCAGTTGACATTGGCGCCGACGATCCTTAGTTCGTTTTATATTTATTATTTTATTTTGTAATAAGTCTTCCGCTATGTAATAAATACTCTGATTATTGTGGCATTTATCTCTATACACTTTGTTATTATATATGTTGTCTTCTTGGCGCATGTATGAGATGCACCTGGCTTTGTTCCTTAAAGCCGGGTGTGACATAAATGATAAAATAAAGCGAACTATATCTTATTCCCTGGCGCCACAAAGCTGACTGGAAGACGCCACCTAGATCAAGTCGAAAGCCTCAGTGTTAGGCGGCTCCTCTTCGACCACCTGTTCTTCTCCTGTGGGGGGGTGTGAGACAACAAGAGTGAGCTCACACATGTTCATCGCTCAACAAGTTGTGGGGAATAATGTGGCATGAACTCACCAAAGGTGAGAGTTCATGTGAAGTGTAAGGCAGATCAATGAAATAAAGGCTGAAGCTGAGCATTGCTTTTAAGTTGGTCAAAATTTTATTAGCAATTACTAAGTGTAAGTAAATACCAAACCTTAGTAATAATGAGTAGAAGTAATAATAAAATAATCCCAAATGCAATGAAATGACAGATTAAGTTTAAGTTCCATAAATTAATCATGTGAGTGTCCGAGCCGCTCATGACCGTGAGCATGACTAGTATACCAGTTTTACACTCTACAGAGGTTGCACATCTTTACCCACAAGTCATGTTATCCATTTGTCACGGAGTTGATCAGACCCCATACACCTCTACCTAGGAAGCGAGGCAGGGTATCACTACGAGGCCTTTACAAAGTTCCACTAGCTTCAGAAAACCCGCTACAGTTTATAGGAAGCTCCAGTGCAGGAATCTCTCGCCTGACCACCATCGCAGCAAAATCAACCCAAGGACCTCCCTACACTGACCACTCCCCTACTGCCCTTGCCCCTTTTGGGTAAGGTAGTCATCCACTAGCTTTCCTAGTTAATCAGCCAAGGGCGTCCCATTAAACCCTTGTGGTAGCACTGTTTTCCTGGGTGGTTCTCCATGTTCCCATTAACATAATGATCTTATCATGAATAATAATAATAAACAGATAATAAAAAGTATAACAATGAGTGATGAATACCTTTATACCCAAAGCCACATAAAGCAATAACATGCACTACCCAAAAATTTAGTAGTAAAACCAGTAGTGAAACAAGGTATAAAGATAGTCAAAATCTAGGGTAACCTATTGGGTCCCATCAAAATTAACCTATGCAGATCATTATGATTAATAAGAGCATAAATGGGTAAAAGAAGTGATCAAGGGCACAACTTGCCTTCAACTAGCTCCTGCTCAGCAGCCTCTACCAACTGAACCTCAGGATCCTCAGTAGCTTGCTCGTCTACTCGCATCAGTATAAACATACATGGTATAAAGGAGAAATTAACATCACACCAAACATGCAAATAAAATACACAGTAATAATCTAGACATTAAAATAAGATCATAGGAACTAGAACCATTAAATTTGGAGTTATAGATTTTAAGATATGGATTTCTGAAGGTTTTATGTATTTAATACAAGATTAAGTACTAGGTAAATTTTAATGAGTCTTTCATGCCAAAACAGTGGTACTATTTGATAGAGAATAATATTACAAAAATTTAGGAACTGAAATGGACCAATTTAGAGTTCATATGCATTTTCTATGAATTATACAAATTCTATGAATTATTTTTATATTAAAACTCATTTTCTAATTCATTTTCCTGATTTTATAACTCTCTGGACTTGGCGTCAATTTTTGTAAAGTACAGGGACTCTGGCGCAAAAGAAACGAAGACTCAGTCGCTGTATAGGGTGGACCGCGGGTTGATTTAACAAAATCTGAGGGGCTTCTTTGCATTAATGCTTGACTGAAGGGTTATCATCGAGCCTAGGCTGTTGGATCCCAACCCGACCGCACGGATTAGATCAAGACACCAGCGAAACGGTATGCGGTGCAGACTGCCCAAACCGCGATCAATGGCGCAGATTTAAATACTCCGGAGTCGCCCTGATCCGTCCGATCAGATCTCTACCGTCGGGATCTAACCGGTATGCGCATTTTAATCTACTCCATCCAGTGGCCATCCGACGGCAGACCGATCGTCCCCAACCCAACGCGTCGTCTACCTCCATCCGGTTCTCTCTCTCTTCTCTCTTTTCTTTCTCCAGTCAACTTGCTGCGGCCAAGCGCCAAAGACATGGCAGCGAACTGCCCGAGCTCGCCATTCGATCCCCCATCCCACGACGCAACCCTTCATCTCCCCAAACTCCCTGCGCTCCACCATGGCAAAGTGAGCTCCCAGAACAGCGGCGCCCGCGGAGCATGGCCACCCGCTCTCTGACTCTAAACTGGGACAAGGTCCGCGGTTATGCCGCGCCCCGCACTATGCTCTGGGGTTTACTGATCCCATTTCTGACCATGCACACACCAAAAGATGGGGGAAGGAAAGGTGATTTTGAGGTGATTACCTACTAGTGAGCTTGCTCCGGCCGCAACGTGCTCCCAGCAGACGTGCGCACCCTGACGGCGATAACTCCCTCAACCACCGAGAGACAGACGTCGTGAAGCCCTGCCGTCGACGACCGATCCAAATCTCTGGCCTCCCAAGCGCCCTTGCCAATGGATGACGGTGGCGTGTCCTCTCTTACTCACGACGGGTCTGACTTGCGTGGCAGGCGATGTTCACACGACGGCGGCGACACTGTATTTCTCGCGTGTGGCTTAACAGGTAGGTCTTCCGTCTCCAATTTATCCCCGAGCCTCCGGTCAAGGAGAGAGGGGAAACCAGCCATGAGTCCATGGTGCGGCGACGATTTCGCGTGGTTGTTACGACGGAGAAGGAAACACCGACAAGAAGGCCCCACACACCAGTGACAGAGAAAAGTCCGCGCAAGGAAATAGTGGCTGACCATGTGGGGCCCACTCGCCAGCGTGATGGCACGCGCTGGGAAAAGGGGTCTTGGGCCGCGCGTGTTCAGGAAAATGAATGGGCCGGAAGGGAAGCAGCCGACCTGCTTAGGTTAGCTTAGTTTTATATTTTTTCTTTTTTTTTCTTCTATCTCCTTTTTTATTACCAAGTTCCATTTGAATTCAAATTTAAATTCAAACCTGTGCCAATTTATTCTCGAATTATATTATGAATTTAAGAAATACCCCTTTTGAAAATATATCAATTTTTCTTTATATTATATGCTCTCTTTTTCTTCTCTCCCCCTTTTTTAACTCTTCATCTCATTATTATTATATTTTTATTCATATTATTTTTGTATTAAATGCACAACAAACTCCAACATGATGCAATGGCTTTCTCTTAATGTTTTAGTAAGGAATTATGCTCTTTCACTTGTGTTTAGTAACATGTCTCAAGAGGTAGATGGCAATAACAAATACGGAGATCAACTCTTTTATAATTTGGGTATTACAAATCCTACCCCCCTTAACAGAAATCTCGTCCTCGAGATTTAGGAAGGACTAGGGAAAAGATTGGGAAAATCTATGCGAAGCTCTTCTTCTCTCTCCTAGGTAGTTTCATCTTCTCAATGGTGACTCCATTGCACTTTGCACATCTTTATAACCTTATTTCTTGTAACTCGCGTCAAAGTGACAAGAATCTTGATAGGGTACTCAGCATAAGTCAGGTCATCTTGAACACTAAGGTCCTCCATTGGTAGTTGCTCTTCAGGTACCCTGAGGCATTTCTTCAGCTGAGATACATGGAAGACATCATGTACATCCGCAAGATGATTTGGTAGTTCAAGTTGATACGCAACTTCTCCCACTCGCTTTAAGATCAAGAAAGGTCCAATGAAGTGAGGGGACAACTTTCCTTTAACTTTAAATCTCGTCATACCCCGGATTGGTGACACCTTCAGATACACGTGATCACCCTCCTTAAACTCCAGTAGTCTTCTCCTATTATCAGCATAGCTCTTTTGACTTGATTGTGCAATTCTCAAATTTTCTCTTATCATTCACACTTGTTCCTCTGCCTCTTGTATAAGTTCAGGCCCAAAGAATTGTCTTTCTCTAGTCTGATCCCAATACAGTGGAGTCCTGCATTTTCTGCCATATAGAGCCTCAAATGGTGACATCTTCAAACTGGCCTGGTAACTATTATTATAAGAGAATTCCGCATATGGCAAGCTATTATCCCAACTTCCACCATGTTTAAGAGCACAAGCTCTTAACATATCCTCCAGTACTTGGTTAGTCCTCTCTGTCTGCCCATCGGTCTGAGGATGGTAGGCCGAACTGAAATTCAACTGCGTATCCAAGCTCTCATGCAACTTCTTCCAAAACCGAGAAGTAAACTGTGATCCTCGATCAGACACGATCTTCTTAGCCACTCCATGTAGACAAACTATCTGAGTCATATACAATTCTACTAGCTTGGCTCCCATGTAATTAGTCCTCACCAGTATGAAATAAGCCACTTTTGTCAATCTGTCCACAATCACCCAAATAGAGTCATACCCAGCAGGGGTGCTGGGTAATCCAACAATGAAATCCATACCAATTTCTTCCCATTTCCACTCGGGTATTTTCAATGGGTGCAATAGTCCAGCTGGTATTTGGTGTTCGGCCTTGACTCTCCGACACACATCACACTTAGCCACATGAGCAGCCACATCTCTCTTCAAACCATACCACCAGTATTTCTGCTTCAAATCCTGATACATCTTAGTGCTACCAGGGTGAATAGAGTAATCAGAATCATGGGCTTCTTTCAATATAGTCTCACAAAGGCTATCAATCTCTGGAACACATATCCGATCCTTGAACCATATAGTACCTTGCTCATCCTCTGTGAATTCCAGACCTCTACCTTCAGTAATCATATCCTTAATCTCTTGAATTTTAGGATCACCAATCTGGCCCTTACGAATTTCTTGCTCCAAGGTAGATTCCACTTCAATGGTGACTCCTTCAGTGTGAGCAACTATCCCCAGGTTAAGTCTCCTGAAATCCTCAACAATCTCATCGGGTAGCTGGGCAACAACAGCTGAATGAACATGCTCCTTTCGACTCAAGGCATCTGCAACCAAATTTGCCTTGCCCGGGTGATAGTGAATCTTCAAATCATAATCTTTAATAAGCTCCAACCAACGGCGTTGCCTAAGGTTGAGATCCTTCTGAGTAAATATGTACTTCAAACTCTTATGATCCGTGTATACTTGGCACTTAGTTCCCATAATTTAATGTCTCCAAATCTTAAGCGCATGCACAACGGCTGACAGTTCTACGTCATGAGTGGGGTAGTTCAATTCATGTTACGCATAGGCAATCACATGTCCTTCTTGCATGAGTACACATCCCAATCCTTGGCCACATGCATCACAATAAATGCCAAATCTCTTCAATAGATCTGGCATAACCAACACTGGTGGTGACATCAATCTTTCCTTTAATTGATTAAAGCTTTCTTGGCACTTCTCATCCCACTTAAATTCTCTTCCTTTCTCTAGAAGCGAGGTCATGGGCTTGGCAATCTTAGAAAATCATTCAATAAATATTCGATAATATCCTGCAAGTCTCAATAAACTCCAAATCTCGGTAACTGTAGTGGGTATGCTCCACGCCACTATCTCCTTGACTTTAGCAGGATCCACTGATATTCCTCCATTAGATATGATATGTCCAAGGAATGGCACCTTGTCAATCCAAAACTCGCATTTACTGAACTTGGCGTAGAGTTGATTATCTTGTAGCTTCTGTAGCACCAATCTCAGATGTTCCTCATGATCACTTTCACTCTTAGAATAGATAAGAATATCGTCGATGAACACCACGACGAATCTGTCCAGATACTCCATAAACACCTTATTCATCAAATTCATAAAACAATCTGGTGCATTAGTTAATCCAAACGACATAACGTGAACTCATATAATCCATATCGGGTTGAGAAAGCCGTCTTAGGAATATCCGATGGCCTAATCCTCATCTGATGGTATCCCGATCGGAGATCAATCTTCGAGAATACCCTAGCACCTCTCATCTAATCAAATAAATCCTCAATGCGAGGTAACAAATACTTGTTCTTCACAGTAACATCATTAAGTGATCTATAATCCACACACATCCGTTGCGAACCATCTTTCTTCTGTACAAACAGAACCGGTGCTCCCCAAGGTGAGGAACTTGGACGAATGTAACCAGCCTCCTGTAACTCAGTTAACTGCTTCTTAAGTTCCTTTAACTCTTCTACAGACATCTCGTATGGCCATTTGGAAGTAAGAGTAGTCCAAGGTAAGAGATCTATGACAAACTCAACTTCCCTATCTGGTGGCATCCCAGATAACTCCTCTGGAAAGACATCCGAAAAATCCCCAATCCGCATGGATGTTGTCACCAACAAACTTCTCATCTACTAAGAATGTCGCTAGTCTGGTGGCGGTAATTACTGCAATTCCAACTTCAAATCTTTCTCCTTTGGAACTGGTGAGTTCTATGGTTCCTTTAGCACAGTGTATAAACTGCCTTTGCCTTTCTTAACCATGACATACCAAGGATCACGTCTATAGTGCTCTCTTCTAACACTATAGGGGTAGCCCATCTGGGTTAAAACACAGGGTAGAAAGAAAAGATTATAGGCAAGGCAGTAATTACGAAGCATGTTACTTTGGGGGATTTATTAGCTAAGTGTGTCGCCTACTAAAGCTAATTCATTACCTTATGGTGGTACATGCTAAGATGCTCGTCTATACTATTTCAAGCAATCAAAGAAGCAAATCAGGCATTGATCATCAGAACAATCAACCAACATTTTTAATAGACAAAATAATTTTTAATTTTTTTGTCTTAGGTATCCTATCTCTTAAAAAGGTTATAAATGTAGGATTCCAAGGTGTGAAATCCTTCTTGTCTTAGAGTAGAAAAGATAAGAATGATCAAAGTGGAACAATATAAGGTGAGACAGGATCAAGATAAGTATAGAGAAAATCAGAGTAAGGTAAGTATAGAATGAATCAGAGTAAGGTAAGTAGGTAAGGGTTTTGTCCATTTCTATCTAGGTTTCGTCCTACAGTCAACATTTCCTCTAATACCACTTCTGTCACAGCCAGGCTTTAAGGAACAAAGTCGGGTGCATCTCATATATGCGCCAGAGAAGACAACACATATAATAACAGAGTGCATAGAGATAAATGTCATAAATATCATAAATGTACTTATTACATAGCGGAAGTCTTACAAAAGTAAATGATAAAATAAAGCGAACTATATCTTATTCCCTGGCGCCACAAAGCTGACTGGGAGACGCCATCTAGATCAAGTCGAAAGCCTCAGTGTTAGGCGGCTCCTCTTCGACCACCTGTTCTTCTCCTGTGGGAGGGTGTGAGACAGCAAGAGTGAGCTCACACATGTTCATCGCTCAACAAGTTGTGGGGAATAATGTGGCATGAACTCACCAAAGGTGGGAGTTCATGTGAAGTGTAAGGCAGATCAATGAAATAAAGGCTAAAGTTGAGCATTGCTTTTAAGTTGGTCAAAATTTTATTAGCAATTACTAAGTGTAAGTAAATACCAAACCTTAGTAATAATAAGTAAAAGTAATAATAAAATAATCCCAAATGCAATGAAATGACAGATTAAGTTTAAGTTCCATAAATTAATCATGTGAGTGTCCAAGCCGCTCATGACCGTGATCACGGCTAGTATACCAGTTTTACACTCTGCAAAGGTTGCGCATCTTTACCCACAAGTCATGTTACCCATTTGTGAAAGCACCTAGAGGGGGGGGGGGTGAATAGGTGATCCTGAAATAACTTAAAATTTAAAGCCACAAAACTTGATGAAGTGTTAGCACAATGAAATCAAGTGGCTAAGGACTGAGCTCTTGTGAAACACAATAGTCACAATGAGAACAAGCACAAGAGACACGATGGTTTATCCCGTGGTTCGGCCAAGTACAACACTTGCCTACTCCACATTGTGGCGTCCCAATGGACGAGGGTTGCACTCAACCCCTTTCAAGTGATCCAAAGATCCACTTGAATACCACGGTGTTTTTCTTTCTTTCACTATATCCCGTTTGCGAGGAATCTCCACAACTTGGAGCCTCTCGCCCTTACAAATGATGATCACAAAGAAGCACGGATGTAAGGGAGGGAAAAGCAACACACACAAGTCTCAAAAGCAACAACACAAACACGCACACTAGTCACAACTTGAGCTCTAAGTTCACACACGGAGTTCTCAACTCGAGGAGCTCAAATTGCTATCACAAAGAATCAAATGCGCTAGAATGAAGTCTTGGTGCTTAGAGATGATCAAAGAATGCTTGTGTTTCTCCTCCATGCGCCTAGGGGTCCCTTTTATAGCCCCAAGGCAGCTAGGAGCCGTTGGAGGCATTCTTGGAAGGCAATTCTTGCCTTCTGTCGGGTGGCACACCGGACAGTCCGGTGCACCACCGGACATCCCCTATTCACTGTCCGATGCAGATCGCCTTCCTAAATTGGCGTAGCCGACCGTTGAAGACTTGGAGCCATTGGCGCACCAGACAGTCCAGTGCCCCCATCAGACCGTTGGCTCGACTACGCGTCACGCGCGGATTGTGTGGCCGACCGTTGGCTCACCGGACAGTCCGGTGCACCACCGGACAGTCTAGTGCACCACCGGACAGTCCGGTGAATTTTAGCCATACGCCGCCGATGAATTCCCGAGAGGGGCCAGTTGACCAGACGCCAGCCTGGCGCACCGGACACTGTCCGGTGCACCATCGGACACTGTCCGGTGTACCCAGACTGCGCAGAGTCTTGACTGCTCCAGCCAAGTCTTTTCCTTTTGTATTTTCTCTGATTCTAGCACTTAGACAAATATGTTAGTACACAAAAACTAATGTACTAAGTCTAGAATCATACCTTTGTGTTGATTTACACTTCATCCACCATTTGGCACAATTTAATACTTAAACCATTTGTGTTGGGCACTTAATCACCAAAATACTTAGAAATGGCCCAAGGGCACATTTCCTTTTCAATCTCCCCCTTTTTAGTGATTTATGCCAACACAACACAAAGCAACTCATAGAAGTGCAACATTAATGCAAATAAGAACAAGAATTGTTTTTGATTCAAATTTGGCATATTTGGATCATTCTTTGCCACCACTTGGTTTGTTTTTGCAAATCAAACTCAATTTCCTATCTCTAAGTCACACACACTTGTTAAGACATAAAGAGAGGTATTCCAAGAGAAATTGATAAAAAAAACTCCCCCTTTTTCCCATAATCAAACATTCTCCCTACAAGAGACCAACTTTTGACAAAAAGAGACACTTAGAGTATTTTGACGAATCAAAAGGTCTAACTCTACTATTTTCAAAATTCTCAAGTGGTAGCTGATCCATTTGCCTTAATTTCTCCCCCTTTGGCATCAAGCACCAAAACGGGATCATTGTTGGCCCTTTAACCCCATTGTCTCACCAAAAATTTCCAATTAGGGGTAAAAAGGCAATAAGAGCATGGAGATGAGCTTGGAGTAAATTACCCTCTCATCGGAGTGCAATGGAAGTCTTTCATGGTCCAAGTCCACCTTTCCCTTTCAATCCACTTTCGAGACTAAAACAAGTAAACTCAAATACAAGGTTAGTCTCAAAGTGTCAAGTTGTAGCATGCCTCCCCCTAAATAAGTGCATCACTTGCAAATGGGCTTGAGAGGTCCGGGTATCATGTGTACAACTTGATCACCATAAATAAGCAACAATATGCATAAAAGAACATGATCAAAGGCATAAACACATGTATGCTATAGATCAATCCAAGTTACACGAATCTAAGACATTTAGCTCACTACGCAGCCTGCAAAAGGTTGACTCATCTAGAGGCTTGGTAAAGATATCGGCTAGCTGGTTCTCGGTGCTAGCATAAAACACTTTGATATCTCCCTTTTGCTGGTGGTCTCTCAAAAAGTGATGCCGGATGTCTATGTGCTTCGTGCGGCTGTGTTCAACAGGATTATCCGCCATGCGGATTGCACTCTCATTGTCACATAGGAGTGGGACTTTGCTTAGATTGTAGCCAAAGTCCCTAAGGGTTTGCCTCATCCAAAGTAGTTGCGCACAACACTGTCCTGCGGAAACATACTCGGCCTCAGCGATGGATAGGGCAACAGAAGTTTGTTTCTTAGAACTCCAAGACACCAGGGACCTTCTAAGAATTGGCACGTCCCTGATGTACTCTTCCTATCAACCTTGCATCCAGCATAATCGGAGTCTGAATATCCAATTAAGTCAAAGGTAGACCCCTTTGGATACCAGATCCCGAAGCAAGGCATAGCAACTAAATATCTAAGTATTCGCTTAATGGCCACAAGGTGGCACTCCCTTGGATCGGATTGAAATCTAGCACACATGCATACGCTTAACATAATATCCGGTCTACTAGCACATAAGTAAAGCAAGGAACCTATCATAGACCGGTATGCCTTTTGATCAACGGACATACCTCCTTTGTTGAGGTCAACATGTCCGTCGGTTCCCATTGGAGTCTTTGCGCGCTTGGCGTCCTTCATCCCGAACCGCTTGAGCAAGTCTTGCGTGTACTTCGTTTGGGAGATGAAGGTGTTGTCCTTGAGTTGCTTCACTTGGAACCCAAGGAAGTAGTTTAACTCGCCCATCATTGACATCTCAAACTTTTGAGTCATCACCCTGCTAAACTCTTCACAAGACTTTTGGTTAGTAGAACCAAATATTATGTCATCGACATAAATTTGGCATACAAATAAGTCACCATCACAAGTCTTAGTGAATAAAGTTGGATCGGCTTTCCCAACCTTGAAAGCATTAGCAATTAGAAAGTCTCTAAGGCATTCATACCATGCTCTTGGGGCTTGTTTAAGTCCATAGAGCGCCTTAGAGAGCTTACACACGTGATCGGGGTGTCATTCATCCTCAAAGCCAGGGGGTTGCTCTACGTACACCTCCTCCTTGATTGGCCCATTGAGGAAAGCGCTCTTCACATCCATTTGGAACAACCTGAAAGAATGGTGAGCAGCATAGGCTAACAAAATGCGAATAGACTCTAGCCTAGCCATAGGAGCAAAAGTCTCCTCAAAGTCCAAACCTGCGACTTGGGCATAACCTTTTGCCACAAGTCTAGCCTTGTTCCTTGTCACTACCCTGTGCTCGTCCTGTTTGTTGCGGAACACCCACTTGGTTCCCACAACGTTTTGCTTGGGACGTGGCACCAGTGTCCAAACTTCATTTCGCTTGAAGTTATTAAGCTCTTCCTGCATGGCAAACACCCAGTCTGGATCTAGCAAGGCCTCTTCTACCCTGAAAGGCTCAATAGAAGAGACAAAAGAGTAATGCTCACAAAAATTAGCTAATCTAGAGCGAGTAGTTATCCCTTGCTTATATCACCCAATATCTGGTCGACGGGATGATTCCTTTGAATCGTCGCTAGGACTTGAGTTGGAGGGGCCTGTGGTGCTTCTTCCTCCATAACATGATCATCTTGTGCTCCCCCTTGATCACACGCCTCCTCGAGATGAACCTGTTCATCAGTTTGAGTTGGGGGATGCACCATTGTTGAGGAAGAAGGTTGATCTTGCTCCTTTTGTTCCTGTGGTCGCACATCTCCGATTGCCATGGTGCGTATTGCGGCCGTTGGAACATCTTCTTCATCTGCATCATCAAGATCAACCTGCTCTCTTGGAGAGCCATTAGTCTCATCAAATACAACGTCGCTAGAGACTTCAACCAAGCCCGATGATTTGTTGAAGACTCTATATGCCTTTGTATTTGAGTCATAACCTAACAAAAACCCTTCTACAACTTTGGGAGCAAATTTAGAATTTCTACCTTTCTTCATGTAAGGAAAATGGACCCCGGGCCATTTGGCTAATTGAGTTTTGGTGTTTGATGATTAACACAACTTGTGGACTAATATGTTTGCTAGTGTTTATAATTATAGTTCACAGGATGCGAAGAGAATTGGACCAAGGCAATGAGGATGCAACACCTCAAAAGAAGATAAAAAGATGCATAGGAGTCCAATACTCAAGAACAAAAGAAGCCCGAAGAAATCAGCGAAGACCTAGAAGATGGGTTGTCAGCTGGCGCACCGGTGGCACACAGTTGGCTCACCGGTGGTACACAGTTGGCGCACCGGTGGCACACAGTTGGCTCACCGGTGGCGCACAGTTGGCGCACCGGTGGCACACAGTTGGCTCACCGGTGGCACACAGTTGGCGCACAGGACAGCCAACAGAGTTTTCTAAGACAAGGCACCGGTATTCACTGTCCGGTGCACCTAACGGCTAGCTGTCAGAACTAGCCGTTGGCTGCACACCGGTGGCACACAGTTGGCTCACCGGTGGCACACAGTTGGCTCACCGTTGGCACAAAGTTGGTGCACCGGACTGTCCGGTGTGTCAGAACTAGCCGTTGGCTGCACAGCGTTGGCGCACTGTTGGCGCACCGTTGGCTCACCGTTGGCGCACTGTTGGCACACAGTTGGCGCACTGTTGGCTGACAGGACTGTCCGGTGTGTCAGAACTAGTCGTTGGCTGCACAGCGTTGGCACACTGTTGGCGCACCGTTGGCTCACCGTTGGCGCACTGTTGGCACACAGTTGGCGCACCGTTGGCTGACAGGACTGTCCGGTGTGCCATCCTTACAACAGTCTGCTTTCCAACGGCTAGTTGAGTTGGGGCCTATATATACTTCATCCAATCAGCCATTTGAAGGTGTGAGAGCCCAAGCAACATACCAAGGCATATAGTGCACATTTCTAAGAGCTCAAACACCCAAGTGCTTAATAGAATCACTCGGTGATTAGCGTAGGTGCTTTGCGAAGTGCTTAGGTTAGTTAGACCGCTTTAGCGCTTGCTCTAGGTGAATCCTAGTTAGTTGAGTGAGTTTTGTAAAACCACACAACCCCTCGGCTCTTGCGTGAGTCGTTGTAATTGTACCGAGTGGGGCGAGAGTCTTGCGAGACCGTGACAACCGCGTTTGTGTCACGGCCGCCACCGTGTACCGGAGGGAACGAGGCCCGCGGCGTTTCGGCCGGAAGCTCGATAGTGGAGACGGCGGGGAGCGTCCGAGAGGAGCCGGAAGCAGAGCACCACTTGCGCGTGGAGAAGGCCCGCGGCTCTCTACGGAGTTACTCGACCGTGGTGCTTGGCCCTCGCGTGGGCTTCCCTTTGCGTAGGGGCACCAACGAGGATTAGTCGGGACCTTGCGTGGTTCCGGATACCTCGGTAAAAATACCGGCGTCATCCACGAGAGTTTGCTTCTCTACTTAGCTCTTTACATTCCGCATTTATATTAAGCATTTAAGTTTCAATCTTGTAGTCATACTTATTTAGTATAGATTGAAACTTAGCCTTTTGTGGTAGAGATAGCAACACTTAGACAAAACCTAGTTTGCACATTCTAGTTTTGATTATTTGCATAGGTTTTGCTCTAGGGATTTAATTGTGGCCTAGTTTAGTAAAAGTTTTAGAAGTCCTAATTCACCCCCCCCCCCTCTTAGGCGTCACCCGTTTCCTACACTTCACTAGAATATAACATTTACTACCAAATACACGAAAGTATGACACATTGGGTTTGTTACCAGTTAGGAGTTCGTATGACGTCTTCTTGAGGAGGCGATGAAGGTAGACCCAGTTTATGGCATGGCAAGCCGTGTTCACAGCTTCCGTCCAAAACCGTTCGGGCTTCTTGAGTTCACCAAGCATCGTCCTTGCCATGTCTAAAAGCGTCCTGTTCTTCCTCTCTACCACACCGTTTTTCTGTGGTGTGTAGGGAGCAGAGACCTCATGCTTGACTCCTTCCTCCTCAAGGTACTCCTCCACTTGAAGATTCTTGAATTCGGACCCGTTGTCGCTCCTTATCTTTTTCACCTTGAGTTCAAATTCATTTTGGGCTCTCCTTAAGAAGCGCTTTAGGGTCCCTTGGGTTTCTGTTTTATCCTGCAAAAAGAATACCCAAGTGAAGCGGGAAAATCATCAACAATAAGAAGACCATACTTACTTCCCCCGATGCTAAGGTAGGCGACGGGGCCAAAGAGGTCCATGTGAAGTAGCTCCAAAGGTCTTGATGTGGTCATCACATTTTTGCTATGATGAGAGCTTCCCACCTGTTTACCTGCTTGACAAGCTGCACAAGGTCTATCTTTTTCGAAAGTTACATTTGTTAGACCTAACACATGTTCTCCCTTTAGAAGTTTGTGAAGGTTCTTCATCCCCACATGTGCTAGACGGCGATGCCACAGCCAGCCCATGCTAGTCTTAGCGATTAGGCATGCATCTAGATCGGCCTCCTCCTTCGAAAAATCAACTAAATAGAGTTTGCCGTCTAGTACTGAAAGGGAAATGTGCCCTTGGGCCATTTCTAAGTATTTTGGTGATTTAGTGTCCAACACAAGTGCCTAAGTGTAAAAAGGCGGAGAAAGTACAAATCAAGGATAAAGGTATGTTTCTCAGACTTAGTACATTGTTTTATGGACTAATGTATTGTGTCTAAGTGCTGGAAACAGGAAAAATCCAATTGAAAATGTCTTGGCTCGAGCAGCCAAGACTCTGCTCAGTCTGGGATCACCGGACAGTGTCCGGTGGTGCACCGGACAGTGTCCGGTGCGCCAGGCTGGCTCTGGCGAAAAGGCTGCTCTCGGGACTTCGACGGCGGTGTACGGCTATAATTCACCGGACTGTCCGGTGGTGCACCGGACTGTCCGGTGGGCCGTTCACAGGCGAACTCGTCGCTCTCGGAAATTCATCGGCGACGTACGGCTATAATTCACCGGACTGTCCGGTGTGCACCGGACTGTCCGGTGAGCCAATGGTCGGTAGGGCCAACGGTCGGCCACGCGATCTGCGCGGGACACGTGGCCGAGCCAACGGCTAGAAGGGGGCACCGGGCTGTCCGGTGTGCACCGGACATGTCCGGTGCGCCAACGGCTCTCAGGCTGCCAACGGTCGACTGCGCCATTTTTGGAAGGAAATCAGGCACCGGACAGTGTCCGATGTGCACCAGACTGTCCGGTGCGCCAGTCGACAGAAGGCAAGATCAGCCTTCCTAGAATGCTCTCAACGGCTCCTAGCTGCCTTGGGGCTATAAAAGGGACCCCTAGGCGCATGGAGGAGAAAACCAAGCATTCCTACAACATTCCTAAGCACCAAGACATCGATTCCGTGCCTTTGATTCTTTGCGATAGCAATTAGAGCTCTAGTTGAGTGGTGAACTCATTGAGTTGTGTTGTGAGCTCTCGTTGCGATTTGTGTGCGTGGTGACACTCTGATTTTTGTGTCTTGTGTGCGTTGCTAATCCCTCCCTTGCTCTGTGCTTCTTTGTGAACTTCAAGTGTAAGGGCGAGAGGCTCCAAGTTGTGGAGATTCCTCGCAAACGGGATTAAGAAAAGCAAGCAAAACACCGTGGTATTCAAGTGGGTCTTTGGACCGCTTGAGAGGGGTTGATTGCAACCCTCGTCCGTCGGGACGCCACAACGTGGAGTAGGCAAGCGTTGGTCTTGGCCAAACCATGGGATAACCACCGTACCATCTCTGTGATTGATTTCGTGGGTTATTGTGTTTTGTTGAGACTCCTCTCTAGCCACTTGGCATTTACTGTGCTAACGCTTAACCAAGTTTTTGTGGCTTAAGTTTTCAAGTTTTACAGGATCACCTATTCACCCCCCCTCTAGGTGCTCTCAATTGGTATCGGAGCCGTTCTCTTCACAAAGGGACTAACCGCCCGAAGAGATGGATCCTAAGGGGAAGGGTATCGTGATCAACGATAAAGAGAAGGAATCTTTCGTCAACGAGCCGAAGGATGACAAGCCTACCGACTCGGGCTCGGGCCATAGACGGAAAGATGGGAAGAAGAAGAAGACGAGGCGCATCAGGGAGATCATCTACTACGACGACAGCGATGAGTCTACTTCTTCCCAAAAGGACGACGACCACAACGACTACAAGAGAAGGAAACCGGTTAATTCGAACTTTTCTTTTGACTACTCTCGTATTCCGCAAAGTACAAATACTCATTTACTCTCCATTCCACTTGGCAAACCTCCTCACTTTGATGGAGAGGACTACGGATTTTGGAGCCACAAAATGCGTAGTCACTTGTTCTCTCTCCATCCTAGTATATGGAAGATTGTAGAGAGTGGAATGCACTTTGATAGTACGGATAGTCCCATGTTCATTAATGAGCAAATTCATAAGAATGCACAAGCTACTATTGTTCTTCTAGCTTCATTGTGCAGGGATGGGACACATTCAAGATTTCTCATGAGGGGAACGACGTCACCTTGCTCACCAAGATGGAGTTGGTGGAAGGCGAGCTAGGACGATTCGCGATGATAAGGGGCGAGGAGCCAACCCAAACATACAACCGGCTCAAGACCCTTATCAACAAAATAAGGAGCTACGGAAGCACGCGATGGACGGACCACGACGTCGTCCGATTGATGCTAAGGTCCTTTACCGTTCTTGATCCTCATTTGGTGAATAATATTCGTGAGAATCCCAGGTACACCAAAATGTCGCCCGAAGAAGTCCTTGGAAAATTCGTAAGCGGGCGAATGATGATCAAGGAGGTGAGGTACGTGGACGACGCACTGAATGGTCCAATCAATGAGCCTCAACCCGTAGCTCTCAAGGCAACAAGAAGCAAGGAGGCGTTACCTAGCAAGGTGGCGCAAGTTGAGGCGGCAGGGCTAAATGATGAAGAAATGGCCCTCATCATCAAGCGCTTCAAGACGGCGCTTAAGGGTCGCAAGGGACATCCAAGCAAGACCAAAGCCAAGGGGAAGCGCTCATGCTTCAAATGCGGTAAGATTGGTCATTTTATTGCTAACTGTCCCGACAATGATAGTGATCAGGATCAAGGGAACAAGAGGGAGAAGAAGAAGAACTATAAGAAGGCAAAGGGCGAGGCACATCTTGGCAAGGAGTGGGATTCGGATTGCTCCTCGTTCGACTCCGACAATGAAGGACTTGCCGCCACCGCCTTCAACAAGTCATCCCTCTTCCCCAACGAGCGTCACACATGCCTTATGGCAAGGGATAAGAAGGTATGTACTCGAAACTCTACTTATGCTTCTTCAAGTGAGGACGAATCTAGTGATGAGGATGAAATAGATTATTCATGTTTATTTAAGGGCCTAGATAGAACCAAGGTAGATAAAATTAATGAATTGATTGATGCCTTGAATGATAAGAATAGGCTTTTAGAAAAACAAGAGGACTTGTTGTATGAAGAACATGACAAATTTGTAGAAGCACAAAAATCTCATGCCTTAGAAGTTAAGAGAAATGAAATGCTTTCTTATGAATTATCTTCTTGCCATGAGACAATTTCTAGCTTAAGGAGCATTAATGATGATTTGAATGCTAAGTTAGAAATAGCTAATAAATCAACAACTTGTGTAGAAAATGTTGTTATTTGCAATAGATGTAAAGATTTTGATATTGATACTTGTAGTGAACACATAGCTTCTATTGCAAAGTTAAATGATGAAATGGCTAGTCTTAATGCCCAACTTAAGGCTAGCAAAAGTGATTTTGATAAACTAAAATTTGCTAGGGATGCCTACACGATTGGTAGACACCCCTCAATTAAGGATGGGCTTGGCTTCAAGAGGGAAGCCAAGAACTTAACAAGCCATAAGGCTCCCATCTCCGCCAAGGAGAAAGGGAAGGCCCCTATGGCAAGTAGTACTAAAAAGAACCATGCTTTTATGTACAATGATAGAAGACAGTCTCATAGGAGTTGTAATGCTCTTGATTCACATGCCTATGATTCTTATGCTATGTTTGCTCCCAGTTCTTCCTATATGCATGGTAGAGATATGCCTAGGAAAAATATTCATCATGTGCCTAGAAAGAATATTGTTCATGTTCCTAGGAAAGTTATGAATGGACCCTCTACAATTTATCATGCTTTAAATGCTTCCTTTGCTATTTGTAGAAAGGATAGGAAGATAGTTGCTAGGAAATTAGGGGCAAAATGCAAGGGTGATAAAACTTGCATTTGGGTCCCTAAGACAATTTGTGACTAACCTTGTAGGACCCAACAAGAGTTGGGTACCTAAGACCCAAGCCTAAATTTGCCTTGCAGGTTTATGCATCCGGGGGTTTAAGCTGGATTATCGACAGCGGATGCACGAACCATATGACGGGGGAAAAGAAGATGTTCACCTCCTACGTCAAGAATAAGGATTCCCAAGATTCAATCATATTCGGCGATGGGAACCAAGGCGAGGTGAAAGGTTTAGGCAAGATTGCAATATCAAATGAGCACTCTATCTCTAATGTGTTTTTAGTTGAGTCTCTTGGATATAATTTACTATCTGTTAGTCAACTATGTAATATGGGATATAATTGTCTATTTACAAATATAGATGTGTCTGTCTTTAGAAGAAGTGATGGTTCATTAGCTTTTAAGGGTGTATTAGACGACAAACTTTATTTAGTTGATTTTTCAAAAGAGGAGGCCGGTCTAGATGCATGCTTAATTGCTAAGACTAGCATGGGCTGGCTGTGGCATCGCCGCTTAGCACATGTGGGGATGAAGAACCTTCACAAGCTTCTAAAGGGAGAACACGTGATAGGTTTGACTAACGTGCAATTCGAAAAAGATAGACCTTGTGCAGCTTGTCAAGCAGGTAAACAAGTGGGAGGAGCACATCACAGCAAGAATGTGATGACCACTTCAAGACCTCTGGAGCTGCTGCATATGGACCTCTTTGGACTCATCGCCTATCTGAGCATAGGAGGAAGTAAATATGGTCTAGTTATTGTTGATGACTTTTCCCGCTTCACTTGGGTGTTCTTTTTGCAGGATAAGTCTGAAACCCAAGGGACCCTCAAGCGCTTCCTAAGGAGAGCTCAAAATGAGTTTGAGCTCAAGGTGAAGAAGATAAGAAGCGACAACGGGTCCGAATTCAAGAATCTTCAAGTGGAGGAGTTCCTTGAGGAGGAGGGGATCAAGCACGAGTTCTCCGCTCCCTACACACCTCAGCAAAATGGTGTGGTAGAGAGGAAGAACAGGACGCTCATTGATATGGCGAGGACTATGCTTGGAGAGTTCAAGACCCCCGAGCGCTTTTGGTCGGAAGCCGTGAACACGACTTGCCACGCCATCAATAGGGTCTACCTTCACCGCCTCCTCAAGAAGACTTCATATGAGCTGCTAACTGGTAACAAACCCAATGTGTCTTATTTTCGTGTATTTGGGAGCAAGTGTTATATTCTTGTGAAGAAAGGTAGGACCTCTAAATTTGCTCCCAAAGCTGTAGAAGGGTTTTTATTAGGTTATGATTCAAATACAAAGGCGTATAGGGTCTTCAACAAATCATTGGGTTTGGTTGAAGTCTCTAGCGACATTGTATTTGATGAGACTAATGGCTCTCCAAGAGAGCAAGTTGTTGATCTTGATGATGTAGATGAAGAAGACGTTCCAACGGCCGCGATACGCACCATGGCGATTGGAGATGTACGGCCTTAGGAACAATTGGAGCAAGATCAATCGTCTTCCTCAACAAAGGTGCATCCCCCAACCCAAGATGACGAACAGGTACCTCAAGTGGAGGCGCATGATCAAGGGGGAGCACAGGATGTTCAAGTTGAAGAGGAAGAAGCACCTCAGGCACCTCCAACCCAAGTTCGAGCGACGATTCAAAGGGATCATCCCGTCGACCAAATATTGGGTGATATTAGCAAGGGAGTAACTACTCGTTCAAGATTAGTTAATTTTTGTGAGCATTACTCTTTTGTATCTTCTATTGAGCCTTTCAGGGTAGAAGAGGCCTTGCTAGATCCGGACTGGGTGTTGGCCATGCAGGAGGAACTCAACAACTTCAAGCGCAATGAAGTTTGGACACTGGTGCCTTGTCCCAAGCAAAATGTTGTGGGAACCAAGTGGGTGTTCCACAACAAACAGGACGAGCACGGGGTGGTGACAAGGAACAAGGCTTGACTTGTGGCAAAAGGTTATGCCCAAGTCGCAGGTTTGGACTTTGAGGAGACGTTCGCTCCTGTGGCTAGGCTAGAATCAATTCGTATTTTGCTAGCATATGCCGCTCACCATTCTTTCAGGTTGTACCAAATGGATGTGAAGAGCGCTTTCCTCAACGGGCCGATCAAAGAGGAGGTGTACGTGGAGCAACCCCTGGCTTCGAGGATGAACGGTACCCCGACCACGTGTGTAAGCTCTCTAAGGCGCTCTATGGACTTAAGCAAGCCCCAAGAGCGTGGTATGAATGCCTTAGAGACTTTTTAATTGCTAATGCTTTCAAGGTCGGGAAAGCCGATCCAACTCTTTTTACTAAGACTTGCGATGGTGATCTTTTTGTGTGCCAAATTTATGTCGATGACATAATATTTGGTTCTACTAATCAAAAGTCTTATGAAGAGTTTAGCAGGGTGATGACGCAGAAATTCGAGATGTCGATGATGGGCGAGTTGAACTACTTCCTTGGGTTCCAAGTGAAGCAACTCAAGGACGGCACTTTCATCTCCCAAACAAAGTACACGCAAGACTTGCTGAAGCGGTTTGGGATGAAGGACGCCAAGCCCGCCAAGACGCCGATGGGAACCGATGGACACACCGACCTCAACAAAGGTGGTAAGTCCGTTGATCAAAAAGCATACCGGTCCATGATAGGTTCTTTGCTTTATTTATGTGCTAGTAGACCGGATATTATGCTTAGCGTATGCATGTGTGCTAGATTTCAATCCGATCCTAAGGAGTGTCACTTAGTGGCTGTGAAGCGAATTCTTCGATATTTAGTCGCTACGCCTTGCTTCGGGATCTGGTATCCAAAGGGGTCTAACTTTGACTTGATTGGGTACTCAGATTCCGACTATGCTGGATGTAAGGTCGATAGGAAGAGTACATCGGGGACGTGCCAATTCTTAGGAAGGTCCCTGGTGTCGTGGAACTCTAAGAAACAAACCTCCGTTGCCCTATCCACCGCTGAGGCCGAGTACGTTGCCGCAGGACAGTGTTACGCGCAACTACTTTGGATGAGGCAAACCCTCCGGGACTTTGGCTACAATCTGAGCAAAGTCCCACTCCTATGTGACAATGAGAGTGCTATCCGAATAGCGGAAAATCCTGTTGAGCACAGCCGCACAAAGCACATTGACATCCGGCATCACTTTTTGAGAGACCACCAGCAAAAGGGAGATATCAAAGTGTTTCATGTTAGCACCGAGAACCAGCTAGCCAATATCTTTACCAAGCCTCTAGATGAGAAGACCTTTTGCAGGCTGCGTAGTGAGCTAAATGTCTTAGATTCGCGGAACTTGGATTGAATAGTAGCATACATGTGTTTATGCCTTTGATCATGTTCCTTCTGCATTTGTTGCTTGTGTATGGTGCTCAAGTTGTACAAACTCTCCCCGGACCTCACAAGTCCTTGTGCAAGTGATGCACATATTTAGGGGGAGTTGTGCTACAACTTGACCCTTTGAGACTAACCATATGCTTGAGTTTGCTTGTTTTAGTCTCAAAGGAGGTTTGAAAGGGAAAAGGTGGACTTGGACCATGAAAGACTTCCACTGCACTCCGATGAGAGGGTAACTAATTCCAAGTTCATCTCATGTACTCTTTTTGCCTTTGTGTTCTCATTTGAAGATTTTGGTGAGGCAATGGGGTTAAAGGGCCAAGATTGATCCCGTTTTGGTGCTTGATGCCAAAGGGAGAGAAAATAAAGGCCAAAGCAATAGATGGATCAGCTACCACTTGAGAAATTTTGAAAATAGTAGAATAGAGCTTTTGGTTTGTCAAAACTCTTGAGAAATTTTGAAAATAGTAGAATAGAGCTTTTGGTTTGTCAAAACTCTTTTATTGTCTCTTATGTCAAAAGTTGGCCTCTTGTGGGGAGAAGTGTTGATTATGGGAAAAAGGGGGAGTTTTTGAAATCCTTGATCAATTTCTCTTGGAATGACTCTCTTTATGTCTTAACATGTGTGTTTGACTTAGAGATTGAAATTTGAGGTTGATTTGCAAAAACAAACCAAGTGGTGGCGAAGAGTGATCCATATATGTCAACTTTGAATCAAAACAATTTGAGTTCTTATTTGAATTGATTTTGTATTTGTTCTACTTGCTTTATGATGTGTTGGCATAAATCACCAAAAAGGGGGAGATTGAAAGGGAAATGTGCCCTTGGGCCATTTCTAAGTATTTTGGTTATGTAGTACAAAGGTGGACAAAGTACAAATCAAGGATAAAGGTATGTTTCTCAGACTTAGTACATTGTTTTATGGACTAATGTATTGTGTCTAAGTGCTGGAAACAGGAAAAATCCAATTAAAAATGTCTTGGCTCGAGCAGCCAAGACTCTGCTCAGTCTGGGATCACCGGACTGTCCGGTGCGCCAGGCTGGCTCTGGCGAAAAGGCTGCTCTCGGGACTTCGACGGCGGTGTACGGCTATAATTCACCGGACTGTCCGGTGGTGCACCGGACTGTCCGGTGGGCCGTTCACAGGCGAACTCGTCGCTCTCGGAAATTCATCGGCGACGTACGGCTATAATTCACCGGACTGTCCGGTGTGCACCGGACTGTCCGGTGAGCCAACGGTCGGTAGGGCCAACGGTCGGCCGCGCGATCTGCGCGGGACACGTGGCCGAGCCAACGGCTAGAAGGGGGCACCGGACTGTCCGGTGTGCACCGGACATGTCCGGTGCGCCAACGGCTCTCAGGCTCCCAACGGTCGACTGCGCCATTTTTGGAAGGAAATCGGGCACCGAACAGTGTCCGGTGTGCACCGGACTGTCCGGTGCGCCAGTCGACAGAAGGCAAGATCAGCCTTCCTAGAATGCTCTCAACGGCTCCTAGCTGCCTTGGGGCTATAAAAGGGACCCCTAGGCGCATGGAGGAGAAAACCAAGCATTCCTACAACATTCCTAAGCACCAAGACATCGATTCCGCGCCTTTGATTCTTTGCGATAGCAATTAGAGCTCTAGTTGAGTGGTGAACTCATTGAGTTGTGAGCTCTCGTTGCGATTTGTGTGCGTGGTGACACTCTGATTTTTGTGTCTTGTGTGCGTTGCTAATCCCTCCCTTGCTCCGTGCTTCTTTGTGAACTTCAAGTGTAAGGGCGAGAGGCTCCAAGTTGTGGAGATTCCTCGCAAACGGGATTAAGAAAAGCAAGCAAAACACCGTGGTATTCAAGTGGGTCTTTGGACCGCTTGAGAGGGGTTGATTGCAACCCTCGTCCGTCGGGACGCCACAACGTGGAGTAGGCAAGTGTTGGTCTTGGCCGAACCACGGAATAACCACCGTACCATCTCTGTGATTGATTTCGTGGGTTATTGTGTTTTGTTGAGACTCCTCTCTAGCCACTTGACATTTACTGTGCTAACGCTTAACCAAGTTTTTGTGGCTTAAGTTTTCAAGTTTTACAGGATCACCTATTCACCCCCCCTCTAGGTGCTCTCAAGTACACCCTTAAAAGCTAATGAACTGCCACTCCTTCTAAAGACAGACACATCTACATTTGTAAATAAGCAATTGTAACCCATATTACATAATTGACTAACGGACAACAAGTTATACCCGAGCGATTCAACTAAAAACACATTAGATATGGAATGCTCGGATGAAATAGCTATCTTTCCTAGTCCTTTAACCTTGCCTTGATTCCCGTCACCGAATATGATTGGATCTTGGGAATCTTTGTTCTTGACGTAGGAGGTGAACATCTTCTTCTCCCCCGTCATGTGGTTTGTGCATCCGCTGTCGATAATCCAGCTTGAGCCCCTGGATGCATAAACCTGCAAGGCAAATTAGGCTTGGGTTTTAGGTACCCAACTCTTGTTGGGTCCTACAAGGTTAGTAACAATAGCCTTAGGTACCCAAATGCAAGTTTTGTCTCCCTTGCATTTTGCCCCTAATTTCCTAGCAACCACTTTCTTATTTTTGCATGTGAGTACAAAATCAGTGTTGCAGGCATGAATAACAGTAGCATTTTCATTATTCATTTTCCTAGGCACATTAACAACATTTCTCCTAGCCATATGATGAACAACATTTTTCCTAGGCATATCTCTACCATGCACAAAGGAAGAACTTGAAGCAATCATGGCATGTGAATCATAAGCATTACAACTCCTATTATGATAAGCATTTCTAGAAAATTTTCTATCATAAACAAATGCATGATTCTTTTGACTACTATTAGCCATAGGAGCCTTTCCCTTTTTCTTGTTGAAAATGGGAGCTCTTTGGCTTGTTAAGTTCTTGGCTTCCCTTTTAAAGCCAAGCCCATCCTTAATTGAGGGGTGTCTACCAATAGTGTAGGCATCCCTTGCAAATTTTAGTTTGTCAAAGTCATTCTTGCTAGTCTTAAGTTGGGCATTAAGACTAGCCACTTCACCATTTAATTTTGCAATAGAAGTAAGGTGCTCAACACATGCATCAACATTAAAATCCTTACACCTATTACAAATTGCTACATGTTCAATACATGAGCTAGATTTATTTGCTACTTCTAACTTAGCATTTAAGTCATCATTGACACTCTTTAGACTAGAAATAGACTCATGATAAGTAGATAATTCACATGAAAGCATTTCATTTCTTTTAACTTCTAAAGCAAGAGACTTTCGCACACTTACAAATTTATCATGCTCTTCATATAAAAGATCCTCTTGCTTTTCTAGCAATTTATTCTTCTCATTCAACGGATCAATTAATTCATTGATCTTATCAATTTTAGTTCTATCTAAGCCTTTGAATAAACTTGCGTAGTCTACTTCATCATCACTAGATTCATCATCACTTGAAGAAGCATATGCAATAGTATTTCGAGTGCTTACCTTCTTCTCCTTTGCCACGAGGCAGGTGTGATGCTCGTTGGGGAAGAGAGACGATTTGTTCAAGGCCGTGGCGGCGAGTCCTTCGTCGTCGGAGTCAGACGAAGAACAATCCGAGTCCCATTCTTTTCCAAGGTGTGCTTCGCCATTAGCCTTCTTCTTGTGACTTGAGCCCGAGTCAGTGGGCTTGTCGTCTTCTGGCTCATTGATGAAGGACTCCTTTTCCTTATCGTTGATCACCATCCCCTTTCCCTTAGGATCCATCCCTTCGGGCGATTAGTCTCTTTCGTGAAGAGGACTGCTCCGATACCAACTGAAAGCACCTAGAGGGGGGGTGAATAGGTGATCCTATAAAAACTTAAAACTTAAAGCCACAAAACTTGATTAAGTGTTAGCACAATGAAATCAAGTGGCTAAGGACCGAGCTCTTGTGAAACACAATAGTCACAATGAGAACAAGCACAAGAGACACGATGGTTTATCCCGTGGTTCGGCCAAGTACAACACTTGCCTACTCCACGTTGTGGCGTCCCAATGGACGAGGGTTGCACTCAACCCCTTTCAATTGATCCAAAGATCCACTTGAATACCACGTTGTTTTTCTTTCTTTCACTATATCCCGTTTGCGAGGAATCTCCACAACTTGGAGCCTCTCGCCCTTACAAATAATGATCACAAAGAAGCACGGATGTAAGGGAGGGAAAAACAACACACACAAGTCTCAAAAGCAACATCACAAACACGCACACTAGTCACAACTTGAGCTCTAAGTTCACACACGGAGTTCTCAACTCAAGAGGAGCTCAAATTGCTATCACAAAGAATCAAATGCAATAGAATGAAGTCTTGGTGCTTAGAGATGATCAAAGAATGCTTGTGTTTCTCCTCCATGCGCCTAGGGGTCCCTTTTATAGCCCCAAGGTAGCTAGAAGTCGTTGGAGGCATTCTTGGAAGGCAATTCTTGCCTTCTGTCGGGTGGCGCACCAGACAGTCCGGTGCACCACCGGACATCCCCTATTCACTGTCCGATGCAGATCGCCTTCCTAAATTGGCACAGCCGACCGTTGAAGACTTGGAGCCGTCGGCCACACGTCACGTGCGGATTGCGCGACCGACCGTTGGCGCGGCCGACCGTTGGCTCACTGGACAGTCTGGTGCACCACCAGACAGTCCAGTGAATTTTAGCCGTACGCCGCCGACGAATTCCCGAGAGCGGCCAGTTGACCAGACGCCAGCCTGGCGCACTGGACACTGTCCGGTGCACCACCGGACACTGTCCGGTGCACCCAGACTGCGCAGAGTCTTGACTGCTCCAGCCAAGTCTTTTTTCCTTTTGTATTTTCTATGATTCTAGCACTTAGACAAGTATGTTAGTACACAAAAACCAATGTATTAAGTCTAGAATCATACCTTTGTGTTGATTTACACTTCATCCACCATTTGGCACAATTTAATACTTAAACCATTTGTGTTGGACACTTAATCACCAAAATACTTAGAAATGGCCCAAGGGCACATTTCCCTTTCAATTTGCCACAGAGTTGATCAGACCCCATACACCTCTACCTAGGAAGCGAGGCAGGGTACCACTACGAGGCCTTTACAAAGTTCCACTAGCTTCAGAAAATCCGCTACAGTTTATAGGAAGCTCCAGTGTAGGAATCTCTCGCCTGACTACCATCGCAGCAAAATCAACCCAAGGACCTCCCTACACTGACCACTCCCCTACTGCCCTTGCCCCTTTCGGGTAAGGTAGTCATCCACTAGCTTTCCTAGTTAATCAGCCAAGGGCGTCCCATTAAACCCTTGTGGTAGCACTGTTTTCCCGAGTGGTTCTCCATGTTCCCATTAACATAATGATCTTATCATGAATAATAATAAACAGATAATAAAAAGTATAACAATGAGTGATGAATATCTTTATACCTAAAGCCACATAAAGCAATAACATGTACTACCCAAAAATTTAGTAGTAAAACCAGTGGTGAAACAAGGTATAAAGATAGTCAAAATCTAGGGTAACCTATTGGGTCCCATCAAAATTAACCTATGTAGATCATTATGATTAATAAGAACATGAATGGGTAAAAGAAGTGATCAAGGGCACAACTTGCCTTCAACGAGCTCCTGCTCAGCAGTCTCTACCAGCTGAACCTCAGGATCCTCAGTAGCTTGCTCGTCTACTCGCATCAGTACAAACATACATAGTATAAAAGAGAAATTAACATCACACCAAACATGCAAATAAAATACACAGTAATAATCTAGACATAAAAATAAGATCATAGAAACTGGAACCATTAAATTTGGAGTTATAGATTTTAAGATATGAATTTCTGAAGGTTTTATGTATTTAATACAAGATTAAGTACTAGGTAAATTTTAATGAGTCTTTCATGCCAAAACAGTGGTACTATTTGATAGAGAATAATATTACAAAAATTTAGGAACTAGAATGGACCAATTTGGAGTTCATATGCATTTTCTATGAATTATACAAATTCTATGAATTGTTTTCATATTAAAACTCATTTTCCAATTTATTTTCCTGATTTTATAACTCCCTAGACTTGGCGTCAATTTCTGTAAAGTACAGGGACTCTGGCGCAAAAGAAACGAAGACTCAGTCGCTGTATAGGGTGGACCGCGTGTTGATTTAACAAAATCCGAGGGGCTTCTTTGCATTAATGCTTGACTGAAGGGTTATTAGCGATCCTAGGCCATTGGATCCCAACCCGACCGCATGGATTAGATCAAGACACCAGCGAAACGATATGCGGCGCAGACGGCCCAAACCGCTTTTAGCGACGCAGATTTAAATACTCCGGAGTCGCCCTGATCCATCCGATCAGATCTCTACCGTCGGGATCTAACCGGTATGCGTGTTTTAATCTACTCCGTCCAGTGGCCATCCGACGCAGACCGATCGTCCCCAACCCAACGCGTCGTCTACCTCCAGTCGGTTCTCTCTCTCTTCTCTCTTTTCTTTCTCCAGTCAACTTGCTGCGGCCGAGCGCCAAAGACACGACAGCGAACTGCCCGAGCTCGCCATCCGACCCCCCATCCCACGACGCAACCATTCATCTCCCCAAACTCCCTGCGCTCCACCATGGCGAAGCGAGCTCCCAGAACAGCGGCGCCCGCGGAGCATGGCCACCCGCTCTCTGACTCCAAACCGGGACAAGGTCCACGGTTATGCCGCGCCCCACACTACGCTCTGGGGTTTACTGATCCCATTTCTGACCGCGCACACACCAAAAGATGGGGGAAGGAAAGGTGATTTTGAGGTGATTACCTACTAGTGAGCTTGCTCCGGCCGCAACGCGCTCCCAGCAGACGTGCGCACCCTGACGCCGATAACTCCCTCAACCATCGAGAGACAGACGCTGTGAAGCCCCGACGTCGACGACCGATCCAAATCTCTGGCCTCCCAAGCGCCCTTGCCAATGGATGACGGTGGCGTGTCCTCTCTTACTCACGGCGGGTCTGACTTGTGTGGCAGGCGATGTTCACACGACGACGACGACACTGTATTTCTCGCGTGTGGCTTAACAGGTAGGTCTTCAGTCTCCAATTTATCCCCGAGCCCCCAGTCAAGGAGAGAGGGGAAACCAGCCATGAGTCCATTGTGCGGCGACGATTTCGCGTGGTTGTTACGATGGAGAAGGAAACGCCGACAAGAAGGCCCCACGCACCAGTGACAGAGAAAAGTTCACGCAAGGAAATAGTGGCTGACTAGGTGGGGCCCACTCGCCATAGTGACGGCGCGCGCTGGGAAAAGGGGTCTTGGGCCGCGCGTGTTCAGGAAAATGAATGGGCCAGAAGGGATGCAGCCGGCCTGCTTAGGTTAGATTAGTTTTATATTTTTTTTCTTTTTTTCTTCTATCTCCTTTTTTTATTACCAAGTTCTATTTGAATTCAAATTTAAATTCAAACATGTGCCAATTTATTCTCGAATTATATTGTGAATTTAAGAAATACCCCTTTTGAAAATATATCAATTTTTCTTTATATTATATGCTTTCTTTTTCTTCTCTCCCCTTTTTTTAACTCTTCATCTCATTATTATTATATTTTTATTCATATTATTTTTGTATTAAATGCACAAACAAACTCCAACATGATGCAATGGCTTTCTCTTAATGTTTTAGTAAGGAATTATGCTCTTTCACTTGTGTTTAGTAACATGTCTCAAGAGGTAGATGGCAATACAAATACGGAGACCAACTCTTTTATAATTTGGGTATTACATATATATAATATAAAGTACAAATGATCGTTGTAGTACAAGAAAAAAATGTTACCACATATATCCTAATACTAACATCGATCATGATAATTTGGATTTCAAAATAGCAAATCTCAAATCAATAAATTCAACTAAGACATGTGATGGATAGGGAGTAACTCACTTTAATCCATGTTTAATAGTATAAGTACATGCACAAATTTAAGATACATTTGGTAGGGATTCAAATTTTCATAGAAACATTTCGGATCAGAATTCTCTTAAGAAAAATTCCGATTCATTTGGAGATATATATCTTCTTAAAAATATATAAATAAAATTATACTTAAAAAGCTTTAAACTTTTTGTGGATGAAGAATAATTTGAATACAACCTATTTTAATTTGTTACATTAAAAAGAATTACAGCTGGAAAAACTGGTAGCTCATAAGCGTGTCAAAGAATTAATACGTTTTCACTGTTTCACATGAGAAACGGGTCTTATTCTAACATCCAAACGGGACCTTTTATTCCAGCGCATTGCACATGCTAAGACCTAAGAGTTCCATGTTTTGTCGTATTCACCGGTTTAAAAAGGGCTAAAAAAAGGAAAACCAATTCCTTGTAAAAAAAAAGGCAGGGACACCATATGAGCTCTCCATCGTGCAGGTAGGGATGAACAAAATGGTGGTGGATCGCTCGGTTCCGGCTCGGCTCGGATCAGTTTGTTTGAGTTTTCTTTCGATTCGTTAACGAGCCAATTTAGTTTGTTAACGAGCCATCACATTTCGGCAAAACAAAATTATATGTATATTATTTACGTAACAATTGATAAACATGTTATATATTGTGATGTTTATGGTTTATGAGTTAAACTATGATTAATAAACTGTGTCTATATATGTGTTAAATTGTTCTATGCAAATATAACTGAGTTAAACTGTTGAATATGGGTGTGAATTGTGAATTTGATGAGTGACGAGTTGTGTTAATTTGGCGTTACATTGATGTGGTCTGTGAAACTATGAGTATAATTATTATTTTCTATCGTTAAATTAGTTTGAAATTAACTAGAAATTGATTATTATATACATTGTTTTTTCTCTCTGACTCGCTGAGCTAAACGAGCTAGTTCGAGCTCATAAACGAACCAAGCCAAGCTAACTTTATGTCTCGTTAGCTTAACGAGCCGAGTCAATTCACTAGCTTAACGAACCAGCTTGAACTCGGATGATCCGAGCCGAGCTAGCTCGATATCGAGCCCTACGTACAGTGCATGCACCATTTTTTGTTAGATGGAAGGCATACCTTCATAATATTATCGAGATTCTCCAAGAAAATTAAGAATGCAGAATTCAGTTCTAAAACTTCAAAATGAAAGAATATGTCATAAAAATAATAGGTACTCCCTCAGTGCTAAATTAGTATTAACTTTAGCACTTGGTTTTTATATCTATATTTAAATTGATGATAATGAATCTAGATATATATCCAAATCATATACATCAATTATTGTAGGAATCCAATAAAAATCTAAAATAAATTCTAATTTGGGACAAAGGGAGTATAATTTACCGCCAAAACTAATTTCTGGACCAATGTTGGACTAGAAAAAAATATTGATATTTAAAAGCCACATCGTAAAAATCTTTCTGAATCAATGTTCAAATAAATAATCCATTCTCGTGTTGATACTTTTTAGGGTTAGTATATGTAAAAATCTTTGTTTTGGATTACAGGCTACGGCATGTACATGCATGAAAACATAAATATACAAGAGCATGAAGAAATGGATAGCAAATTTGCACTGAGAGTCTGATACTTAGTGGCGGAGCCAGGATCCTTCTAAAGATAGGGCCGAAGATAACACTAAAAATATTTGTATCAGCTAAAAATTTTAAACCATGCAAATTCATAGATAAGGACACATATAAACTTCATATGAACACAACAATTGTAATTTAACGTAAAATTGACTAAAACAAGTGGTTACCTAATTAGAAAATGATAGATTTTTGTCTCAATTACCAATTCATCAATTACTTAGGTTGCTTTCATCAACAATAGAAGCACTTCCTGAAATTGAATGATATTACATTATTACATACGTAATCAAAGAAAACAAACTACAAAGCATATAATTGTTCGAACTAAATGTATCACTCTTACTCGTCTTTGGTATTTGCTCTATTCGTGTTCTCATGGCTGATAATGCTCTATTATTTGACGATCTTCAATACTTGCAAATATATCCCTCTCAATATAGCAAATCATACAATGACTCTTCCATTCATCACCCATTTTATTTCACAAATCTGTCTTGATGATTTTCATTGCTAAAAATGCTCTTTCTACCGTTGCAGTTGCAACAGGCAAAATCAAAGCCAATTCAATTAGATGATAAACTAATGGGAATACAATATATCTATCTATCTTAACCATCTTCATAGCAAAATTACCAAGATCACAACATGATAGGAAACTTGAATCTTGTCTTCCTTCAGTAATGAATGTATCAAGTTGGTCTCTAAGAACAATACAATCATATTCTGTGAAGTCATCAGCATAAATTTGTGCAAGTTCAACTAGCTTATCTTCATCATAATTGACAAAAGAGTTATTGGGATCAAGACAAGCAACACATCTCAAGAGTTGAAAGGGAAATGTGCTTTTGGGCCATTTCTATAATGTTTTGGTGATTAAGTGCCCAACACGTTTAATTAAGTTCTAATGTGCCAAATAAAGTGAGAAGTGCAAAAGGTATGTTTCTAGACTTGGTGAATTGTTTTATGTACTAACATGGTTATCCAAGTGCTAGAAACAGTGACTAAAGAAGAGAGAAAAAGGGAAAAGCTTGGCTCTGTGCAGCCAATCTTCTGCTCGGTCTGGCACACCGGACTATCCGGTGGTGCACCGGACAGTGTCCGGTGCGCCAGGCTGGTCCGCGGTGAACTCGCCGCTCTCGGGATTCGACGACGGCGTACAACTATAATTCACCTGACTATCCGGTGGTGCACCGGACTGTTCGGTGAGCCAACGGTCGTTAGCACCAACGGTCGGCCGCGTAATCTTCACGCGACACGTGGACTGCTCCAACGGTCAGCTGGTGCACCGGACTGTTCGGTGTGCACCGGACTGTCCGGTGTGCACCGGACAGTGTCCGGTGCGCCAATCAGCCCAAAGGAGCAACGGTCGGATATGCCAAATTTGGAAGGAGATCGCGCACCGGACCGTCTACAGGACCTGTCCGGTGGCGCACCGGACTGTCCGGTGTGCCACTCGACAAAAGGTAGGAATTGCCTTCCAAGTTGGTCTCCAACGGCTCCTAGCTGCCTTGGGGCTATAAAAGGGACCCCTAGGCGCATGGAGGAGCCACCTAAGCATTCACTAAGCATTCTAAGACTCCCACACTCCATCTCCGCGCATTTGATCGATTGTGTTAGTGATTTGAGCTCCGTTCTAGTTGTGAACTCTTTGTGCTACGTTTCAAGCTCAAGTCTTGACTTGTGTGCGTGTGTGCTGCGGATTTGTGTGTGGTGTGTGTTGCTCTCTTAGCCTTATTCTTGTGCCTTCTTTGTGATATTTATTGTAAGGGCGAGAGGCTCCAATTTGTGGAGATTCCTCGCAAACGGGAGAAAAACTATAAGGAAGAAAGCCGTGGTATTCAAGTTGATCATTGGATCACTTGAAAGGGGTTGAGTGCAACCCTCGTCCATTGGGACGCCACAACGTGGAAGTAGGCAAGTATTACTTGGCCGAACCACGACATAAAAATCGCGTGTCACTTGTGTTGCTTTCTCTGTGATTATTGTGTTCATAAGAACTCGCTACTTAGTCGTACTAACACTTCTATAACTAAGTTTTGTGGCTATCAAGTGTTTAATTTTATAGGATCACCTATTCACCCCCTCTAGGTGCTCTCAATTGGTATCGGAGCCGTACTCTTCATCTAAGGGACTAACCGCCCGAAGAGATGGATCATAAGGGAAAGGGGATGGTGATCAACGACAAGGAGAAGGGGTCCATCTTCAACGAGCCAAGAGATGATAAGCCCACTGACTCAGGCTCGAGTCACAAGAAGAAGGACGGGAAGAAGAAGAGGCGCATCAAGAAGATCATCTACTACGACAGCGATGCATCTTCTTCTTCACCAAGAGACGACAACGACTCTTCATCAAAAAAGAGAACGGTTAATCAAAACTACTCTTTTGACTATTCTCGCATGCCATACAATTCGAATGCACATTTACTTTCTATTCCTCTAGGAAAACCTCCACACTTTGATGGAGAGGACTACTCATTTTGGAGTCATAAAATGCGTAGTCATCTATTTTCTCTCCATCCTAGCATTTGGGAAATAGTGGAAAATGGAATGCATTTCGATAGTACGGATAACCCTGTGATTATTAATGAGCAAATCCATAAGAATGCCTAAGCTACTACTATGTTGTTAGCATATCTTTGCAGGGACGAGTATAATAAAGTAAGTGGCTTGGACAACGCCAAGCAAATCTGGGACACCCTCAAGATCTCACATGAGGGAAATGATGCTACAATGATCACCAAAATGGAACTGGTGGAAGGCGAGCTAGGGAGATTCGCCATGATCAGGGGAGAAGAGCCAACACAAACCTACAACAAGCTCAAGACCCTGGTCAACAAGATTAGAAGCTATGGAAGCACAAGATGGACGGATCATGACGTTGTCCGACTCATGCTCAGGTCATTTATAGTTATTGACCCCCATCTTGTGAATCTTATCCGTGAAAACCCCAGGTACACAAAGATGACGCCCGAGAGATACTCGGAAAATTCGTGAGCGGGCGCATGATGGTAAAAGAGGCACGATATGTGGATGACGCCTTGAACGGTCCACTACCTATCTACGAGCCGCAGTCCGTTGCTCTCAAAGCAACGAGCAGCAAGGAGGCGCTACCAAGCAGGGTAGCTCAAGTGGAGGCTACCAGACTTAATGAAGATGAGATGGTTCTTATCATCAAGCGCTTCAAGACCGCACTCAAAGGACGCAAGGAGTACCCCAACAAGAATAAAACAAAGGGAAAATGCTCCTGCTTCAAATGCGGTAAGACTGGTCACTTTATTGCAAACTGTCCCGATAATGATAGTGACTAGGGACAAGAAAAGAGCGGGAAGAAGGAGAAAAAGAAAAACTACAGGAAGGCAAAGGGCGAGGCGCACCTTGGAAAGGAATGGGACTCAGACGGCTCCTCTTCCGACTCCAATGACGAAGGACTCGCTGCTTCGGCCTTCAACAAATCCTCACTCTTCCCCAACGAACACCATACATGTCTTATGGCTAAGGAGAGAAAGGTATGTGTTTGGGACACACCCAAGTACACTTCATCTAGTGATGAAGAATCCTCCGAGGATGAAGTAGATTACTCTAGTTTATTTAAAGGTTTAGATAGAGCTAAAGTAGAAAAAAATAATGAATTAATTGATGCTCTAAATGAAAAAGATAGATTGTTAGAAAAACAAGAGGATATTTTATATGAGGAACATGACAAATTTGTTAGTGTGCAAAAATTCCTTGCCTTAGAAATTAAGAGAAATGAAATGTTATCCTCTGAATTGTTTGTTTGCCATGAATCGTTCTCTAGTTTAAAGAGTTTAAATGATGAACTAAATGCTAAGCTAGAGAAAGTCAACAAAACTAGTTCATGTGTAGAGCATGTTGTTATTTGTAATAGATGTAAGGATTTTGATGTTGATGCTTGTGATGATCACCTTATTTCTATTACCAAATTAAATGATGAGGTGGCAAGTCTCAATGCTCAACTTAAGACTTGCAAAATTAATTTTGATAAATTAAAATTTGCCAGGGATGCCTACACCGTTGGTAGACACCCCTCAATTAAGGATGGGCTTGGTTTTCGAAAGGAAGCCAAGAACTTAACAAGCCAAAGGGCTCCCATTCCCAACAAGGAGAAAGGGAAGGCTCCTATGGTTAGTAATCCTCAAAGGAACCATGCTTTTATTTATGATAGGAAAATTGCTAATCGTGCTCATTATAATAGGAGTTATGATAATGATGCTTTTAATTCACAAGCTATGTTTGTCTCTAGTTCTACTTTTGTTCATGGTAGAAGTAGGCCTAGGAGAAATCATGTTGTGCATCATGTGCCTAGGAAAATGTGCAATGAATCTACTACTGTTTTCTGTGCTTGCAACACTTCTTTTGTTCTTTCATGTAAGAATGCAAAAGTAGTGGCTAGGAAATTGGGATCCAAATGCAAGGGAGACAAATCCTGCATATGGGTTCCAAAAACTATTGTGACTAACCTTGTAGGACCCAACAAGAGTTGGGTACCTAAAACCCAAGCTTAAATTCCTTGCGGGTTTATGCATCCGAGGGCTCAAGCTGGATTATCGACAGCGGATGCACAAACCACATGATGGGGGAGAAGAAGATGTTCACCTCCTACGTCAAGAACAAGGATTCCCATGATACGATTATCTTTGGAGATGGGAATCAAGGCAAGGTCAAGGGTTTGGGAAAGATAGCCATCACCAATGAGCACTCCATATCAAATGTATTTCTAGTAGAGTCGCTTGGTTACAACCTTTTGTCTGTAAGTCAGTTGTGTCACATGGGTTACAATTGTCTTTTTACAAATGTTGATTTATCTGTCTTTAGAAGGAGTGATGGTTCATTAGCTTTTAAGGGTGTATTAGACGGCAAACTCTACTTAGCTGATTTTTCGAAAGAGGAGGCCGATCTAGATGCATGCTTAATAGCTAAGACTAGTATGTGCTGGCTGTGGCATCGCCGTCTAGCACATGTTGGGTTGAAGAACCTTCATAAACTTCTAAAGGGAGAACATGTGTTAGGACTAACCAATGTTTGTTTCGAGAAAGATAGACCTTGTGAAAGTTGCCTAGAGGGGGGGTGGATAGGCGAAACCTGAAAATTAAAACTTTACACCCCAACTAGATCCCTTGATTAGTGGTTAGAACAAGATGCACAAGTATCGGAGTACAAAAACTAAGTCATTTGCTTGCAACGAGTATTGTTTCCAAAGAGTGCGGAATTTAATCAATATCAATACTACTAGAAATGTTAGTGGAGAATAATGCAAGAGGGCTTAGATAAGAAGAGGAGTAACATAAGTTCTTTCTTGCAACGAGTTGCTTCTCTAAATGTGAATTTATCTTGAAGCAACACAAAATAATATTAGCAAAGAGTAGCGCAAGAGAACTTAGAAAGAGGAAGAACAAATAAATCACAAGCAATAAACACAAGAGACAAGGGTGATTTGTTTTACCGAGGTTCGGCCCTCGAAGGCCTAGTCCTCGTTGAGGAGTCCACTAAGGACGGGTCTCTTTCAACCCTTTCCCTCTCTCCACCGATCACCAAGACCGGCGAGCTCTTCTTCTTCTCAAGGATCACTTAAGACCCCGCAAGGATCACCACACACTTAGGTTTCTCTTGCTAGCTTTACAAGCCTCCAAAACTTTGGAGGAAGTTAAATGGGAGTCAAAACTCCATGCACAAATGAACACAAGATGTAGCGCATACTTTCTCTCAATGGATCTCACAAGGCACTAGTGCTAAACTCACACGAGTAGCTCTCTTTTGCTTGCTCTCTCTTTTGTGGCACTTGTGTTGGTTGTAGTGGTCTAAATCTTGTGTATAGGATGGATCAATGAATATAGGTGGTTGGGAGGGCTTGGATATGTCAACTATATGACTTGGAATGTTGCTTGGACTCCCACACCTTGAAGTGGCCGGTTGGGGTGGTATTTATAGCCACCAACCAAATTGTAGCCATTGGAGAAGGCTTCTGGCGATGGGCGCACCGGACAGTCCGGTGCGCCGCCACGTCACCCTGTCGTTAGGGTTTGGAGCTGGTCGACCATTGGAGGCTTTGTCCTCATGCGGCACCGGACAATCCGGTGCCACACCAGACAGTCCGGTGCCCCTCTGACCTTCTGCTCTGACTTCTACCGCGTTACTGTGCTGCATTGTTCATCCGTCAGAGTCGACCGTTGCGTGCAGATAGCCGTTGCTCCGCTGGTGCACCGGACAGTCCAGTGGTACACCGGACAGTCCGGTGAATTATAGCGGAGCTGCGCCTGGGAAACCCAAAGCTGAGGAGTTTGGAGTGTACGGTTCTTGGTGCACCGGACACTGTCCGGTGGCACACCAGACAGTCCGGTGCGCCAGACCAGGGCAGCCTTCGGTTTCCTTTTTGCTCCTTTCTTTTGAACCCTAACTTGTTCTTTTTATTGGTTTGTTTTGAACCTTTGGCACCTGTAGAATATATAATCTAGAGCAAACTAGTTAGTCCAATTAGTTGTGTTGGGCAATTCAACCACCAAAATTATTTAGGAAAAGGTTTGACCCCATTTCCCTTTCAATCTCCCCCTTTTTGGTGATTGATGCCAACACAAACCAAAGCAAATATATAATTGCAGAATTGAACTAGTTTGCATAAGGTAAGTGCAAAGGTTGCTCGGAATTAAACCAATTTAAACTTTTATAAGATTTGCATGGATTGTTTTTTATTTATTTTGGACCACGCATGCACCACTTGTTTTGTTTTTGCAAATGTTTTTGGAAAAAAAATTTCAAAGCCTTTTTGCACATAGTCAAAGATATATGAATAAGCTTTCGAGAAGCATTTTTAAGATTTGAAATTTCCTCCCCCTCGTTCAAATGCTTTTCCTTTGACTAAACAAAACTCCCCCTTAATGAAATTTCTTCTCTTAGTGTTCAAGAGGGTTTTACAAATTGAAAGAAGATCAAATATTTTAGATACCAATTTTTGAAAAACTTCTCCTTAAAATATAGATACCAATTGAGATAGAATTTCTTAGACAAATACTAATTTTCAAAGATACTAGTTGAAAACATCTTTGTTTCGAAAATTTTTAAAATTGGCGTGGTGGTGCGGTCTTTTTGCTTTGGGCTAATACTCTCTCCCCCTTTGGCATTAATCGCCAAAAAACGGAGTCTTTAGAGCCCTTCTTAGATTCTCTCTCCCTTTGGCAAATAATATATGAGTGACGGATTATACCAATGTGGAGAGAGATGCGGAGTGACGGCGAAGGGTAAGTGATACCAGTAGAGTGGAGTGGAAGCTTTGTCTTCGCCTAAGACTCCATTTCCCTTTCAATCTAAGAATTAATACTCAAGATACTCATGGAAACATATTAGTCTTAGCCTTGGCACAAGAGAGATAGGAAATATGCAAATCTACCAAAGGAAAGAGACATGGTTAAAAGGATATGTCAATTAAGCTTATACAGTTCTATATAATATAGAACGCTCCCCCTAAATATGTGCCTTGAGAGGAATACAGATTTTGGCCTTAAATGCCAAGTGCACATAATTAGGTTAACGAGAACTTATCTGTATCATAGAAAATGTGAAGTGCAATATGTCATAATAAAAGTGTGATGCTCAGGACAGACTATGCACTTATGAAATCATGTTGGAAACATTTTAAGCAATTACCCTTAAGGATTTCAAAGAGACTTAAGGAACCTCCACCTTTGAAACAAAGGTAGCTTATCCACGTTACAAGGTTAATCTTTAAGCTCTTTGACAATAAAATCACTTCACCTAGTTTTAACAAGAATGCATAAATGCAGGAATGAAATTTTTGAGAGGGTAAAGTAGGTATGAAGCAGGGATATGCATAGACATGCCTTTTCTTCCTTTTATACAAGATATGCAAGGAATGTATATAAGAGGAAGATTTAGGTACATGTGTAAATGAGAGGAAGTAGTTTTACCCTTTTGTACCTTCACATAGAGACGCTCTCTTCATTGTGCTTTGTCCTTAGTCTTAGTTGCTTAAGACCTATATTCAAGACATTGTATGGAAATATTTTGCACAAGAGAGAGTTCTACAACTAGTGATCCTATTCTATGTCATTGTTATCATATATTAAGTGGATCACAAATTGCATACATGTATCATGAATTCTCCTTTCAACTTAGTGCATATCAAGAGAGATATTAATTGATAGTATATGAGGCACTAAGAAACATAAGAGTTAATTGAAGTTATTCAATGATCAAACAAATAATAGATGCGATCAAAAGAACAACACATGCATTAGATTATCAAATAAGCTTAAAATATGAGAATCCAGTAAATATGCTACTTTAACAATGAAAGCAACAATTCTTGATAAAAGTGACATTATTTTTACCAAGTTGGATGATTTGTAGTAGCATACTTCATGAGAAACTTATTCTCATAATTGAGACTATATGCGATTACTAAGATAAAGTGTTAGTCTCAATATGTTCAAGATATAGAAATAGGCTCCCCCTAAAGATATGCATCAAGTATTTGAATGAATTGGTTAGATGCACTCACTTTTAAAAACAAATAGGGAAAAGCATTATACATCTTGATCAAGGCTTATAAAATTTGCAATAAACAACTTATGCCTCGTATACTCACAATGAAAAAGATTCAGAATGCTTACAACCACACCATTGATTATTTGAAGATCTTACTGTCCCAGTAGGTGTTGTTGTTCTTGATGTCTTCCTCTTTCATTTGAGTCTCCTCCCTTTGTAGTTGTCTCTTTTTCTTTTCAAACTTATTGAAAATACTCAAGACAGATGTTAGTATCACAAGGAAGTATATTATGAAGGATGATTTCTTTAGATAATAAATATAAATAGTTCACCATCCACAAGTCACATAGACATGAAGTAAAATCCTTAATATTAGTGCACATCATTAGAAAAGAGGAATATACACCTTTAAAACATTTTGATCAATCATAGGAAATTTACTTCTTCATATTGAATTTATTATCATAACTTAGAGGCATATCAATATGAGAACAGATATAGCAAATGCATGAATTAGATTCTAATGGACAACTGCATTTATGAGAACAGGATTGAATGCACATCTAGCTGATATAAGTCCAATAAAGAATCTATTCTTCATATGATAATTTAGAGTAAATAACCATTGATGGGAACTATATTTGATTAAGAAGATGAGTTCCCATACCTTTGCTTTTACCTTTCTTCCTTTGGGTGAAGAGTAACCCTTGAGGCTTGTGGCTTGCACTTACTCTCTTATAGATTTTTATAAGAGAGCTCAAGAGATAAGTCATTAGTAACACAAGCACTAGTTTCTTTTTTGTAATCATTTTTGACAAGGAATGAAAAGTGGATTACTAAAGCACGGAAACTTTATAATATGAACTAGATTATTCCATGATGTATGCTTAGTTTTAACTTATAAAACACGCATAGTTAATTCTTTAAGATTATGGGAATAAATCTAATTCATAACATGGAGAGTGATAAATGTAGAAGAATCATATCCAATTTAAGCAAGAAGAAATACAACATAAATCATTGGATTGATTTTCTTTGACATGTTGGATTACGCGTTTCCATAGAGAAACTTATTCTCTATATGTGAGACTATTTAGATCAATTTAGACAAAAAACAGTAGTCTCACAATTCTAGATAAAAAGAGAGATTCCCTTTATAAGTGTCCTAAGGATTTGGATTCCTTACATGACATCCTATTCTTTTAAGAACTTGGAATATCTCTTTATATCTAGAACATGGCAATAATAGGATAATTAGTGTAAAACATGCCATGAGGTAGTTACAACAATGTAAAGCATGTAGATTGCCATAGAATAGAAATTGAATATGCAATCTACCATATGAGAGGAATTTCTTCAAAGAATGGTGACATAATTTAAAAGACATTTGAAGTGCTTCCTTTTCTATGTGACTACACAAGACACATGAGAAATGGTAATTTAAGATACTTGCACTTAAAAGCATAAATGTTACCATCCTTTGGCTTTCCTCCATGTTGTAGGCCTTGATTTTCCGCATAGGATAATTCTTTATTTCCTACAACATCAATATCTTCCCCGAGATGATATAAGTTTTAGACATAATAATTCAAAACAACTTTGGTTCAATCTTGGATATATAGATCATTGTAAGATTGATAGCTCGAGTTAATAAGAATTGAATTGACTCTCTCAAGCACCCCAAAGCTTCATATCATCTCCTTCTCCTGCAAAGCTTGTCAAGCATATTTTGGTCCCCATCGCTTGATGGGTCTATCAAGGTTAGTCAACAAAGATCTAGGAACCCAAATGTCCTTTGTGTTAACACTAGGTAAACTCATTACCTTTCTAGCACAAGTTGCAATTTTGGGTTGCCTAGTTATATGAGAATTAATTGACAAGCTAGGAGTGGGATAGTTACCAATGGGACAATCCTTGCATTGATGTCCCTTCTTTCGGCATATGTAGCAAAGGCGATCTTCAAGTCTTGAAGATTTCTTCTTTCCTTGTTCCTTGCTTGCTACATGGTTAGTAAATACTTTCTTTTCTAACACTATGCCTTTTTGTTTCAAATAGGGACAAGACTTAATTAAGTGTCCCTTCTTTGAGAATTTGAAACACAGTTTATCATCCTTGTTAATAATCAAGCCATTTTTAATATAGGGACATGACCTAATCGAGTGTCCCTTTTCAAAGCATTCACTACACTTTTTACTTCTCTTAGTGTGAAATGTGGCTTGATCATTACCTTGGATGTTACCTTGCGTGGAAGCATGGTTGAGGCATTTGGCAGAGGTATTGATTTTCTTCTTTTGTTCCTTCCTCTTGGCAATCCTCAAGTCCTTGACATTTTCTTCAAGGGATTTAGTGCATGCCACGGTTGTTCCCGTCTCAAGCTTCTTCACCATGTGATCATGGTTATCTTGAGAAGGTTGAGCAGTACACTTCCCTTTTAGTTGTGTCAAGCTCATCTTTAGCCTCTCATTTTCTTCTTTGAGCTCTTGACATGTATCATCTTTTGTTCCTGGAAATTCTAGCTCAAAGGAGGATTTGCTTGTCGACGGACAACAAGCATTAGCACATGGTAAAATAGTTTTAATTTGAATACATGTGCATGAGTGAGGTTGTTGGGATTTTAAGTTTTCTATCACAACCTCATGAGAAATATTTAACATGATATGATCATCCATAAGATTTTCATGAGAACATAGAAGCATATCATATTTTTCTTGAAAAGCTAGATTTTCAACTTTTAGCTTTTCTACTTGGTCCTTAAGCAAGGCATTCCTATTTACTAATTGAGCGATACAAAGTAAAGAGTTATCTTGCTCAATAGAAATAGTTTCATACTGAAAGTCGCCTAGAGGGGGTGAATAGGGCGAATCTGAAATTTATAAACTTAAGCACAACTACAAGCCGGGTTAGCGTTAGAAATATGAACGAGTCCGAGAGAGACGGTGAAAAACAAATCATGGGCAAATAAAGAGTGAGACACAATGATTTGTTTTACCGAGGTTCGGTTCTTGTAAACCTACTCCCCGTTGAGGTGATCACAAAGACCGGGTGTCTTTCAACCCTTTCCCTCTCTCAAACGGTCACTTAGACCGAGTGAGCTTCTCTTTTCAATCAAACGGAACACAAAGTTCCCGCAAGGACCACCACACAATTGGTGTCTCTTGCCTTGGTTACAATTGAGTTTGATCACAAGAAAGGATGAGAAAGAAAAGAAGCAATCCAAGTGCAAGAGCTCAAATGAACACAAATGTCGCTCTCTCTAGTCACTATTTGATTTGGAGTGATTCCGGACCTGGGAGAGGATTTGATCTCTTTGGTTGTGTCTAGAATTGAATGCTATAGCTCTTGTAATGTGTTGAAGGTGGAAAACTTGGATGCCATTGAATGTGGGGTGGTTGGGGTATTTATAGCCCCAACCACCAAAAATGGCCATTGGAAGGCTGCTGTCGCATGGCGCACCGGACAGTCCGATGCGCCACCGGACACTATCCGGTGCGCCAGCCACGTCAGCAGACCGTTGGGGTTCGACCGTTGGAGCTCTGACAGGTGGGGCCTCTAGGCTGTCCGGTGGTGCACCGGACAAGTCCTGTAGACTGTCCGGTGCGCCAATTGCGCGTGCTCTGTCCTCTGCGCGCGCAGGCGCGCATTAAATGCGTTGCAGTCGACCGTTGCGCGCGAAGTAGCCGTTGCTCCGCTGGAACACCGGACAGTCCGGTGCATCACCGGACAATCCGGTAAATTATAGCAGAGCGGCCTCTGATTTTCCTGAAGGTAGCGAGTTCAGCTTCGAGTGCCCTAGTGCACTGGACACTGTCCGGTGGTGCACCGGACACTGTCTGGTGGCACACCGGACAGTCCGGTGCGCCAGACCAGGGTGCCTTTGGGTTGTCTTTTGCTCTCTTTGTTTGAACCCTTTCTTGGTCTTTTTATTGGCTTATTGTGAACCTTTGGCACCTGTAAAACTTATAGACTAGAGCAAACTAGTTAGTCCAATTATTTGTGTTGGGCAATTCAACCACCAAAATCAATTAGGAAAAAGGTGTAAGCCTAATTCCCTTTCAATCTCCCCCTTTTTGGTGATTGATGCCAACACAAACCAAAGCAAGTATAGAAGTGCATAATTGAACTAGTTTGCATAATGTAAGTGCAAAGATTACTTAGAATTGAACCAATAAATATTTTCATAAGATATGCATGGATTGTTTCTTTATTCTTAACATTTTGGACCACGCTTGCACCACATGTTTTGTTTTTGCAAATTCTTTTGTAAATTCTTTTCAAAGTCCCTTTTGCAAATAGTCAAAGGTAAATGAATAAGATTTTGAGAAGCATTTTCAAGATTTGAAATTTTCTCCCCCTGTTTCAAATGCTTTTCCTTTGAACAAACAAAACTCCCCCTTAATAAAATCCTCCTCTTAGTGTTCAAGAGGGTTTTAGATATTAGTTTTTGAAGAGGGTGTACCAATTTGAAATTCTATCAAAAATAAGATACCAATTGAAAAAATTCATCATTTCAAGACCTTTTCTTAACTTAAATTTTGAAAATTGGTGGTGGTACGGTCCTTTTGCTTTGGGCTAATACTTTCTCCCCCTTTGGCATGAATCGCCAAAAATGGATACTTGAGTGAAATATAAGCCCTTATAACTAATTTCTCCCCCTTTGGTGAACACAATATGAGTGAAGATTATACCAAAGTGGGAGAGTTGCTCGGAGCGACGGCGAAGGGTGAGAAACTTGATGGAGTGGAGTGGAAGCCTTTGTCTTCGCCGAAGACTCCAATTCCATTTCAATCTATGACTTGGTTTGACATTCACTTGAAAACATATTAGTCATAGCATATAAAAGAGATATGATCAAAGGTATACCCATGAGCTATGTGTGCAAAACATCAAAAGAAATTCCTAGAATCAATAATATTTAGCTCATGCCTAAGTTTGTTAAAAGCTTGTTCATCTAGTGGCTTGGTAAAGATATCGGCTAATTGTTGTTTGGTATTAATATATGCAATCTCGATATCTCCCTTTTGTTGGTGATCCCTTAGAAAATGATACCGAATGGCTATGTGTTTAGTGCGGCTATGCTCAACAGGATTATCCGCCATGCGGATTGCACTCTCATTATCACATAGAAGAGGAACTTTGGTTAATTTGTAACCACAGTCCCTAAGGGTTTGCCTCATCCAAAGAAATTGCGCGCAACAATGGCCGACGGCAATATACTCGGCTTCGGCGGTAGAAAGAGCTACGGAATTTTGCTTCTTTGAAGCCCAAGACACCAGGGACCTTCCCAAGAACTGGCAAGTCTCCGATGTGCTCTTTCTATTAATTTTACACCCTGCCCAATCGGCATCTGAATAACCAATTAAATCAAATGTGGATCCCCGAGGGTACCAAAGCCCAAACTTAGGAGTATAAACTAAATATCTCAAGATTCGTTTTACGGCCGTAAGGTGAGCTTCCTTAGGGTCGGCTTGGAATCTTGCACACATGCATACGAAAAGCATAATGTCTGGTCGTGAAGCACATAAATAGAGTAAAGAACCTATCATCAACCGGTATACCTTTTGATCGACGGATTTACCTTCCGTGTCGAGGTCGAGATGCCCATTGGTTCCCATGGGTGTCTTGATGGGCTTGGCATCCTTCATCCCAAACTTGTTTAGAATGTCTTGAATATACTTTGTTTGGCTAATGAAGGTGCCCTCTTGGAGTTGCTTCACTTGAAATCCCAAGAAGTACTTCAACTCCCCCATCATAGACATCTCGAATTTCTGTGTCATGATCCTACTAAATTCTTCACATGTAGATTCGTTAGTAGACCCAAATATAATATCATCAACATAAATTTGGCATACAAACAAATCATTGTCAAGAGTTTTAGTGAATAGAGTAGGATCGGCCTTTCCGACTTTGAAGTCATTAGTGATAAGGAAATCTCTTAGGCATTCATACCATGCTCTTGGGGCTTGCTTGAGCCCATAAAGCGCCTTAGAGAATTTTGTAAACATGGTTAGTGTAATCACTATCTTCAAAGCCGGGAGGTTGCTCAACATAGACCTCTTCCTTGATTGGTCCATTGAGGAAGGCACTTTTCACGTCCATTTGGTAAAGCTTAAAGCCATGGTAAGTAGCATAGGCAAGTAAAATGCGAATTGACTCAAGCCTAGCTACGGGTGCATAGGTTTCACCAAAATCCAAACCTTCGACTTGTGAATATCCCTTGGCCACAAGTCGGGCTTTGTTCCTTGTCACCACACCATGCTCATCTTGTTTGTTGTGGAAGACCCACTTGGTTCCTACAACATTTTGGTTAGGACGTGGAACTAAATGCCATACCTCATTCCGAGTGAAATTGTTGAGCTCCTCTTGCATCGCCACCACCCAATCCAAATCTTGTAGTGCTTCCTCTACCCTGTGTGGCTCAATAGAGGGAACAAAAGAGTAATGTTCACAAAAATGAGCAACACGAGATCGAGTAGTTACCCCCTTTTGAATATCGCCGAGGATGGTGTTCACGGGGTGATCTCGTTGGATTGCTTGGTGGACTCTTGGGTGTGGCGGTTTTGGAACTTGTTCGTCTTCCTCATCTTGATCATGGGCATCTCCCCCTTGATCATTGCTCTCCTCTTGAGGTGGCTCAACTCCTTGATCTTCTCCTTCATCATTTTGAGCATCATACTCATCTTGAGTTGGTGGAGATGCTTGCATTGAGGAAGATGGTTGATCTTGTGCATTTGGAGGCTCTTCGGATTCCTTAGGACACACATCCCCAATGGACATGTTCCTTAGCGCGATGCATGGAGCCTCTTCATCACCTAGCTCTTCAAGATCAACTTGCTCTACTTGAGAGCCGTTAGTCTCATCAAACACAATGTCACAAGAAACTTCAACTAGCCCAGAGGACTTGTTAAAGACTCTATATACCCTTGTGTTTGAATCATATCTTAGTAAAAAGCCTTCTACAGTCTTAGGAGCAAATTTGGATTTTCTACCTCTTTAACAAGAATAAAGCATTTGCTACCAAAGACTCTAAAATATGAAACATTGGGTTTTTTACCGGTTAAGAGTTCATATAATGTCTTCTTGAGGATTCGGTGTAGATATAACCGGTTGATGGCGTAGCAAGCGGTGTTGACCGCCTCGGCCCAAAACCGATCCGAAGTCTTGTACTCATCAAGCATGGTTCTTGCCATGTCCAATAGAGTTCGATTCTTCCTTTCCACTACACCATTTTGTTGTGGCGTGTAGGGAGAAGAGAACTCATGCTTGATGCCCTCCTCCTCATGGAAGCCTTCAATTTGGGAGTTCTTGAACTCCGTCCCGTTGTCGCTTCTAATCTTCTTGATCCTTAAGCCGAACTTGTTTTGAGCCCGTCTCAAGAATCCCTTTAAGGTTTCTTGGGTATGAGATTTTTCCTACAAAAAGAACACCCAAGTGAAGCGAGAATAGTCATCCACAATAACTAGACAGTACTTACTCTCGCCGATGCTTATGTAAGCAATCGGCCCGAATAGGTCCATGTGTAGGAGCTCGAGTGGCCTGTCAGTCGTCATGATGTTCTTGTGTGGATGATGAACACCAACTTGCTTCCCTGCCTGACATGCTCCACAAATCCTGTCTTTCTCAAAATGAACATTTGTTAGTCCCAAAATGTGTTCTCCCTTTAGAAGCTTGTGAAGATTCTTCATTCCAACATGTGCTAGTCGACGATGCCAGAGCCAGCCCATGTTAGTCTTAGCAATTAAGCAAGTGTCGAGTTCAGCTCTATCAAAATCTACTAAGTATAGCTGACCCTCTAACACTCCCTTAAATGCTACTGAATCATCACTTCTTCTAAAGACAGTAACACCTGTATCCGTAAAAAGACAGTTGTAACCCATTTTACTAAATTGCGAAACTGAAAGCAAGTTGTAATCTAAAGAATCTGCAAGAAAAACATTGGAAATGGAATGGTCAGGTGATATAGCTATTTTACCCAATCCTTTGACCAAACCTTGATTTCCATCCCCGAATGTGATAGCTCTTTGGGGATCTTGGTTTTTCTCATAGGAGGAGAACATCTTCTTCTCCCCGGTCATATGGTTTGTGCACCCGCTATCGATGATCCAACTTGAGCCCCCGGATGCATAAACCTACAAAACAAGTTTAGTTCTTGATTTTAGTTACCCAAACGGTTTTGGGTCCTTTGGCATTAGATACAAGAACTTTGGGTACCCAAACACAAGTCTTGGTGCCCTTGTGTTTGTTCCCAACATACTTGGCAACTACCTTGCCTGATTTGTTGGTTAGCACATAAGATGCATCAAAAGTTTTAAATGAAATGTTATGATCATTTGATGCAGCAGGAGTTTTCATTTTCTAAGTCATGCTCAATCTTTTAGGAGGGGCATTAAGTTTGACATTGTCTCCCCTTTGGAAGCCAATGCCATCCTTGATGCCAGGGCGTCTCCCACTATAGAGCATGCTTCTAGCAAATTTAAAATTTTCATTTTCTAAGTCATGCTCGGCAATTTTAGCATCTAATTTTGCTATATGATCGTTTTGTTGTTTAATTAAAGCCATATGATCATGAATAGAGCATCAATGTTAACATCTCTACATCTAGTGCAAATAGTAACATGCTCAATGGTAGATGTAGAGGGTTTGCAAGAATTAAGTTCAACAATATTAGCACGTAAGATATCATTGTTATCTCTAAGATCGGAGATGGTAGCATTGCAAGCATCTAATTCTTTAGCCTTAGCAATTAATTTTTCGTTTTCAATCTTAAGGCTAGCAAGAGAAACATTTAATTCTTCAACCTTAGCAAGTAATTGAACATTATCATCTCTAAGATTGGGAATTGAAGCATCACAAACATTTGAATCAACCTTAGCAATTAAACTAGCATTCTCATTTCTAAGGTTGGTAATGACATCATGGCAAGTGCTTAGCTCACTAGATAATTTTTCACATTTTTCTACTTCTAGAGCATAAGCATTCTTAACCTTAACATGCTTCTTATTTTCCTTAATTAGGAAGTCCTCTTGGGAGTCCAAGAGTTCATCCTTCTCATGAATAGCACTAATTAATTCATTTAATTTTTCTATTTGTTGCATGTTTAGGTTGGCAAAAAGGGTACGCAAATTATCCTCCTCATCACTACAATTATCCTCATCACTAGAGGTTTCATATTTAGTGGAGGATCTTGATTTTACCTTCTTTCTTTTGCCGTCCTTTGCCATGAGGCACTTGTGGCCGACGTTTGGGAAGAGGAGTCCCTTGGTGACGGCGATGTTGGTGGTGTCCTCGTCGGAGGAGGAGTCGGAGGAGCTCTCGTCGGAGTCCCACTCGCGGCACACATGGGCATCACCGCCCCTCTTCTTGTGGTACCTCTTCTTTTCTCTCCTCTTGCCCTTCTTGTCGTCGCCCCTGTCACTGTCACTAGATAGTGGACATTTTGCAATAAAATGACCGGGCTTACCACACTTGTAGCAAACTTTCTTGGAGCGGGGTTTGTAATCTTTCCCCCTCCTTTGCTTGAGGATTTGGCGGAAGCTCTTGATGATGAGCGCCATTTCCTCGTTGTCGAGCTTGGAGGCATCGATGGGTTGTCTACTTGATGTAGACTCCTCCTTTTTCTCCTCCGTTGCCTTGAATGCGACCGGATGTGCTTCGGGCGTGGAGGGGCCATCTAGCTCGATGATTTTCTTTGAGCCTTTGATCATCAACTCAAAGCTCACAAAATTTCCTATCACTTCCTCGGGATACATTAGTGTATATCTAGGATTACCACGAATTAATTGCACTTGCTTAGGGTTAAGAAAAACAAGTGATCTAAGAATAACCTTGACCATCTCATGGTCATCCCATTTTGTGCTCCCGAGGTTGCGCACTTGGTTCACCAAGGTCTTCAAGCGGTTGTACATGTCTTGTGGCTCCTCCCCTTGGCGAAGCCGGAAGCGACCGAGCTCCCCCTCGATCGTTTCCCACTTGGTGATTTTGGTCACCTCGTCTCCTTCGTGCGCGGTCTTGAGTACGTCCCAAATCTCCTTGGCGCTTTTTAATCCTTGCACCTTGTTATACTCCTCTCGACTTAGAGAGGCGAGGAGTATAGTGATGGCTTGAGAGTTGAAGTGTCGGATTTGGGCGACCTCGTCCGAATCATAGTCTTCATCCCCCGGTGATGGTACCTGTACTCCAATTTCAACAACATCCCAAATGCTAGTGTGGAGTGAGGTTAGATGATGCCTCATTTTATCACTCCACATATTATGATCTTCACCATCAAACATGGGTGGTTTGCCTAATGGGACGGAAAGTAATGGAGTATGTTTTGGAATGCGAGGGTAGCGTAGGGGAATCTTACTAAACTTCTTGCGCTCATGGCGTTTAGAAGTTACGGACGGCGTGTCGAAGCCGGAGGTGGATGGCGACGAGGAGTCGGTCTCGTAGTAGACCACCTTCCTCATCTTCTTCTTCTTGTCACCGCTCCGACGTGACTTGTTGTGTGAAGGAGATCCCTTCACCTTGTTGGCGGACTCCCCGGATGGAGCTTTCCCATGGCTTGTGGCGGTCTTCTCGCCGGTCCCGAGATCCCTCTTGGCGGATGCTCCCGACATCACTTCGAGCGGTTAAGCTCTAATGAAGCATCGAGCTCCGATACCAATTGAAAGTCGCCTAGAGGGGGGTGAATAGGGCGAATCTGAAATTTATAAACTTAAGCACAACTACAAGCCGGGTTAGCGTTAGAAATATGAACGAGTCCGAAAGAGAGGGTGAAAAACAAATCGTGGGCAAATAAAGAGTGAGACACGATGATTTGTTTTATCGAGGTTCGGTTCTTGTAAACCTACTCCCCGTTGAGGTGATCACAAAGACCGGGTCTCTTTCAACCCTTTCCCTCTCTCAAACGGTCACTTAGACCGAGTGAGCTTCTCTTCTCAATCAAACGAAACACAAAGTTCCCGCAAGGACCACCACACAATTGGTGTCTCTTGCCTTGGTTACAATTGAGTTTGATCACAAGAAAGGATGAGAAAGAAAAGAAGCAATCCAAGTGCAAGAGCTCAAATGAACACAAACGTCGCTCTTGTAGGAAACGGGTGACGCCTAAGAGGGGGGGTGAATTAGGACTTCTAAAACTTTTACTAAACTAGGCCACAATTAAATCCCTAGAGCAAAACCTATGCAAATAATCAAAACTAGAATGTGCAACCTAGGTTTTGACTAAGTGTTGCTATCTCTACCGCAAAGGCTAAGTTTCAATCTACACTAAATAAGTATGACTACAAGATTGAAACTTAAATGCTTAATATAAATGCGGAATGTAAAGAGCTAAGTAGAGAAGCAAACTCTCGTGGATGACGCCGGTATTTTTATCGAGGTATCCGGAACCACGCAAGGTCCCGACTAATCCTCGTTGGTGCCCCTACGCAAAGGGAAGCCCACGCGAGGGCCAAGCACCACGGTCGAGTAACTCCATAGAGAGCCGCGGGCCTTCTCCACGCGCAAGTGGTGCTCCGCTTCCGGCTCCTCTCGGACGCTCCCCGCCGTCTCCACTATCGAGCTTCCGGCCGAAACGCCGCGGGCCTCGTTCCCTCCGGTACACGGTGGCGGCCGTGACACAAACGCGGTTGTCACGGTCTCGCAAGACTCTCGCCCCACTCGGTACAATTACAACGACTCACGCAAGAGCCGAGGGGTTGTGTGGTTTTACAAAACTCACTCAACTAACTAGGATTCACCTAGAGCAAGCGCTAAAGCGGTCTAACTAACCTAAGCACTTCGCAAAGCACCTACGCTAATCATCGAGTGATTCTATTAAACACTTGGGTGTTTGAGCTCTTAGAAATGTGCATTATATGCCTTGGTATGTTGCTTGGGCTCTCACACTTGAGAATGGCCAGTTGGGGTGGTATTTATAGCCTCCACACCCCAAACTAGCCGTTGGACAGAAAGCAGCAGCTTTCTGTCGTCGGGTGCACCGGACAGTCCGGTGCACCACCGGACATCTACTGTGCAGTGTCCGGTGCACGCCACGTCAGCCGACCGTTGGCGCCTGTAGCAGTCGACCGTTGGATCCGACCGTTGCCTTCTGCCCGTTGGCACACCGGACAGTCCGGTGCACACCGGATAGTCCGGTGCTACAGCTAGAGAGCGCCTGTCTGCGGCCTCTCTGCGCAGACTGTCCGGTGCCTCACCGGACAGTCCGGTGCACACCAGACACCAATGTCCGGTGCGCCACCAGGCGCTGGCTGACAGCCCTTATCTTGGATTTCTTCGCTGATTTCTTCGGGCTTTTCTTCTTGAGTATTGGACTCCTATGCATCTTTTTATGTCTTCTTTTGAGGTGTTGCATCCTCATTGCCTTGGTCCAATTCTCTTCGCATCTTGTGAACTACAAACACAAACACTAGAAAACTTATTAGTTCACAGATTGTGTTGTTCATCAAACACCAAAACTCAATTAGCCAAAAGGCCCGGGGTCCATTTTCCTTACAATCTCCCCCTTTTTGGTGATTGATGACAACACAACCAAAGCAAGCAAATAATACAAGTATTTGAGTGAAAATATGCAATCTACTTGCTAAGATGCATGATTGTCCCCACAATGTGATATTATGGACTTAAGCCTCCCCCTAACTCCATAATTCACTTACTTCCTATTTTTGGACCAAATAACCAAAACCACTTGAAAAGCCATTTGTAGATATAAAATTTTAAATTGGTGGTGTTTGGTGTTTGATATAGTTTTCATTGCTTTGGTCCCTAAACTTCTCCCCCTTTGGCATCAACCACCGAAAAGGAAGACATTAAAAGCATGTAGGAAGTAAATAAAAGCTTGCCCTCATCAAGAATTGTATCAAATGATATCACTAGAAGGATATTAAATTAAATTATGTGAATGATACCACTTGAAGGAGTCCTCAAAAGATTACTCCCCCTAAATGAGTATTCTCCTTTAGAAAGAGTTTTTCTCCCCTTTAGAGATGAAGAAAAGCTCCCCCTGACAGAGATCTTAGGAAAAAGCATGTGAAAATTAGAGGTGCAAGACATGATTTGAAAAGACTAACTTCCCTTATGCATAGGTAACAGAATATGAGTTAACCACTTATGCATTTTTAGCAACATGGAAGTATATGATATGAAATATAGTCTAATCAAATATTGGAGAAGACATGTAAATGATACTAGATGCAGTCTCAAAAGATACCGATTGAAATTCAATGGCGAGCTTGAGAGACATGAGAGTTCTTGGAGATTTTGCAGTGGAAGATTGTTGTCTTTCTCCGGGGACCTCATTTTCCTTACAATGAGACTATCACATGAAATAGACTTGAAAAGGTGTTAGTCTCAAAGTATTAGATTATAGAGTAACCTCCCCCTGAAGATGTGCATACAAGTTTTGAATACTTGTTGGAGACATGCACTTTGATTTGATATCAAGAGGGGCAAATTATCTATAATCCTAACTTTGGCACATATAAGTTAAATGATACAAGTTGTAGAAATCAAAATTTTCAATTATTGCATCATTTACTATGGAGTGATATAAAAGCTATGTGTCGTGCTTAAATAAACATTTTAAGCCATGTAGGTTTGCTTAAGTATATGAATTTAAAAACTAGCAATCCTACCATATGATTTACCTAGAATGCATGATTTTGAACAAAAGTACATAACAAATGTAATACTAGGCAAGAAAGGTAAACTAGATAAAAGGTAAATAGATACGCATATCTAAAAACGAGAAATACAATAAAACTAGTTACCATAGTCATGGGTGGGAAATTTGGGTCCAAAATTTTCACTAACCCACTTGGCAATAAGCTTGATCCAATATGATGTATCCCATGATATACATCCCAACTTTGCCAAGTCTCCAAATTTCCCGTAGACCTTCGGTCCACTCACTTCCCTTTCGGGATCCAAACCTTCTTGGTGCTTTTCATGGTTGAAATTATCTCCTTTGGCACCCAGATGCGTTTGGCCCCTTTTCCTTTGTTGGCTTGCTTGTTGGCCTTGATTGCTATCACCTTTCCATTCTTTTTCTTCTTGATCAAATATGGTGTAGCATCCTTTTTGTTCACCTTTTTGATGTAGGTGTTGGAGATTTTGCTTGATGGCTTTTGCTTGAGCTTTTGCCTTTGTTTATCCCCGGTCATCGCCTTGCATTGGAAAGACTTGTGGCCTTCCTTGTGGCATAGCCTACAAATCACAGTTTCTCCCTCTACAGGCTTGTTCACTCCCGCAGTGGTGTTATCCTGTGGAGGTCGGATTTGTTTGGCTTTGCCTTTCTTGTCATACAAAGCCTTGCCAAGGCGAGCCACTTCTTGCTTTAATTGTTCATTTTCCTTTGCAACCTCATCCGAACATGTCTCTACAACAATATTCTCAACAACGACTTGGTTGCAGGGGTTAGAATCGTCAATTAAATCAAAGCAGGAAGTAGAAGCATCTTTCATAATTATTTCAGGTATTTCAACTAAAGATGCTGCTGGGGTGCTACCAATGTTTTCTAGCTTAGTAGTTAGCTCATTATTGTGTATGCTAAGAATTTCCATTTTCTCTAGCAAATTTTCAATAGCTTCTTGGGAGCTAGCTAACTTAGCCTTAAGTTTTTCATTCTTTTTAATAAGGCTATCATCGGTAGCAGTGGATGGAGCACTAGATTCTAATAGCTCAATTTTAGTTGATAGCTCACTATTTAAGTTTGCAAAAGTTTCAAATTTTTCTAGCAAACCTTTGTAATCATTTTGAGAGCTAACCAACTTATTTTTCAAAGTTTTAAGTTGAGCTTTTTGCTTAGTGCAAACATCCTGGAAAAATTTTACGGCTTCCGCAAGCTCTTCTAGAGAGGCCTTTCCCTCACCTTCATCATCACTACTACTTTCATCACTAGAGGATGGAATGCTTTTGTTACCTCTTGCCATAAGGCATTTGTGTGATGACCGTGATGATCGTGACGAGGACCGGTGGCTGCGCGTCCTTGGAGGTTCATTTTCACTTGAAGAATCATCCCAAGTTCTAACACTTGTGAGCGCCTTGCCTTTGCTCCTCTCCTTTTTGGGTTTGGCCATATTTGGACAGTTGTCCCTAAAGTGGCCCTTCTCCCCACATGCGAAGCATCCTCTCTTTCTTTGCTTTTTCCTGTCAATGTTAAAGAGAAGATCCTCGACCTGCAGGGGCACACCCATTAGATTAATCTTGCGGATCATCCTCATTACCTTTCCGACGTGTCGGATTGTTTCTTCGTCCTCGGAGGATGATGTGCACGGTTGATTATCTTCATCATCATCACTTTCTTCTTCTTCCTCCTCTTCTTCGCTTGAGGAACCTAGAGTGGGAGCCTTCTTTTTGCCCTTCCTTTCATCACATGCAAAAGCATATGGTCTTGAGGAAGTTGGCTCCTCTCCCCGACTCATTTTTCGTGACATCTCAAAGGCCGCGATTTTCCCAATCACAATGGTCGGGGTCATGTTGCTCAAATCCTCCATGTTGTGAAGGATGGTGATGATGCTCCCATATCTTTGTTGTGATAGCAGGGAGATAATCTTCCTCACAATGTCCGCATCACCTAGCTTATTAATGCCAATAGAGTTGAGCTCATTGATAATTAGATTCAAACGAGAATACATGTCTCTAACAAGCTCATCATCTTTCATAGCAAAAGAATTATACTCATTTAAGACTAGGCAATGTTTTTGCTCACGGACATTGGATGTGCCGTCATGGAGCTCATGCAATTTTAGCCAAATCTCATTAGCAGTTTTCAGGGTAAATACTTGATTGAAAATATCCATGCTAAGAGATTCATACAAGCAATTTTTGGCTCTAGCATTTAAATGGATTTCTTTTTCCTCACTCGTGGTGGGTTTCTCGGGATTCTTGAGGGGTTTCATCCCGTCACGAGTGACTCTCCAAACACCTAGATCAACGGCCTCTAGGTAACAAGCCATTCTAGCACTATAATATGGGAAGTTAGTGCCGTCAAAGTGTGGTGGCCTATGGGTATCCATCCCTTCCTCTAAAAAGCGTCGGCTCTTTTAGCGGTGAAGCTAAAGCGTTTCAAATGAGCCAAACCGGGCTCTGATACCACTTGTAGGAAACGGGTGACGCCTAAGAGGGGGGTGAATTAGGACTTCTAAAACTTTTACTAAACTAGGCCACAATTAAATCCCTAGAGCAAAACCTATGCAAATAATCAAAACTAGAATGTGCAACCTAGGTTTTGACTAAGTGTTGCTATCTCTACCGCAAAGGCTAAGTTTCAATCTACACTAAATAAGTATGACTACAAGATTGAAACTTAAATGCTTAATATAAATGCGGAATGTAAAGAGCTAAGTAGAGAAGCAAACTCTCGTGGATGACGCCGGTATTTTTACCGAGGTATCCGGAACCACGCAAGGTCCCGACTAATCCTCGTTGGTGCCCCTACGCAAAGGGAAGCCCACGCGAGGGCCAAGCACCACGGTCGAGTAACTCCGTAGAGAGCCGTGGGCCTTCTCCATGCGCAAGTGGTGCTCCGCTTCCGGCTCCTCTCGGACGCTCCCCGCCGTCTCCACTATCGAGCTTCCGGCCGAAACGCCGCGGGCCTCGTTCCGTCCGGTACACGGTGGCGGCCGTGACACAAACGCGGTTGTCACGGTCTCGCAAGACTCTCGCCCCACTCGGTACAATTACAACGACTCACGCAAGAGCCGAGGGGTTGTGTGGTTTTACAAAACTCACTCAACTAACTAGGATTCACCTAGAGCAAGCGCTAAAGCGGTCTAACTAACCTAAGCACTTTGCAAAGCACCTACGCTAATCACCGAGTGATTCTATTAAGCACTTGGGTGTTTGAGCTCTTAGAAATGTGCACTATATGCCTTGGTATGTTGCTTGGGCTCTCACACTTGAGAATGGCCGGTTGGGGTGGTATTTATAGCCTCCACACCCCAAACTAGCCGTTGGACAGAAAGCAGCAGCTTTCTGTCGTCGGGGCACTGGACAGTCCGGTGCACCACCGGACATCTACTGTGCAGTGTCCGGTGCACGCCACGTCAGCCGACCGTTGGCGCCTGTAGCAGTCGACCGTTGGATCCGACCGTTGCCTTCTGCCCGTTGGCACACCGGACAGTCCGGTGCACACCGGATAGTCCGGTGCTACAGCTAGAGAGCGCCTGTCTGCGGCCTCTCTGTGCAGACTGTCCGGTGCCTCACCGGACAGTCCGGTGCACACCGGACACCAATGTCCGGTGCGCCACTAGGCGCTGGCTGACAGCCCTTATCTTGGATTTCTTCGCTGATTTCTTCGGGCTTCTTTGTTCTTGAGTATTGGACTCCTATGCATCTTTTTATGTCTTCTTTTGAGGTGTTGCATCCTCATTGCCTTGGTCCAATTCTCTTCGCATCTTGTGAACTACAAACACAAACACTAGAAAACTTATTAGTTCACAGATTGTGTTGTTCATCAAACACCAAAACTCAATTAGCCAAAAGGCCCGGGGTCCATTTTTCTTACAGCTCTCTCTAGTCACTATTTGATTTGGAGTGATTCCGGACTTGGGAGAGGATTTGATCTCTTTGGTTGTGTCTAGAATTGAATGCTATAACTCTTGTAATGTGTTGAAGGTGGAAAACCTGGATGCCATTGAATGTGGGGTGGTTGGGGTATTTATAGCCCCAACCACCAAAAATGGTCGTTGGAAGGCTGCTGTCGTATGGCGCACCGGACAGTCTGGTGCGCCACCGGACACTGTCTGGTGCGCCAGCCACGTCAGCAGACCGTTGGGGTTCGACCGTTGGAGCTCTGACAGGTGGGGCCTCTGGGCTGTCCGGTGGTGCACCGGACAAGTCCTGTAGACTGTCCGGTGCGCCAACTGCGCGTGCTCTATCCTCTGCGCGTGCAGGCACGCATTAAATGCGTTGCAGTCGACTGTTGCGCGCGAAGTAGCCGTTGTTCCGCTGGCACACCGGACAGTCCTGTGTGACACCGGACACTGTCCGGTGCATCACCGGACAGTCCAGTGAATTATAGCGGAGCGGCCTCTGATTTTCCCGAAGGTAGCGAGTTCAGCTTCGAGTGCCCTGGTGCACCAGACACTGTCCGGTGGTGCACCGGACACTGTCCGATGGCACACCGGACAGTCCGGTGCGCCAGACCAAGGTGCCTTTGGGTTGTCTTTTGCTCTCTTTGTTTGAACCCTTTCTTGGTCTTTTTATTGGCTTATTGTGAACCTTTGGCACCTGTAAAACTTATAGACTAGAGCAAACTAGTTAGTCCAATTATTTGTGTTGGGCAATTCAACCACCAAAATCAATTAGGAAAAAGGTGTAAGCCTAATTCCCTTTCACATACCTTTAGACCAAATCAACATGAGAGCACTTTAGCTCCTCATGTTCTTTAGTCAACTCGTCAAAGCTTAGCATTTTTATGGAGAGAATATCTTCTAGCATTTGACGAGCTTCACTTTGCTCTCTCGCTCTTTTTAGAAGTTTGAGCATGACCGCCTTATCTTCTAGGCTTAGATGAGCATAGAGTTGCATGAAGCTTCTTTCATCCTCCTCATCCTCATTTGTGCTTCCACTATCATTTTCATTAGCCACACAACATATGTGGGAATCGAAATTGGAAGACAAACCTTTTGGAGAGGTGGATTCATCGTTTGGTCTCCATCGTTCATTTTCTTCTTCCTTCAAATGGTTAGTTTCACAAGGACAAAAGGAAGTAGAAGCACAAAATGAACCATCATGTTTGGACTCATCAAATTTATTTTTAATTCTAGTCCAAATATCATGCACATCACGAATAGATTCATTATAATTCATTATGAAGGCACGATAATCTTCTTTACTAAGAGAATTACTTAAGATGTCGTAAGCTAGGTAGTTTAAGCGTATACATCTTTGATCTTCCTCGGAAGCATTTTTCCCATTATAACTAAAGGGTATAATACTCTTGTCTATAATTTGTTCTAATTGTGGATCTGTGGTTCTAAAAGCATTTATCACCCTAGTAGACCATGAATCATAATTAGAACAATCGGAAAGTAATATCTCAAGAGTTACCACATTGTTTTCCTTTGGAGGTGTCTTCTTCTTCTTTTGGGATCTTCTACGAGCCATCACTTCGAGTTGTTAGACTCAATATGAAGTGCCTAGCTCTGATACCAATTGAAAGTCGTCTAAAGGGGTGGTGGATAGGCGAAACCTGAAAATTAAAACTTTACACCCCAACTAGATCCTTTGATTAGTGGTTAGAACAAGATGCACAAGTATCGGAGTATAAAAACTAAGTCCTTTGCTTGCAACGAGTATTGTTTCCAAAGAGTGCGGAATTTAATTAATAGCAATACTACTAGAAATGTTAGCGGAGAATAATGCAAGAGGGCTTAGATAAGAAGAGGAGTTACATAAGTTCTTTCTTGCAAGGAGTTGCTTATCTAAATGTGAATTTATCTTGAAGCAACACAAAATAATATTAGCTAAGAGTAGCGCAAGAGAACTTAGAAAGAGGAAGAACAAACAAATCACAAGCAATAAACACAAGAGACACGGGTGATTTGTTTTACCGAGGTTCGGCCCTCGAAGGCCTAGTCCCCGTTGAGGAGTCCACTAAGGACGGGTATCTTTCAACCCTTTCCCTCTCTCCACCGATCACCAAGACCGGCGAGCTCTTCTTCTTCTCAAGGATCACTTAAGACCCCGCAAGGATCACCACACACTTAGGTGTCTCTTGCTAGCTTTACAAGCCTCCAAAACTTTGGAGGAAGTTCAATGGGAGTCAAAACTCCACGCACAAATGAACACAAGATGTAGCACACACTCTCTCTCAATGGATCTCACAAGGCACTAGTGCTAAACTCACACGAGTAGCTCTCTTTTGCTTGCTCTCTCTTTTGCGGCACTTGTGTTGGTTGTAGTGGTCTAAATCTTGTGTGTAGGATGGATCAATGAATAGAGGTGGTTGGGAGGGCTTGGATATGTCAACTATATGACTTGGAATGTTGCTTGGACTCCCACACCTTGAAGTGGCCGATTGGGGTGGTATTTATAGCCACCAACCAAATTGTAGCCATTGGAGAAGGCTGCTGGCGATGGGCGCACCGGACAGTCTGGTGCGCCACCGGACAGTGTCTGGTGCGCCGCCACGTCACCTTGTCGTTAGGGTTTGGAGCTGGTCGACTGTTGGAGGCTTTGTTCTCATGCGGCACCGGTCACTCCGGTGCCACACCGGACAGTCCGGTGCCCCTCTGACCTTCTGCTCTGACTTCTATCGTGTTACTGTGCTGCATTGTTCATCCGTCAGAGTCGACCGTTGCACGCAGATAGCTGTTGCTCTGCTGGTGCACCGGACAGTCCGGTGGTACACCGGACAGTCCAGTGGTACATCGGACAGTCCAGTGAATTATAGCAGAGCTGCGCCTGGGAAACCTGAAGCTGAGGAGTTTGGAGTGTATGGTCCCTGGTGCACCGGACACTGTCCGGTGGCACACCGGACAGTCCGGTGCGCCAGACCAGGGCAACCTTCGGTTTCCTTTTTGCTCCTTTCTTTTGAACCCTAACTTGTTCTTTTTATTGGTTTGTGTTGAACCTTTGGCACCTGTAGAATGTATAATATAGAGCAAACTAGTTAGTCCAATTAGTTGTGTTCGGCAATTCAACCACCAAAATTATTTAGGAAAAGGTTTGAGCCCATTTCCCTTTCACCTTGTGCAGCTTGTCAGGTAGGGAAACAGGTGGGAAGCACTCATCACAGCAAGAATGTGATGACAACATCAAGACCACTGGAGCTTCTTCACATGGACCTCTTCGGACCCGTTGCCTACCTTAGCATCGGGGGAAGTAAGTATGGTCTTGTAATTGTTGATGATTTTTCCCGCTTCACTTGGGTGTTCTTTTTGCAGGATAAATCAGAAACCCAAGGGACCCTAAAGCGCTTTCTAAGGAGGGCTCAAAACGAATTTGAGCACAAGGTGAAAAAGATAAGAAGCGACAACGGGTCAGAGTTCAAGAATCTGCAAGTGGAGGAGTATCTTGAGGAAGAAGGCGTCAAGCACGAGTTCTCCGCTCCCTACACACCACAGCAAAACGGTGTGGTAGAGAGGAAGAATAGGACGCTTATCGACATGGCGAGAACGATGCTTAGAGAATTCAAGACGCCCGAGCGGTTTTGGTCGGAAGCTGTGAACACAGCTTGCCACGCCATAAACCGGCTCTACCTACATCGCCTTCTCAAGAAGACCTCGTATGAACTCCTTACCGGTAACAAACTCAACGTTTCTTACTTTCGTGTATTTGGGAGCAAATGTTACATTCTGTTGAAGAAAGGTAAACATTCTAAATTTGCTCCCAAGGCAGTAGAAGGGTTTTTACTAGGGTATGACTCAAATACAAAGGCGTATAGAGTCTTCAACAAATCATCGGGTTTGGTTGAAGTCTCTAGCGACGTTGTATTTGATGAGACTAATGGCTCTCTAAGAGAGCAAGTTAATCTTGATGACATAGATGAAGATGATGTTCCGACGGCCACAATGCGCACGATGGCGATAAGTGATGTGCGACCACAGGAACAACAAGAGCAAGATCAGCCATCTTCCTCCACAATGGAGCATCCTCCAACTCAAGACGGTGAATAGGTACCTCAAGAAGAGGGACAGGATCAAGGGGGAGCACAGAAAGAACAAGTGATGGAGGAAGAAGCACCACGGGTCCCTCCAACTCAAGTCCGAGCGACGATCCAAAGAAATCACCCAGTCGATCAGATTCTGGGTGACATAAGCAAGGGAGTAACAACTCGCTCACGTTTAGCTAATTTTTGCGAGCATTACTCGTTTGTCTCTTCTATTGAGCCTTTCAGGGTAGAAGAGGCCTTGCAGGATCCGGATTGGGTGTTGGCCATGCAGGAAGAGCTCAACAACTTCAAGAGGAATGAAGTTTGGAGCCTGGTGCCACGTCCAAAGCAAAATGTTGTGGGAACCAAGTGGATCCGCAACAAGCAAGACGAGCACGGGGTGGTGACAAGAAACAAGGCTCGACTTGTGGCAAAAGGTTATGCCCAAGTCATAGGTTTGGATTTCGAGGAGACTTTTTCTCCTATGGCTAGGCTAGAGTCTATTCGAATTCTATTAGCCTATGCCGCTCACCACTCTTTCAGGTTGTTTCAAATGGACGTACAGAGCGCTTTCCTCAACGGGCCAATCAAGGAGGAGGTATACGTGGAACAACCCCCTGGCTTTGAGGATGCAGGTACCCCGACCATGTGTTCAAGCTCTCTAAGGCGCTCTATGAACTTAAGCAAGCCCCAAGAGCATGGTATGAATGCCTTAGAGATTTCTTAATTGCTAATACTTTCAAGGTTGGGAAAGCCGATCCCACTCTTTTTACTAAGACTTGTGATGGTGATCTTTTTATGTGCCAAATTTATGTCGATGACATAATATTTGGTTCTACTAATCAAAAGTCTTGTGAGGAGTTTAGCAGGGTGATGACACAAAAGTTCGAGATGTCGATGATGGGCAAGTTGACCTACTTCCTTGGGTTCCAAGTGAAGCAACTCAAGGACGACACCTTCCTCTCCCAAACGAAGTACACTCAAGATTTTCTCAAGAGGTTTGGGATGAAGGACGCCAAGCCCGCGAAGACACCGATGGGAACCGACGGGCATGTCGACCTCAACAAAGGAGGTAAGTCCATTGATCAAAAGGCATACCGGTGTATGATAGGTTCCTTGCTTTATTTATGTGCTAGTAGACCAGACATTATGCTAAGTGTATGCATGTGTGCTAGATATCAATCTGACCCCAAGGAATGTCACCTTGTGGCTGATAAGCGAATTCTTAGATATTTAGTTTCTATGCCTTGCTTCGGAATCTGGTATCCAAAGGGGTCTACCTTTGACTTGATTGGATACTCAGACTCCGATTATGCCGGGTGCAAGGTTGATAGGAAGAGCACATCGGGGGCGTGCCAATTCCTAGGAAGGTCCCTGGTGTCTTGGAGTTCCAAGAAACAAACATCCGTTGCCCTATCCATCGCTGAGGCCGAGTATGTTGCCGTAGGACAATGTTGCGCGCAACTACTTTGGATGAGGCAAACCCTCAGGGACTTTGGCTACAATCTGAGCAAAGTCCCACTCCTATGTGACAATGAGAGTGCAATCCGCATGGCGGATAATCCTGTTGAACACAGCCGCACTAAGCACATAGACATTCGGCATCACTTCCTGAGAGACCACCAGCAAAAGGGAGATATCGAGGTGTACCATATTAGCACCGAGAACCAACTAGCCGATATCTTTACCAAGCTGTTGGATGAGAAAACTTTTTGCAGGTTGCGTAGTGAGCTAAATGTCTTAGATTCGCATAACTTGGATTGATCTATAGCATACATGTGATCTATGCCTTTGATCATGTTACTTCGAAGCATTTACATTACTCGTTGTATATTTGTGGTGCTCAAGTTGTACAAGACCTCCCCGGACCTCACAAGTCCATATGCAAATGGTGCACATATTTAGGGGGAGATATGCTACAACTTGACCCTTTGAGACTAACCTTTGTGTTTGAGTATACTTGATGTAGTCTCAAAAGTGCATTGAAAGGGAAAGGTGAACTTGGACGATGCAAAGACTTCCACTGCACTCCGGTATTAGTGTACTCATTTCCAAGTTCATACTTATGCTCTCATTGCCTTTTGCTCTTAATTGACATTTTTGGTGAGGCAATGGGATTAAAGGGCCAAACATGATCCCGTTTTGGTGCTTAATGCCAAAGGGGGAGAAATTAAGGCCAAAGCAACTAGATCAGCCAACCACTTGAGAATTTTGAAAATAGTAGAGTTAGAATTTTTGATTTGTCCAAAATACTCTAATTGCAAATTTGGTCTCTTGTGGAGAGAATTTTGATTATGGGAAAAAAGGGGGAGTTTTTGGCACTTCATCAATTTTTCTCTTGGAATATCTCTCTTTGTACCCAAACAAGCGTGTTTGACTTAGAGATAGGAAAATGAATTTAACAAACCAAGTGGTGGCAAAGTGCAATCCAAATATGCCAAATTATAGTCAAAAACAATTTGGTCCTCAATTGCATTGAAGTTGCACTTCTTTTGGTTGCTTTTGGTTGTGTTGGCATAAATCACCAAAAAGGGGGAGATTGAAAGGGAAATGTGCCTTTGGGCCATTTCTATAATGTTTTGGTGATTAAGTGTCCAACACATTTAATTAAGTTCTAATGTGCTAAATAAAGTGAGAATTGCAAAAGGTATGTTTCTAGACTTGGTGAATTGTTTTATGTACTAACATGGTTATCCAAGTGCTAGAAACAGTGACTAAAGAAGAAGAGAGAAAAAGGGAAAAGCTTGGCTCTGTGCAGCCAATCTTCTGGTCGGTCTGGCACACCGGACTGTCCGGTGGTGCACCGGATAGTGTCCGGTGCGCCAGGCTGGTCCGCGGTGAACTCGCCGCTCTCGGGATTTGACGGCGGCATATGACTATAATTTATCGGACTGTCCGGTGAGCCAATGGTCGTTAGCGCCAACGGTTGGCCCCACAATCTTTGCGCGACACGTGGACTGCTCCAACGGTCAGCTAGTGCACCGGACTGTCCGGTGTGCACCGGATAGTGTCCGGTGCGCCAATCAGTCCAAAGGAGCAACGGTTGGATATGCCAAATTTGGAAGGAGATCGCGCACCAGACCGTCTACAGGACCTGTCCGGTGGCGCACCGGACTGTTCGGTGCGCCACTCGACAGAAGGCAGGAATTGCCTTCCAAGTTGGTCTCCAACGGCTCCTAGCTGCCTTGGGGCTATAAAAGGGACCCCTAGGCGCATGGAGGAGCCACCTAAGCATTCATTAAGCATTCTAAGACTCCCACACTCCGTCTCCGCGCATGTGATCGATTGTGTTAGTGATTTGAGCTCCGTTCTAGTTGTGAACTCTTTGTGCTACGTTTCGAGCTCAAGTCTTGACTTGTGTGCGTGTGTGCTGCGGATTTGTGTGTGGTGTGTGTTGCTCTCCTAGCCTTACTCTTGTGCCTTCTTTGTGATCTTTATTGTAAGGGCGAGAGGCTCCAACTTGTGGAGATTCCATGCAAACAGGAGAAAAACTATAAGGAAGAAAGTCGTGGTATTCAAGTTGATCATTGGATCACTTGAAAGGGGTTGAGTGCAACCCTCGTCCATTGGTACGCCACAACGTGGAAGTAGGCAAGTATTACTTGGCCGAACCACGGGATAAAAATCGCGTGTCACTTGTGTTGCTTTCTCTGTGATTATTGTGTTCACAAGAACTCGCTACTTAGTCGTACTAACGCTTCTATAACTATGTTTTGTGGCTATCAAGTGTTTAATTTTACAGGATCACCTATTCACCCCCATCTAGGTGCTCTCAAGAGTTGAGTAGACCTTTCAGCAAAACGATTGTTAAACTCAACTATAATTTGATCCAACACCTCATTGAATATTTCATGATGAAGATGCTCATAATAAGTAACCAACTGTCCTCGACGTCCTCTAGAACATCCTCTTCTAACTATTTCCATCGACATATCCGGGACAACAATATTATGCTTGAGACAAAAATACTTGGCCACTTCAAAAAGAGCATCCCAACCATGGTGTCTTATCTCATTAATTTTTTGCGACACCAACCAATCCTATAGCACGAATAATATTTTGATCTTTCTTTTGCAAGCATTGTGACAGATCATTAGTCTTACCCAAAACTTTGATCATGAGGTGTAACACAAGAACAAACTCAAAGCTCTCTATTTTGTCTAATAAACCTGTCGATGTGGTTCTTTGTGCTAGATTAGTGGCATCTTGACATACATTCTCTAACACCTCTAAGACAACACTCCACATGAGTTGGGCCTGGTCAGACCCTAGTGGCCATAGGCCTGAATCCACCCCTGGTCGCTGCCTCCAAACCCTAGGCTTACGATTTCCAGAGTCAATGAGGAGGCAGAGAAGCAGCCTCTCAGGCTCTCAACACACGCATGCATAGGATAGGAAGCCGTAGCTGGGCTATTACTGTTTATGTTTTTTGTGGGCTGCTATTAAACAAGTAACTCGGCCCAAGAGTAGGATCTGGACCTTAATGGCCATAGCCCTGAATGCGCCCCACCTGAGACTTGCCTTGTCCATTTAAGTTGCGTTGTGGTGTCTTTCCGTCATGAACTGAGGAGACCAACACACATAGATGAGAAGGCTTAATTATTATGGACCTAAAGTTTATCTTAGACCAAACAATTTAAGTTTGGTCAAAATTTATAACGAAGGGTAATATTACAGCACGAAAGATGCGAGGATACCGATGATATTAGTTTGGTTTCACAAATAAATAGCCAAACCACACGTATGTAACCCATCTCTACTACATTTTAAAGTTTACATGTATCTAAACCATCTGTAGTGTTTAAAGTTGTTCGAACCTTGGCAGAAATTCACACCCACCTAACTAACAAAATAAACATATGTTTTATATTTTATATTCCATACTTAAATATAATATAAACTAAAATGTACCTATGGGATATATAAAAAACAGTTCCAATGCTAATGTATGTCACTACACATGAAGCGTTTGATCAGCTTCTTGCTTTACAAGACATTCTGGCAAATCTCCAGTTACATGATCACAATGATAAATGGCTCTGCAATGCCTCTTCTAGTTTATTTTCTTCTCAGAAGGCCTACTCCCACATGACCGGTAACCAACCGACTCACCCCATTTTTTCCTGGTTGTGGAAATCCAAATGTCAACCCAAGCACAAGGTGTTTTTCTGGCTGCTACTTAAAGATAGATTGAATACCCGCTCTTTTCTCATGCAGCATTCAATGCCATTGGACTCTTTCACTTGCGACAACTGTATTCTTTAGATGGAAGAGACGGCTATCCATCTTTTTTTCAGATGCATCTTTGCTCGGAGATGTTGGTTACTATTGGACATCCGTCCGCCTCGAACAACGGACCTACTCCATACCCTGCTGAGGATTAGAAGGAGATGGCATGTCCCATGGAGATTGGAAAGCATCATCATTATGACTTGGTGCATTTGGAAAAGCAGAAACAATTGGATCTTCAATGAGACTCCACCCACAATTAATGAGTGCAAGGAAATGTTAAAAAAAGAAATGATTCTGGTGTGTCATCGAGTCAAGCTTTCTCTGAAAGAGGAAATTAGTAATTGGTTGCAGAACTTTGTACTGTAATCCTTTCTTTTCTCTGTAATTTGCACTCTTTGACTTAGACTTTTTTAGTTAATAAATTACTGTAGGCCCTCCCTACAGTACCTTAACTTCAAAAAAATGAATAGAGGTCTTTGCCGAGTACCGCTCGATAATACTCGGCAAAGAGGACTCGATGAACAGTTTATCGACCACGGTCTTTTTGTCGAGTACTTTATGTCGGACACTTGTAAAGTCTTTGCCGAGTGCCAACTGGTACTCGACGTTGAGAAAAGACGCTCGACAAATGAATTCGTTGCAGAGTGTCTGAGGGCAACACTCGGCAAAGGCATCACTCTATCGAGTGTCCTTCTCGGGCACTCGATATAGTTAACGACCGTCAGCTATAGACAACCCTTAGTTGTACCGAGAGCCGGACGCTCGGCAAATCAGCCTTTGTCGAGCGGATTTGTATGCCGAGTGTTTCGCACTGTCGTTCCTGACTGAGCGTAATACTCAGCAAATAATTCTTTACCGAGTAACCGATATTTTATATTAGGTAAACCTCTAAGCACTCGACAAAGAACGTGTTTGCAGTAGTGTGTACGGATAGTTTGACTTATATGGGGAATTGGGAAGAGAAGGACCAAATAAACTATTCCAATGACTTTGTTCGCTTCCCCTGAGGCAACGGCTGTACTCGGCACACAGACCTCCCCCCCACACCCAACTCCCAATGGTTCGTGATGACCTTGATGTTTGATCCATGCACGCATAAAAGCAAGGGTACGATCGCGACCACGGACCAGAACTTCACGTGCACCCAGAGTACCTGAGCTCGCATGAGGCTGAAGCTGAAGCCAGCACAAACTAGCTATAGCAACTGCGTACCGACGGGACCGGACCAATTGCAAGTATAATCTTGCATGTTCTGGCGGATGATAGTAGAAGGCTAATCATGGACATGCTTCTTCGTGCATCCGTGACCGTGGTCCAGGGCTGCTTGCCGATGCCGCCCGCACGGCGGGCGGAGGCGGCCGCGTCGCCTGCTGAAGCCGGACGCGCCAACCACCCGCGACGGGACAGCAACAAGCGCAGGAATCCAGTTCCGTCTGCGTGTCCCGTCCGTCCACAGAGCTCGCGATTTGCCGGACGGCCTCAGGCTCTGCTTTGTGCCGTGATGGCCACGTGCACACGGCGATGGCGCGCTCCAAAAAAAAAACGAAAAGAAAAGAAAGCATCGCAAGTTATCCGGCAAAAAAGAAAGGTTGGAAGTCTGCACTGCACGGTTGACTGAGCATTTTGTTCTCACGCTCGATAGGTTGGTTCAAACGTCTGAGACAAGTCTGCACGTGCGTAGTAGTAGTAGCAGCAGTCCACCACCGCTCCATAAACCGTCGCGAAATTCTCTCGAACGCACGTAACAATAGTACATTCAGCAGGTGAGGTTACCACTTACCAGGCAAGAGGGAAAAAAAAAGAAGAGGAGCAGCGAAGAAGATCCCTCACGGTTCCATTTGATTGGTGGCGTTCGCTCGCTGCAGTCGCTCTCTGATTTGAAGCGAGCCAACCAACCAACCAACTCTGCAAATCATCAACGACCGAAACCAAACCATGCATCTGAAGGCAGTCCGGGCATGGAAGCCAAGGCAGGACCAAGTAGAAGTAGGCTCGATCTACTACTAGAAGTCGCTGTTAGAAGCTGGGGACTGGGGAGGGGAGGTTTTGGACGACTCGAATACAAAAAAAAAAAATTCCTGGTAGGTGGCCAAATAGCTTCCGTGAACAGCCAAAAAATAATGGCATTTGGATCGCAGTGGGTCACACGACGCGAGGAACAGGAGGCACGAAATGAGCAGTAAAGGGCATTATATTGGTGAGAGTGGGCACCGAGTGGCCCGCAACGCACAACAGGCGGCTTCTTGTCATTGGGGAAGCTAAGGGTCTGCTACTGTGCCGTGAGCCAAGCCAATGAGATTTGACAGGAGTTCAGCTACCAATGATGATGGCGTTGCGGTCCAATGATACGTGTTGTAGCCTGTAGGCGGGGAGCTTCCAACAGCGAGCTCTGTCTGGTTCAGAGCGTTCGATCAGCTAGCTACTAGTATTTTGTCCGTGTATTACTACCTCAAGTCCTGAAGCGAACGAACAAGGAGAGTGACCGACGAAACACCGTACCAATCGGTCTATCAGAAAAAACCGCGGACGGAAGAAGACGAGCACCAGGGATGCTTGTCGCGCATCCGGCCCTTTCTGTTTCTCCGGTACCACAGCCGAAGCGACGCCCCCATGCATGGCTATGCTATGGCCTAGCTACTGGTGCTGCATTGCCTTGCTGTCTCCAATCGAATTCGCTTTCTTATGGTTGATGGTTGTGGCCGCCTTCTGCGTAGCCAGCCTGCGCCCGAGAAGCTCCCGCGAGGCGAGATGCATGGCCGGCTGGCCGCCTTCTGGAATCTGGACAGGACGACAGACACAAGCATGGCCCGGGTTTCAGGCCTGTTCTCTCAAACACGCTTCCTGAGGGGAACAGAGACAAGTCACAGGTGGATATTACTAACCGCAATATGTAATCAAATTTTATGTGCAAGCGTGCAAACAAGGTTTCTGGTCCGTTAGATCATGGTCCAACCATATATCACATTTAACACTTAAACCCTTCCACCACCCTCTCAGGTAGATTTATAGAAAACCCCTAACAAACCACGATTATGGATCATGATCTAACGGACCAGGAAGCTTGTTTGCACGCTTGCATATAAGGCTTAATTGCATATTAGTTGTTACCATTACTAATATACTATCTTTACATAGTTGGACAGCATCCCCTCTTTCAGGCATAGTTGGCACTTGGTGGTGGTAGATGGCTCACCGGTATCTTCCATGCCTCACAAGAGAAGCGGGGAATCACTACCAGTTCTCATTCTCATTGTCGCTTATGACGTAGTGCCAATACCTTAGTTTGCAAAAATGTCGTCAAGTGAAACACGGGTAGCAGCACATACTACAGAAGAGACGGATCAGCTGGAATTAATTCCAGCCGGTGTGACTTTTCTTCTTCTGCAGGTGAGGTGCTCTGCTCCCGTGGTCATGTAAACAGTACTGAAGTGAACTTGCCACAAGAAATTTAACCTTACATTGCGAAGGCAATGACTTGATCATCAGTTAAATCTGTTAGCACATGTATGGTGGGGCGGACACACGTTGGGCTGAGTAGGGGCACGGGCCCCCACTAAATTTTCTGATTCAAGTGGAGTTTTTTTTTTAACTTATTCACGGTAGATATAAAGGTCTATGAGTAAGTAGGCTTCTATTTAGACCCCCACTCAAACTTTTAGCTGGGTCTGCCCCTGCATGTATGTATTAGCCAATCAAACCATTAGAATTTTTTATTGATTACAATAAACTAAACCTTGTTACTTAATTAAATATTCTTTTTTACTAGTTATGTACTAGTTTAATTAATTGATTTTGCCATGCTTGTTCCTCGTAAGATAGAGAGATCAATTTTCATCATCACATTTTTAAAAGTTACAAAATATGTTTCTTGTTATGAAAAGCACAAGGAAAACGAGCCTCAGTGTGCAGAGTGAAATGGTCGGAAACAATCGGTAAGCACCAAAATCATTTTCGTTTTCATTTTTTCCCCTCGGAAACGAGACCGAAAAGGTAACTCCGGAAGCGAAAACGACATCGATAATTCGAAAACATCGAAAATAAAAGTTCGGTACCAAAATTGCACCGGTTACGGTCAGAAGCTAAAATACGATCGAGAAGGTTCATTCTAAACAATTTTGGGATATTGTTGACATATTGTAGTTGAGACAATTTTGGGCATAAGGCACATACTAAACAATGAAGGAAGGTTCATTCTATCCCAATATCCGTTAACAATTCCCTTTACTTCAGTTAAACAATATTGTTGTTGAGATATTGTTGGTTTGCTGAGATATTGTTGTTTCCCTCTTGGGCTATATTTTCATGTGGATTGATGCCTCTTCTTTGAAGAGGGCTGAAATGGAAAACTTACACTTATCTAAAAAACATGGTGAAGTTATGAGTAGGCTAGGGTCTTAGTCACATGTTAGCTCTTCACTCCCTAATACTAAAATATTGTTCATATCTGTATCTATATTTGTATCTGCATCTATATCTATTTTAGATTTTTAATTCATACTTTCTATCTCGACATACAAGTTGTCTACATCATCACCCGCTAACATGTTATTATTATAGCCCACTAGCACATGAAGTTATATCTTTGTGCAAAATATCCACGTCAGCAAGCCACATCATCCACTAATCTGCCTTTAGTTGTCCATGTCAGCATACTCACCATCCACTAACATGCGCTATGATAGTTTATCTTTTCATGTAAGTAAATATAAGTAATCAGATCTCTCTCCAAACCATCTGCAATTTCCATAACAGCATTCAATTATTCTACGACATTTTAGTTTTGTCTTGAATTAAACTTCTCAAATCCACAAATGTCATCTAGCAAGATTGTAATTCTATGTTTGTCTAGCAAATAAAATCTCAGTTTGCCCATATAAAATATCTAGTAAGTGCATTACCAGGACATATTTGATGGTGTATTTAATAAAAATATTTTGGTATCATAGATATTTATGATTTTTTTAACTTAGCTAAATTTGAGAAGTATGACATGCTTAGCACAAGGCTAAAATTACATATTTTAAAACGAAGGCATGAGGATTATATGGTAAGAGGCAATACTGGCTTTCAAAATCCAGGAGTGATCCAGGTCCCCCGGTACCAAGAGAAGTCTCCTCTGTCACACCGTACTGGAATAATAATCAGCCGTCACGTCGTCGACGCAACCCCGTCATTTCCAGAAGCCACAAAACCGGACGCTGCACATGACATACACAACGTCAGCTGGAATGTCACGCATTATTGTACTGTACCAATCAAGGCGACGAAAACATTGGGAGAGAAATCAAGTGAAATATTCGTGGTATATTTACATGTGACGCACGCGCACGATATACGTTCTTCGTTTTCGAGAGGAAATGCGTGTTCATGTTGTTCTCAACATCTGCTCGTCGTACCATCACCATCATCATCATCATCATATTTCGAAAACAGGCTGCTGCCCCCTGTATATATAGAATGGAGTTACCCCGTTGACCTGACAGCATCAGATCGGACAGATAAAATCGTTCAAACATATGTGGCCATTTACTGGTAGCAGCTCACCGTCCAACAAGATAGCTAGCTCTGCAAATTTTTTTTAACGTATATAAATTAATCGTTCTGGAATAACAGTTGGATAGGTTATAGATCTTTTCCGATCTCCTCAATGATAATGTTTAGAGGTGTGTGTGTGCGCGTGTATAGAGTACTATTCAATAAGGTGCTGTGCATACGAAGTATTTGTTGAAACTAAACTAGTCCAAATGTGTCAGTGACGTGCTGTACCACGTTTGTCCATGCCTCTCGTCTCCAATGGCCAGGTCGCGACGACTAGGAGAATTTGTCAAGGAATAAAAACGAATCCGTTGCATCCATCCAATTAATGCCTGTTGCTTGCACTTGCCCGTTCAACGGCTGCCCAGCCCCAGCCCAGGGAAGAAGAGAAGGGTGTGAGAAGCATCCAGGGGATTGGCATCGTCCTCTCCTCACCAAATCCGCAGCCCCCGGTGCTGACTCCCCCGGCCGGGCTCGCCACAAACCCATAAAGACCGCCCCGACGATCCGGCTTCCCCCGCTTTCTGAGTTCTGATCGCGGTCGCGGCACGCCATCATCGATCGGTCTGTCCAAGCGAAAACACAGTCCGGCTCCGGCGCACACAGGGAGATCGAGAGAGAGGGCTATACTAGGCACTAGCTAGGATCAGCCAGCGCGGGCGCCATGAGCTTGGCGGGGCGGCGCAAGTCGTCGCACGCGGGCGCGGGAGCCGGCGCCGGCGCCCTCGACGCGTCCGCCACGAAGCACGCCACGACTTCGCTGCGCAAGGGCGGGCGGCTGCCGGTCTACGTGGCGAGCGTCTTCTTCTTCCTCTGCGTGGTCGTGATGTACGGCGAGGACATCCGGTCGCTGACGATCGAGCCGCTCACGCGCGGCGTGCCCGCGCCGGCCACCACGGGCACTGGTGGGCGGCAAGTCGTGGTGGTGCCCCGGCGAGACATCTCCGCTTCTGAGAAGCCCGCCGCCGTGCTGCACCGCGGCGCGCAGGAGAAGCCGAAGAAGCACGCGGTGACCACGGCGGCGCCGGCGCCGGTGGCTGTCGAGACGAAGCCGCAGCAGAAGGTGGTCGCCACCGCCGCCGAGAGCGAGAGGAATACGGCCAAGAAGACGGCGACGAAGAAGATAAAGAAGAAGCCGCGCAGGCAGCAGCGCGCGGCGAAGAAGACGGTGGTGCCGCCCGCGCTGGGCGTGCCGGAGACGTGCGACCTGTCCAAGGGGCGGTGGGTGTTCGACAACACGAGCTACCCGCTGTACCGGGAGGAGGAGTGCGAGTTCCTGACGTCGCAGGTGACGTGCATGAAGAACGGGCGGCGCGACGACACGTACCAGAAGTGGCGGTGGCAGCCCAAGGGATGCTCCATGCCCAGGTACGGGAGTCTAGCTTTGTTGAGAGAGGGGCGTACGTCTCGCTTCCGCTGGGGCTCGGCTCGGCTAGCTGTGCTGCTGTGGCAAACAATATGCGCTAGCTAAACGGCAAGGCCTTGTGAATTCCGTCGCTGCAGGTTCGACGCGAAGCTGTTCATGGAGAGGCTCCGCGGCAAGCGGTTCATGTTCGTGGGGGACTCGCTGAACCGCAACCAGTGGGAGTCCATGGTGTGCCTGGTGCAGTCGGCGTCCCCGCCGGGGAAGAAGTACGTCACATGGGAGGGCCAGCGCGTCGTCTTCCACGCCTGGGTTCGTATCGTACCTGCCATTGTCCCTTTCCGCCTGCTTTAGCAAAGGACTCGTAATCCTCTGGCAGCTAGCCAAGAGGGCCCACGGGTGCCCTAGCTAACACTGCAATTCGTTCAAGTTTTCCGTCCATTTTTCAACCGTGACGCGTGCACGTTGGTGACGGGCGGCTAGCTAGGTGCACCAAACCTCTCGCGCGCGTTTCCCTGGGCCGTCGCTGACCAGGCCTGTAAATGCAATGCAATGCAATGCAGGAGTACAACGCGACGGTGGAGTTCTACTGGGCGCCGTTCCTGGTGGAGTCGAACTCGGACGACCCCAAGATCCACAGCATCCAGCACCGGATCATCAAGGCGGACACGATCGGGGCGCACGCCGAGAACTGGCGCGGCGTGGACTACCTCGTCTTCAACACCTACATGTGGTGGATGAACACGCTGGACATGAAAGTCATGTACGTACGTTACGTTTCCCGGCCGGAAAGGGCGCCGTCGACGTATACACGCGCGAAGAGCTGACCTGCTACCCTCGTTTATATTACGTACGTACGTAAATCGCGCAGGAGACCGGGCGCCAAGAGCTGGGAGGAGCACGACGAGGTGGTGCGGATCGAAGCGTACCGGAAGGTGCTGACGACGTGGGCGAGCTGGGTGAACGACAACGTCGACCCGGCGCGCACGTCCGTCTTCTTCATGAGCATGTCTCCTCTCCATATCAGGTACCCCGGCCCACTTCCTACTACCTAGTAGCAGTAGTAGTAGTACTTGAAGCTCTTCAACAAACAACGGCTCTTAATTAATTAACGTCGCGACGCGTCACGCACGCGTGTGGGGCGCGCCCGATCCTTTGTTCGTTTCGCGTAGCAAAGGGTAAGGTACAGTACATGGCTGCGCGCGCGTGCGTGGTGCTGGTGCCTGCCGAAGATCCGCATCGAGCTTGTCCCGCTGGAGAGAGACCGTGCAGATCCTATCCTAGTACAGGGTATGGTTCAGTGGCGGAGTGGGCGCGGGCCGACGACTGCCGCGCGCGGTGGGTGGTCCCGTCATGCTGTGGCTGTGCCGTGGGCGAAACGGCCAGCGCGTTCGCGCGTGGTCTCTTCTGTCTCTACTTTTCGAGTCGAGGGAGAGGGTGCGTCGGGACGAGTACTGGTCGTTATCTTGGGGGACGGGTGTGGAAAGGGTCAGAGTAGGAGAGCACCCGCCCGCTGGTGTTTTGGTTGGGGGGCGGCGGGCTGACTCGGTATTACCATCTACTCAAGGGTTTGACGTTTTCAGCCCACGTGTAATACGCTGCATGCATTGCATAGTGGTAGCTGGTCACATGGAGTAGCGATCCCAATGAGGATCGACGACTACACATCACTGCTACTGTACTCCAGCGCTACGCTACGGTAACAGATGGTAGACGCGACTTTTTAGACGTCACTTTACTTGGACCAGCACCTTCCCTCAGCTCCTCCCGGTTACCAATACCACGCTCTAAATATTTTCCGGTAGCAACTCTAGGACAGTTGCGCGTACCTGTCTGGTCACATGGGGGGGCGATCGTTTGCACGAACCAACCAGACGTGCCGAAGCTTCCAATTAGATTCTCCTTTGGCCGCCGGCAGCTGTGTGCGATCCGTGATTAGCCACTGGCACGCCTTTCTTTGTCCCGTGGCCGGAATTTTAGGATCTCATTACAGAAGAAGAGTTATCAAATTGACCTCTTCTGTCCGCGACCACCTTGCGGCCTCAAGGCTACTTGCATCTGGCGCTTTGCCTTTTTTTTTTTTTACTTTCTAGTTGCGTACTAGTGCAGTCTCACTTGATCGTGATCCCCCTCTTGAGAGTCAGAACCCAGTTCTTAAATTCATCCGTCTCCGGTAGCATCTTTAATTAGCATACGAAATGCCAGTGCTTAACTACTGCTGCCTCGCCTCGCATCGCACGCACTGAGAAACCAAATGGAAGGTTGCGTTGGTTACCTGTCGAGCTGGCCCACGGACAAACAACGATCTGGCCAGCTGGCCCGGGGATGACGCCGTACGAAAGCTCTCACCTAAAACGCTGAGGAACGAAAAACTAAAAAAAATTAAGGAGTGGGGGCTATCAGGGAAGTGATAGATGCTGAGGTTCCGTGAAGCAAACCGCTTTGAATTGCCCGTCCTGTACTATACACTTCTTTTTTAAACTCGGAGATTCTCCCGTTTGTCTTTGGCGGTTGTTTTATGCAAGAAGGTATTGGTCTATTGGAGTGGCTAGACGGAAGCGATGTAGAGAGGTTCGTGTTGTCACTAGCCCGGGCTTAATTTGGTATTGGAGTAGCTGGACGGCAGCGCTGTAGCTAGAGAGGTTCGCGTGTTGTCACTAATAGCCGGCTGCAGAGTGTGTGTGTGTGTGTGCGCGCTTCTGGTGGTGTTTTTGTCCTTTGAAGTAGACATATCGGCGGTAGTATCAAGGATGGAGAACCGTTCGGCGCGCCTAGTAGCTCAGAAAGATGCACCGAAATCGTGGACTGGTTCCCTCCTCCATTCGCGGATGCGTCCACGGACGGAGCCTGAGGGTAGTTGGAGGCATGTCACGTCGAAAGATACGGTTGAGGCTCCGCGAACCACACAAGAGAACAAGTGACGATCGCTGCCAAGACTCATCACTTGCCATACGGAGTACGGCACAACGCGTGTTTCGCGATTCACGTCAGACGTAGAAATCCGGATCGATTTTTTTTTCACAGGCTGATTTGCATTCCTTTATTATTATTATTATTATTATTATTATTATTATTATTATTATTATTATTATTATCAAGTTTACAAATTCGGCTTACTGAAAAGTCACCTGACGATCGATGCTCTGGTGTGTTTGTAACAACAGCCCGCAGGTGTGGGGTAACCCAGACGGGATCCGGTGCGCCAAGGAGACGATGCCGCTGCTGGACTGGCACGGCCCGCTGTGGCTGGGCATGGACTGGGACATGTTCCACCAGGCGAGGAACGTCTCCCGCGTGGCGTCGCCGCGGGTGCCCATCACCTTCCTCGACATCACCACCATGTCGGAGCGGCGCAAGGACGGCCACACCTCCGTGCACACCATCCGCCAGGGGAAGGTGCTGGGCCCCGAGGAGCAGGCCGACCCGGCCACCTACGCCGACTGCATCCACTGGTGCCTACCCGGCGTGCCCGACATCTGGAACCTCATGCTCTACACCAGGATACTGTCCAGGCCTGCGGTCCAGTTCCAGTGATGAAACGGCTAGAGAGACCGGCACAAGAGGGCCAACCCTTCGGTTCGGTTCGGCTCGCCAATTCCATTTTATTGGCTGATGGTGGAGTGGTTATACACACAATCGTCGGTTCTGAAAGGATTTTTTTTACTCTCTCCTCTTTTTTTTTTCTCTTCATATCTCTCTCTCTCTCTGGCCTTTTCCCATGTCGAAAGACGCCTTTGGTTGTTTTATTATATATATATATATATAGGGGTGGTATAGGTCAGTCAAGTGAAAATGGACTGTAAATGGGCGCGCTGCGACATTGATTACCCAGATCGATCGAAATGTACATTCGGCGGGGTAACAAAAACTGGAGGGGAAGACAGGAGCTAATTAATATGGTTTACACAGAAACGGGCACTCGCATGCGTCCAGCCTCGTGGGGCGCCTGATGGGCCGGACCCAATTCGGACAGGTTCAGCGCTGCTTTCGGCGTTCGGTTTGGCACTGATACTTCCGTATCTCCTTTGCCCTGAACGTATGGACCTGTGGCGGTGGCCGGTGGCGCGAGACAAGTGCGAGGGCGGCGAGTAGAGATGTCAATGGAGATCCGATACCCGATAACCCATGGGGAATTCCCCTATTAGGGTACGGGTATGGGACGAAAATTGTCCCTATGGGTATGGATATGGGACAAAATCTTCACCCATTGGGTAAACGGGTATGGGTTTGGGAAGCAATAATCCGAACCCGATTACCCATGGGTATTTCATACGTGTACACCTGTCCTATTTGTATGAATGAGTTGAGGCCAAGTCGGCCATCAAACCCGGCAGGCTTCATTTCTTATATTGGTCCCAAGTACTGATTCCTTTTCTGATGGATGGATGAATGGATCATGGTTCATGGATGAGTGCTTGCCGATGTGGTGATGTATGAAATCTGGATAGTTTGCGCTAGATGTTAGTACCTAATTATCCCTTAATTGGGGATGGGGACCCATTGGGGACCCGAAACCCGAATGGGGATAGGTATGAGATGAGTTTTGTACCCATGATGGGTATGGGTATGGGGATGTATCAAATATGATGGGGATGGAGATGGGATGCTATAACCCGGTGGGGAATTACCCATTGACATCTCTAGCGGCGAGGTCTCCAACGGCTTTCCTTGCATAGTTACCAACTCGGCAGCATATTCTTCGGACTTCGGGCACCTGCATGCTTCACTGTATAAGGTCTTCGTGCCGATCATCTGTATATATGATACAATCTCCATCTAAACACATCTAGGCAGCCGGACTAGGCGACTTTCCTATGAACCCTTTCAGCCAGGCCCACGAGTAGATTTTGTGTGTCTGCTGATGCTGCTCATGGGAGTGCTTTTTTTTTTCCCAGTGCGCCGAGCTAGGCCTGTTCATGTATGTAGCCTTCACACAGGTTGGGCCAGACTTTTTCAGTGCCCCGGAAAGCAGCAGAGCCGCAGAGGGCCCAGATAAATAAGGGTCTTAGAGTTTTGAGGTTACTATCACTGTGTATTAATATCCAAATTTTACTTACGGTCCACTGCCTATTAATTTATCTTATTTTCTTTGAGCTGATGGTAAGGGCATGTACAATGGGTGTTTTAAGTTGTGTCTTACAGTGTGTCTAGGGGGGTGAATGTAAAAAAACTCAAGACACGTATCTTGACGAAGACACAGTGTCTTAGCTCTATGTTCGAGACAGGAGACTAGCTGATTGGTCACTTTAATTTATTGAATGCTCTGATTGGTACAATGAATATCGTAAGACACATGTTTTAGACATGACCATTGTATTATGTTGTGTTTTAGTTGTATCTTGTACTTGGAGTACCGTGCAGCAGTATCAGGGTTGTACATGCCCTAAGTCCAAGTCATTTAGGTGTTGTTTGTTTCGGCTTCTGGCAGCTTCTAGCCACCAAAAGCTGCTGCGGACTGCCAAACGCTGAGCTTTTCAGCCAGCTTTTATAAAATTCGTTGGGGCAAAAACTATCCAAAATCAACATAAACACATAATCGGTTGAGTCATTGTAAAAGTAGGAATCCGTCACTTTTTAGATCCTGAGCCCTATGAGCAACTTTATCTTCCTCCACACGTAATCGTAATGATACTCAGATTCTCTTCACAGCTAGATTCTCCCCACAACCAAATTTTCAGAAAAAGCTGGTCAGAAAAAACTGAACCAAACAGGCCCTTAGTGCCTCCACCGGTTACAGCCTTTATCCCTTACATGTCTGAAAGGATCACTTCTTTGGACCGTTCGTTTATTGGCTACACAAATAAATGTATCTTTGCACAGGTCAATTAATGCCTCGTCTCTTGAGATATGTTTAGGGGATTAAACGTAAACAATACAAGGGACGGGCTTTTCATTAAGAGCTTGTCTCTACACGACTCTCTCTCTATATTCTCTCTTGACAACATTTATGATGCAACTGATTTTAAAGACACTCTGTTGTATGATACAATTTCTTAGGTGTCTCTTGTACATAGAAAACCGATCAAAAGGCTTTATATTGTATATGCCCTAAGGGCATGCCCTGAGACTTTAGTTCGGTTTCTAAGTACAAAAGACAGTTAAAAGACTGTATGATACAAAACAAAGAGCCTAAACTATAAATGTAGCTAAGAGACAATATGTATATAGAGTCGTGAAGAGACGCGCTCTTCGCGAATAGCATGTCTCTTATATATATTTTTTTCAAATAACCCTTTAGAGACACCTCAAAAGATCCCATGTTAAATAGGGTTATACATGCCATAAGGGTTGCTGTGAAGTAAAAAATGGAGAGAGATATCATGTCACATGCATTGATGGACAAATTAATTCAGGATAAGTCGTCGATAACTAACTCTTTGACAGCTTTAATCAAAGGCCAAAGTTACATGTTTTTATGGGTCTTTAAAGAAAATCGGGAAGCTGATTTTTTTTTTTTACTTTCAAAGGGGACAAAATGTCCCCACCTGACAGAACATTAAATTAATACTCACTCCATCACATAAAATAAGGCATATATATTTTTGGCAAAGTCTTTAGAGTAAAACTTTGACCATTATTTTTTCTTTTAAAATACAACATCAATAAATATAAATTGAACATCATATTAAAGTATTTTTTGAATACAAATTAAAGTGTATATATATACTAAAAGTATATGTTTTTTTAATTATTTGTCAAAGTTTTAAAATGTTGACTATTCTAAAAACATACCCGCCTTATTTTATGGGTTGGAGGGAGTAAGAAGGGAGAGGGTCTAGCTTACAAACCCAATCGCACCAGGTGTCTAAGGGTGTGTTTGGTTTGTCTTTTGGCTTTTGCCCATAAAAGTCAAAAGCCAAACCAAACGGCTGCATCCAGAAAACAACTTTTTCTAAAAGCTGGCTTTCTCGCAATGCAAAACTGAAAGTAGCTCTGGACCTGCTTTATGAAACTGTGAAAACATATATCGAAGAACTTTTAATTGCTTTTAGTGGTTTCCACCAAACGGTTTTTAGCTTTTTAATAGCTCACAACTTATAATCTTTTTCTATAACTCACAGGTCACAACAATTTTTTTTACAGTCACAGTCCAACTAAACATACTCTAAGCTTAGAAAGTCACTTGTATACAATAGAGAAACTAGCTTACATAAGACTAGAGAAGGAATTACACCGGGCACTAGTTTAATCAGGTTGGCATGCTATTCGGCATTTCCATAGGTGTGCTTCTTCTACGCACAGTCGATGGAGGCGGGAGACGGAAGGAGTTACACGTGTAAAGACTGTTTCGTTTCAACACTTCGAGAGGGACCGACAACACAAATGAATGAACTAATTTCAGTGTCGAGTGGAGAAAAAAAGGGCGCAAATGCACATCCAAAGGCTTGCTAGCAGAGAGGAAGCAGGTCGAGCCAGATTTGCTGTGATCAGACGGGTGTGACCGTGTGAGCTTGGATATTAACTCGGATGGCTGACAGGGGAGGCCCAGGTAGGGTAGGGGGAAGCTTCCTAGGTTGCATTGAAGGTCGTTAGGGAATTGTTGAGCCTCATGAACTCCAACATCACTAGTACAATTTAGCTCTATACAAGCGGTAAGCTTTTTACATCACAGGCGGTTCGGTTAGAAAACCGCCTGTGATGTCCCAGGCGGTTCAGTACGCCTGTAATGTAATAGTATCACAAGCGGTTTTTGTTTAGGACCGTCTGGGGTGCTCTATCCTTTTCACAAACGGACCCTAAGAAAAAACCGTCTGTGATTGTAAAAATAATTTTAATTTTTAACAGAAATATGCAAATACAATTTAAATGAATTAATATTTAATTTTTAACAATAATATGCAAATACAATTTAAATGAATTATAATAGCACACATAGATAACTAGAGAGATTTTAAATTAATTGGCAACCACAATTCATAGTCGATCATACATGATAACAAGTACAATTTGATTTATACAATTTTTCATGAACTACCATTTTTCCGCATGTATGGCTTTAAGTTCTTATCAATTTTCTTTTCCACACGCTTGATTCTCTCTGGACCGTTAAAGACGAACATCTCTTCATACTTATTGTATTCCTCATCTTGGTCTCCCACATTCTCAACTCCAACAATTTTTTGCTTTCCAGAAATAACTACATGCATCTTCTCATCTGCTGGATCGAGTACATAGAACACTTGTGCAACACATTCGGCGAGAACCCACGGGTCATCTTTATATACTACTTTCTTTAAGTCTACCAGTGTGAGTCCGTAGTTATCCACTATCACCCCATGGGATGTTGTACCCATTGGCACTTAAATAAGGGTATTTTCATGTTTGGGCCATAATCAAGTTCCCATATTTCCTCTATGAATCCAAAATATGTGGTCTTCTGTCCATGTAGGTCAAAAGCATCGATACGAACACCGCTATTTTGTGCAACACTTTTCATGTCTTTTGATCTAGTGTAGAATGTGTACCCATTGATGTCATATGCTTGCCATGATGTCACAAAACACGATGGCCCAGAAGCCAAATTCTTCATTGTTTTCTCTTCCAAAGAGTCTCCGAATGGGATGTTTTTGTCCATTAACCATTCGCTGAAACGATGTTTGTGCTCCCTCATGATCCAGTCCTCTGTGTGGTTCTGATTTTCTTTACGAAGCTCATCCAGGTGTTCCTCTATGTAAGGCTCGGCTATCGTGAGATGTTGTAGTACACTACCATGAGCACAATGTACTAGCTTGTAATCCTCAACGCGAAAAGTTTTCTTGCCCATTCTCCCTCTCCCACATAGTTTACCCTCATGTTTAGGTACAGGCACACCTATCATTGTTCCGTCACTGATGTAATCTATACAGCTCTCAATCACTTCTTCTGTAGTGTATCCCTCCATGATTGAACCCTCTGGGTGAGCGCGATTTCGCACATAACCTTTTAATACTCCCAGGTATCGCTCCAACTGAAACATATGATGTAAATATAGTGGCCCTAATATTTTTATCTGATCCACGAGATGTATGATTAGGTGTACTTGCATATCAAAAAATGATGGAGGAAAACACATTTCAAGCTTGCACATAGTCTCGATGATGTATGCCTTTAGATAGTCCAAGTCTTCTAAAGCTATTACTTTTTGTGAAACCGCATTGAAAAAGTAACACAAGCGTGTGATGACAACTTTGACATGCTCTGTTTCGAGGGCTCTTACCGCAATTGGGAGGAACACCATCATCATCACATGGCAGTCATGAGAGTTGTAGCCAAATAGATACAAGTCCTTCATCCTGACTAGTCTGCTGATATTGGATGAGAAACCTGTGGGCACTTTGACCCCACGCAAACATTTGCAAATCTTTGTTCTCTCCTCAACTGACAAGTTGTAGCTAGCTGGGGGGAGGTAAGGCTTCCCTTTGCCACTATCCACTGGATGAAGTTCCGGTCTGATTTGAAGATCTACTAGATCATTGCGTGATTTGAGTCCGTCTTTTGTCTTACTCGGCATGCCCAGCAAGGTTCCAATGATGCTGTCAAAAACATTTTTTGTTACATGCATCAAATCAATGCTGTGGCAAATTTCCATATCCTTCCAGTATGGGAGGTACTTGAAAAAAATTGATTGTTTCTTGAAAGTTGTGTAAGTTGAAGGGTCAGTTCTCTTTCTCTTTTCTCCTTTGTTTTTTCCCTTTCCGAATACAACATGAATGTTCTTTACAATTTCAAAAACAAGTTTCCCACTATAAGGCTTTGGTGCACCTTCACTTTCCAGTTGATTGTTAAATTCCGCTTTCATCTTTCGGTACTTATGATGCTTCATCAAGAACCGTCTGTGTCCCATGAACACCAACTTCTTGGATGATTTAAGGTACATGGAAGCAGTTCCATCGACGCACACTACACAACCATTCTTTCCTTTAGTCTTTTGCCCTGATAGTGTGGCACCACCGGGAGAATCATGAATGGTAACAAATATAATTGCTCTTAAGTTGAAATACTCATGGCAATACTCATCCCATATTCTAACTCCTTCATTCCAGAGCTTTGTCATATCTTCCATAAGAGGTTCTAGGAACACATCAATATCAACACCAGCTGATTTCGGACCTTGAATAAGAATAGTCAACATAATGTACTTTCTTTTATGACACAACCATGATGGAAGGTTGTACATCGTTAAAGTCACGGGCCAGGTGCTATGTACACTTCTTTTTTCACCAAATGGATTCATTCCGTCTGTACCCAAAGCAAATCTTACATTTCTGGTTTCTTTGGCAAACTCAGGATACATAAGATCGAAATTTTTCCATTGTGATGCATCAGCAGGGTGTCGAATCTGTTTGTTATTCTGCTTGCGATTTTCAGCATGCCAACGCATAAGCTCAGCCTCCCTAGGATTTGAGAACAAACGTTTAAGCGATCAATTACTGGAAGATACCACATCACCAAAGCTGGGTTCTTTGACTTCTTTTTCCCATCCATGTCATCCAAAGTGTCATCATCACTTTCAGGTCCAATAGTGGATTTCTTGTTTTTATTTTTCTTCGGGAATTTGTTTACACAGTCTTGATTGTAGCTCTTCTTGTATCGACTGACATTGCAAACTGGGCATCTTGATGCGTTCTCAAAATCGCCACGATACAGAATACAATGGTTCGGACATGCATGGATTTTTTGCACACCCAGAGCTATGGGAGATATAAGCTTCTTCGCTTTATAAGTGCTTGTTGGTAGTTTGTTGGGTTTTGGTAGTAATTGGGACAGAAAATTCAAAAGATCTGTGAAGCTAGTATCAGACCATCCGGCGCTAGCCTTCAACTTCAGAAGTTCTAGAACTGTACGCAGTGTAGTAAACTCTTTGTCACAACCCTTTGATTCATCATATAAAGGTTCTTTTGAAGCACTTTCGAGTCCCTCCATTTTAGATAGCCCTTTCTGCGATCCCACAGAACTCAACATTTCTGGTTCCATATGGCGCAACATCTCTTCGCAATCAAATTCTTCAAAATCTTGATTAGCATCCACATTATCCACTTTACCATCAACTTTAAGATCTAAAATTCCGACAACTCTCTCGTCATTACCAGGCACTTCAGACGGATCCAACTCACCATGTTCTGACCATATCGTGTAATTGTCTTTAAACCCTCTTTTTAGCAGATGTGATTGGATTACTCCTGTATCTCTCCAAGCTATCTTATTATCACAGTCGATGCACGGACATAATATCTCCTTGCTCTTTCGCAAATTCGCGTGCTTGTTGGCCGCTTCAATAAAGCTTCTCAAATTTCGAATATACAACGGATGTGGTCTTGGCACATTGTACATCCAACCTCGGTCCATTACCTATCCTTATATTGATTAACATCAATAAAATCATTAATTAATTGAATTCATCCATAAAACATGAAACGAATTGATGTGCATGAAAATGAAACAAACATTGCAACAATAGGTACCTTGAGGTGAGACAACTGTGTTTTTAAAGAATCTTTAAACTAGATCAACTATTATAAGTCCAAATCTTGAATTCCAAAGCTTTTCTTCAAATCCGGTCTATATTACAAAATTGAGGCAAAAAATCGCATCAAAACGAGAAAGAAAACAAATGGAGATCATATATATGCATAAACTATTGAAATCAATCAATAAACTCAAAAACAAAACCTTCTCCCTGTAGATCTCAAAAAAAAACCGCCACCGCTATAGTGCTGTGAAGGTTCTGGGAGTTAGGGTTCTGGAACCCATGGGGGGCGAGTCCTTTTACAGTGTACACACATCACAGGCGGATATTTAGCAAAACCGCCTGTGATAGACAACATCACAGGCGGTTTTTTACGTCGACCGCCTGTGAAGTTAATTTATCACAGGCGGTCGGAATTAACAACCGTCTGTGATGTTGTCTATCGCAGGCGGTTTTGCTAAATATCCGCCTAGGATTCTTTACAATATATAAAAGGCTCGCGATAGGAACCCTAACTCTGATCCCGCCCGAGCACGAACCCGAGCGCCGCCAGGCTGCCGCCGTGTCCCCGTCCCCGAGCACGAACCCGAGCGCCGCCGTCCCCGTCCCCGAGCTCGAGCGCCGCCGTCCCCGAGCCCGAGCGCCGCCGTCCCCGTCCCCGAGCCCGAGCGCCGCCTTCCCCGAGCGCCCGAGCAACGCCGTCCCCTTCACCTTCCCCGAGCGCCGCCGTCCCCTTCACCTTCCCCGAGCGCCGTCGTTCCCTTCACCTTCCCCGAGCGCCGCCGTCCCCTTCACCTTCCCCGAGCGCCGTCGTCCCCAAGCTCTTTCTTCTTCCTCTCGTAGTAAGGTCAAAGTTCAGGTTCATTTCTTCTAAGTTCATGGCTTGAATTTCCTATATGTGTTTCAATCATATATGTGTTTGAATCATATATGTTAATTGATGGCAGATTACTTGTGTTTGAATCATATATGTGTTTGAATACACAGCTGGATATATATATGTGTTTGAATCATAGCTTAGGTTAATCAAATGGTTAGGTTAATCAAATGCTTAGGTTAATCAATGGTTCAAACACATTAATGTGTTAATCAATGGCTATCCCTGATTATCAGTTCTTAGAATAATTACTGTTTGTGTTTTCACTTACATATTTTGTTTGGTTGTCAATATGCTTATTGCTTATTGCTTGGTTGTCAATTACTTGTTTGGCTATCCGTGAATCATATGCTTATTGCTTGGTTGTCAATTACTTCTCATGTATCAATTTTTTTATTTCTTTTATCCCTTCTGATTAAATGTTTGTATACCATTAAGGTGTTAGTATCCTTCGAATGAAGAATTTTGTGTCCCTCCATCGATTGGGATCTATTTTTATCCCTTCTGATTAAATGTTTTTTCACTTACATATTCAGTTATAAGAAAATCTCCATAGTGATTGGGGCAACAAGTCTATTTTTAGTGTTTTTTGACTACCTATCTTTGTTTGATAATCAGTAGGGCAAATGTGCTTATGGCCACATACATCATGGAAGTACATAGCCATGACAATGTTATTATCTCCCTATGTTATAAGACTTGTTCTTATCTCCCTTCTTAGTTTTTTGACTATCTATCTTTGCTTCCCAACCCTATGTTATAAGACTTGTTCTTATCTCCCATCTTTGACTTGTTCATAGCCATGACAATGTTATTTGGACCCCTCTTTTTGCCCTATAAGCCACATCCTTGTTTTCCCTCTGATCCCTGCCTTTGTTGCGATCTCAATTTTGATTGTGAGACTTGGCCATTTTCAGTTTTAGAGATGGAAAAAGAGCCACTTGACATGGTTGAGAGCTCAGTTCGAGTCATCGAGACACATGTTGACATCATTCGCAGTCTAGTGACTAATGGGGTTGTGGATACTAGTGAACCGGAATCAGTGTACACACTTAAGACCACTTTGTTTCAAATTGGAGATGTATGCGCATGCTTGAGAAGTGTGCTCTGTCCATCAAAAAGTATGCTGACTCCAAGAGGGCTAAAATTATTCAAGATGAAGCCCTGCAATATGCTGAAGATGATGAAGCTGCAGATGATTTGGAGGAACTCCCAAGCCCAGATCTCCTTACTCAAGCCGACATATTGGAAAAATATTTTGGAATTGAGTATGATAGCGACCAGTCAAGGGGTTGTTGATGTTTCACTCTATATGAGTATCGTAGGTTTCACTCTTAGAGATAATGTATTTTGTATGAACCTCTTAGAGAGTGTCAAGTCAATGAACTATCTTCGAGTACTATTGGGAAGTGGATCTCTTTGATGTATTTTTTTTTCTAGTGATATCGATGGTGCCGAGTAGCACCAAATTTGGACTTGTGTCCATATCCATATATGCTAGAAGTTGAGCACTAGCGCCTACAATCTTGACTACCTCATCCCTATTCTCTATTTGGGACTTATATGGAGAATGGCATCGGCGGAATGCCTGAATCGGGTCGGGAAGCAAGCTCGCAGATAGAAGTGCACTTTCCAATGCAGTTAGACAGAGAAGGCATGGCTGTGATGTTATAATGCTGAAGGACCCCAAGAAGAGATTAAGCCCTGTAGTCTACCACCTCCCGTTATTTGTGGGCTTCACCGATGGCTGGAAACATTTGGTGATAGCAAACGATCTTCGGGCTGAAGACGTCTGCGAGCTTGTTAAGGGGCCAGACGATGGTGAGCCGGTGTACTATGTCCGGATGTGTGGTCACAAAATTTTGCAGTCGCCCCGGCTGCATGTGTGTGCTTCTCTTCTCTTAGGTGGGGTGCTAAGTGATCTTAGTAGCCGACATAAGAGAAGAGAAGCGCACAGATGAAGCCGGGGCGGCTTTAAATTTTGTGACCACACATCCGGACAGAGTGCACCGGCTCACCATCGTCTGGCCCCTTAACAAGCTCGCAGACGTCCCCAGCCCGAAGGTCGTTTGATGTCACCAAATGTTTCCCGCCCTCGGTGAAGCCCACAAATAACGGGAGGTGGTAGACTACAGGGCATAATCTCTTCTTGGGGTCCTTCAGCATTATAACATCATAGCCATGCCTTCTCTGTCTAACTGCATTGGAAAGTGCACTTCTATCTGCGAGCTTGCTTCCCGACCCGATCCTGCCCCGGAGGCGGGTTTGGGCTCGATTTCTTTTGAATCACCTTTTCTCCAAGTTCCCTTATTGATGGAACCAGTATATCAGACTAACAGTATATCCCTTTATCGATGGAACCAGCTTGAATGGTAGACAACGAGCAGCCTAGTATGGATGTGGTCTGCACAGGTGCGTCTAAAAAAGTTGATGAAGACACGACCAAACTTGAATGGCAGAAAACGAGCAGCTCCGGTGAAGGGAGTGTGGAGGATAGTTCTAGTGACGACAATCCTTGTACTCCTATACCTCCAAGGAAGAAAAAAACATCAGATGAGCTTGATGCCGACTATATTCCCAACGATGAAGAGGTAAATAGAAATATGCCGACTATATTCTAAAATAATGTTCATATATGAAAGGCCATTAATTGTTTCACTATATAGATTTCAAATGAAGAGAAGAAAGAGGATGCATGTTCTACACGAAACACGGAGGATGCTCCGATGCCTGAATCATCCGTTTCACATAAGCGGAAACGAGGGCGACAAGGTCCGAATCAGATGAAAGAAGGTGCAGTTATGTACGTAACAAAACTAAATGCAGAGGGGTTTCCTGAAGAACCACTTGACGTGGTTACAAAGTTTCGAAATTCCTGCGGGTCTACTGTTAGAGATATAGTGCCAATCACACTTCAAAAATGGAAGGATTTAGATGAAGACACCCGCAATAAGCTATGGGCTAAGTTGTCTGAGTCATTCAAGTTCCCAAAAGGCACAGAGGATGCAGTAAGGAAGTCGATGCTCTCTGCTATGGCCAAGATGTTTCGTGGGTGGAAGGCCGAGATGAATAGGGAATTTGTTAAGAAGAATAAGGTTCCTCCGCCCAAGAAAATGGGGAAAATCACTCAAGCTCAGTGGGAGGAATTTGTTCGTCAGAAGACCGAACTGAAGGCCAAAGAACTGGGCGAAACTAATTCTCAGAGAGCGAAGATGAACAAACACCCCCATCGCCTGGGGTCAACCGGATATCACCATAAAGTTGTGAAGTGGAACAGGATAATCGAGGAAGCTATAGCTAACGACACTTTGGACCCAGTATTAAAAGATATCGATGAGCGAGCTATTCGTTGGATCTTAGGTCGGGCAGGTTTGAGTGAGGACGGCAAACTTTTGCATCCAGAATTGGTAGGCGAAGTTTCGACAAAAATTCAAGAATATGCAGATAAGAGAAAAAAAAGGAGAATTTAAGCCTCAGAGGGAGAATGACATACTAACTGCAGCACTAGGCAATCCTGAACACACTGGACGGGCTCGGGGAATCTCTTCTAAGATTTCCTGGAGAGAGGCTTTTCCAGAGTATGCATCGTCATATAGGAAACACGAGAAGTCGAAAAGGACCCTTGAAGAGACTATTGATGAAATGGTACAAAAGGCTATTAATGACGTGATGAACAAAATGAAGAAAACAGAATGCATATCATTTGAACTCAAGCCAAGCCACATGAGTCCACCTATAGTCCCTAGCAGCGTAGGATCTGTGCAAGAGTTGACCAAGTACCCTGTAGACAATATTGTTGAGGACAAGCCTTGCTTTCTTCATATTCCAATCAATCGATCTGGGACAAAAACAAAGCAAGCTGCAAGGATAATCCTGTCCCGCCACACTATGCTGTGGTCCAAGTTCTAGAAATCACAGACAGTGGTTGTGAAGATTGGGAGATAGATTTTCCAGTTGAGGGGATCATAACTTTGCAGGAGGCAATGAACGAGTTGGTCCTTTGGCATCGACGCGACATCAAGTTGGGTGATGAGCCGAATTCAACACCAATGCAACAAAAAGATAGTTCGATCATTCCACACCCCATGGTGCAGGAAGATCTGACACCGACCTCCAAAAAAATCGTTGAAACAATCATATCGCCTCTTGTGAAGGAACTCGACGAGGGGGACGTAGACAAAATTGTTCCTCAGAATGTCGACGTCAACATCAAAAAGGAACCAAAGGTTGGCACCAATGTTGAAGGGCCAACTATTTCAAAGAAAATTCATAAGCGAATCGCCACTGACGATGTCAAGAAACCGTCAGAATCAGTGGCACGCTACCTGCATAAATTGCAGAGAGTTATGACAAATCAATCAAAAGCGGAATCAGCATCTCATGGAGTAGGCACACGGTCCCAAATAGACAATTTCGAAGTATGGGAAGAAGATAGAATGATTCATACTCGAGAATCATTACGTCTTAAAACCAATATCTCGGTATACAAGAAGGAGGATGTTCCTCCAAAATTTGTGAATGGGAGGCCGTTCTTGACGACGGTGCAACTTTCTAAGTTGTCGACTCCGGAGATTAGAATGCATGAGTGGTACATGGTGGCTAGCAACAAATACAAACTCGAGGACTTCACATTTGTTGTGCCAGAAGATGCATTTTGGAGCAATGATCATATAGATCCTGTGCGGCATTTATTCTTTGACGATCTCTGGTCGTTGTACCACCGACAAAGGATGGAAACCAACTACTTAACCCTCTTTTGCTTGTAAGTACCTATAAACTTTCATATTTATTAGTTTTGTACACGCACACATAAACGAGAGTCTAACGATTAACACTATTACACGTAGGATGCAATACATGGATGATAAGAAGAAACAACTTAAGACAGGGTTTCTTGACCCGTTGATGATATCCCAAGCTCGCTACAAAGTAGTTGCTCGGAGGCATGGAGAAGAATACAAAGACTTGGACGATGCTGAATTTGAGAAAGCCGTCAAACAGAAGCAGAGAAACAAAATGAAGGTAATGGCGGCATACATTGGACGAGCCATGTATAATCATGTACAACATGGCAAGGACTTAATAATAGCTCCGCACCACTTTAAGTAAGTTATCGACATGGTTTAATTTTGAACTATAAATTATGGCAATCGTGATCTTAACATGTGTTTTCGTCTATGTCTATATAGTGACCACTACATTTGTATCATGATCTTTCCAAAGGATGGTAAAGTCGTGGTCTTCGACTCACTGAGAATGGAAAAGGCTACGTATAATGACTTCTTGAAGATTTTAGAGAAGTATGATTATTATTGCACACTTGTACTTATTACAACTTAACAAATGTATTCTTAATCTCATAATGCTATTCTTATATGCAGTGCATACCGTTTTTATTGGAAAGATCTTGGCGGCGAACATCCAGAGGACAAGCCTAATTTGTTAATATCATTATTTCCATATGGTGACAAACAACCTCCGGGTACTGTCCTGTGCGGTTATTATGTATGCGAATGGTGTCGTGTCACCTTCCATTACATGGTCAATCGTGAGGATGTAAGTTCACTATCATTGTCTATGTTGCAATTTTTATGTTATATTAATGTTGCTCATCACATTACTCTTAGCACCGCTTGTTTTTTGCTTTCATTGCAGGTTCCTAAATCCAAGATCAATGCTGAATGGTTAGAAAGAGATATGGTTTCCGTCGGCGTTGCTAAGGTTGTAAGAGACTTGCTTTACTTTATGCGTCGTGAAGTTCTTCATCAACAAGGGCTATTATACAATACAAATGGAAATTTGCAAAAATTCTCAGAACTAAGTTTGTACACAATATCACACAGTGTTTAGGTCTTTAGTTAGGAACTTTAGATGTTTAGTTGTCTATGGAACTTTGAGATGTTTAGTTGTATATGGAACTTGATATGTGTATAAATCTGTGTATGACGATGGAACTTGATATGTGGATGAATCTGTGTATTATACCTGTTATGGAACTTGTAATATGTGTATGAAATCTGTGTATGCAATCTGTGTGAATCTGTGTATAATCTGTGTATGAAATCTGTGTATATTTTGTGTTTCAAAATTCTGTATATATGAATTTGTATAATGAAAACCGTCTGTGATTTATATTGTATGCAGTCGGACTTATATAAAAAACCGCCTGTGATGTGTGTCTATCACAGGCGGCTAGGATAAGAAACCGCCTGTGATGTGTGTCTATCACAGGCGGTTCCTTTGAACTGGACCGCCTGTAATCTGTGTTTTTCACAGGCGGTTTTTGATTGACCGCCTGTGATGTTGTTTTACATCACAGGCGGTGCACCACAAGCGGTTCCTGGAACCGCCTGTGTAGAGGCTAACCGGACCGCCTGTGCAGAGGTATGCTGTAGTAGTGCATGATTCAGGACGAGGGTCCTTTTCCATCCTTGATACAGAGCCTCGTCGCTTCGTCTAAGAGCAAGTTTAATAATAGAGTTTATTATTGGCTTTAACTCTTTACCATGTCATCTATAGCCAACAATAAACACACTCATATAATAAAGCTGACTCTAAGATTGGCTCTTAGATAAATCATTTGTCTCTTTCTCTTTCGTCCTTTTGTCTTGAAGCACGTGTATCAACTAGCTCTTGTATAAGAGCCAACTCCTTTTACTTTTTGATGTCTCTCTCTTCTACATAAGAAAAATGCCATGTAAGCGAGCTTATAGCCGATTATTGTACTTGCTCTAAGGAGTCTAGTGTTGTCCGAAGTTTGACTGAAGCAACATATGGATAGTATGAAATTTAGAGCTATGAGACATCTATACAACTGATTATTTGTGTACTTTGAGATACTATGAAGGTTGTATTCTAATTTGAACAGGCTTAACACGTTCGAATATTGTTCCCAACATTGTATTATGGATACCAGGGTGGTTATAAGATAAATTATAGCCTGTAAACTTTATATAAAGACTAAATCATAAATAGATATCTAAATTCAAAAAAAAATCAAATGATAAGATGTGTTGAAGCTATTACTACGTCTACGGAGTAGTTGGACTATACGAAGCAAATTCCGATACTGATTCAACTGGCCTATATATGCTAGTTGAATAACCAAATAGGTATGAGGGTATCCCCGGGCCCCGGCTTAATTTTGTCGTCTCACTCAACCAAACCTAAACCCTCACAAGCATATCCACCGCCACTGGTCACTCCGGCCGGCCGGCCCCCTGCAACATAACCAGCGGCACGGCAGGGCAACGCGTGCGCTGCCAAGGAAGCTGCACACACGCACGGAGCTGGTTCTTTGGACTTTGGGTTTGGGCACTGCAGCTAGCTAGCTGAAGGCGGCCTCCTCCAGTACTCTCCACGACCGAGACACACGTACGCACGCAGAGAGAGACATGAACATATGTGATACGGACTGGCAACCTAGCTAGTGTACGTGTCTTTGCCTAGGCGTATTTTTAACGCCCTAGAACTTCACATCTGCCGCTAGCTACATAACAAAGGGCGCCAGGTTCTGCCAAAATCTTTTTCCTCTCATCACAGTTCACACGGCCACACGGGTGGACGGACGTCGCCGTCCTAATCAATGAAACCAACCCTTTATTCTCGCACAGTCCAAGCACTGCACGCGGATGCGGCATGCGGGGGGATCACCCGGCGCGCAAACTTGGGCACCGTGCAGAGTAGGACTCCAGTGGTTGAAGAAAGAAAATAATAGACAAGTTTTTTAAGACGCGCGCGGTAGAGACGGAGATAATCACAACCAATGTTATTAAAACGATAAAACGTTGGAACGCTCATGAGTGAAATTTTGACTTTTAAACGTTTAAACTTAGTTTAAACGTAGTTTTAAACAACATAGGAAAAATACCAATACATCATAATTTCAGACAATAATATGAAGTTAAATACCAAAACAGAGATGTTAGTGGCTTACCAAAACTCCACCCATAGCTGGATTGAACCCTAAAAGTAACTAATAGACTAGGTCCAAAAATAGCTAATGGTCTAAAATGCATAAAACACTGCGTTTTACAGTTTAGAACGCCAAAACGCTAAAACGTGGTTTCAATCTCTAATTAGAGTTTTGACATTTAAAGGTAGTTTAAACATCGTTTAAATGTAGTTTTAATAACACTGATCACAACACATGTAAACAAGCTAGCTAGGGAATGTATACGGTGCTACAACCAAGACACAAGGATAGAGATACGAGGGTCTGTTTAACATATCTAAAAAGAGGTGGGAGGTTTGTTTTGAAAAATGATATTTTTAAACAAGCCCTCCCACCTCCATCCTTGTGTCTTGATTGCATGGTTGCGTCAATTGCTTCGGTTGCACTTTATACGTTCCAAACAAGCTAAACCCTATGCACGCGCAGCGTGAAGTACGAGACTTCGAGTAGGACAGATTTTGAATCTCACGAAGTCACGATTGATGACTACGATGATAATGGATCATGATCTAAATATCTATTTACTATAAATTATGACTCTTAATTAATTTTAGGTCGTGCCACATCAAATATTTAAATATCAATTATGATCATTAAATATAAGTTTAATTTGGTTTCACAAAATTTGTCATCTCGTTTTTAGTCTTCATCTGTGTAATTAGTTTTATAATTATAATATATTTAATACTCATAATTATTAGTCAAACATTTGATATGAAAAAGACTAAACTTTAGTACTGTGTGCACGTGGAACCAAACACACCCCCTTAGTACTGTATTGCTAGTTGATATGGAGGTAGGAAATTGTCCTCCCTATACATATGTACTAATCCTCGATAGTAGAGAAGACATGAAAACGAACTATTGTGCGTTTCTAATTTTAAAAATCCTAAGGTAGTCAATTAGTAGTTTACTCTTCCTGTTGTTGCACTATCATCGTAGCTTCTATATGCACTTAGGTCTCTAAAATCTTCGCCTATGCGAAAAGAGGACAAATAAGGTTTTAGGAAGTGCTTGTGATGCAAAAGATCCCAACTTTTACAACTACTAATCTTCTGTCCAAATCAAGCGGCGCTGCATCCTAGTATTTGTGTTTTATATTGGTTAATAATAACTAGTGTACGATCTATGCATACACTAGTATTTATGTTCATGTCGTTTAATCTAACTAGTGTATGAGCTATGATTATACTGGTATTTATGTTTATATTGCTTATCTAACTAGTGTACAGACTATACTTATACTAATATTTCATGAAATTGCCATGATTTATATTCTAATTTAACTAAAGATTACAAAAGGTATCAACACGACCATATATGCACTAAGGCTTAGTTGTTTGAGATAGCTTTTAGAGTTTCAGCTCAAAATTGGGTTTTTTTGTTTTTTATTAAGCTTTTAGCTTCTTAGCACAGTAAAAGATAGGAAAAAAAAAACTTCCCAGCATATTTTCTCACAAGCCAACTGCGAAGCTATTTGTTTTAAATTCTAGCTCTGGAGATACACCCCTTCTTAATACTACTGCATTTAAAATGAGTCATTTTAGTCTTTCATACGTCATACTACAAGGCGGTGATTTTGTTCAATTATAGAATTAAATTAATTACTTTTGAGACCGAGAGGGTAATTAATGAGAAAAACAGAAAGTTTGCAGCACTATAGTTTTACCATATAGCTAGATCAGATTCTTGATCGACACGAGAGGAAGTAGCTAGGCAACATACATGTGATTACATACGGTGTATCATCTGCGATCAGCGGATAACAGAATTACAGAGCCCATATATGCAGATGCATCATCATATCATATACTCTAACTCTGAGCGAACTAGACAGACAATTGATCGAGTACTAGCTAAACTTTGCTAATTAGACGTACTAGCGTCTAGCAGACACGAACACACATGGGATGCTACCTTAAGAAACTTCTACTACTACTCTAGTAAGAGCCGGGCAGACCAGTGTCCCCGTCGTCGAGGTCACACACAGAGTAGCATGCGTCTGCAGGCTCCTCGAGGAAGATGCAAGAAGCAGGAAGCGGTGGCAGCTCGTGCCCACCACTCAGCTGCCTGGGATCGAGCCCGTAAGGCTGATGGGCAGCAACACCATAACTCAAAGCTTCCTCCGCCGCTACCTGGAGCTGCATCATCTCGTCGCATGCGCCGGTACGACCATGGGACGCGAGTGTCACCTCGTTGTCACCAACCACCGCCGCCGCGGAATAGGCGGCGAGCTCAGCATGGCATCCTTCCTCGTGCTGCATCAGCGCGGCCTGGTGCAGGCTGATCTGCGTCTTGAGGAACTTGACGTAGTGGATGGCCTGCTCGAGCATGGACACCGTGTCCATCTTGCTGCCGCCGGGGACGAGGCTGCGGAGCACGCGGAAGCGGTCGCTGATGCGGTGCCGCCGCTCGCGCGCCGCCACGCTCTGCGGGTCCGTCGAGAGCTTGGCGCCAGGACGCCGCCGCGCGCCGCTGCCGCCGCCGCGCACCCTGCTGTCACCGAGGGCGCCGGCCACCGGGTGCTGGAGGTAAGGCTGCGGGTGGATGATGGGGAAGCCGCGTGGGTCATACATGGTTTGGTAGTGATATGGATCCATAGCTAGGACGACGCGCGGACGCCTATGTGCAACTACTACACTGTGCAGTTCTGTTGGCTTTGCTGGTTTCAGCCCTAGAGCTATGGGTTTGGGAGGAGCCCATGACGGGTATATATACTCAGCGTATGGCATTGCATGGAAGCGTGTATGAGCAGTTAAGCACATGCAGAGAACAATCTGAATTGCATTTTCGCTGTATCAAATTGGTGAAATTCATGGGATTTCCACTCTGCATGCTCTTAGAAAAGCAGTGACATATTCTCTTTGATTTAAATTATAAGTCATTCTAATATTTTCATATATTGATTTTGCTATATATTTAGACGGGCCATTTGCTATTTTATCACTTTCAGTTGTGGGCTTCTCTATTTTACTATCAGGCCCACAAATCATAAACATAAATGATCCCACAAGTCATAGACATAGCCACATAGGGTGACATAATAGCAGAGAGCCAACATTGAGAGTGATAAAATAACAATTTTTTTCATATTTAGACATACACTATATTTACATACATAACGAAATTGATGTAAAAAAGAAAACAATTTATAATTTAGAACAGATGAAGTATAAAATAAATTTGGTGAGAAAATGCACAACCATTTGATCAAAGAGATCAATGCTAACACGCATTGAAGATTTTTTTTCAATGAGGCTATGCGATCGTATATATAGTACTGGGTTTGAAGATCACTATTGACCATCCCGCTTACAGTAGCTTAGCTTAAAAAGGAGAAATTTAAATAGTGGCCACTGAAAAGTCAATTCTATCATTTCAAAAGTTCAAAAAAGGCATGCATTAAAAGAAAGAATCAAGGAAAGAACTGATTTTGATATGAAAGAAAGATTGTACCTGACTAAAAAGGACATAAATTACTCCGACAACAAAAATAAAAAAAGATCAGTATCATGGTTTCGAAAAATCAGGGGACAATAGAATTTATGTTCGTGAGGGGATGGCAACGCGTACTCACTCCGAATGATGAATCGTTTGGAATTCGAGCAGATGGTTTGAGACAGAGAATTATACTTGTTCAGTCTTTTACCCTGGTTTAGTGTAGTGTTGATTGTTGCATTGCTTGAGTACTGTGTTACAACTCGTGCCTATGTGAGAAGGAAGGGGTCCTTGCCTTTTATTGCTCAAGGTAGGGCTGATCATTCGGTCTATTAGGGTAATTTGATTCGGTCTATTCGGGTTTGTGAAATTTCGGTTTCTGAAAAATAAGAACTGAAATTTTCAAAATATTGTAGGAACCGAACCGAATAGACTCACAATTTCGGTTCGGTCTATTCGGTCCATCGAATAGACCTGAATTATAGAGAGACTAGTATATTTTGTTAAAATATATACAATGAATAATTAATTGAAAGTATTATTATTACAACAATTGACTATAAAAATTAGCATACAAAGATATATATACTATCGTTAAGATGATATCATTATTTCTAGCTAATAAATTTATAGATCATATAATAATACCATCACATATTAAGAGTTTTTTTATATTTCGGGTTATTTGGTCTATTCGGGTTTTAAAGGTTAGGAACCGAACCCGAACCCATACCCCAAAATATAGCACATATAGGAACCGAACCCGAATAGACTGAATTGTCGGTCTATTCGGGTTTTCGGGATCGGGTTCAGTTTTTTGTTTTAAAATGCCCACCCCTAGCTCAAGGATAGGACCTTACAGATGAGACTTACTTCCTACTAGTAGGGCATGATCTGTTGCCAGTGGGTGGCTTAGTGCCTCTGACATCGTCTATAGGGTCGTGCGTTGCTGTAGTCCCGATGTGGCGTACCGCTTTGTCCGTCCGTCATACAACATACGAGTCCCTGTAGCGAGTCCGATGTTGATGTCCTTGTAGTGGCGCATGGTGGTTCCCTTGGGGCAGTCTTGTGGTGCGATCGTGTGCGACGCATCCTCAACTGTCGTCATGAACCCCACGTCACCCTTCAGCGTGTGTAGGCATAGACCTAGTATGTTGTATCGTCCTGCCTTTACGGGTATTCGGGTCACCGTAGAGACTCCTGTGCTTAGACCCCCCATGACTGGGGTTGAATGTCCCATAAGGCAGTCAAGATACACCAGAGACCGTACGTGTTGGCGTGTCTTTGTGTTGATAGGGACCTCTCGGCGCTCCTTCGGTATGCCATGCGCATGGTCCGAACATGGTTTGTTGATGACACGTCTTGTCGTAGCTAACGTGAGTCAATAGTTCTAGAACAGGACCTTCGCCTCGCTGAGTTGCTCGGTGAGGACTTGATTGGCCGCTCCACCTCACAGGGTTGTTTGGCAGGGAGTTAGTTAGTCGCTCTGCCTCGCGGGGTTGCTCTGCAGAGAGTTGGTTGGCCACTCTAGTCGGTTGCTCTGCCTCATGAGGTTGCCCAACAGGGAGTTGGTCAGCAGAGTTTGTGTCCTTGAGGCAACATGAGGACGACTCTTGTGCCACTACCTGTCTTGAGGTAGGATTCATCGAAATACATGGTCTAGTATTCCGAGTCCTTGACAGGGGCGGTGCTTGGGCTTCTGTCCATTTCGTGACAAAGTTAGCCAGATCCTAAGACTTGATCGCGGTCCTGGGGACACAGCTAATGTCGAGCCCATTGAGCTTGGGGGACCATTTCACGATGCGCGAACGATCTCGCCTAGCGGCGCCATAGATACTACCGACATGGGATGCTGATCGAAGTAGTGTATCAACTTTTTTGGCGATGAGGACTGCATATATCACATTCTGTATTTGAGGGTACCATATCTTGGACTCGGTTAGCACCTCACTAATGAAGTAAACGTGCCTCTATACTTTGAGTATGTGTCCTTCGTTTTCCCTCTCTACGACAAGCACCTCACCGACCACTTGGGTGGTGGCAGCAATGTAGAAGAGGAGAGCCTCGCCTAAGTTGGGCGCGACCAAGACAAGTGGCAAGTATAGGAATGCCTTTATCCGATCGAGGACCTCCTGGGCTTTCGAGGTCCAATAAAATTGGTTGCCCTTCCTGAGGAGCCTGTATAGGGGCATGCTTCTTTCTCCAAGCCTGGAGACGGAACGCACACAACCAACCGTTGAACTCCTCTGAGATTTCGGATGGGTCCCATCCACTAGATGGCCTCGATTTTTTTCATGGATAGGTTCGATCCCATGGTCTGGGACCATGAAGCCTAGAAGCTTACCATTTCGAACCTCAAAAACACATTTCTCAGGGTTGAGCTTGATACGAAACATTCAAAGATTGGAGAACGTCTCGTAAATCGGCAATGAGGTCATCAGACTTCCTGGTTTTTTACGACAATGTCATCAATGTATACCTTGTTGTTGTGTCTGGCTTGGTTAGTGAAACACTAGAGCATGCATTGCTGGTATGTTGCCCTGGCATTCTTCAAACCGAAAGGCATGGATATGTAGCAAAAAGAACTGAAGGGGTGATGAATGAGGTTTCATGTTGGTCGCTTTGCTTCATGTTGATCTGGTGGTAGCCCGAGTAGGCATCTAGAAAAGAAAGGAGCTCACACCCTATGGTGGAATCTATGACCTAGTCGATGCATGGGAGAGGGAAAGGTCCTTTGGCCATGCCTTGTTAAGGCCTATGTAGTCGACACAATCCTCCATTTTCCATTCTTTTTTTAATGAGTATAAGTTTTGTAATCCACACTAGGTGGTGAATTTCTCTTACTAACCCCACTACTAAGAGCTTTGTGACCTCCTCTCCTATGGTCTTAAGCTTCTCCTCGTTGAAATGGAAGAGACGCTAAGCGACCGACCGAGCTGTCAGCTGGATGTTGAGGGAGTGCTTGGCAACTTCTTGTGGGATCCTCGACATGTCTACGGGCTTCCAAGAGAAAGCATCGCGGTTAGCCTGGAGGAAGTCCACGAGCGTGCATTCCTATTTGTTGGATAGTGTCACCCCGATGCGAACATGCTTGGTCAAGTCGATGGGGTCGACTAGGACCTCCTTCATGTCCTCGGTGGACTTGAAGGTGCTAGAGCCTATCTTGGGAGCGTCTGAAGCATCCTAGGGTGTGCTCTTCTAGAGCTCGACCATCTCCTTGGTCGTTGCCAGCGACGTGGCGAGCTCGCAATTGGCCACCTCGTAGTTGTAGGCTGCCTTTAAAGAGAGGCTTGCTTTGATGATCCTATAAGGGTTGGGCATCTTTAACTTGAGATAGTTGTAGTTGGGGACAACCATGAACTTGGCGTAACATGGTCTCCCAAGGATGGCATTGTAGAACCCTAGAAAGTCCACCACCTCAAACTATAATCACTCGGTGCAAAAGTTGGAGGTGTCACCGAATGTGATGGCCAGCGTGATTTGCTTGAGAGTGTAGGCCTGGTGGCCTAGGATGACGCCGTGGAATGGCGTTGGACTAGGGAGTAGCTCGGAGCGTGTGATCCCTAGGATGTCGAATGTCTCAACGTACATGATGTTGAGACCGCCCCTGTCCATGAGCACCTTGGATAGACGCTTCGGCCCCACAATGGGCTTGACGATGATGTGGTAGGTCCCAGGGTGTCAAACCTTCTCTGGATGATCGTGGCGGTCGAAGGTGATCGAGAACTCCGATCACCAAAGGTAGTTAGGGACAACGAGGTCCACCGTGTGTACCTCGCTGTGCGCCACCTTAAGGCAGTGCTTGTTGTCGTAGGCCTTAGGACCGTCTAAGATCATATGGGATCCCGTTGGCCTAGGAAAGTCTTCGTTGGTGGTGTCTTGCTCCGTCATCTTAGCGGCCTCCTCCGGATTTGCCTTCTTCTAGGGAGGCTTGGTGACGAAGCGATTGAGAAGCTCACATTCGTGGAGCTTGTGGTGAACGGGGTAACCGTGATTTTGACAAGAGTGTCCATCAACTATTGAAAGTGGTTGCCACCATATTTCATTAGTGGCTCAGGCGGGTGATCCATGGTGGCGACCTCATTTTTGTCACGCATTGCATGGTTGCCCCTCCGGCCTTGTTGGGGTGTTCCCGACGCTCCTTATTCATGTTGCTTTTGTCGCCGATGTTATGTGGGGTTTTCCCCTTGTGCAAGATAGCCACCACCACATCTTCCCCATCAATGAACTTGGTCGCCATGTCGAGGAGGTCGATAGTGGTTTTTGGCCGTTCATGAACGAGCTCATGAACGAGTGCCTGAAGGCATTAACCACGTCAGCGTCAGTGGCTTGAGGGAGTTTGTTCCCCTTCTAGGAGAATCTCTAGATGTAGTCCCAGAGGCTTTCCCCGCTCTTCTGGATGCACCGCTTGAGGTTCCAAGAGCTCCCAAGGCGCTTGTATGTGCCTTGAAAATTTCCCACGAATGCCTTCTTAAGATCGACCCAGTCGTGGATGGTGTCGCTCGAAAAGTGCTTGAGCCACGCCCTCACCCCCTTCTGCCTGGCATTGAGGAAGTACTAGGTGTCGTTGCTCCCTTGGCTGAGGTAGTATTAAACCATTCGTGTCTGAGGCCTTTCGACCTCGAAGCACAATCGCTCGATGTCATCGTAGACTCTGTCTAACCTACGCATGAGGATGTTAAGCTCCTCTTATTGTTTCCAAAGACTTTCCTCATGGGCAAGGATTCACACCTGGTGTTAGCGCTGGTATTCCTCCTCTTGGTTGGTGACTTTTTCACCGCCCCCACCATTCTTGCCCCATGGCGGTGGCGCTAGAAAACAATTTCTCCATACATCCTCAACAGCGTTGGTGTTGGGCTTCCTCCATTGAGCTGTGGCTCGAGTCATCCTCAAGAAGGTCATGGATTGAGGTTGGCTGGTGGCTAATAGCGACCACAAATGTCAAGGGTGATGCTTCGTCTGCCTTCTGCTTCATGGCAGTGGCGATCATGTTAAGGTGTCGCTTGAGGGCAGCAGCACACCTATTAAGGCGTCGCTTCTTCATCTTGCTCCTGGTGGTGTCAGAGCGCGCTGGTCCTCCCGTGCTTGTTGTGGTAGGCACATCAGAATCGGTAAGGCGGAGCTCGTCGGTGGTGGTGCAAGGAAGTCGAGGGAACCAAAAGTGTGGCTCCTAGGTGCGAAGGTATTGCCATGAGTGAAATCAGATGACTAAACCACCAAAGTGAAAAGTGTCCCTGGGCACGCTAACTAGTCCCCTACCCGGCGCACCAACTGTCGTGGTTTCGGGAACCAGGGACACATTAAAATTTGTCTTTAGTGAGGGAGGCTAGCGTGGACTAAATTCGAATGGTGAATCGAGGCATTCAAATAAGGGGGTTTATACTGGTTCTGGCTTGCGTCCTAGTCAAGTCTAGTGCTGATCGTAGTACTGCTCTTATGGAACGTGTTGCAATGAGTGCAAGTGTGAAAATGAGGGGAAATGGGGAACTTGTGCTACCTCTCCCTTTTTAGTTGTTTGGTCGTCCCCTTTTTATAGTTCAAGGGGGGTTCTTACAAGGGGATTTGTTGTCTAAAGGAGGGCGCGACCTGTTGTCTATGATAGTCTTGGTGACGTGGTTCACCTCATGTCATCTTCTGATTCATGCCTAGTCATATGCTTGGTATGATGGATCGCTCCATCTACTCGTTATGTGGGTCACTATAGCGACTCTAGTGCTGAGGTCCTCTATTGCGGCGCCTGACAGGACCCACTAGACATAGTCAAGGTATAATGAGGTCGTACGTGGTGATGTCTTGTCCCATTGTCAGAGACACTCCATCACCCTTAGCCGTGTCGTTGTGTCATCCGAGACTATGTGTCGTGGCAACGTGCCTTATCGTGGCTGGTGTGGGGTAACTGTGCCTGCCTTGCCTCTATGACTCTACGTTAGGACGATACAGGCATGCTCCTATCGTACGCATGACAGAAGGACATGACATAGGGACCCACAGGTGTACTAGCCACCATTGTGGGCCTTTGTGTCTCCGCCTCACCGAGTTCCTCGCCAACACTTGGTTGGTCGGTCTGCCTTGTAGAGTTGCTTGGTAGAACCTAGTCAGTTGGCCCGCCTCGATAAGTTGCTCGGCAGAACCTGGACAGCTGGTCTGCCTCTCAGAGTTGCTTGACAGGACTTGGTCGACCAGCCTGCCTCACATAGTTGCTCGGTAGGACTTGCTCGGTCTAGGTGGGCCACCCTCGTTCCTGGGTACCCATCAGGTTTATCTCAAACTTCTTATGGGCTCTCTTGGTTTTACCAAGCACTAGTTTTCCCAAGTGTGCACCACCACACCTAACTAAACTTGCCTAGGTCAAGCTACTCATTTTATGCTCCCTTTATGGTATGGCCAAAGGAAAATTAAAATCCTATCACTGTTATATGTGTCCAACAGCTCCATTGACACTTAGAATTAGTTGTCCATTACCTTGTTGGTCATCCTTTGAAAGCTAACCATGGATTTCCATCGACAATACCATGTAAGCTCAATCCTATCTTTTTATTATGACCTAACTTACTTTGTTTATGCAAAATATGTGTTAGTCATCCTTATTTATATGAATTTTTAGCGTTGAAACATGATATTTTAGTGTATGTTCATATAATCGAATTATATAGACATGTACCATATAAGACTAAAGTTAAGCTCATGTACATGAAAGACTAGACTTGTTTGCATGAAAGATCATAAACAAGCATAAATGACATGTTATAAGATATAGAGTAATAAGACATGTTACACCATAACACACATGTCATACATATGCAAGACACACAGTGTATAGTATAGTGCATGAACATATGAAAGTGCATGTGAGAGTAACACACATGCAAAATATGGTAAATCAACTCATATTATCTCAATCTCATTATCACTCCTATTTCACAAACTCTCATCTCATACTTTGACGCCAAGCACCAAAACTGACAAAACCTAAGTGTCCTAAGGAGGGGTAGATGCAGTGGTGCCACGTACTAAAGGGTGAGGTAATAGCTTGAACTACGTTAGGAGAGGATCCTTGTAAGAGTCAGAACATGTTGTTGTTTATCTAGTAAGTGCTGGCACAAGCTCAGTCTCTAGTGCTTTCTAACATATTAGAGGAACTGAATAAAGATGCAGTTGTCGGTGATTAGAGTCCGACCGCACACCTCGGGTTACCCCACACGGTGCTTTTGGATAGGACGGTGCTGTCGACTGTAGCTCAATGGTTCGTGCTGGACGCACGAGAGGTGACAGGCAATATCTGCATGTTCGGGCCGCTTGGAGAGGCGTAATACCCTACTTCCTGGTGTGGATCTTTATGCGGTGGGTTACAAGTGGGGTCTCCAGAATGGAGATAAGCTAATGAGATAGGTAGATGGTTGATGGAAATGATGGGGTACCCCCTAGGCCTTATATACTTGACCGTGGAGCACTACAAGCATACATGAGGGTCATACATATCCTAAATAATAGTAAACCGACTGAATTGATCTTCCTATAATCTCGTCGACTTATCCCTAGTATGTCCGGATATTCAAGGACGCCGTACACAGGAAAGTCGGGTGGGCGCTACGGATAGCGCACGAATCTGACGGGTTGCATGGGCCTGAGTCTGCTTCTTTCTCGTGTCGGCCCACTCCACCAGTAGTTCTGACCTGTCCCACGAAGGGATGGCCTTGTGTGGTAACTGGCCCATGGCCTCGCGCGAGGCCTTCTTACCTTCTAGTGGACCCGGGGGATATCTATCCCCCACAAGCCCCCAATCTTTGAGTTGATTTTGAAATAATCGGCCCAAAGATTCTAGGTCCGGCTCATGGGTTTGTTATGTGGCACGGTTTCCATTCTGTCGATGGGTGCACCAAAGGTGCACCCATTGGGTGTAGCCCTCGAGCTTTGAGTGGATTTTTGAAAATAATCCATTCAAAGGTCTTCATCTTATGCTCTATAAATCAGCACTTTGTCATCATCTTATGCTTTAGAAATCAGCAGTTTGTCTTCCTGGGACTAAAAATCTATTGGGTGCACTGAAGGTGCACCTAAATGGTGTAGCCCCCGAGCTTTGAGTGGATTTTTGAAAATAATCCATTCAAATGTCTTCATCTTATGCTTTAGAAATCAACATTTTGTCATCATCTTATGCTTTAGAAATCAACACTTTGTCTACCTAGGACTAAAAATCTATTGGGTGCACCAAAGCACCTTTGGGTGTAGCCCCCGAGCTTTGAGTGGATTTTGGAAGTAATCTATTCAAAGGTCTTCATCTCATGCTTTAGAAATCAGCATTTCATCTTCATGTTATGCTTTAGAAATCAGCATTTTGTCTTGATGCTATGCTCTGGGAATTCAAATGACGCTATTTGTCCATGCCTTGTTAGGTCTAAAATTAATTTGATCAATGACAGATTGGACATCTGTCCAGCCGAAGCAGATGGTTCTCAGTTGGACATCATCCACTCTGTGCTTCAATGCTTCTGTTGATTGGACTTGCACTCAAGTAGCCATATTTGAACTTCCTTCCATCGTAGCCGATCTCCTTCTTTTGTCGCGGTACATTCATTGCGTATATTTTATGGATATGACTTCTTTAGAAAATCTTTGGAAATTCCTAGCGACACACCCAATGGGTGTGCCCAATGGGTGTCTTGGTATGCAGAGTGTTACCATACTGTCCTGGAGTAGTAACTTGATGTGACCGCGGGGTGTAATCATATTGCCTGACCAGTTGACCTTGGTCCAAGTGGCGTCGTGTTACGTGAAGCGGCGCTTGTTGCCTGACTCATTTTCAGATGGCTTGAATTGCTTATTAAATTCTTGCGATCGTTCGACGAGCGTGGTAGGAAGTGGACGGTCACCCCTAGCCTTTATAAATAGCCTTCTTGCTGCATTGCTTTCTTCATTCGGCCTTTGATCTTCTGCTTTCTTCTTCTTCTTCTTCTTCGCTCTCTCCTTTCTCCAACCAACCATGGGTAGAGGCAGGAGAGGTCGGGGTTTGCCTTGCCATGCTGGCGACAAGCGAAAGCGTGCTCTAAGTCCCCCCTTGGAGGATTTTGGCGATTCCGAGTACTCGGAGGAAGTTTCCTCTGGGTTTGAGCGATAGCCGGCTCCTGCTTCTCCCCCGGTGTCATCCGATGACTCGGATGACTCCAGGGGACTGTCCGTTGCAGTCTGGGCGTACTGGCGTGGCATCAAGCGCGCTAGACTCAAAGGATCAGACGAGTTGGGGGTCTCCTCGGATGAGGCGGAGTCCTCCGACTCCTCCGAGGAGTGGAGTGGCAGCGACGATGATGAGAAGGGCAATGGCAGCAGCGGTGACGACGACAGGGACGACGGCAGCGGTGGCGACGACGACGGTGGCGATGGCAACAACGGCGATGACGACGTTGGAGGTGACGACGACAAGGGCAACGACAGCAAGGGTGGTGGCGGCGAAAACAACGATGGCGGCAAAGGCGATGGCGGCGGCAAGGGCGGCGAGAGCAGCAACAAGACCAGTGGCGCAAGGCCACTGGTTAAATATTAGTATAGATAATAATAGTAGTAGTAAGTAGTGAGTAGTAGTAGAATAAGTTAGTGTTAGTTAGTGCCGTAGCGTAGTGTGAATAGTAGAGTAATGTAATGTAATGTAGTTGTAAGGGTAGGAAAGGGTCGACTCATAATGAGTCGGCTTCGAGTTTGTACTACCCCCTCTTATTATGAATCAAGGATGCGATTGCTCCAAATAGTTGTCATTGTTTTGTTTTTTCATTTGCGCGCTTGGAGATTTGTCTATGTGCCTGACAGTACTGGCATTTTAGAGGTAATGCCTGAGTGATGATTGCAGTTGTTAATTTTCCGAGTGGTGATCTGGCACTTTAGAGGTAGTGCCCGACCCAAGGAGTCCATTTAGACCCATGCCAACGTGCCTTTCTGATTTCTGTGCCCTATCTGTACTTTTTCCCTTTGCCGCTTCTCTGCTTTCGCGAAACCCCAAGCCCGCTCGATCCACCCGAGAGATTGTAATGGCTCCCAAGCGGAAGACACAGAGCGCCGCTGTTCCGATCATCCCGCCCATCGATCCCAACAGCTAGCGTCCATTCGCTGGTAATCATTTGTCTGTCACTTCTGAATCTGACCTTTTCCATCTTGTTGAAACTTGGGTTTTGCCGCCAAAAGAGCTCCGTTCTTGGGTCATGGGATCACTGTTCTGACAAAGGATACCCACAAATCTGTTGTTTATGTGTCATTTCTCATCCGCGGACTCGCTCTTCTCGTATCTCCTTTCTTCTGCGGTCTTCCTAACTCCATCCTTCAAGTTGCTATTTTCATACATTTGTGCGAGGCTTTTCTTGGGATTCTCCCCCATTTCGAGCTCTGGAGGTATGTTTATCATTGTCGGCCCGGGATGGCTGGAGGGCAGCACCAGCTCGTTGGCGGCGCAAGTTTAGAACTTCGCCGGGGTAGGAAAGTGGAATACCTCGATATTCCACTCAAGGACAACATTAAAGGATGGTGCCTCGAGTGGTTCATCTTGGAAAATAATGGCGACTCCCTCCCCCCTCGGCCAGGAAGACAACCGGATGTTCACACATCTAGCTGGGTGGAGCCTCCCACTTTTTCAGAGGTAGCTGAAGCCAAGATGCTGCTCACTAAAATCTGCTTGTTGAAGGACAGAGGTTTGACTGCTGAGGCCATAGTCGCTGACTTTGTCTTCATGAACATTCAACCTCTGAAAGACAGAGTCTACCCTGCCTATTTGTATACCGGCATCAATGATTCCACCTAGGTCACAAATAGGCAGATTCCCGATGAAGACATGCTGAGTCGACATGATATGATTTTGAGGGGCAGAGTCTCAAATACTGGTGCTCCCTTGGCTTACTCTGCGTGGAACCTGCCTCCCAATAGGCCCTTTTCTGGATTTGTCTCCAATCCTCCTGCTTGTGACGGTAGCTTGGGCTATAGAGTGCAGCCCTCCCCTGAGGATATTGAAGCCTTGATTGCTCCACTTCAGAACCTTCCTGAGGCTGAGAGGCAAACTCACTTCAATATGCCATCTAGCACTGACAATGCTGAGATGAATGCCGTACTTAGCCTGCTGGCCGGGGAATCGTTTGACTCTACTCGCACCAAGTCAATGGCCATTACGACAGGACAAGATTTTTATGGGGAAGTGGAGGTCCAAAAACCTGAAGGTGCCCGCCCCAAAGCATTCACACCGAGTGAACCGTCTAGGTGCACCTATTGAGGAGAAAAAGAGGAAGAAACGGCTTTGATGACTATCATGCCTGGATCAAGATGCTGGCCCTTTTGCATCATTCTTTAGGGACGGCTTAGTGGACGCCATTCCTGAGGTCAATGTTAATGATGCTCAGACTGCCGACGGTTTGTTTGGTGAGGATGAAGAGGAAGAGGAGGAAGAAATTCCACAGATCCGAAAGAACAGTCGTCACTATAAAGTCAGCGACGGGAGCAGCGATATTCCCTCCCAAGCCTTGTCAGCACTCGTCAACCTTCAAGGGCCGTCGATATCAGAATTTGATCGAGCCCTGGAAGAGGTCGTTCCCGAGGATATCTTATCAGAGCCTCCTGAGGCTGATATTCCGACCATCTATTTAGAAGTCCCAGAAGGTGGTTTTTCGCTGCATGATTCTGCTGGGCAAGAAGTAACCCGGGTGGTATCTCGTGCATCGTCGACCTTAGAGGGCAACCTTCCATGCAAAGGTGTTGATCCGAGTCACCCCGCTCCCATGGACGTGGCTGAGGGGCCTTCAGCTGTAGAGGAGCCAGCTACAGAGAACCCAGCCCCCGAGGGTGGCGCTGATAGTGACCCAGCTACAGAGGGTGTTGGAGTGGGATCCCTCTGCTGCTTCTATGGATGTCCACGTTGGATCCCCCTAGTCCAGTCTGAGGATGATGTGGTAACGCATACTTCTACGGCTCTTGGTAATCAAGTCGCTTTAGAGGTCAGCGATCCAAACGCCAAGAGCCTGCCACCGACTGACAGAGCTGAAGTTATCCCGAGTCATGATCTCGAGATTATTCCTGCTGACCTCCCCTCGTCGAGCCATGCACCGACTCTTCTTGCTCTGGGCCTTCCCATGTTCCTTTCAAATCTTCAGGTGAGTCAACTTCCTGCTCTTTATTGCTCGCACTGGCGAATTATCTTTTCTGCTTATCTGTTCATGACCACAGGATTTTGTTGATGATGTGTCCGCCAAACTGAGGTCTTGCGGCGCTACTATTCCCGAGCAAGCTTCATCTCTGATGCAGTGGAACCCTCTGCTGCTCCAAAAACAGATAGACGACCTGAAGGCGTCGAATATCGGTTAGTGAGTTCACATTTTTCTTTTTTTTTGTTTTCATTGCTTTAGCTTAATCTTAATCACACGTTCCTCTTTTGCTGCTTTAGCAGATTTAGCTCAGCGGTATTCTCAGAGTCAGGCCGACTTAGCCCAGACTTCTGCTTTTCTGGATAGTGCTCGTTCTTTGAATTCTTCTTTGAATGCATGGTTTGATTCTGAGAAAATGGCACATGAGATAAACTTCTCTAGTTGACTTTGCTTTGTTCTCCTTGCTTTAATGCTGAATGTTGTTTCCTGCTTGCAGGAAGAAAAACGAACACTTGTTGCTTCCTACGACAATCTAGATAGATTATATCGTGACGCCAGTAACTCCTTGACCATTCTGGAGAGGAGCCACCACTAAACCATGTCTGAGCTAGATCATCATCGCCATGAGCTGCAGGCGTCCTAGGATGAAGTCTCTCGGCTTGACCAGTTGCTGTCTGCTAAGGAATCCACCGTCAGGGAACTGCGCGCCTCCAAGAAGCTTGTCACACAGGAGCTAGAGACCGCTCAACTTGCTATCAAGACCTTGGAGAGCAACTGTGTTGTCCTAAAGGCTCAGCGCGACAGGGCCATGGACAAAGCCATTCATGTCGGGCGGATCTTGATGAAGAGACCCAGCATTGCAGTGCCCACTGTCAGGGCTGCGCCTGATGTTGCGAGCCGTCCATCCTCTTCTGTTGGCCCCGTGAAGGATGACGTAGGCAAGGACACTTCAACGTAGTGACTCCCTATAAAACACTTATTTATCGAGTTAGCATCTTTTAGAGGAAAGATGTAATCTGAATTCTGAATGTGTTCGACAGTTATGTTAGAACTTGATTATTCCGTGTGCAGGGTGCTGGAAAACAGCCCTGGAACTTGTAAGCGGAATATTTTCTTTTTTCGACGTACTCTCAATTTGTGTTGGTTATTCTGCTGCTAGGGTTCAGTGGTCACCCTAAATTATGTGAGTACAAGCATGCTGTATCGGCTTAAAGCGTTTCCGACTTAAGCCGATTGGCCTGATAATGAGGCATAGTGGTCACCCTAAGTCAAGTAAGCGAGAGCACGTTGCACCGGCTTAAGGCATTTCCAACTTAAGGCGACTGCTCTGTTAGTAGGGTATAGTGATCACCCTAGGTTAAGTAAGCATGAGCATGTTGCACCGACTTAAGCTATCGCCGACTTAAGCCGATTGCTCCGTTAGTAGGGTATAGTGGTCACCCTAGGTTAAGTAAGTGTGAGCATGTCGCACCGACTTAAGCTGTCACCGACTTAAGCCGATTGCTCCGTTAGTAGGGTATAGTGGTCACCCTAAGTTAAGTAAGCGTGAGCATGTCGCACCGACTTAAGCTATCACTGACTTAAGCCGATTGCTCTGTTAGTAGGGTATAGTGGTCACCCTAGGTTAAGTAAGCGTGAGCATGTCGCACCGACTTAAGCCGATTGCTCCGTTAGTAGGGTATAGTGGTCACCCTAGGTTAAGTAGGCGTGAGCGTGACGCACCGACTTAAGCTGTCGCCAACTTAAGCTGATTGCTCCGTTAGTAGGGTATAATGGTCACCCTAAATTAAGTAAGCGTGAGCATATCGCATCGACTTAAGCTGTCGTCGACTTAAACCAATTGTTCCGTTAGTAGGGTATAGTGGTCACCCTAAGTTAAGTCATGCTGATTTCAAGTCAAGCCCAATCGATGTCAGTTGTAAGTCAAGAGTCTGAATGCCTTTGGAAAATGAAAGCTTTATTGATGATGAAATCTTCCGATTACAGAGTACAGTTTTCTTTTTTGAAGCGTCACTAAGGGTAGAACTTTCTGAGGTGCTCTATGTTCCATGAGTTCCCCACTTCTGTGCCATCCATCTAAGTAAGTCGGTATGATCCTGGCCGTGTAACTTCTGAAACAATGAATGGTCCTTCCCATAGTGGTGATAACTTGTGTCGTCCCTCCCCCGTTAGAATTCGGCGGAGGACTAAGTCTCCCACTGCAAAGGATCGATGCCACATAACTTTGTCGTGGTAGCGCCTCAAGGTCTGCTAGTACCTGGCCGACTGAATTACTGTGTTCAATCGTTCTTCTTCCAGCACATCAATGTCTTCCAATCTGGTTGCTTCAGCTTCAGCTATGTTTTCTAAAGTCAACCTCGGCGCCCCGAAGATTAGATCGAAAGGCAGCACTGCTTTTGATCCATAAACCATGAAGAACGAGGTATTTCCATGCAGAGCTCGACTAGGTTGAGGTCGCAGGCTCTAGACCACATATGGTAGTTCTCTGATCCATTTTCCAGCAAGCTTTTCGCTCTTATCGAATACCTTCTTTCTGAATGCTTCCAGTATCATTCCGTTGGCTCTTTCCACCTGGCCATTGGCTCTTAGGTGTGCCACTGATGCGTACTTGATCTGAATACTCCTTTGCTCACAGAAATCAAAGAATTCAGAGCTGGTGAAGTTGGATCCCAGGTCAGTGATGATGCTATTCGGTATCCCAAACCTGAATATTATGTCCTGGATGAACTCCACTGCTTTAGCTGAGGTTAAAGAGGCAATTGGCTTGTACTCTATCCATTTTGTAAATTTTTCAATGGCAACTAGTACATAAGTATAGCCTCCTTGAGCTTTCTTGAAAGGTCTGATCATGTCCAGTCCCCAACATGCAAACGGCCATGTTACAGGAATGGTCTGCAGCTGCTGCACGGGCAAGTGTTGTTGCTTCGACAGGAATTGGCATGCCTCACACTTCTAGACTAACTCTGCAGCATTGCCCTTTGCAGTGGGCCAGTAAAAACCGGATCTAAAAGCTTTCCCAACAAGAGTCCTTGATGCAGCGTGTACCCCACACTGCCTGGCATGGATTTCATCTAACAATTGTCTCCTAGTAGTCGAGTGAATGCATTTCATGAGGACTGCTCCTGCACCTCTTCTATACAGTAAGCCCCTATAATGGTGTAGTGGGCTGACTGCCTTGCAAGGCGCTCTACTGCAGCCTTGTCGTCTGGCTCTTCTTAATTCTTTATGTACTTAATGATAGGCTCTCTCCAGTCGTTGGGATCTGCCTCTGGATGGCTCAAGGCATTGCACTCTTCTGTCTGATCCGAGAGGATGCTCGGCTATGATATTTCTTGGACGAAAATCCCAGGTGGAGCCTAGGCCCGACCGGATCCTAGCTTCAACAACGCACCCACTGCTGTGTTGCGGTCTCTTTCCACGTGATGCAACTCCAATCCCTCAAATTTGTCTTCCAATTTTTGCCCGGCTGCGCAGTACTGAAAGAGAAATGTGCCCTTGGGCCATTTCTAAGTATTTTGGTGATTTAGTGTCCAACATAAGTGCCTAATTGTAAAAAGGTGGACAAAGTACAAATCAAGGATAAAGGTATGTTTCCCAGACTTAGTACATTGTTTTATGGACTAATGTATTGTGTCTAAGTGCTGGAAACAGAAAAAATCGAGTTGGAGAAGAGATGGCTCGAGCAGCCAAAGTCTGCTCAATCTGGGTGCACCGGACTGTCCGGTGGTGCACCGGACAGTGTCCGGTGCGCCAGGCTGGCTCGAGGGAAAAGGCTGCTCTCGGGACTTCGACGGCGGTGTACGGCTATAATTCATCGGACTGTCCGGTGGTGCACCGGACTGTCCGGTGGGCTGCTCACAGGCGAACTCATCGCTCTCAGGAAGTCATCGTCGACGTACGGCTATAATTCACCGGACTGTCCGGTGTGCACCGGACTGTCCGGTGAGCCAACGGTCGGCAGGGCCAACGGTCGGCCGCGCGATCTGCGCGGGACACGTGGCCGAGCCAACGGCTAGAAGGGGGCACCGGTCTGTCCGGTGTGCACCGGACATGTCCGGTGTGCCAACGGCTCTCAGGCTGCCAACGGTCGACTGTGCCATTTATGGAAGGAAATCGGGCACCGGACAGTGTCCGGTGTGCACCGGACTGTCCGGTGCGCCAGTCGACAGAAGGCAAGATCAGCCTTCCTAGATTGCTCTCAACGGCTCCTAGCTGCCTTGGGGCTATAAAAGGGACCCCTAGGCGCATGGAGGAGGACACCAAGCATTCCTACAACAATCTTAAGCACCAAGACATCGATTCCGCGCCTTTGATTCTTTGCGATAGTAATTAGAGCTCTAGTTGAGTGGTGAACTCATTGAGTTGTGTTGTGAGCTCTCGTTACGACTTGTGTGCGTGGTGTTGCTGTGATTTCTTGTCTTGTGTGCGTTGCTAATCCCCCCTTGCTCTGTGCCTCTTTGTGAATTTCAAGTGTAAGGGCGAGAGGCTCCAAGTTGTGGAGATTCCTCGCAAACGGGATTGAGAAAAAGCAAGCAAAACACCATGGCATTCAAGTGGGTCTTTGGACCGCTTGAGAGGGGTTGATTGCAACCTTCGTCCGTTGGGACGCCACAACGTGGAGTAGGCAAGCGTTGGTCTTGGCCGAACCACGGGATAACCATCGTGCCATCTCTGTGATTGATCTTGTTGGTTATTGTGTTTTGTTGAAGATTCCTCTCTAGCCACTTGGCGGTTATTGTGCTAACACTTAACCAAGTTTTTGTGGCCTAAGTTTTAAGTGTTACAGGATCACCTATTCACCCCCCTCTAGGTGCTCTCAAGTACTTGCCCATGGAATTAGTCGAGCAGTCCCAGTCCTTGTTTATCTAGCATATGACAACCAGCGAGTCACCATATACCATCAGTTTCTTGATGTCAAGTGACGCGGCGATGCTCAGTCCGTGGACCAGTGCTTCATACTCTGCCGCATTATTTGATGCTGGAAACAACAGCTGAAGTGCATACTTGAGTTGTTCACCTCCATGAGCAATAAAGAGAATCCCTGCACCTGCTCCTTATAGCTTTAATGAGCCATCAAAGTACATTCTCCACACCTCAGTAACTTCTGGGCTGTCCGGGACCTGATGTTCAGTCCATTCTGATACGAAGTCGACCAGCGCCTGAGTCTTTATTGCCGTACGAGGCCAGAACTCTATGTCATGAGCTCCCAGCTCGCACACCCACTTGGTTTTCCTTCCAATAGCTTCTTTGTTGTGAAGAATGTCTCCTATCAGAAATCCTGTGACTACTATGACTTTGTGGTCGTCAAAGTAGTGACAGAGCTTGCGAGCGGTTAGGAGTACCGCGTACACCAGCTTCTGGACTTGAGGGTACCTTGTCTTTGAGGGCCCGACAACTTCACTGTTGAAGTAGACTAGATGTTGCATCGGGTATGCATGTCCTTCCTCCACCCGCTCGACTACTAACGCGGTGCTTACCACGTGAGTCGTGCAGGAGATGTATAACAGCAGATCTTCTGCCGACTAACTTAGCGAAGCTCGACGCGGCGACTTGAGTACTAGGGGTGTGGTCAAGAACCTCTTCAGTGCCTCCAGTGCTTCCTGTGCCTCTATGATCCACTGAAACTTGTCTACCTTTTTGAGCAATTTGAAAAATGACATGCCCTTCTTGCCTAGCCTTGATATAAACCTGCTTAAGGCTGCCATACATCCAGTAAACCTCTACACCTTTTTCTGTGATCGCAGCGCTTCCATTCTCATGATGGCCTCGATCTTTTCTGGATTAGCTTCAATTCCTTGGTGTCTGACAATGAGTCCGAGTAGCTTCCCCGCTAGAAATCCAAAGACACATTTTTCTAGGTTTAGCTTCCACCGGTAGCGCCTCAGGCTGTTGAAGACCAACTGCAAATCTTCGATGAAGTTTTCTGAATTTTCTGTTTTGATTACCATATCATCGATGTAGGCTTCCACCCGCTTGCCCCAGTGGTCGGCTAAACACGTCTAGATGGCTCTCTGGTAAGTCGCTCCCGCGTTCTTGAGGTCAAACGACATGGAGGTATAGCAGAAAGCTCCAAACAGGGTGATGAAAGCAGTCTTCTCCTCATCTTCTTCTGCCAAGCTGATCTGATGGTATCCAGAATAGCAGTCTAGGAAGAACAACATAGAACAGGCAACAGTCGAGTCGATTACCTGATCTATTCTAGGGAGCCCTAAGGGATCCTTCGGACCATGTTTGTTGAGATTAGTATAGTCGATGCACATGCGCCAATCCACTTTATTCTTTTTGAGCACAAGAACAGGATTTGCTAGCCACTCGGGGTGCAGCACCTCCCTAATGAACCCTGTAGTCACTAAGCGAGTTAACTCAGCGTGAATAGCCTCTCTTTTGTGAGGCGTGAATCGACGCAACTTCTATCGAATTAGCCTTGCTTGAGGATAGACCTTCAATTTATGCTTGGCCAGTTCTCTCGGGACTCCCGGCATATCCGCAGGTTGCCATGCGAATACATCTCGGTTACCTTGCAGGAACCGGGCGAGCGTGCTTGCCTATTTGTCATCGAGGCTAGAACTGATAATGACAGTTAGGCCTAGGCATTCGGTTTTAACCGAGAAATCGGTTCGGTTTTTTTGGTTTTTAAAAAGTTCAGTTTTGAAAATTCAAAACCGAAATAGTGTGCCAACGAACAAGAACCGAGAATTCGGTTTTCTGAAAAATTGGTTCAGTTTTTTACTGACCGAACAATCCAGGACATCACAATCAGGCATAAGTTCAGAACTAGAAGCAAAACAACCATAGTCTACGAGACAATAAAATAGTTCACAACATCACAAGCAGTAACTTAATACATCACAAAATAGTTTAGAACTACAATAAAAAAATAGTTTAGACTAGAACATGGTGCCAGGCGCTGTGATGGACAACCACGCCAGCAGCACATTTGCACAATCCTCGACTGACATGTGGATCTGTTGGCTGTTCACGATTTTCAGATCCTCCACTTTCAGATTGACGCAGTAGTGGAATGATAGAGCCGTCAGAGCCTCCTTGCAAGGCTAAAGAAAAGAAAACAAAAGAAAAGGCCAATTCAATTACACTTGTGGACTTGCCTGTGAAGTAGAAGCTTATAAATTTTATTGAGAATGAACACTCACAATGCAACTGGTTAGCAACTAGGATGTGCTTTGGTGTGTCGACTTGCTAGCTTTGCTTGATTGTGACCATGCAACAGAGCCATCCTGTTCCTGCCCACTACCTCTGCGTTTGCCTTTTCCCTTTTCACCATGTTCTTCAATCAACTCTAAAAGTGTGGTGGAGGCATTACACAACATGCGAATAATATCTTAATTTGGATTAGAATTAACCTATACAACTATAAAGTATAATAAATAAGATGAAACCATGGTTACCTTTTTCTAATTCAGCCAATTGCTCCATGTCCTCCTGGATATTAATTGGAGTGGTCCTTCGCAGCCAATCCTGAGTGCAAACAAGTGCTTCCACCATGAATGGAGTAAGAGATGTCCTGAAGTCATCAAGGATTCTTCCAGACGTGCTAAAAACTGATTCTGAAGCAACAGTTGACACCAGAATTGGTAGCACATCATGAGCCAAGTGTGCTAATACCGGGAATCTTGAGGAATTCACCTTCCACCATCCTAAAATATCAAACTTATTATCTTCTGGTTCAGTATCTTCAGCAAGGTATTTTTCAAGTTTAGATTTGTTGTTGCTACCGCCATAGTTGTGTTGTTTTAGTTTTTGTGCAATTAAGGACTTCATCCTTCCGCCTTTGAACTGTCTTACTTCTTGAGAATCATTGGCTGGTGTTGTTGCATCAGGTGGAGCATAAAGTCTCCTATATTCTACAAACAATTGTCGAACACATAGTTTAACAGCAGCCCAAACCTTATGTCCATTTTCCTCACTAAACATCTCTTCAATCGCTAGCTTTGTGTATTCTGATAGTTTGTATCTTGGATCCAAAGCTGCAGCAACAAAAATCAGCATGTTCATATTCTCTTTTTCTTTCTCCTTCCCCTTCCCTCTCTCATTCACATTTCTACCAGTTTCGCCAAGAGGTTCATGCCAGTTTCCCCAATACTTATCATACTTGTCTTTCATTTTCTGGCCCATTTCTTGTCGTAGAAAATCATCACTATTAATCCAATTGTTAATCAAAAAGTGGACTTCACCAATCTCAAAAAAGAAGTTGTGTGAAGTGACATGCAAAGAACTAGAAATGCGTTTGGTGAGATCAAAAAGATGTCCAAGGAACTCAGCCATGTTCTTTGCATTCTCCCAGTCTTGTTCATCAGGATACCCTGGGCCTCCTTTCTCTTGTGACAAGTCAATAGAATACATTAGATCTTCATCCAACTACCTTGCAAACACCTTCTCATATGAGATAGCTACTTTCAACATAAGATATGTTGAGTTCCACCTAGTGCATATGTCTAGGTTCAAGAATGCCTTGGTTTCAACCTTCTCTTCCTCAGTGATCTCCTTGAAATTAGCCAAGCGAGAAGTGCTATTTTTAATGTATCTAACAACAGCTTGGACACGCTTCACTGAAATATCTACTAGTTTGAGTCCATCTTGTACAATAAGATTGACAATGTGTGCAGCACACCTCATATGAAGAAACTTGCCTTCAGCTATGCTTGTCTTTGCAATATTCATTATCCTCCTCAAGTAACTAACACCACTATCATTAGAACTAGCATTGTCAACTGTGACACACATAACCTTTTCTAAACCCCATTCAGCCAAACATCTCTGTAGGTTCTTCCCAATATCATCTCCTTTATGTCCCTTCACCTTAAAGAAGCTAATGACCTTCTTATGGAGTTGCCAATCCTTGTCAATGAAGTGTGCAGTTACTGTCATGTAGCTGTCTTGTTGTTGAGAAGTCCAACAATCTGTGGTTAGACAAACTCTCTCACAATTTGACTTGAAGAATAGTTTCAACTTTCCTTTCTCTTCAAAATAAGTTTTAACTATGTCCCTTCTGCACGTCCTTCGAGTTGGTGGAGTCCAACGTGGGGCAGCTACCTTCACAAAATTTTTAAATCCTGACTTCTCACCAAACATAAAAGGGAGTTCATCCTCTATGACCATTTGAACAAAAGCTTGCCTTATTGCCTTAGGATCATACCTCCAAGTGCTAACACCTTCTCCTTGGCTCACTTTAAGATTTGTTTGCATCGGATCTTTATTTTTCTTATGGGGATTGCGCTTGTAGATATTAAAATGCCTCCGCGTTGCAGTAGTGCCATTCAGATAAGAATTAGCTCTAATGGCATGACTGCAGTACTTGCATTTTCTTTTCTTCACAACACCTTGGTCATCCTTAATCTTGATGAAGTGTTCCCACATTTCAGATCTTGGTGCCATTGGTTTTCTGGCATGTTTTTCCTTATCAACTTCCTCATCCCCTTCTGTTCCTTTTTGCTCTCTTTCATTACCTTGGTTATCCACATTCTCATCAACCCTTACCACTGCACCATCCACCTCTGCATTTTCAGTTTGAGTTCTTGCCCCAATCTCATCATCAGGTTCAGAGGACATCTACAAAATTGAATAGTAAACAAATCACTCAAATAGTCTGTATTGGGGCCTTGGGGGCAACAAATAGAATAGATTTGATGAAGGAAAAACATGAGTACACCTAGTTCCACAACTAAGAAAATCTAGGGATAAGAGCATATTTATGTTGCAATTACAAGACTCAAAGGACTCCGTTGCGAGCTGGGGAGTGGTGACTTTGAGCGTTGGAGAGGCCGAGTTCCCGAGCAGCTGACGTCGAGCGAGCGGAGGAAGACTCCACTACCGGACACGGACAGTACTGGTAAGCTAAAAATAGACACAGTACAAAGTGAGACTAACAAGGTTTAGGGTACCAATTCTAAAGAAAAATTACCATGTATTTAACAGAGTAGAGCATATCCAATCAGTCTAAGAACAAACAGAGAAACATAGCTAGTACTTCATATATGCAGCTCTAAGCCTCTAATTCTCTAATGACACATGCTACTCTGCTAGGACTGGCAGCTAAACAACATATGGCCAAGGCCCAAAACAAGGTCTCAGAAAGATTTGACTACCAGCTGTCTGTCGTGGCTCGGCGCCTCGGTCGTCGTCGTCGCCTCGTCAGGGGCTCGTGGCGCGGCCGCTCGAGGTAGTGGCTCGGCCGCTCGGGGTAGTGGCTCGGGGAGCGGAACGCCGCGGAGTCTCCAGCAAGGCAGCAACCAGCAGCCGAGCAGGGGAGTGCGCGCTCGCCGCTCGCGCTCGGGGCAGTGGGCTAGTGGCTCCGGGGGGCGCTCGAGGTAGTGCCCGCTCACCGAGCAAGGGGCTGCACCATGCCACCGAATGCCGCAGACCCACGCCGCCGCCTGCCGCAGACCCACGCCGCCGCCTTGTTTGGCTGGATACTGGGACTGCCGGACTGGGAGTCTTTCTAGGATAGCCGATTAGCCGAATAGGGTTTGTTTCAGTGAAGTACTAGAGTCATGGGCCGTTAGCGAATATGGGTTGAAATAGAAATGTTGAATATCGGTTTGATCGGGTAACCGAGGTACGAAACTGAAGAACCGGACTAAATATCGATTTATAGCAAACAGGAACTGAATTTACAACCGAGAACTGATATTTTGGTCTGATCGGTTTCGGTTTCGGTTTAATCGGGTTCGGTTTTCAATCTCGGTTTTTTTTGCCCAGTCCTAATGGCAGTCTTGCGCTCATCAGCGAATCCCAGGTTGATCATTTTAGTCTCCTTAGTCGGCCGTATAGAGGTCACGACTTGAGCTTCGTTAGTGGGTATTGTGAGATCCTTCTTCGGCTTGATGTTCGCTTGTGCGAGAGGAGTTGTCGGGGGCCCAGCAGTGAGGGCTGCTTGGATGGCTCCTCGAAAGCACTCGGCGGCGCCTTGGAAGTCAGCGTGCACAGTGATGATTCCTTGAGGTCCCCGCATCTTCAATATCATGTATGAGTAATGTGGAATGGCCATGAACTTCGCCAGTCCTGGCCTGCCGATAATGGCGTTGTACCGGCAGTCGAAGCGTGCCACCTCAAACCTCAAGAACTCGGTTCTGTAGTTCTCCGGAGTCCCAAAGGTGATGGGCATGTATATGTGCCCGAGTGGGTACTCTCCTTCGGTTGGCACAATACCGAAGAAGGGTGTATCTGACTCAGTGAGGTCTTTGAGTGCAACCCCTAAGGCTATGAGCGTCCGGGGGAAGGTAACATTAATGCTACATCCCCCATTTACTAGTACTTTCTTCACCCGGCTCTCTTGGATCACTGGATCAACGAGGAGCGGGTACTTACCGGGGTGGTTGAAGTTGAGCCACTGATCTGCTCGGCTGAAGGTTATTGCTTGCTCCGACCATTGATAAGGAGCTAGAGCACTAGTGGTTGCCGCCAGGACCTGTCGGTCGTTGAGCTTCTGCTGCCTCCTGTTCTCCTACGATCCGTGTCCTCCGAAGATGACGTTGACCTCCCTGTTAACGCACTGGAATGCTCCACCCCCTCCCCCTTCTTGCTATTGAGGCTGCCTGGGCTTGCCAGGCCCTCCTTGTGGTGGGGAGGTGGTAGAGGCTGGAATGGTCGGTCGTGATCGACGGAGTGCTTGAAATCCCTACAGTTCCGCAGGGTGTGGCGCATGTCTTTGTGGTACGGGCACTAGCCGTCGAGGATGTCATCCAGTGTCTGTTTGCCTCCGCGGGGCGCACCTCGGGCTCGAGCGACGGGTGGTCCAGCAGCGTGTACCTCCTCATGAGGCCTCTTCTCCCAGCGCCTGTCAGGTTGCTGGTTCGTGTCGTGCCATGGTGCAGGTGGTGCAGGTTTCGTACCTCTGATGAGGTCCTAGGCCCGATCGTCAGCGGTGATGTAGAGGTCTGCCTCTCAAAATAGTTGTTCAGAGGTGGTTGGCGCTTTCTGCAGTATGGCTTGGACAAAGGCTGAGTCATTTGATCCCCGGTAGAAGTCTTCAATCACCACTACCTCGGTGACTTCGGGGATGCGGTTTCTCATGGTCTAAAACCTCTTGAGGTATGACCGAAGTGTTTCATCGCCCTGACGCCTTATGGATTTGAGGTCCCATGGTTGCACCGGCTTGTTAGAGAGGGACTGGAAGTTGGTGATGAACCGTCGACTGAAGTCGCTCCAATCGTTGATGCAGTGTCGTGGCAGATGTCGTAGCCACTGTAGTGCATCTTGCCCTAGAACAATGGGAAAATACGTCATCATTACGTCTTCTGTTGCCCTGGCGGCCCGAGCGGCGGTCGTGTAGACGGCCAACCAGCCCCCCGGGTCCTGCTTAGGCTCGTACTTGTCGACGTTGGAGACTTCGAAGTTAGGAGGCCACTGGATGGCCCGGAGACACGAAGTAAGCACGAAGACTCCGCATGTGTCTTCTTGTCGGCGCTCATGATGTCGGTCCTGGGGAGGGGAGTCGGTGGTGTGTTATCTCGACCGTCCCCGGATCGGGCCACTAGTTGAGACCGTTGCTGACTCAACTCGGGTGGCGCGACTTCGAGCCGGGACACCATGGTCCCAGTTATAGTCCTCCTGACGCCTTATCTCGTTTTCATGCCGTCGGTCATGTGAAGCGTTGATGGAGCTCCACGCGTCTCGTCGACTGTTGATGGCGTGACGCAGATCGCTCGAGGGATGAGCGATGGGCAGAAGGTGATTAGCTTCCCGAGTAAGCAGCTGCCGATAGCCTTCTACGTCTGGAGTTTGCGGGAGGCCATCAGCTATTTGGGCCAGCACCCCTCCAACTTCACTCGGTGTGTTCATTGTGCGGGTGAAGTTAGGGTTCAAGTTTCAAGCAAAGAAAGGATTCTCTCGGCGCAACCTTGTGCCCTGCTCGGCTTGCTCCCGCTCTCGATCCTGAGCTTGTCGGCGATCACGCCGATGAGAATTATGCCTTTCTCGGTATACTCGCTCGTCGGGAGTTTCTCCTACTTCTGAAACTTCATCCCGGGATACGGGCTGCGCTGGGTCTCGCTCCTCAGCCTCGTGATGCCGCCGAACATTCCGACGTCTGTTCCTTTGTCATCGTGCTTCACGCTGGGGATGTTCTTCCCCTTGCACGGTTGGCTCGTCGTCAGAGATGGGAGATGACTCCAATCTCCCCCCGATGAAGAGGATGTCATGGTAGAAAGGAGTTGCTGTGATGGTGTGTTTCTTTCCATCCTCCTTTGAGGGCGAAGGTGCCAGAAAGATAACTCGACAAGGTTCCGTCCCTTTTCTCGAATGCTTGCCTCTTTCTTTCTTGTAATCCGCGTCCATTCCTTTGTGGGCGAGGTGGGCAGCGGAGTTCTTCGGGCAGGTAAAGTCCCGATTTTTGGCTTGTAAGAGGTAATCTTCGCTTGAGGCCCAGGAGGCTGCGCTATCCTTTGTCTCATTCCATCTTTCCTGGGGATCTCTGGGGAAACTTCTTCTCCGACGGATCTTCTATGTGGTGTAGAGTCCCTTTCTCATCTGCTATGGACGAGATGGTTCCGAAGCAGAACACGAATCTAGGCGCGAAGAGCGATCTTGCACTGGGACGTAACGACCATTGAGCTAGCTTGAATCAACGACACGCCCCCTACCTGGCGCGCCAGCTGTCGGTGTTTAGAGTCCGACCGCACACCCAGGGTTACCCCTCATGGTGCTTTTGGGTAGGACGATGCTATCGATTGTAGCTCAATGGTTCGTGCTGGACGCACGAGAGGTGACAGGCAATTTTCTGCAAGTTCGGGCCGCTTGGAGAGGCGTAATACCCTACTTCATGGTGTGGATCTTTATGCGGTGGGTTACAAGTGGGGTCTCCAGAATGGAGATAAGCTAATGAGATAGGTAGATGGTTGATAGAAATGATGGGGTACACCCTAGGCCTTATATACTTGACCGTGGGGCACTATAGGCGTATGTGAGGGTCATACATATCCTAAATAATAGTAAACCGACTGAACTGATCTTCCTACAATCTTACCGACTTATCCCTAGTCTGTCCCGATATTCAAGGGCGCTGTAAGCGGGAAAGTCGGGTGGGCGCTACGGATAGCGCACGAATCTGACGGGTTGCATGGGCCTGAGTCTGCTTCTTCCTCGTGTCGGCCCACTCCACCAATAGTTCTGACCCAGCCCACGAAGGGATGGCCTTGCGAGGTAACTGGCCCAAGGCCCCGCGCAAGGCCTTCTTACCTTCTAGTGGACCTAGAGGATATCTGTCCCCCACAACAGTGTGTTAGATAATGCCACTGGTGAAGGAAATGTCTTGATAGTACTAGTCATAAGAGCCATGGATATTGTTGGCTCTAGTGCTATAGGTAAAGCAACAAACATAATTATAGCTCTAGTATCCTGACTGATGGACATGGTCGATGTAAGCAATGCAATGGTGATCATCACATTAATGGTCAGTGTTGAAACTGTCATAAATGTTATTGCCTATGACACTCCATCAAAAAGCTTGTAGTCATACCATAAATTGATGTAGAGAAGTCAAGTGTCGTAAGGTAGACTAGTGAGTCAAACTCAGACTCTTGTTCCAAAGTCCTCTGGACTATAGCTTGGGCTATGGGAGTTTGTAGGGCAGCTAGAGGATCCATCTAGATTGGTGGTGGCATTGTTGCTACTCTAAACTGTTGGAGTATGTGCTAAATATTTGCAAAGTTCCAAGCATGATTTGTAAACAACTACTACTAGAAGTAATACTAACATGCATGTATGGTCTCAAAGACAATGAGCATCATGACAATCTGTTGTTGTGCCTCTACCTATCAACGCTACTTCTATCTATCTTGGTCTCACATCTTAGTTGATCAACCATTATCCAGTGCTACTATGTAGCTAACCTTTGTTTCTCTACTACAAGTTGCTACTACTGAGAGATCGTATGATCTAAGAGTGTTATTGTCCTCTTGTTAGCTATAGTTAACATTAGAGGTGAAGGATATATGCTGGAACCACCAACCCTAGAGTCATGGGGTCATGAGGAGGTGCTAGAGGTGATGGTGGTGGCACCTGGTAGTCCACACCTGTCTTATCATTAGTAGCACAACGTTGATCAAATAACTATTGTTGTAGCTGAAAATGCTCAACCTCTCTGATAACATCATCTTGCTCTTGCTCTCACCTCAACTTACTCTTTAAAATGTCATGGTCATAATGGTTGAGAGCTCAGGCTCCTAAACAGGCATCCACAATCGATTGAGGCATATAACCTCTATAACCTCTAAGCAGAGTTCTCTAGTGTGAGGCCCACTTAGGGTGGTTAACCAACCTTGAAATGATATATGATAGGTAATGCACATATGCCGACGATGAGCCTTAATCCCATCAAGTAGTGTATCCTCAAATCTCATAGAACATGAAATCAACAACATCAAATTGAGTCTATGAGCTGAGGGCACTAAGAAGTCACTAACAAATGTTGGTGAGACCTCATTGCATCACTTATGAGGTAGTAGTGTCCTCCTCATCGCAGCGTGCAAGATTCGAGTGACTAGTGTGAAGTCAATTGGAATGTGACGATATTCATTCCAAATGGTGGCCTAAAGAGTGGGGACACATGAAGTTGTAGGTGGTATGTCTTTCAAACCTCAAATTATCTTTCTTTAGCAATTTTTTGAGTGTCTCCATTTCAAAATGAGCAAGCCTTTTATGCCATAACCACCTAAGTGATGTTTTGATGAATAGGCATGTCTTCAAGTTAGCATCTTCAAAGGTGAAATTGACTAAGTATAGATTGTTGTATCTAAATCCCTTGAGTATAACTTGATTATCATCATTCTAAGATACAACAACCTCTTTCTTTGTGAACAAGCATTAGAAGCCAATATCACATAATTGTTCAATAGATAGAAAGTTGAAACTCAATGATACAACCAAGAGCACATTATAGATCGAGTGATCATTTGATATTGCTACATTTCTCAAACGATTAACTTTGCTCTTTGAGTTATCTCCAAAGGTTACCTTCTCTTGATCATCCAATTCATCACTGGTGAGGTGAACATCCAGGGTCACCCATCATGTGTTGTGTACATCTACAATCAATTACCTAATGACTCCCAGTGGTTTTGTATTGTTCACCTACATGCAAGGAAGATCAAGATTGGTGTTTGGGCACTCAAACTTAATGGGGGGAACTACAACCTTCTCAACCAAAAACTTATCAACCCAAATCTTATTAGGCCTAAGATTGTTTGGTGGGCCTAGTAACATAACCTATACTTTGCCACTAGCATATTTTCTCATCATATAATGTACATTGAAAGCAAACATTCTAGTATGATTAGGCAATGTGATTGGTGGTGGAGCACTATAGTTATGAAAAAAGTGTCTCTTTTCCACATCCAAAACATCTCTTTAGCTTAGGCACTTGCTTTTGGCTTGTTTTGTTTTTGAGTCTTCTTCCATTTAAATGCTAAGGCACATGTATGCAGCATGCTCTAAAGAAAAAACAAAAACAATGGAGTATCAAATGGCAACCAACGGTGACCAAAGCTCTCTTTCTCATGGCAATCTCTTGTTAAACCGTGCATATTTTCTCTTATCAGGACTCAAATTTGTTAAAGCTTCTTGTTTTTTTCCCCATTTTTTTCAAATAGCTAGGGGGCAGCTGAAAACCGTGTGACAGCAGTGTGAGAATTTGAACTGTATGTTCTACTCTCTTGGTGCATATATAATGTATAAGAGTGCACTTGTACGTAAAATATATGATTGACGCAGGCAATCTTGTGTACAATTAAGCGTCGCGATCACAAACGCGACGACCGTTCATCATGCATGCACTAGACAAGCAGTACGCCAAATGGATAGCTAATAGATATCCCTCAGCAACCACGCATAGAGCAGTGAATGATCGAAAGGTCTCTCTATATATATCTAGGGCATTGGTGAATGGAGATAGCCTAGCTAGCTAGGGTGCAGGAAACAGTAGTACAATCTTTTTATCATCATGTGCATGCCCATACGAACGAAAACAATTACAGTATCACATGATTGGTACCGGTGTCACATCCGCCTTGTACATATGACCACCCGAGAGGCAACACATCCCCGGAGATAGAGGCAAAGAGACAGCATAGAATAATACTACCCATTTTATTCGTCTCCGTCGTCCGGGTACCTTCACCTCGGGTCTCTTCACATCTTGTTTCGGTTCCTGGAATTTGCGTAGGTCTATCGATCTGCGGGGAGAACTGAGACGATTATGTATTTTTGTTGAATCACTGCATGACATATAGTGAGGATCGGTGGTAATATTGTTTGTTTTGACATAGCTAACCTTACTGAATATTCGTATGTCTTTTCTATCTTTCTGACATACACACATTAGACAACTTTTGGAAATGTAAGCTGTGTACTTGTTTTCGGGGCTAGCTGTGATGAGGAGAGAGTACGTACTCACACTCACTCAGAGTCGTCATCGCATATATATTTGACATATGTATGTTCCAAACTTTTGTTTGAAACGAAATGCATAAATGAAAGGACATGTTCGAAGCTAGCAATCGTCGTCGTACGTGCGCGCGAGTACAGGTCCTTGGAAATAGAAGCCCCGGCCGGGCGTGTGTGTGTGTGACATGCATGCGGTACGTACTTGCATCGGTTCTATTCTAGTACTAGGAGTAGTATATATATAGCCCGGAAACAGTGGCCAGCCGCGCGTAGTGGGCTCTACCGATACAGTACTACTAGTATGGATGAGAGAGAGAGAGAGAGAGCACCTCCCTCTCCTGGCGTATCTTTGCCTCTGTCCTCCTCCGACTGGCGGAGAGAGCTCTCGGGACAGCTACACGCCAGAGCCTCTCTTGGCGAGCAGAAAGTAGAGCTATAGCTAGGCATGTCACGTCTCGAGGGTAAACAAAAGCAAGGCTAGCTAGGCAGAGAGGAGCTACAGTTACCAGCCTTTGAAAAGACGGTGAAAGAAAATGGTCTCCGTACGCACGCTTGCAGGCGTGACTCGTCGTCTTGCACCGCACTGCAAACGTGTACTTGCACTGCAATGCATGGGCTGACCTATCAGTTCGGTTGTGCGCGAGCTCAAGGTTTTGTTTCACCTGTGATCATGCATGCCTGCCCCCCGCTGGGAGCTGCTATGCTAGCTAGTGGAAACCCGTGCGGGGGGGTTTGTGTCCGGCGAGGATTAGCGTGATCCGTCCCTGTGGAAAGCTCGGGTTTGCCAATCATGAACGCCGGCCGGCCGGCCGGACTGCGCCAATACCTACCCCGCACCGAACTTTTCTACTGGCCCTGGCCGATGGCCGTGCGTGGCCGTGACGTTCCAGGAAGCTTGAACAGTGTGCGTGAACGGTCAGTGGCGCTGCTGCAGGCGCGCGCGATGGATGGAGCCCCTGCCCTGCCCTGCCCAGCGCACGCGCACAGTCTCCCTCTCCCAGCGAGAACCCGGGACCGTACGCGTACGGAGGCCTCGGCGTCGCGTCTGGCCGGGGCAGGAGAGGAGCGTGAGGTCCGCCACATGTGACATTCCTGTCCTGCGTACGTACGCGCGCGGGCGCTCCCTCCCGGCCCTAGGGTTGCGTTGCGTGAGTAGGGTGACTCTGTGGGACGTGACGTGGCCGGCCGCCCGGGACGAGTGTGGCTGACGGTTCAGCAGTGAGATCGACGGAGAGAGAGGCACAGCGATGGATCGCCCCCTACCTGCTCCCCCTCCCCTGCAGCAGTGCAGTGCAGTGCAGTGCCGTTTCAGATCTCAGCGCAGTGGGCAGGCGCTCATGAGCTCATGATAGGAAGTAGTCCCGGCCGGGAGAGTGCGGGCCGCGGGACCCAGACGCGTACGTGCCCGTCCCGTCCGTCGTCGCGTCACCGCGCCCGGCCGTACGTACTCCGCGTCTTGTGTCTCCTCCACGGCCCAGAGCAGCAGACCGCGGCTCTCCTCGCCTCCCTTCTTCCCCTTTGGCGACTCCCTGCGCAGGGCCGGTCGTGCTGGTCTCCCGCGCGTCTCCCTCTGCAGTGCCGTGTGCCGTGAGCAGGGCGGCCGGGCGTGCGTGCGTCTGCGTCTGCTCGCGGACGGCGCGCCGGCAAGATTTTGCTCCTGTCTCTGTCTGGCCACCGCGCGACACGGTGCCCAACGTTCATGACCCGACTGCGCGCATCCGCGGTACGGCCGGCGGCCATCCCGACCTACTAGCTCCATCGCCCACCCATCGCATCGCACGCACGCACACCCGGACCCGGTCGTTCGCCGCTGGGCAGGCCACGCGGCCTCCATCCGACCCGTTCAGACCCTGGCTCCTGCGGCCCGAGCCGCGCAGGTAGGCGCGTGTGAAAAGGCCTTCTCAGTCATCTACAGCTTTGGCCCACGCTTTTCTTCTTCTTCTTCTTCTCATTTTTGAATTATAATACTTGATCTCGTAGTGTTCAAATTATATTTTGAATTAGTTGTTATTCTCACTTTTGAAGGAATATCGAAACGTTTTTGTTGATCGGCCTGTTCACAAGTCACAAGCTAGGCGTGGTAGCCCTGGTTTTTCTATAGTGCTACGCAGCCTACGCCCTCGTCTCTCAATGTTTTTTATAGTCTTTTCTTCCACTGATCTGCCACCGCCCACCGGCATTGCCGTCCTGCAAAGACTCCAACACGGCAACCACTGCACACGTGACCTTCCGATGGAACCCTTCGCTAGTCCACCCATATCACTGGCTACGGCTATATTTTATTCGAGTCTACTAGTATCTCTCTTCACATAAAATACAATTCAAGGTTTATTTGAGTTAGTGTTGAGTGCCTTCCTCTTCGGAAGGTCTTCAAAAACGTGACTAACTATATATTCTTAGTATAACATATACTCCCTCCGGTGTAGTAAAGGAAGTCATCCTACGCGTGAGCAAGAGTGCACAAAAGAAGTCGTAGCGTGCGTGGGTCTGGAATTTGGACGTCGCTGCCCCTGAGTAATTGCATCGGAAAAAAAAAGCTGCGCTCAAGGGGAATCGAGCTTGAGACCTCCAGTCTAGAGGGTGCGTGGGTCTGGAATTTGGACGTCGCTGTCCCTGAGTAATTGCATCGGGAAAAAAAAAGCTGCGCTCAAGGGGAATCGAGCTTGAGACCTCCAGTCTAGAATGCCTTAGAAGGTGCTGCAACAACCAATCAAACTTGATTGTTTTGGTGATGTTAATGCACCCATATCCCTATTTAATAAGGGCAAACAGGGAAAACTCCATGATAATTAATCAGTCCTTGGTATGCACAATCATGTCCTAAACGACTACCTTTACTGCACCGGAGGGAGTACTATTACAAGAGGCTTCGGTTTAGGATGAAGGTTCTCTCATGCTAAAAGTGTCACACCCGGATTTCGGGGGCACCAAGACCCGGGCGCGAACATAAACACCAGGTATGCTGGGACCAAGTCTCACACATATGATGTATAGTGGCACAGGATCGAATGTCACATCTTTATATATAACCGGAGTTCTATACAAGATAAGTAATTACATTATAAGGAGACAACGGTCCAGCAACCCAAAGTTGACTGGGAGACGACGGCCTAGACCTCTCACGAACACTTCACAGCATCCTCCATGCGCCTCATCCTGCGGTACCTGTTCTTGACCTGTGGGGTGTGTGAGACAGCAAGAGTGAGCTCACATACGTTCATCGCTCAACAAGTTGTGGGGAATAATGTGCATGAACTCGCCAAAGGTGGGAGCTCACGTGAAGTGTAAGGCTTACCAAAGAAGATGGTTAGAGCTGAGCATTGCTTTTAAAGTTGGTCAAAATTTTATTAGCAGTTACTAAGTATAAGTAAATACCAACCCAATTAAATAGTAGAACAGAAGTAACAACACCACCTGCAATGCAATGCATATGACAAATTGAATTTAAGTTCCATAGATTAATCATGTGAGGGTCCGAGCTGCTCTTGACCGTGAGCACGGCTAGTATACCAGTTTTACACTCTGCAGAGGTTGCGCATCTTTACCCACAAGTCGTGTATCCCATGTCGCCAGGGTTTGCAAGGCCCTTAGACACTACCGAGGTGAATGGCTAGGGATCCACTACGAGGCCTTTACAAAGTTCCACTAGCTTCCGAAAACCCGCTACAGTTTATAGGAAGTTCCAATGCAGGAATCCCTTGCAGGACCGCCATCGCAGCAAAATCCTCCCGAGGGCCTCCCTACACTGACCACTCCCCTACTGCCCTTGCCCCTTTCGGGTAAGGTAGTCTTCCACTAGCTTTCCTAATTAATCAGCCAAGGGGTCCCATTCCTCCCTTGTGGTAGCACTGTTTTCCCGGGTGGTCGCTCCATGTTCCAATTAACATAATGATCTTATCATGAACAGTAATAATAAACATATAATAAAAGTGTGATCATGAATAATGTACCTTCATACCCAAAACCACATAAAGCACTAGCAAGTACTACCCAAAAGGTTCAGTGGTAAACAAGGTATAAAGATAGACAAACTAGGGTAACCTATTGGGTCCCATCAAGATTAACCTATGCAGATCATTATGATTAATTAGAACATGAGTGGGTAAAAAGAAGTGATCAAGGGCACAACTTGCCTGGGACTTGAGATTCCAGGTACCAACTTGCTCTTCAGATTCTCATGACCTCACTGCTAGTCGTAGCAATACAAACATACATGGTATAGGCAAAATTAACATTACACCAAACATATATGCAAAATACATATTAATCATCTACATATTGAAATAAGATCACAGGAACAAGAATTATTAATTTTGGAATTATAGATTTTAAGTTATGAATTCCCTAAGGTTTAATGTGATTAAAATATGATTAAATGATAAATAAATTTTCTGACAGAGTTCATGTCAAAACAGAGACACAAAATGATGAAGAATATTATTATAAAATTATAGGAACTGGAATGGGTTAAAAATGACTTCATATGAATTTTATATGAATTACCCAAATTTTAGCATTTATTTTCTCATTAAAATCATTCTCTAATCACTTTTTTCGGATTTTATAATTCCCTGGACTGGGCGCACTATTTACAGATAACGCAGGGGCCAAAACAGAAACCTTCCTAAGACTCAGATACCCAGTCACTAGGACTGCGGGTTGAATTCTATTTTACTCAGGGGCTCTTATGCAAAATACTCAGCGCGAAGGGGTATTGTGATCTCAGGGCCGTCCGATTAGAATCCAACGCGCCAGATAAGTTGATTCATAACTGTGAACCGGTATCAAATGAAGGCCACTGGATCGCGATCCTACGGCCCCGATTCAATATCGTGAAAGGGTATGCCAAGATCAGATCCCGACCGCCCACACAGGGATCAACGGTGGGCATCGGATCTAGTCAAGCAATCACCACGACCTAATCTGAGACCTTCCCAGGAGATCGGACGGCACCAGGCTTATCCCCTACCTCCCGACTAACCGAGCACGCCGCCGCGCGTCAACGACAGCGAATTCCATCGCCGGTGAAGCAATTCCCCATCGCCAGTGCATTAAACTTCAATAGAAAGGTTCTACACGTAATTGGGAACACGGCGAACAACATGAAGAGCATCATACCGGTGATTGCCGCACGGACAGCCCCGGCCACGGCGAAGTGCGGATTCGCGGCGGAGGAGAAGGTGCGACGAGGAATTCCCGCCGCCCCGAGACCACACAGTTCAAATTGAAGGCACGGTCGACTTCACGGGTCTCCGGCGAACGTCCTCACCCACACGCGCGAACCGGTGCACGTGCCCAGAGGAGAATCACCGGCGGATTATGGCTATGGCGGCTCTCGGAGTTGATGAAGGATGGCTCAAGTCGATGGGTCGAGGCGGCTATGGGACACCCATATTTATACACGGGTGCAGGTAAAGTCCGAGCTAGGAACGGAGGAGTAGCGAGCTTTGCGGCGCCGACATTGCGATGAACACGGCGGTCAGCGCGATTCCTGGCTCTCGGTCGCGTTCTTGTTGATAGGGATAGATCTGACTTTAGGGGCCCACGCGTAAGTGATACCGGTTGCGCGGGTAGCGATGGAACGGTGGCTGACGATGTGGCCCACCCGGCAGTCGCAGAGAAGGGAGATGGCGCGAGCGTGAGGGGATGAGAGGCTGCCCCGTGGGGCCCGCATGTTGGTGACCCACACGCACCCAGGTGAGCGCGCGCGCGGGCGAGGGACGGTCTGACGTGGGTGGCCCGCCCGTAAGTGACTGGTTGGTTGGACGTGACTGGGCTGGCGCGGGTGAGGTAACTGGGCCGTCAGCAGTGATTCTGGCCCATGTTCTAGCAGGTACTCCTTTCTTCTTTTTCTTTCTATTTTTCCTTTTCTATTTTCCTTTCCATTTAAATTTCAAATCAACACAAGTTTAAAGTTCAAACCCTTAATTTGGATACTCATATAGAACTTCAGCATAATGTGCAAAAACATATTTTATATATTTCTTTATTTATTTTAGTTCTTTTAGACAAGCTTTTAATCATATAGTAGAGAATAATCCATACCTTATTAATTCTAGGGAAATAAAATTTATATTGTAGACTATATATATTAAGAAATAGTTTAATCATAATTCTTCTGTATAACCTAATCCAAAGGCAATTTAGATTATCTAATTATCTTTAATTATATATTTTTAACATATTCATTTCGGGAGTAGAAACTTCTAAATTATGATTATCTTTAAGGAAAGGTGTTTTGATTTAAAATTTTTTGAGGAATTTTCCTTGTCTTCACCAAATTGAACTTTAGGGTGTTACAAATCCTACCCCCCTTAACAGAAATCTCGTCCTCGAGATTTGTAAGGAAAGGGTGTATACTCATATTGTCTCAATACTTATGCACAATCCAAAAATCTCAGCATGGTGCATAATTTATTGGCAACACATGGGGTCAAATAGACCTTATTGTTCCTCCTAAAATAATATCATATCATCTACTAACTAAAGTAACATCTAGATCTTACAAATCATCATAATTTATATCTATGTAGCTTGGTGGAGCTGGTGGTGGTGGTGGAGGTTGTTGTTGTTGTTGTCTCTCCAACCGTGCTTGCCTTATTTCTTGGTGGACCTGACGTATTTCCTCGCGTTCTTGTCTTATCTGATTTTGCATCTCGGTCACCAGGTCTGTTAATTGCTGTATTACCAGTCTTTGGGCAGCAACCACTTGATCGATTTCAACAGGTGGAGGATTTGGAGGATTCATTTTTGTTTGCTGTTACGTGATAATCTTTCCTTTCCTGGTATTGACCATGAAAGTCAGAAGCATATGGTAATAGTTTTGCAAAGGAAATTATTCAATAGGCGGAATGAATAAGCCAGTAGCTGGTTATAATCTGAAGATTCTTCAGTGGGGCTTGATCTTTGTTTTATGTCCAGATTGGGGTAACCAGTCATATAAGGTGAATATCCAAGGGTAAGATAGTATCTGTCAAGATGAGAGATATATATGGGGGAGATAGACTACAAGATGTAGGTTTAAAAGTTTGTTTGTTGTTAGGTGGGAATAGAAAGGTTATACCATTCATCATGGCTCTATTGGTTGGATCAGATCTCATGCATGTGGCTGAGTGGGTTTAAGGCACTAGTTTATTTTTAAGTGCATGAGTGGTATGGACTTATCTCTTGTACCAGCATTAAGTAACTTACTCTAGATTAGATCATATTAGATTAGATAAAATCTAGATTAGGTTGGATATCACTAGATTAGACCGGTTAAGATCTAAGTAAATTTTGGATTATCTCATGGTTGTTATTCTAGAGTGGGGTCAATATGCTAATTAGGGCAAGATGAATCCATAAGGATAAGGTAGAGTCTTTTAAGGTCAGTTAGTTCTATCAAGATGGGATAAGTAAAGTGGTTAGGATAAGATGAATCCTTCAAGATAAGATAAATCTATTAAGATAAGAGAAAACCTCTTAAGATAGGATGGATCTATATACATTAGGATAAGTTAAGACCTTTTGAGATAAGATAGATCTATGAGTGTAGGATAGAATCTCTTGAGATGAGATGAATCTATTAAGATAAGGGAGAATCTTTAAGATAAGATGGGTATTGTTAGGCTAGTTACTTTATTGAAGGATAATTTAGTTTGTCTAGTTATTTTATAAATATATTTCTCTATATGTATATGCAGATGTAATTGTGAACATTACTCCACAACTAATCACACTCAATCAAAAATCCAAATCAGACAGATATCATAAGAGCAGACATTCAAATACATAGACACTTATAAAAATAGTTTTGTTTTTGTTCCTAGGATTAGGTCTCCTATTCCTAAAGGTCACTTTAGGCACAGGATTTCAAAGTATGAAATCCACATTTGTCTTTAGAAGGATAAGGTAAGAATGATCAGAGTGAAGCGGAATTAGATGAGAAAAGATTAAGAAAAGTTTAGAAAAGAACCAGAGTAGCAAAGGTAAGTAGGTAAGGGTTGTCCAGTTCTATCTAGGTTTCGTCCTACAGTCAACATTCCTCTGATACCACTTCTGTCACACCCGGATTTCGGGGGCACCAAGACCCGGGCGCGAACATAAACACCAGGTATGCTGGGACCAAGTCTCACACATATGATGTATAGTGGCACAGGATCGAATGTCACATCTTTATATATAACCGGAGTTCTATACAAGATAAGTAATTACATTATAAGGAGACAACGGTCCAGCAACCCAAAGTTGACTGGGAGACGACGGCCTAGACCTCTCACGAACACTTCACAGCATCCTCCATGCGCCTCATCCTGCGGTACCTGTTCTTGACCTGTGGGGTGTGTGAGACAGCAAGAGTGAGCTCACATACGTTCATCGCTCAACAAGTTGTGGGGAATAATGTGCATGAACTCGCCAAAGGTGGGAGCTCACGTGAAGTGTAAGGCTTACCAAAGAAGATGGTTAGAGCTGAGCATTGCTTTTAAAGTTGGTCAAAATTTTATTAGCAGTTACTAAGTATAAGTAAATACCAACCCAATTAAATAGTAGAACAGAAGTAACAACACCACCTGCAATGCAATGCATATGACAAATTGAATTTAAGTTCCATAGATTAATCATGTGAGGGTCCGAGCTGCTCTTGACCGTGAGCACGGCTAGTATACCAGTTTTACACTCTGCAGAGGTTGCGCATCTTTACCCACAAGTCGTGTATCCCATGTCGCCAGGGTTTGCAAGGCCCTTAGACACTACCGAGGTGAATGGCTAGGGATCCACTACGAGGCCTTTACAAAGTTCCACTAGCTTCCGAAAACCCGCTACAGTTTATAGGAAGTTCCAATGCAGGAATCCCTTGCAGGACCGCCATCGCAGCAAAATCCTCCCGAGGGCCTCCCTACACTGACCACTCCCCTACTGCCCTTGCCCCTTTCGGGTAAGGTAGTCTTCCACTAGCTTTCCTAATTAATCAGCCAAGGGGTCCCATTCCTCCCTTGTGGTAGCACTGTTTTTCCGGGTGGTCGCTCCATGTTCCAATTAACATAATGATCTTATCATGAACAGTAATAATAAACATATAATAAAAGTGTGATCATGAATAATGTACCTTCATACCCAAAACCACATAAAGCACTAGCAAGTACTACCCAAAAGGTTCAGTGGTAAACAAGGTATAAAGATAGACAAACTAGGGTAACCTATTGGGTCCCATCAAGATTAACCTATGCAGATCATTATGATTAATTAGAACATGAGTGGGTAAAAAGAAGTGATCAAGGGCACAACTTGCCTGGGACTTGAGATTCCAGGTACCAACTTGCTCTTCAGATTCTCATGACCTCACTGCTAGTCGTAGCAATACAAACATACATGGTATAGGCAAAATTAACATTACACCAAACATATATGCAAAATACATATTAATCATCTACATATTGGAATAAGATCACAGGAACAAGAATTATTAATTTTGGAATTATAGATTTTAAGTTATGAATTCCCTAAGGTTTAATGTGATTAAAATATGATTAAATGATAAATAAATTTTCTGACAGAGTTCATGTCAAAACAGAGACACAAAATGATGAAGAATATTATTATAAAATTATAGGAACTGGAATGGGTTAAAAATGACTTCATATGAATTTTATATGAATTACCCAAATTTTAGCATTTATTTTCTCATTAAAATCATTCTCTAATCACTTTTTTTGGATTTTATAATTCCCTGGACTGGGCGCACTATTTACAGATAACGCAGGGACCAAAACAGAAACCTTCCTAAGACTCAGATACCCAGTCACTAGGACTGCGGGTTGAATTCTATTTTACTCAGGGGCTCTTATGCAAAATACTCAGCGCGAAGGGGTATTGTGATCTCAGGGCCGTCCGATTAGAATCCAACGCGCCAGATAAGTTGATTCATAACTGTGAACCGGTATCAAATGAAGGCCACTGGATCGCGATCCTACGGCCCCGATTCAATATCGTGAAAGGGTATGCCAAGATCAGATCCCGACCGCCCACACAGGGATCAACGGTGGGCATCGGATCTAGTCAAGCAATCACCACGACCTAATCTGAGACCTTCCCAGGAGATCGGACGGCACCAGGCTTATCCCCTACCTCCCGACTAACCGAGCACGCCGCCGCGCGTCAACGACAGCGAATTCCATCGCCGGTGAAGCAATTCCCCATCGCCAGTGCATTAAACTTCAATAGAAAGGTTCTACACGTAATTGGGAACACGGCGAACAACATGAAGAGCATCATACCGGTGATTGCCGCACGGACAGCCCCGGTCACGGCGAAGTGCGGATTCGCGGCGGAGGAGAAGGTGCGACGAGGAATTCCCGCCGCCCCGAGACCACACAGTTCAAATTGAAGGCACGGTCGACTTCACGGGTCTCCGGCGAACGTCCTCACCCACACGCGCGAACCGGTGCACGTGCCCAGAGGAGAATCACCGGCGGATTATGGCTATGGCGGCTCTCGGAGTTGATGAAGGATGGCTCAAGTCGATGGGTCGAGGCGGCTACGGGACACCCATATTTATACACGGGTGCAGGTAAAGTCCGAGCTAGGAACGGAGGAGTAGCGAGCTTTGCGGCGCCGACATTGCGATGAACACGGCGGTCAGCGCGATTCCTGGCTCTCGGTCGCGTTCTTGTTGATAGGGATAGATCTGACTTTAGGGGCCCACGCGTAAGTGATACCGGTTGCGCGGGTGGCGATGGAACGGTGGCTGACGATGTGGCCCACCCGGCAGTCGCAGAGAAGGGAGATGGCGCGAGCGTGAGGGGATGAGAGGCTGCCCCGTGGGGCCCGCATGTTGGTGACCCACACGCACCCAGGTGAGCGCGCGCGCGGGCGAGGGACGGTCTGACGTGGGTGGCCCGCCCGTAAGTGACTGGTTGGTTGGACGTGACTGGGCTGGCGCGGGTGAGGTAACTGGGCCGTCAGCAGTGATTCTGGCCCATGTTCCAGCAGGTACTCCTTTCTTCTTTTTCTTTCTATTTTTCCTTTTCTATTTTCCTTTCCATTTGAATTTCAAATCAACACAAGTTTAAAGTTCAAACCCTTAATTTGGATACTCATATAGAACTTCAGCATAATGTGCAAAAACATATTTTATATATTTCTTTATTTATTTTAGTTCTTTTAGACAAGCTTTTAATCATATAGTAGAGAATAATCCATACCTTATTAATTCTAGGGAAATAAAATTTATATTGTAGACTATATATATTAAGAAATAGTTTAATCATAATTCTTCTGTATAACCTAATCCAAAGGCAATTTAGATTATCTAATTATCTTTAATTATATATTTTTAACATATTCATTTCGGGAGTAGAAACTTCTAAATTATGATTATCTTTAAGGAAAGGTGTTTTGATTTAAAATTTTTTGAGGAATTTTCCTTGTCTTCACCAAATTGAACTTTAGGGTGTTACAAAAAGCGGGTGCGATATGAAGATACAACCCGAAGACGATATAGATGAACGCCGAAGTTATGGCTAAAAGAGCTTCGGCTTGGTATGACTGCAAAGATAAAGGACGAAACCGACCTAAGGGGAAAAGACTACTTAGTCCTTAATATCTTGCATTACGATTAAGAGTAGATGTCGAGTGTATGAATGTAATCTTGTCCGGGCTGCGTCCCGTGCCTATAAATAGATAAACAGTAACCTCGTACTGTTCATGCTGAATTGTAATCTCTTTCCCACATCATCTTTGCATCCTCATCTTCTGGAGAACCAAAGGTACAATTGTATTATAATACCATTGCTGTTGGTTCTTATTTATTTATGAGTATGAATATAAATAAATTGTAAGGATTTAACCATTGCCTACATTCTTTAATTTACTTTCGTATCCTTATTTATATTCGTACTTATATGCTGAAAAGATGAAGGTATGTCCTTCATGACCTTCGTCTGAACATCATTATACCCAACGGGATATAATGCTTCGAAGGGCGAAGGTTTTTAACCATTGACAATTGTGTTGCCTTGTTTTAATTCGTAGCATTTGAGAACAAGTGACCAATAGGTAGTAAGGGTATTCTAGCCCCTTCAATCCACTCTATTCTTTTAACTCCCCAAAGAGAATTTTAATCCCTCTGGATGTGCAGGCCGACCAGCACAAAAAGTGTGTGAATACATCTAAGTGTGCAAAGTCGTCCTAGAGACGTAGAAACCCAAGCAAAAGTCGCTCAAGGGTGTAGCCGGATCAACATAAAAAGTGTGCGAACACACCTAAGGGTGCGAAATCATCCTAGAGACACAAAAAAATCCAAGCAAAAGTTGTCCAAGGGTGCAGCCGAATCAGCACAAAAAAGTATGCAAGAACCCCTAAAATCACGAAGTCAACTCATAAACGCAAAATTCCACGCATAAAATGCCTAAGGGTGCAGCTGCACCGACACGAAATTGTGTAAGGACATCCAAAGTTCCAAACGCAATATACAATAACACAGTCGAACTCAGCAGACATGCAAAAAAGAACGCAGTCATCATTCGACATGCGGGGCGAGGGCATTTCGCATCCAATTTGCCGATCGACGACTACATGCACAAAAGAAAACTGAAGGGGTATCATACTTACTTTACAAAACCAACTTGTCATAGGGGGCTACAAGACTGTCAGGAGCCTAGCCGTTAGCGCCCGGCTTTAGTACCATCTCGCTAGCCGGAGGGGGCCGTGGTGAGCTTATAAGTGAGATTTCCCCTCCTCTCACAGCCCGGGTTTTGAGAGCGAGTGAAGGGGCTCGCTTGTGTTAGCCCACGAGCGCCGGGAAACGCCCAAAGGTGTAGCGTTGAGTGGGCTAGGCCGGGAAGGTCGCTGACAATTGGTATCAGAGGCAGACAGTCGCCATACCACCCGAAAAGGGGGATGGGATGTCAGGAGCCTAGCCGTTAGCGCCCGGCTTTAGTACCACCTCGCTAGCCGGAGGGGGCCGTGGTGAGCTTATAAGTGAGATTTCCCCTCCTCTCACAGCCCGGGTTTTGAGAGCGAGTGAAGGGGCTCGCTTGTGTTAGCCCACGAGCGCCGGGAAACGCCCAAAGGTGTAGCGTTGAGTGGGCTAGGCCGGGAAGGTCGCTGACAAAGACTCCTCATTCGGAATGAGACTATGCTCCCGGTAATTATATAACATCAGCTCTAGTGCCTCGCCCACAAAGAGCCTCCTGATCTCCGACTCCTCCACACGACAAAGTTCCGGAATCCTGCTTAGAGCCCCTGTCAACACATTGGCATGAGGACCCATATCTAACTCAGTCGTCCCTCCTTGGCCACCTCACAAGGGGACCATACCCCGAGACCCTTGAAACAGGCCCTCCCCGGCCCCTATGTTACCGCCTACGACCACCCCCATGGCCACGCGTAGACGCATCGGCATAAAGATCCCTTCGTTTTGGAACACCAACGTGCAGCCTATTTCTCCTGCCCGAAGCAGCCACATGCTCCATCGAAGGCTCCCCGCTGGCATTAGCTGCGAGCGCAGAAGCAACGTCTAAAGGAACAAAAAATCCAAGCCCTCCTCAGAGGACTCATCGTCCATCTTCGCGAAGAAATCCAAACACTCTTCGCTCTCCGACAACTCCTAATCAAATAAAAGGGCTTGATCGCTGCAAGACGAGGGGCTCTAGCAGCATAGAGGCGTAACACACTTGGCAGCCTCAACGATAGCTTTCCCCTTGTTCGGGAAACCAAAATTTCTCGCATAGGCCCGATCATCGGAACCTGTGCATGCATCAAGTCATTGTCAGTGCACACCTTGACACAAACCCCTCCCAAGAAAAAACTATTCAACCCATTACATCTATGCATCGATAGAGCGACACGAAGTCTCCACAACACTGGCTCACCAGACGCATCTGCTGCCCTCTAAGACTCTTCGAACACGACCATCTTAACACCGGCACCATCTAACATGGCCAACGAGTCCTCCAAGCCATCCAGGTCTTTGACCTCCTCATTCCTCCACGTCTGGTGCAGAAAACAAACACGTCGGAGTCTTAAACACACAACCACAACATCCATCCACCAAAAAAAGCATAATTACCTAATCCATCACTCGGTCGACCCTCTCTCTAACCATGGAGTGACCGTGCGGACCCCACATCTAGTCAAATAGTGCACCACCAGAATGCTTCGAGGGCGCGTCCTCAACATGAAAATCCTCCTGGTCAAAGTCGTGGTCACTCTGCTCAAAAATATCGAAATGACGGCAGCCTTCGCGGGACAGGGAGTTGGCGGCACCCTCAACAAATGTGAGTTTTGGATAGATCAAGTGCTTTTCTTGGCCATATCATCTCTAACAAAGGGATTGATGTTGATCCCAATAAGGTGTAGGGTATACTTAATTTCAAACCACATCAGAATGTTAGAGACATTTGGAGCTTTATAGGAATGGCTGACTACTGAAAGTTCTATGAAGGGTTCTCAAAATTGGCCAAACCTAAGACTAAGCTCTTATAAAAGGATTTTAAGTTTGTCTGGACAGACAAATGCCAAAAGTCATTCGAGGAGTTGAAGAAACAACTTATGACAACCCCAATTCTAGTCTTACCAGACCATCAAAAGTTGTTCTCCATATAATGCGATGCATCGCATCTAGGATTGGGTTGTGTGTTAATGAAGGAGGAAAAGGTGTTTGCTTACTCGTCAAGGCAGTTACGTCAGCATGAGCAACATTACCCAACATGCGACCTAGAGCTGGCCACAGTTGTCCATGCTCTGAAGATAAGGAGGCACTATCTCTTTGGGCACAAGTGCGACATCTACATGGACCATAAAAGCCTAACGTATACCATCACCCAAACAGAAATCAACATGAGGCAATGGAGATTGATAGATTTAATTAAGGACTACGACTTGTACGTGCATTATCACCTCAGGAAGGCTAATGTAGTGGCAGATGCACTAAGCCAGAAGAGTCAGGTCAACATGCTAGTGTGGCATAAAATGCCATCTGAGTTGAGAAAGGAATTCGATCGGTTAAGGTTGGGTTTCAAATACCACATGAAAGAAGTTACCTTAGCAATGGAACCCACCCTAGAATAAAGTATCCAAAAGGGTCAACCCAAGGATGGAAATACACTCAAAATAAATGAGTTGATGTACACTGAGGAGGCCCTAGGATTCCACGAAGGTGGGTCTAGAACCTTGTTGTATGGAGACAGGATATTCGAGAGCTTATACTCAAAGAGGCACATGAGACCGCCTACTCCATCCATTCCGGTAGTGCAAAGATGTAGCAAGATCTCAAGAAGAGATTTTGGTGGTATAGGATGAAGAGGGAGACAGCAGAATACATAGTTGTCTATGATGTGTGCCAAAGGGTCAAGACTGACCAAGAAAGAGTGCAAACTTCACCAACATGTTCATCTAGAATTTTCTGTAAAATTTTGAAGTGATTTAGAGTTCATTTGATTTGAATCCAAAAATCAAACTTAAGTTCAATTCTAGAAAAAGAAAAAGAATAAAAAAGTGCTCGAGTTGTCCCAAAACAGTTTTTGGCCTAGGACCTGCTCTCATGCCCATATCTCTCTGAGAGGCAGGCCCCACCTATCGACGCTTGCCAGTGCCCGTGCTCACTCCCACACTCGCTCGCTGACAAACAGACCCCTACTGTAAGTACCTCACCTACCCACACGAACGTGTTACCGAGATATCATCCCCAACCTCATATGTGTTCCTCATTGTTCACCAGTGGGCATCTCGTCGTGGATCTCGTGCCCATAGAGCCTGACTAGCCTTCCCACCCTCATTAGTAGTTAGCTGGGATCATGTGGAGCATTACCAACCCCTTTACTCGCTCGATCTTCTTCTTAATGGCGCCAATAATGCCTAAGAGAATTTCGGCTGTCACCGGCAATATTCTCCCAAATTGAGCACGCCAGGTGTTGGTCTCTTATTTTCAATTGATGTGAATTGAAAACAAGGCAACACAATGTTAAACACTAAGGACCTTCGTCTCAAGAGGCATTATCTTTCTCAGAGATAATAGTCCTTGGACGAAGGTATTAATGATTATTCAATTTCACTTTCAAACAACCTTCTTTTGAAAGTTGTTTAGAAGTGACAATTTATAACAGAACGAAGACATTAGTAAATGAGAAATGAATAATAGAGGATGAAACATCTGCTTTTTTCATGTTTATATCCTTTGAATAATACAACAACAAGAGATTATATTTGTACCTTCGGCTCCGCACGAAGGAAATACAAGGATGACCTTTGGAAACTGAGTAATCAAGATTGCACTTTGGCTCTCTCTAATAACCCTCTCCAATGATCCCGTGAACAGTATGGGGTACTGTTCATCTATTTATCGACCTTGGACACAGTCCTAGCGAAATTACAATTGTGCCCTTGGTTTCTATACATTTGTTCGAATGCAAATACTAAGGATAAAGTCGTCCTTCTACTCTTGACTTGGCATGTCACAATACCTTTGGAATCAACTAAAGCCGAAGCTATGGTCATGATGATTGTCGAAGCTTTACAACGTCCTTTGTATTCCTCGCTTCGTTATTTTACCTTCGACATTTCGTCCTGTACTACACTCTGTAAGATGATTTAAAATAGTTAATTTGTTTAAGGTCCTTAGGCAGAAATAGACCCCAACACCAGGCTATAAATCAGACTCCTCCATACTCCCTACTCACCTCACCCTAAGCCTTTAGCCATAGGAACTTCCTAGCCCTGCCACTAGTGCTTTTGTTGCTAATCCGAGCTTCAAGGGAGTGTTCTACCGTCACTAGAGCACCGCCACTCCCATCTTAGACACCATGAGATTCATTAGCGTTCGGGACATCAGCAATGCATTTCAGCGTGAACTCCACTGTTTCGTATCACTTCAGCCAAGGTGGATCGAGATTCTCCACGCTGCCTTGCTATAGTAGAGCATCGTCGGTCCCATGCCACCTCTCTCTATGCCGCCAGGAGCATCGCCAGAGGGTAAGGAAACTCATGTGCCACTCCATATTCTCAATCAAACCCTATGTTTTGATTTATTCCTCGTTGTAGTTACTCAGGGCCACCGTGAGTAACCTTATCGTTATTTGTGCCCTCTCAGTTGCTCCCTCACCCCAACCATGCTCATTGAGTATGTCATAGTTGTCATGGTTTGGTGGCAACCCATAGCCCTAGTCAAACCCCACAATGGTCGATCTAGCCTTGCTAGCAATCTCACCATCGTGGAGGCCTACACCGTCGTCTGTTCCGCCACCTGCACACCGCCCCTCTTAATACTAATCGACCACATGTAATTGAAAGGGAAATGGCCTCAACCATTTCCTATAATCGATTTTGGTGTTTGACGACCATCACAAACCTTATGGACTAACTAGTTTGCCTAGTTGATCTTTTCTCAGGTGCATAAAGTTCACATTCACATATAAGCAAAATGACCCTTGGGGCAATTCTATAAGTATGGAGCAAAACAGATTTGCACCAACCAGAGGCGCACCGGGCTGTCCGGTGTGCACCGGACTGTCCGGTGCCCAGGCTGGCGCGCTCAGCGAACTGGCCGCTCTCGGGAAAACACAGTGCTCCTCGGCTAAAAATCACTGAACTATCCGATGAGCCCACAAGAAACGGTCATCTTTGCCAACGGTCGACTGCCACGTGACTGCTACGGGTTTAGAACGTTAGAAACTCAGAGACAGTTTGCGACGTCAGGTCACACCGGACTGATCGATGTGCCACCGGACTGTTCGATGCACCACAAGAACAGGCGAATTCAACGGTCAACTGCTTCAAACCCTAACAGTCGGCTGACGTGGCGTGCACCGGACAATGAACAATGCAGTGTCCGGTGCGCACCGGACTGTCCGGTGTGCCCGTCGACATAGAACACAGCCAACGGCTAGAATAGTGGTTGGGGCTATAAATACCCCCCAACCACCACCATTCAAGACATCCAAGCTTTCCACTCTCAACACTCAATACAAGAGGAAAAGATACATTCCAAAGACACATTCAAAGCTTCCACGCCACCTCTCTCTATGCTACCAGGAGCATCGCTAGAGGGTAAGGAAACTCATGTGCCACTCCACATTCTCAATCAAACCTATGTTTTGATATATTCCTCGTTGTAGTTACTCAGGGCCACCGTGAGTAACCTTATCGTTATTTATGCCCTCTCGGTTGCTCCCTCACCCCAACCATGCTCATTGAGTATGTCATAGTTGTCATGGTTTGGTGGCAACCCATAGCCCTAGTCAAACCCCATAATGGTCGGTCTAACCTTGCCAGCAAACTCACCGTCGCGGAGGTCGACACCGTCGTCTGTTTCGCCACCTGCACACCGCCCCTCTTAATACTAATCGACCACATGTAATTGAAAGGGAAATGGCCTCAATCATTTCCTATAATCAATTTTGGTGTTTGACGACCATCACAAACTTTATGGACTAACTAGTTTGCCTAGTTGATCTTTTCTTAGGTGCATAAAGTTCACATTCACATATAAGGAAAATGACCCTTGCACTACACCAAAATAAGCAATTTCTGAGAGACCAATAACTTCCTACGGGTTTTTTTCAAAACCGTATGACATAAATAATTTTCCGAGAGGCGACTAGGGCCTCTCGGAAGTTGCCTTAACTTCCGACGGCTTGCCATTGACCTCTCAGAAGTTGCCTTAACTTCCGACGGCTTGCCTAGGGCCTCTCGAAAGTTGCCTTAACTTCCGACGGCTTGCCGTTGGCCTCTCAGAAGTTGCCTTAACTTCCGACCGCTTGCCTTTGGCCTCTCGGAAGTTGTTTATTCATGTGTTGACCGGTCGCGGTAGGCCTTAACTTCCGACGGCTTGCCTTTGGCCTCTAGAAAGTTAGCCTTTGTTGGCTAATGGCGCGTGCGCCCGTCTCTGTCGGTCACCTAGTTTCCATTGTAGGCTAACAGCCAGCACCACCGGTCCGCCCCCGCCGCTCGCTGGACCGGCCCGCCCCCGCCGGCTGCTCGCCTGCCCCGCGCCCGCCTGCTGCTCGCCTGCCACGCCACCGCCGGCTGCTCGGCCACCCCGTCGCCGCCGGCTACTCGCCCGGCCTCCCGTGTCTCCTGCTCACCCGCCCGGCTCCGCCAACCGCCGCGGCACGTGTGGCAGCCTTCGCCGGTCCGCCCCACCCGCTGCTCGCACGGCCCGGCTCCGCCAGTCACCGTCGCCCGTCCTCTCTGGCTAGCCCGGCCTCGCTCCAACACAGCTCGTTCAGACCCCGAGCGCCGCACGCAGCGTCGTTGCCCCAACGCCGTCGCGTCACCGTTTCGTCGCTTCAGGTAACTTTCCGAGTGTTTGTAATTTATGTTTTTGTTAAATATACTAACTTCCGAGAGTTAACTGATTTTAAACCGTAGTTAGTTATGTCATTTAGGCTAATCAACTTGAGAAGCTAACTGGTGCGTATAATTTAATTATGTTAGCATCTTGTTTGTTACAGATTAGTAATATTTTCGCAAAATTGTCGCAATGTTGCGGAACTTATGTGTCATAAATCGTTGCTATAGCGGTCTCTTATGGGTGAATCACATGTTCTACTATTTTAGCATCAAATATGGTGGGTGAGGACCATCGATGGATGTATGAAGGTTGGCGTATGAATGATCCCTCAGCAGAGTGGATAAGAAAGACATGATTTTATTGCTCGTGCTTTTACTTTGTCAAGAACTGGCACAGATGTGCGGTGTCCATGTAGTATGTGTCATATTTATAGATGTCAAGACAAGAGAACTCTGTCGGGACACCTTTGCAAATATGGCTACATGCCTGACTATGAAGTCTGGGTGTATCACGGCAAGGAGTTTCCCCGTGAAAATGCATCGGAAGCCCACAACAATGACGACCTGGAATACGATAGAATGGATGAGATGCTTGAAGATTTAAGGGGGGATCCTGATTTAGGGTTTCCACCAAATCCTGAGGAGCCGCCTCCTCCAGAGGTTAAAAAGTTCTTCAACCTTCTTAAGGCTGCAGAAGAGCCGTTGCACGAACACACAACAGTTTCCATCCTTGTTTTCATGACTCGACTTATGGCTATTAAGTCTAAGTTTATGTTCTCGAACAATTGTTACAACGAGCTCTTGAGCTTAATCAGCGAAGTGTTTCCACCAAATCATAAGATACCGAAAGACGTGTATCAGTGCAGGAAACTGCTCTCTGGTCTAGGTATGGACTATAAGAAAATCAATGTTTATCCAGATAATTGTATGTTGTTCTGGAAGGATCATGAGAATGATAGTAAGTGTATAAAGTGTGGCAAGTCGAGATATGTAGAGGTTAAAAACGATGATGGTGAAATGGTCACATCAACTGTAGCCCAAAAGCAACTTCTTTATATGCCTCTTGCGCCTCATGTTAAGCGTTTGTTTCTTTCGAGGAACACAACTAGGCACATGAGATGGCATAAAGAACGTGAACGAGTGGACACTCATGTGATGACACACCCGTCTAACAGTGATGCGTGGAAGGCTCTAGATGACTTTGATCCAAAATTTGCTAGTGAAGCGAGAAATATTCGAATTGGGTTGGCGACAGATGGTTTTACATCATTCAATACGAACGCGGCATCATATTCTTGTTGGCCTGTACTTGTTATTCCATACAACCTTCCACCTCATCTGTGCATGAAATATGATTACATGTTTCTTTCCCTAATTATTCTTGGTCCAGACCATCTTGGGAAGGGTTGAATGTGATGATGCAACCCTTGATCGATGATCTCAAAAAGTTATGGAAAGGAGTCGAAGCATACGATTGCTACAAAAACGAGATATTCACACTTTGAGTTGCGTATTTGTGGTCTATTCATGATTTCATGGCATACAGTTTATTTGCTAGATGGAGCTGCCATGGAACTCTAACATGTCCAATATGTGGCAAGGTTACAGATTGTTTCCGCCTTGAATTTGGAGGAAAGATCTGTTACTTTGACTGCCACAGATGCTTCTTGCCCCAAAAACACCCATATAGGTTCGAGGTTAACACCTTTAAGAAGGGCACTATCATGACAAAGGGACCGCCCAGGCGACTGAGCGGAATAGAGATTGAGGCTATGCTTAATAATTTAAAAGAGAATGAAAGTGGTGATGGATACATAGGTTTTGGAACCGAGCATAACTGGACACATAAATGTGGTTTATGGGAACTCCCTTATGTTAAGGCATTGATTCTGATGCATAACATTGATGTCATGCATCAGGAACGTAATGTTGGTGAAAGCATTCTAAGTACTTGCATGAATCTAGGCGACAAAACAAAAGACAATATAAAGGCCAGAAAGGACTTAGCAAAACTTTGTAACCGACCAACCCAGGAACTCGACGAAAATGGAAAAAAGCCACGTGCTCAATTTTGTCTAAAACCTAAATAGAAGAAAGAAGTAATGGAATGGTTGAAAAATTTGAAATTCCCAGATGGTTATGCGGCCGGGTTTAGGAGAGCTGTGAACTTAAAGACAAATAAAATAACTAGATTGAAGAGGCATGATTATCATATAATGATGGAAAGGCTCCTCCCTATAATGTTCCGTGGGTACTTGAAAGTCAATATCTGGAAGGCGTTAGCTGAGTTAAGCTAATTTTATAGGCAACTTTGTGCTAAAGAAATAAACAAAGATGTGATGGAGAAGTTGGAGACAGAAATTCCTGTCCTTATATGCAAGTTGGAAAAAATATCCCCCCAGGATTCTTCAAACCAATGCAACATCTACTTGTCCACCTTCCATATGAAGCTAAGGTTGGTGGTCCTATGCAATACAGGTGGATGTACCATATTGAAAGGGCATTAAAGAAGCTTAGTTCAATGGTTGGTAACAAAGGAAGAGTTGAAGGGTGTATAGCTGAAGAATTCAAAAATCTTAAGGTGGTTTTTTTAAATGTGATTGGTTTGATCCCAATCAAGGGACTGTACAAAACCAATTTGGCATGGTAGAAGTCAAACATGAGCTCAAAACAAGTGCATGTAGCAAATTTGTTCTTGCTCACCAAGTTGACCAGGTGTACTACATACCGTATCCATCTAGAAAGCTAGAAGCCACATGGGTAGTGTACAAAGTTAATCCTCGTGAACAGTTACACACCAAGGGTGAATGGTTCGAGGCGGAATTTGAAGAAATTTACCAAGAAGATGAACTTTTGACCAATTTTAATGTAGATACTGAGGGTTTGCCAGAATCATTAGTGGGAGATCCTGAAGATGTAGTAAGTCCCAAAAAACGGAAACGGAAGTCAAAGAAGAAAACATCGAATCGAAGAAAACAATTTGATCCTGATTTTGAATAAGACTAAAAAGTAATTATATATTTATTCTTCATTTCAATACATTATGTTAATTTATGTTCATTTACATTATGTTCATCTCAATACATTATGTTCATTTATATTATGCTCATTTACTAATTTGATTTTGTCTTAATAACAGGATGTCTAAAAAGGTCAAGCAGCTCGCTAAGGGACTAGCGAGGAGAGCCTCCATTTTTGGGAGAAAGGAGGACTTAGTGTTCCAGGGCACTAGTTCAAGCTCGAGCAAGCGTAGAGCATTGTTGGAGCATGTTCCAGAGTTGTAGGGTCAGGCAGTTGGCGTACAGAGGAATGAGGTAACCAATATATTTGTTTTGTAATGTAATATTTGTATGAGTTCGAATAACTAAATTATTAATTTTGTTCTGTAGGATGATCCTGAAGATGAGGTAGAGACAGAGGAGTGGAGACAAGTGGAAGATATTGAGGATGTCCAGGGGTAGGGAGGCGGAGACAGGGTGGGGTGAATGGCCCAATGATGCAAGTGGGTGGCCAGGAGATGGAGGGTCGGGAGTTGGGGCAGCTAGTGGGTCAAGGGAAGGGGAAGCTGGTGTGTCAGGAGGAGGTTCTGGAAGCAGGGGAGTTGGAGGGTCTTCACGGGTCCGGAAGCCGCGGAAGACTAGTTGGGTCCCCCCTCCTAAAGAACCAGTTAACAAGGTTGAGATAATACCGACTGGAGATGGGTAAGAGCATCTTTGCTTTGTTCTTATGTCTTACACATTGAGGATAAACAATTATTTTTTGAATTTGACAATTGTGCTTGTGTTGTTAGGGCTTGGGTGGATAGTAGTTTCACTGGAAGATCATGTAAGGCAAGTAAATAAAGTGTTGGGCAATATCTGTCATATGAGATGGCCTGGATTGGTGATTGAGGATGGTATTGAGGTCCCTGTCACAAGATGGGATCAATACACCTTGCGGTTAACGTGCAACATGGGAATGCGCAAGGTGCAGTTTGGCACGACTTCTGGGTATGTTTATCTATCTTCTTGTCAAGTTATCAGCTCAATGATTGATTCATATTATGGATTCTTGACTATGTTTCTTTTTTCAGAAACATTATAAGTTGCCTGATGGAGATACTCATACCGAGCATGCACACTCCGTGTTCCATAGGAACGCGACAGATGTTGTTGCGGATATGATGTACTATGTTTGAATCTAGGTGATTAATCAAGCTATGTTGAGTAGTGAAGGACAACGTGCAGCCAGTAAGAGCGAGGCGTCACACTATGGACTTTCTATGACTGATCAAGATTTTCTTCAGGTAATTGATGTTTTTGCTTACGTTGGAAAAATTTTCGTTCCTTGTATATGTTACAATTACTTGTAAATGAATTGTGTTTCCGTAGCATTCGATTCCATGGATAGCCGCCAATGATGCTGCTTGGCGTGCCTTATGCTGTTATTGGGCTTCGAATAATTTCAAGACAAAGTCTATACGACAAAGTTCCAATCGTGGAACCGAGTCGTATCACAAGTATGGAGGTGATGATCACTTTCGTTTGGCAAAACGAATGGTAAGTGCAATTTATTTCATTTTTTGTTGATTGTATATGACTTGATGTCATTTCTGATTATAATGTTTGTCAAATGTACGTACAGAAAGCTAGCAGTGGTGTAGTGCCCAGTGATGTTCAAATATACCTGAGGGGGCACATTGGACCAGATCCTGCAAACCCAGATGTGTTGTGTAGCCAAAAGGCAACAGATCATCTGATGAGTGTTTTGAAATGCTTGGTAGATTTTGTTCATATGAATTTTTGTATGTGCTCAGTGATGTAAGATTGCATTGTTCTTTTGTATGGAGGCTGCATATGGTGAGGCGATGTCTAGTCAGCATGGATCGGACTATGACTGGAGAACCGCACCTATTGATCCTCAGGTTGTGTATGCAAGTGGTGGAAAACCCCATGGAAGGTGTGGACTCTACATACCTTGTCTTGTTTCATCAGTTTAAGTATAATAGATTTATTTTGAATCTGTCGTGATGTTACTTGATTGAAGGTACTCGGTGTTCGATAACGTCATCGACTCGAGCCAGGTGATGGTTCAGAGGGGAGGTTCGTCGAGGTCTGCTGCTCGTAGCTGTGCAACAAGAATACTATGCTACTCAGTTTCAACAACAGCAAGCACTGATACAAGTAAGTTCAAAAAGATCTTTCATTTTAAGTTATGTATTGATTAAAACACTGACATTAATGTGTTTGGCAATTTGGTAGCAACTAGCACAAGCCCAAGGGATACAGGTTCTGATGGCCCCCCCACTCCACCTCCCATACATTTTCCTTGGCCTTCACCTCCACCTCCACCTACCGAACATTAGGTATACAAATTTATCATATTTACTTGTTATATTATGGTGTAACTCCATGAATATCATTTATATAGGTATATGAGACTCCTCCAGCTACCTTGCCGGCGCAGCAATAAGATGGCGGCTTAGACTTTGTCAATGCGCTCTTCGCCAGTGGAGGTAGCGAGCATCACTCTTCGCTATTTCCTGATGTTGATCGACAGTAGAGGGCTTCCATTCGATGTGTTTTGTGAGACTTAAAACTTTTGTGTCTTGTGAGACTATTGTGAATTGTTATGTCGAGGTGGATGTGACTTGTGAGACATTTTATGGATTGTTATGTCCATAACTTTGTGACTTTATGTATGCGATGATATTGTTGAAATGTTGTTATTATGTATGTGAGATGTTATATGTTACATGTTGTGTATTATGGCTGTTAAATATATTGTTATGTATGCAATGTGGTGAATTACCAAAAATAAATTACATTTTGGTGCTGGTCAATTTAACTTCCTAGAGGAACAGTAAAACGATAGGAAGTTAGGCTGCTACCTTCCTACAGGACTATTAAAATGGTAGGAAGTTAGCAATTTAACTTCCTAGGGGGCGCCAAAACGGTCGGAAGTTAGCTTCCTACGGCGTGAGTTCTGGATCGGACGGTGTTATCCCTTAACTTCCGAGAGGGTGCCGCCCTCTAGGAAGTTATCCATTAACTTCTGAGAGGCAAGCTCAGCTCTAGGAAGTTACCTAACTTCCGACCAAAATGTTCCGACGGGCTAACTTCCGACGGTGTTCGCTAACTTCCGACGGTTTTGATAACTTCCGAGAGTTTAGATCTAACTTCCTACGGTTTAGGCCCTAGGAAGTTAAGCATTTTGGTATAGTGTTGGGGAAATTTTATAAGTATGGAGCAAAAAGGATTTGCACCAGCTAGAGGTGCACCGGACTGGCATGCCTAGCGAACTGGCCGCTCTCGGGAAAACGTAGTGCTCCTCGGCTAAAAACCACCGAACTGTTCGGTGTGTCATCGAACTATCCGGTGAGCCCACTGTAAAAAACAGGTGACACCTAAGAGGGGGGGGGGGGTGAATTAGGACTTCTAAAACTTTTACTAAACAAGGCCACAAATCAATCCCTAGAGCAAAACCTATGCAAATAATCAAACTAGAATGTGCAAACTAGGTTTTATCTAAGTGTTGTTATCTCTACCGCAATGGCTAAGTTTTAATCTACACTATATAAGTATGAAGACAAGATTGAAACTTAAATGCTTAATATAAATGCGGAAGCTTAAAGAGCAAGGTAGAGAATGCAAACTCTCGTGGATGACGCCGGTATTTTTACCGATGTATTCGGAACCGCGCAAGGTCCCGACTAATCCTCGTTGGTGCCCCTACGCAAAGGGAAGCCCACGCGAGGGTCAAGCACCTCGGTCGAGTAACTCCGTAGAGAGCCCTGGGCCTTCTCCACGCGCAAGTGGTGCTCCGCTTCTGGCTCCTCTCGAACGCTCCCGCTGTCTCCACTATCGAGCTTCTGGCTGAAAACGCCATGGGCCTCGTTCCCTCCGGTACACGGTGGTGGCCGTGACACAAACACGGTTGTCACGGTCTCGCAAGGCTCTCGCCCCACTCAGTACAATTACAGTGGCTAGCGCAAGAGCCGAGGGGTTGTGTGGTTTTACAAAACTCACTCAACTAACTAGGGTTCACCTAGAGCAAGCGCTAAAGCGGTCTAACTAACCTAAGCACTTCGCAAAGCACCTACGCTAATTATCGAGTGATTCTATTAAGCCCTTGGGTGTTTGAGCTCTTGGAAATGTGCACTATATGCCTTGGTTTGGTTCTTGGGCTCCCACACATTGAAATGGGCGGTTGGGGGTGTATTTACAGCTCCCAACACAAAACTAGTCGTTGGAGGAAAGCTCCTGCTTTCTGTGGTGCACCGGACAGTCCGGTGGGATCACCGGACCGTCCGGTGCCCTGTCCGGTGCGCCTAGCCGTTGGATCTGTCAACGCAGGTGACCGTTGGTGCGTACGCTTTTTGCACCGAACAGTTCGGACGTTACACCGGATAGTCCGGTGGTCTTCCCTCCACGGTGCCACCTATAACTAGCCGTTAGGGCTACTGTTCCTGGTGCACCAGACAGTCCGGCGTGTGGCATCGGATAGTCCGCAGGCAACACTCCTTTCTTCTCTTGGACTTTACTTGATCTTTATAATGTCTTCTTTGGAGGTGTTGCTTTCCTCAATGTCTTGGTCCAAGTACTCTAGCATCCTGTGAACTACAAACATAAACACTAGCAAACACATTAGTTCACAGGTTGCGTTGATCATCAAACACCAAAATCTATTTAGCCAAATGGCCCGGGGTCCATTTTCCTTACAATCTCCCCCTTTTGGTGATTGATGACAACACAAAGAAAGCAAGCAAATATAACAAACATTTGAGTGAAAATATGCAATCTATTTGCTAGGATGCATGTTTGTCCCCACAATGTGATATTGTGGACTTAAGCCTCCACCTAACTCCATAATTCACTTACTTCCTATTTTAGACCAAAGAACCAAAACCACTTGAAGAAATAAAATTTTAAATTGGTGGTGTTTGGTGTTTGATATAGTTTTCATTGCTTTGGTCCCTAAACTTCTCCCCCTTTGGCATCAACCACCGAAAAGGAAGACATTAAAAGCATATAGGAAGCAAATAGGACTTGCCCACATAATGGATTTGTCAATTGATACCAATTTTAGGATACCAATTGAAACACCAAATTATTATTCCCCCTAAATGAGTGTTCTCTCTAGAAAGAAATTTCTCCCCCTTTTTAGAGACGAAGAAATACTCCCCCTGACAGAGATTTCCTACTTAGGAAAAAGCATGTGAGAAATAGAGGTGCAAGACATGATTTGATTAGACTAACTTCCTTATGCGTAGGTAACAAAATATGATTTAACCATTTATGCATGTATAGCAACATGGAAGTATAAGATATGAAATACAGTCTAACCAAATGCTAGAGAAGACATGTAAGTAATACTAAATGTAGTCTCAAAGATACCAATTGAAAGTCAATTGTGGACCAATTGAAGACCAATGGTAGACTGGTGAGACAAAGAATTCTTGTAGATTTGTAGTGGAAGCGTGTTGTCTTTCTGAGAGCACCTAGAGGGAGGGGGTGAATAGGTGATCCTATAAAAATCAAAAACTAATAGCCACAAAGCAATCACAAGAGACACGCGATTTTTATCTCATGGTTCGGCCAAGTGAAACTTGCCTACTTCCACGTTGTGGCGTCCCAATGGACGAGGGTTGCACTCAACCCCTTTCAAGTGATCCAATGATCAACTTGAATACCACGACTTTCTTCCTTAGTCTTTTCTTCCGTTTGCAAGGAATCTCCACAACTTAGAGCCTCTCGCCCTTACAATGATGATCACAAAAGAAGCACAGAAGTAAGGGAGGGGAGAGCAACACACACAAGACTCAAATCACAGCACAATCACGCACACAAGTCACAACTCGAGCTCAAAACACAACACACGGAGTTCTCAACTCAAATGGAGCTCAAGTCACTATCTCAAAGAATCAAATGCACGATGTTGGAGTCTTGGAGTCTTAGAATGTTTCTTGTAAGCTTGGGTAACTCCTCCATACGCCTAGGGGTCCCTTTTATAGCCCCAAGGCAGCTAGGAGCCGTTGGAGGCCAACAAGGAAGGCTATCCTTGCCTTCTGTCGGGTGGCGCACCGGACAGTCCGGTGCGCCACCGGACAGTCAATGTAGACGGTCCAGTGCATATCTCTTTCCTATTCTGGCGCAGACGACCGTTGCAGATTCATGGCAGTTGGCGCACCGGACACTGTCCGGTACACACCGGACAGTCTGGTGCCCCCTGCCGACCGTTGGCGCGGGCCACGCGTCGCCCGCGGATTGCGCGGCCGACCGTTACGCTGGCGATCGTTGGCTCACCGGACCGTCCGGTGCACCTCCAGACAGTCCGGTGAAATATAGCCGTACGCCGCCAATTTTTCCGGAGAGTGGCCTATTCACTGGAGGCTGGCCTGGCGCACCGGACAGTCCGGTGTGCCAAGCCGAGCAGGACTTTGGCTGTACCAAGCCAAGTCTTTTGCATTTCTTCTCTTCTTTTCTCTATTTCTAGCACTTAGACAATATATGTTAGTACTCAAAACAATGTACTAAGTCTAGAAACATACCTTGTTACATGATTTGCACTTCTTGCTTGTTTGGCACATAATCAACTCACTTAATATGTGTTGGACACTTAATCACCAAAACATTATAGAAATGGCCCAAAGGCACATTTCCCTTTCAATCTCCCCTTTTTGGTGATTTATGCCAACACATCAAAAAGCAACACAAATAAGTGCAACATCGATGCAAATAAGGACCAAATTGTTTTTGACTCTAATTTGGCATATTTGGATCATTCTTTGCCACCACTTGGTTTGTTTTTGCAAATCAAATTCATTTTTCTATCTCTAAGTCAAACTCACTTGTTTGGGCACAAAGAGAGATGTTCCAATGGAAAAAATTATCAAGAGCCAAAAACTCCCCCTTTTCCCATAATCATAAATTCTCCCCCACAAGAGACCAAATTTTGCAATAAGAGTATTTTGGACAAATCAAAAATTCTAACTCTACTATTTTCAAAATTCTCAAGTGGTAGCTGATCCATTTGCTTTGGCCTTAATTTCTCCCCCTTTGGCATTAAGCACCAAAACGGGATCATTTTTGGCCCTTTAACCCCATTGTCTCACTAAAAATGTCAATTAATAGCAAAAAGGCAATAAGAGCATAGATATGAACTTGGAAGTAAATACACCAATACCGGAGTGCAGTGGAAGTCTTTGCAACGTCTAAGTCCATTTTCCCTTTCAATGCACCTTTGAGACTACATCGAGAATACTCAAACACAAAGGTTAGTCTCAAAGGGTCAAGTTGTAGCACATCTCCCCCTAAATATGTGCATCATTCACACAAGGACTTGTGAGGTCCGGGGATCCCTTGTACAACTTGAGCACCATAAATAAGCAAAGAATTACATAAATGCATAAGTAACATGATCAAAGGCATAGAACACATGTATGCTATAGATCAATCCAAGTTACACGAATCTAAGACATTTAGCTCACTACGCAACCTGCAAAACCTTTTCTCATCTAAAGGCTTGGTAAAGATATCAGCTAGCTGGTTCTCGGTGTTAATATGGTACACCTTGATATCTCCCTTTTGCTGGTGGTCTCTCAGGAAGTGATGTCGGATGTCTATGTGCTTAGTGCAGCTGTGTTCAACAGGATTATCCGCCATGCGGATTGCACTCTCATTGTCACATAGGAGTGGGACTTTGCTCAGATTGTAGCCAAAGTCCCAGAGGGTTTGCCTCGTCCAAAGTAGTTGCACACAACACTGTCCTGCGGCAACGTACTCGGCCTCAGCGGTGGATAGGGCAATTGATGTTTGTTTCTTTGAGCTCCAGGACACCAGGGACCTTCCTAGAAATTGGCACGTCCCCGATGTGCTCTTCCTATCAACCTTGCACCTGACATAATCGGAGTCTGAATATCCAATCAAGTCAAAGTAGACCCCATTAGATACCAGATCCCGAAGCAAGGCATAGCAACTAAATACCTAAGAATTCTCTTAACGGCCACAAGGTGACATTCCTTGGGGTCGGATTGAAATCTAGCACACATGCATACGCTAAGCATAATATCCGGTCTACTAGCACATGAATAAAGTAATGATCCTATCATAGACCGGTATGCCTTTTGATCAACGGACTTACCTCCTTTGTTGAGGTCTACATGTCCGTCGGTTCCCATTGGTGTCTTCGCGGGCTTGGTGTCCTTCATCCCAAACCTCTTGAGAAGATCTTGAGTGTACTTCGTTTGGGAGAGGAAGGTGCCGTCCTTGAGTTGTCTCACTTGGAACCCAAGGAAATAGTTCAACTCGCCCATCATTGACATCTCAAACTTTTGAGTCATCACCCTGCTAAACTCCTCACAAGACTTTTGGTTAGTAGAACCAAAGATTATGTCATCGACATAAATTTAGCACACAAAAAGGTCACCATCACAGGTCTTAGTGAAAAGAGTGGGATCGGCTTTCCCAACCTTGAAAGCATTAGCAATTAAGAAATCTCTAAGGCATTCATACCATGCTCTTGGGGCTTGCTTAAATCCATAGAGCGCCTTAGAGAGCTTAAAAATGTGGTTGGGATACCTGTCATCCTCAAAGCTAGGGGGTTGTTCCACATACACCTCCTCCTTGATTGGCCCGTTGAGGAAAGCGCTCTTCACATCCATTTGAAACAACCTGAAAGAGTGGTGAGCGGCATAAGCTAATAGAAAGCGAATAGACTCTAGCCTAGCCATAGGAGCAAAAGTCTCCTCGAAATCCAAACCTGCGACTTCGGCATAACCTTTTGCCACAAGTCGAGCCTTGTTTCTTGTCACCACCCCGTGCTCGTCTTGCTTATTGCGGAACACCCACTTGGTTCCCACAACATTTTGCTTTGGACGTGGCACCAGGCTCCAAACTTCATTCCTCTTGAAGTTGTTGAGCTCTTCCAGTATGGCCAACACCCAGTCCGGATCCTACAAGGCCTCTTCTACCCTGAAAGGCTCAATAGAAGAGACAAACGAGTAATGCTCACAAAAATTAGCTAGATGTGAGCGAGTTGTTACTCCCTTGCTTATGTCACCCAGTATCTGATCGACAGGGTGATGTCGTTGGATCGTCGCTCGGACTTGAGTTGGAGGAGCCCGTGGTGCTTCTTCCTCCATAACTTGTTCTTCTTGTGCTCCCCCTTGATCACACGCCTCTTCTTGAGGAACCTGTCCATCATCTTGAGTTGGGGGATGCACCATTGTTGAGGAAGAAGGCTGATCTTGCTCCAGTTGTTCCTGCGGTCGCACATCTCCAATCGCCATCGTGCGTATTGCGGCCGTTGGAACATCGTCTTCATCTACATCATCAAGATCAACTTGCTCTCTTGGAGAGCCATTAGTCTCATGAAATACAACGTCGCTAGAGACTTCAACCAAACCCGATGATTTGTTGAAGACTCTATACGCCCTTGTATTTGAGTCATACCCTTGTAAAAACCCTTCTACTGCCTTGGGAGCAAATTTAGAATTTCTACCTTTCTTCAGTAGAATGTAACATTTGCTCCCAAATACACGAAAGTATGAGACGTTGGGTTTGTTACCGGTAAGAAGTTCATACGAGGTCTTCTTGAGGAGGCGATGAAGGTAGAGCCGGTTTATGGCGTGGCAAGCTGTGTTCACAGCTTCCAACCAAAACCGCTCAGGCATCTTGAACTCTCCAAGCATTGTCCTCGCCATGTCGATAAGCGTCCTATTCTTCCTCTCTACCACACCATTTTGCTATGGTGTGTAGGGAGCGGAGAACTCGTGCTTGACGCCTTCCTCCTCAAGATACTCCTCCACTTGCAGATTCTTGAACTCGGACCCGTTGTCGCTTCTTATCTTTTTCACCTTGAGCTCAAATTCGTTTTGAGCCCTCCTTAGAAAGCTCTTTAGGGTCCCTTGGGTTTCTGTTTTATCCTGAAAAAGAACACCCAAGTGAAGCGGGAAAATCATCAACAATAACAAGACCATACTTACTTCCCCCGATGCTAAGGTAGGCAATGGGTCCGAAGAGGTCCATATGTAGTAGCTCCAGTGGTCTTGATGTTGTCATCACATTCTTGTTGTGATGAGTGCTTCCCACCTGTTTCCCTGCCTGAAAAGCTACACAAGGTCTATCTTTTTCGAAGCAGACATTGGTTAGTCCTAACACATGTTCTCCCTTTAGAAGTTTGTGAAGGTTCTTCATCCCAACATGTGCTAGACGGCGATGCCACAGCCAGCACATACTAGTCTTAGCTATTAAGCATGCATCTAGATCGGCCTCCTCTTTCGAAAAATCAACTAAGTAGAGTTTGCCGTCTAGTACACCCTTAAACGCTAATGAACCATCACTCCTAAAGACAGAAACATCAACATTAGTAAACAAACAATTGTAGCCCATGTGGCACAATTGACTTATAGACAGGAGATTATATCCAAGCGACTCTACTAGAAATACGTTTGAAATGGAGTGCTCATTGGTGATGGCTATCTTGCCCAACCCTTTGACTTTGCCCTGGTTCCCATCTCCAAAAATAATCGTATCCTGGGAATCCTTGTTCTTGACGTAGGAGGTGAACATCTTCTTCTTCCCGTCATGTGGTTTGTGCATCCGCTATCGATAATCCAGCTTGAGCCCCCGGATGCATAAACCTGCAAGGCAATTTACACTTGGGTTTTAGGTACCCAACTCTTGTTGGGTCCTACAAGGTTAGTCACAATAGCCTTTGGAACCCAAATACAAGTCTTGTCTCCCTTGCATTTGGATCCCAACTTTCTAGCAACTACTTTATCATTCTTACATAAGAGCGCAAATGAAGTATTGCAAGCATGGTAAATGGTAGAAGGCTTATTACATACTCTCCTAGGCACATGATGCATAACATGATTTTTCCTAGGCCTACTTCTACCGTGCACAAAAGTAGAGCTAGAGGCAATCATAGCATGTGAATTAAAGGCATCATGATCATAACTCCTATTATAATGAGCATTCTTAGAAAATTTTCTATCATTATAAATGAAAGCATGATTCCTTTGAGTACTACTAGCCATAGGGGCCTTCCCTTTCTCCTTGTTGGGAATGGGAGCCTTTTGGCTTGTTAAGTTCTTGGCTTCCTTTCGAAAGCCAAGTCCATCCTTAATTGAGGGGTGTCTACCAATGGTGTAGGCATCCCTAGCAAATTTTAACTTATCGAAATCAACCTTGCAAGTCTTAAGTTGAGCATTAAGACTTGCCACTTCATCATTTAATTTTGTAATAGATGCAAGATGCTTATCACAAGCATCAATATCAAAATCCTTACATCTATTGCAAATTACAACATGTTTTACACATGAACTAGATTTATTTGCTACCTCTAGCTTAGTATTTAAATCATCATTCAAAATTTTTAAACTAGAGATAGATTCATGGCAAGCATATAACTCGGAAGATAGCATTTCATTTCTCTTAGTTTCTAAAGCAAGAGATTTTTGCACACTAACAAACTTATCATGCTCCTCATATAAAATATCCTCTCGCTTCTCTAGCAATCTATCTTTTTCATTTAAAGCATCAATTAACTCATTGATTTTATCTACTTTAGCTCTATCTAAACCCTTAAATAAATCAGTATAATCTAATTCATCTTCACTAGAATCATCATCGCTTGAAGTAGTATATTTTGGGGTTTCTCGAACACATACCTTCTTTTCCTTGGCCATGAGGCAAGTGTGGCGTTCGTTGGGGAAGAGAGAAGACTTGTTGAAGCCCGAGGCTGCCAGTCCTTCATCGTCGGAGTTGGATGAAGAGCAGTCTGAGTCCCATTCTTTGCCAAGGTGCGCCTCGCCCTTCGCCTTCTTGTAAACCTTCTTCTTCTCCCTCTTCCCATGCTTTTCTTGTTCCTGGTCATTTTCATTATCGGGCCATTGTGCTATAAAATGACATGTCTTACCGCATTTGAAGCAGGAGCGCTTCCCCTTTGCTTTGTTCTTGTTGGGGTGCTCCTTGCGTCCTTTTAGAGCGGTCTTGAAGTGTTTAATGATTAGGGCCATCTCTTCTTCGTTTAGCCTGGCAGCTTCAACTTGTGCCACCTTGCTTGGTAGCGTCTCCCTGCTGCTTGTTGCTTTGAGGGCAACGGTTTGAGGCTCATGGAAGGGTAGTGGACCGTTTAGAGCATCGTCCACATATCGGGCCTCCTTCACCATCATGCGCACGCTCACAAACTTCCCAGGAATCTCCTCGGGCATCATCTTGGTGTACTTGGGATTCTCATGAATAAGGTTAACAAGATGGGGGGCAATTACCGTGAATGACCTTAGCATAAGTCGGACGACATCGTGGTCCGTCCATCTTGTGCTTCCATAGCTTCTAATCTTGTTAACCAGGGTCTTGAGCCTGTTGTATGTTTGTGTTGGCTCCTCTCCCCTGATCATTGCGAACCTTCCCAGCTCGCCTTCCACCAACTCCATTTTGGTGATCATGGTGGCGTCGTTCCCCTCATGAGATATCTTGAGGGTGTCCCAGATTTGCTTGGCGTTGTCCAAGCCTCTCACCTTGTTGTACTCATCTCTGCACAAAGATGCTAGCAAGACAGTGGTAGCTTGTGCATTCTTATGAATTTGCTCATTTATGAAAACGGGGTTGTCAGTATTATCAAAATGCATTCCGTTTTCAACAATCTCCCAAATACTAGGATGGAGAGAAAATAGGTGACTACGCATTTTGTGACTCCAAAATGAGTAGTCTTCTCCATCAAAGTGTGGAGGTTTCCCAAGTGGAATTGATAGTAAATGAGCATTAGAATTGAAAGGAATACGACAATAATCAAATGAAAAGTTTTGATTAACCAGTTTCTTTTTAGATGAGTCATCGTCATCGCCGTCTCTTGGTGAAGAAGAGGAGGCATCGCTGTCGTAGTAAATGATCTTCTTGATCCACATCTTCTTCTTCCCGTCCCTCTTCTTGTGACTCGATCCTGAGTCAGTGGGCTTGTCGTCCCTTGGCTCGTTGAAGAGGGACTCCTTCTCCTTATCGTTGACCACCATCCCCTTTCCCTTAGGATCCATCTCTTCAGGCGATTAGTCCCTTACGTGAAGAGAACGGCTCTGATACCAATTGAGAGCACCTAGAGGGGGGTGAATAGGTGATCCTGTAAAAATCAAAAACTAATAGCCACAAAACTTAGTTATAAGTGTTAGTGTGGCTAAGTGGCTTGAAGCGATCTCTTGCGAACACAAAGAAACAAAGAGAGAGCAATCACAAGAGACACGCGATTTTTATCCTATGGTTTGGCCAAGTGAAACTTGCCTACTTCCACGTTGTGGCGTCCCAATGGACGAGGGTTGCACTCAACCCCTTTCAAGTGATCCAATGATCAACTTGAATACCACGACTTTCTTCCTTAGTCTTTTCTCCCGTTTGCGAGGAATCTCCACAACTTAGAGCCTCTCGCCCTTACAATGATGATCACAAAAGAAGCACAGAAGTAAGGGAGGGGCGAGCAATGCACACAAGACTCAAATCACAGCACAATCACGCACACGAGTCACAACTCGAGCTCAAAACACAACGCACGGAGTTCTCAACTCAAATGGAGCTCAAGTCACTATCTCAAAGAATCAAATGCGCGAAGTTGGAGTCTTGGATCTTAAAATGTTTCTTGTAAGCTTGGGTAACTCCTCCATGCGCCTAGGGGTCCCTTTTATAGCCCCAAGGAAGCTAGGAGCCGTTGGAGGCCAACAAGGAAGGCTATCCTTGCCTTCTGTCGGGTGGCGCACCGAACAGTCTGGTGTGCCATCGGACAGTCACTATAGACGGTCCGGTGCAGATCTCTTTCCTATTCTGGTGCAGACGACCGTTGCAGATTCGTGGCAGTTGGCGCACCGGACACTGTCCAGTGCACACCGGACAGTCTGGTGCCCCTGCCGACCGTTGGCGCGGGCCACGCGTCGCCCGTGGATTGCGCGGCCGACCGTTGGCTCACCGGACAGTCCGCTGCACCACCGGACAGTCCGGTGAATTATAGTTGTACGCTGCCGATTTTCCCGAGAGTGGCCTGTTCACTGGAGGCTGGCCTGGCGCACCGGACACTGTCTGGTGCACCACCGGACAGTCCGGTGTGCCAAGCCGAGCAGGACTTTGGCTGTACCAAGCCAAGTCTTTTGCATTTCTTTTCTTCTCTTCTTTTCTCTGTTTCTAGCACTTAGATAATATATGTTAGTACTCAAAACAATGTACTAAGTCTAGAAACATACCTTGTTACATGATTTTCACTTCTTGCTTGTTTGGCACATAATCAACTCACTTAATATGTGTTGGACACTTAATCACCAAAACATTATAGAAATGGCCCAAAGGCACATTTCCCTTTCACTTTCTCCGGGGACTTCATTTTCCTTACAATGAGACTATTACATGAAATAGACTTGAAAACAGGTATTAGTCTCGAAGTCTTAGATTATAGAGTAATCTCCCCCTCAAAGTGTGCATACAAGTTTTGAATACTTGTAGGAGACATGCACTTTGATTTGATATCAATAGGGGCAGATTATCCATAATCCGTGCTTTGGCACATATAAGTTAAATGATACCAATTGTAGGATGTAAGATTTAAAGCATTAGTGTCATTTACTTAGGGATATCAAATAAGCTATGTGCCGTGCTGAAATAAACAGTTTAAACCATGTAGGTTTGCTCGTGAATGTGAATTGAAAACAAGCAATCCTACCATGTGATTTACCTAGTATGCATGCATTTAAACAAAAATAAATACCAAATGTAATACTAGGCATGAAAGGCAAAACTAGATACAAGAAAATAGATACGCATATCTAAAAATAAGGAATACAATAAATCTAGTTACCTTAGTCATGGGTGGGGAAATTTGGGTCCAAAATATTTACTAACCCACTTGGCAATAAACTTGATCCAATGCGATGTGTCCCATGATATACATCCCAACTCTGCTAAGTCTCCAAATTCCCCGCAGTCCTTCGCACTACTCACTTCCCTTCCGGGATCCAAACCTTCTTGGTGCTTTTCATGGTTGAAACTATTTCCTTTGGCACCCAGATGCGTTTGGCCCCCTTTCCTTTGTTGGCCTGCTTGTTGGCCTTGATTGCTTCACCTTTCCATTCTTTTTCTTCTTGATCAAGTATGGTGTAGCAGCCTTTTTGTCCACCTTTTTGATGTAGGTGCTGGAGATTTTGCTTGTTGGCTTTTGCTTGAGCTTTTGCCTTTGCTTATCCCCGGTTATCGCCTTGCATTAGAAAGATTTATGGCCTTCCATGTGGCATAGCCTACAAATCATGGTTTCTCCCTCCATAGGCTTGTTCACTCCCGTAGTGGTGTTATCCTATGGAGGACGGATTTGTTTGGCTTTGCCTTTCTTGTCATACAAAGCCTTGCCAAGGCGAGCCACTTCTTGCCTTAATTGCTTATTTTCCTTTGTAACCTTATCCGAACATGTTTCTACAACAATATTCTTAACAAGAACTTGGTTGCAGGGGTTAGAATCATCAATTAAATCAAAGCAAGAAGTAGAAGCATCTTTCTTAATAATTTCAGGAATTTCAATTAAAGATGCCCTTGGGGTGCCACCAATATTTTCTAGCTTAGTAGTTAGCTCATTATTGTGTATGCTAAGAATTTCCATTTCCCCTAGCAAATTTTCAAAAGTATCTTGGGAGCTAGCTAACTTAGCCTTAAGTTTTTCATTCTTTTTAATAAGGCTATCATCGGTAGCTATGGATGGAGCACTAGATTCTAATTGCTCAATTTTAGTTGATAGCTCACAATTCAAGTTTGCAAAAGCTTCAAATTTTTCTAGCAAACCTTTATAGTCATTTTGAGAGCTAATCAACTTATTTTTCAAAGTTTTAAGTTGAGCGTCTTGCTTAGTGCAAACATCCTAAAAAATTTAACGGCTTCCGCAAGCTCATCTACGGAGGGCTTTCCCTCACCTTCATCATCACTACTACTTTCATCACTAGAGGATGGAATACTCATTTTACCTCTTGCCATAAGTGTCGGGGACCATAATTAGGGGTACCCTCAAGACGCCTAATTCTCAGCTGGTAACCCCCATCAGCATAAAGCTGCAGAGGCCTGATGGGTTTGATTAAGTCAGGGATCAGTCCATACGAGTGACTTGATCACGCCACGCCCGAGCCTAGCCTCGGGCGAGGGCAGCCGACCCTAAGATGACTCCGTCTCGCCTGAGGCCTCCTCTTTCACGGCAGACGCATCTCCGGCTCGCCCGAGGCCCCGCCTTCGATAAGAAGAAACCCTGACTAAATCACCGCGCCAACCGACCCAGTCACCGGGGCGTTTAACGCAAAAGGTAAGACCGACGGGCGACCAGACTTCGCCAGAGGTGCCATAGGAGGCTCTGCCCGACCCAGGGCTCGGACTCGGGCTAAGGCCCCGGAAGACGGCGAACTCCGCTCCGCCCGACCCAGGGCTCGGACTCGGGCTAAGGCCCCGGAAGACGGCGAACTCCGCTCCGCCCGACCCAGGGCTCGGACTCCGCCTCGGCCTCTGCCAAACGACCTCCGCCTCGCCCGACCCAGGGCTCGGACTCTGCCTCTGTCTTGCAGGACGGACTCGACCTCGGCTTCGGAGGAACCTCCACGACGCCCGACCTAGGACACGAGACCGCCACGTCAAAAGGAAGCGTCATCATCACCCTGCCCTGAGCCGACTTGGGTTGCAGAGAACAAGACCGGCGTCCCATCTGGCCAGCTACGCCAGATAGGCAAATGATGGCGCCCCGCTAGACCATGACGACGGCGGCTCTCAGCTCCCTTACGAAAGCAGGAGGACGTCAGCAAGGGTCCAGCCACTCCGACAGCTGTCCCTCCGTCCGGCTCCGTTACTCCTCCAACAGCCACGACGCCACACCAACAGGGTGCCAAGATCTCTCCGGCTGCCACCTTGGCATGTACTTAGGGCGCTAGCTCTCCCTCGCTAGACACGTAGCACCTTGCTACACCCCCATCTTGTACACCTGGATCCTCTCCTTACGACTATAAAAGGAAGGACCAGGGCCTTCTTAGAGAAGGTTGGCCTTGCGGGGACGAAGGGCAGGGGCAGGCGCTCTCTCGGGGCCGCTCGCTTCCCCTCACCTCGCGCGGACGCTTGTAACCCCCTACTGCAAGCGCACCCGACCTGGGCGCGGGACGAACACGAAGGCCGCGGGAATTCTCCGACTCCCTCACGACCCGGCTCCGGCCACCGACCGCTCTCTCTGTTCCCCCCTTCGCGCTCGCCCACGCGCTCGACCCATCTGGGCTGGGGCACGCGGCACTCTCACTCGTCGGCTCGGGGACCCCCCGGTCTCGGAACGCCGACAGTTGGCGCGCCAGGTAGGGGCACGCTGCGTGTTGACGAGCAGTTTCCCGTCAAGCTCCAGATGGGCAGTCTCCAACGACCTCTTCAACCCGGGACGGTGCTCCGTTTCGGGAGTCTCGAGTTCATGTCCTTCGACGGCAACTACGACATGATACTCCTTCCACCGCCGCGCGACAGCGACAATGGTGGCGGACAACCCGCCCGCCGGCGGCGGAATCGACGACGCCTTTCCCGCGTGGGGGAAGGACGACTTTCGAGCTCGCCCCATCCTCTCCCTCGCCATCGGAGGAGGAGGAGGAGGGGCAACCAGGGCCGAGCGGGAGGCCGCGCTCCGACGGCTGTCGAGCAAATCGACATCCCCGGCGCCTCAACGGAGGACACGCCAAGCGTCGCCCTTGCGTTCGAGGTGAAGGCGAGCGCCAACCCCCCGCAACACGTCGACCCCGAGCAGATGGACGACGCCAGCACGCTCACGGAGGGCCTGCAGGACGTCACCCTCGTATCCAAGACGACGGCGCGGTCAGCCCCCGACGTGACTTCGTCGCTCCTCGTCGACAAAAAGGTACCGACCGCTCCCCATCTTTCGTCATTTCGACTCGACCTCAGCCCGCCTGGCGACCTCGCTTTGGCGGGCGCTCACATTGAGGCGAGTGCAACCTCTCTGGGGTTTCGTGTGCGGTCGCCTTGGGACCGATTGACGGGTGTCTCGACCTACGGACCCTCTAGGTCCGAGGAAGATGACGACCCCAGCACCTGCTGGGATTTCTCCGGATCTGGCAACCCCAGTGCCATGCGGGACTTCATGACCGCATGTGACTACTGCCTCTCCGACTGTTCCGACGGCAGCCGCAGCCTTGGCGACAAGGACTGCGGCCCGAGCCGCGAGTGTTTCCACATCGAGCTAGGGGATCCCTCCGGAGGCGGCTGTCTCGGCATGCCGGAGGATGGTGATCCCCCTAGGCCAGCGCCTCGCGCTGACATCCCGCGGGAGCTAGCTGTGGTCCCCGTTCCGGCGGGGGGTCACGACCCACAGCTCGAGCAAGTCCGCGGGGCACAGGCCGGGCTCGATGAGGGAGCAGGAGCGCTCGAGGCAATCCGCCAGAACATCGGACAGGTATGGGCGAGCCAGCCTCTAGCCGGAGGAATACGTAACCTGCCCCAAGGTCTCCAGCACCGCATCGCCAACGATGCCAGGGACCGACCGCCACCCGCGTCCGGCGGAACCGGTCAGGACCTGGCCGCCGCAGCGATGCTCCTCCGCGCGATGCCGGAGTCATCAACCACCGAGGGTCGGCGAATCCAGGGAGAACTCAAGCATCTCCTGGAAGGCGCTGCGGCCCGGCGGGCCGAGAGCTCTGCCTCCCGCAGGCAGGGATACCCCTCGGAACCTCGTGCCGCGACTTCCTGACTCACGCGGGAAGCCTCGGTCTTCACCGGGCGCACGCGCAACACCGCGCCTGCGGCCCCGGGCCACCTCGGCGACGAGCACCCTCATCGCGACCGTCGGGCACGCCTCGACGAAAGGGTGCGCCGAGGCTATCACCCCAGGCGTGGGGGACGCTACGACAGCGGGGAGGATCGGAGTCCCTCGCCCGAACCACCCGGTCCGCAGGTCTTTAGCCGAGCCATTCGGCGGGCGCCGTTTCCGCCCCGATTCCGACCCCCGACTACTATCACGAAGTACTCGGGGGAAACGAGACCGGAATTGTGGCTTGCGGACTACCGCCTGGCCTGTCAACTGGGTGGGACGGACGATGACAACCTCATCATCCGAAACCTCCCCCTGTTTCTCTCCGACACCGCTCGTGCCTGGTTGGAGCACCTGCCTCCGGGGCAGATTTCCAACTGGGAAGATCTGGTCCAGGCTTTCACCGGCAACTTCCAGGGCACGTACGTGCGCCCCGGGAATTCCTGGGACCTCCGAAGCTGTCGGCAACTGTCGGGAGAGTCTCTCCGAGACTACATCCGGCGGTTCTCGAAGCAGCGCACCGAGCTGCCCAACATCACCGACTCCGATGTCATCGGCGCGTTCCTCGCCGGTACCACTTGCCGTGACCTGGTGAGCAAGTTGGGTCGCAAGACCCCCACCAGGGCGAGCGAGCTGATGGACATCGCCACCAAGTTCGCCTCCGGCCAGGAGGCGGTAGAGGCCATCTTCCGAAAGGACAAGCAGCCCCAGGGCCGCCCGTCGGAAGATGCCCCCGAGGCGTCTACTCCGCGCGGCGCCGAGAAGAAAGGCAGGAGGAAGTTGCAAGCAAAACGCGACGTTCCCGATGCAGACCTTGTCGCCGCCGCCGAGCACAAGAACCCTCGGAAGCCCCCCGGAGGTGCCAACCTCTTCGACAAGGCACTCAAGGAGACGTGCCCCTACCATCAGGGGCCCGTCAAGCACACCCTCGAGGAGTGCGTCATGCTTCGGCGCCACTTCCACAGGGCCGGGCCACCCGCAGAGGGTGGCAAGGCCCGCGACGACGACAAAAGGGAGGATCGCCAAGCAGGAGAGTTCCCAGAGGTCCGCGACTGCTTCATGATCTACGGAGGGCATGCGGCGAATGCCTCGGCTCGGCATCGTAAGCAAGAGCGTCGGGAGGTCTGCTCGGTGAAGGTGGCGGCGCCAGTCTACCTAGACTGGTCCGACAAGCCCATCACCTTCGACCGGGACGACCACCCCGACCACGTGCCGAGCCCGGGGAAGTACCCGCTCGTCGTCGACCCCGTCGTCGGCAACGTCAGGCTCACCAAGGTCCTGATGGATGGAGGCAGCTGCCTCAACATCATCTACGCCGAGACCCTCAGGCTCCTGCGCGTCGACCTGTCATCCGTCCGAGCAGGCGCTGCGCCCTTCCACGGGATCATTCCCGGGAAGCGCGTCCAGCCCCTCGGACAGCTCGACCTCCCTGTCTGCTTCGGAACGCCCTCCAACTTCCGAAGGGAGACTTTGACGTTCGAGGTGGTCGGGTTCCGAGGGACCTACCACGCAGTGTTGGGAAGGCCATGCTACGCGAAGTTCATGGCCATCCCCAACTACACCTACCTGAAGCTCAAGATGCCGGGCCCCAACGGGGTCATCACCGTCGGCCCCACGTACAAACACGCATTCGAATGCGATGTGGAGTGCGTGGAGTACGTCGAGGCCCTCGCCGAGTCCGAGGCCCTCATTGCCGACCTGGAAAGCCTCTCCCGAGAGGTGCCGGACGTGAAACGACATGCCGGCAACTTCGAGCCAGCGGAGACGGTCAAGGCCGTCCCTCTCGACCCCAGTGACGACGCCTCCAAGCATGTCCGGATCAGTTCTGGGCTCGGCCCCAAATAAGAGGCAGTACTCGTCGACTTTCCTCGCGCAAACGTCGACATTTTTGCGTGGGGTCCCTCGGGCATGCCCGGCATGCCGAGGGATGTCACCGAGCACTCCCCGGATATCTGGGCAGGAGCCTGACTCGCCAAACGGCCTCTGCGCGAACGACGCCCGGGGGCTGCGCCCTTTCCCCACTCACACATAAGAATCAGTCATCAAGGAAGGGTCGGCCTCGCCCCGGCAGAGCCCGACCCTCCCTCGGGGGCTAAAAAGGGGGAACCCCTCTCGTCGAGTTTGGACGTACCGTTCCGCGTCAGAAAAACTCTTTTTTCGGTCAAGAAGGGTTTTTTGCGTTCTCCCGGATGCGTCAGAAGCAGGGTCTTGAGGAGCGAACTTGGGTACGAGTAAATGGCGAGACCGACTGAGCTGGGGAACACCTATGCCTCCGGGCTAGGGACACCTCACTCGTCGCCTGCCACGAAAAAGGACCCAGCTCGGGAAATCACCCTGTTGTCGACACTACGGGCCAGGCGCGAAAATCGAAACGAAAAGGAGCATGACTTCACGGAAGAAGAAGTAAAATGTCCAGGCCTCGGTGGCCGCGGCAAATCACACATCCAACAGAAACTGTTCCAACTAAAATCAGGCGTCGCCTCAGGCAGGAGCCGCGCCCTCAACTCCACCCCCGCCGTCGGTAAGGTCCACCTCCACTTCCGGCGGCGGCGCAGGAGGAAGAATCTCCGCTTCGAAGGCGGTCGCCAGCGCCGCGCTCGGACCCGCAGCGACCGCATCGAGCCGCTGAACCTCCGCCAGGGCCGCTTCGTCTTCGTCAGGCAGGCAGTACCCCTCGCTGACCCGCTCCAAGTCCACGACGTAGTGGGAAGCGAGCACGGCGAAGGCCCGCCTGACGCCGTGGTGCAGCGCCCCGCGGACTTTACCGCGCGCATAATCACCTAGGGCTTGAAGACGGCTTTGGGGAGAGCTCCCTGAAGGGACGTCGCCGGGACCGAGTTTCCGATAGACCTCCGAGACGGCCTCGGACATGGCCGCGAGATCGGCCTCCCTTTGCTCAGCAGCCCCGTCGAGCGCCTCGGCAAGCGCCTTGGCAGACTCGTCGAGGGCAGACTCGAGCTCTGCGAACAACCAGTAGAAAGACCTCAAACCCAAGCGGAAGCAACGGACAAGATTGAGAACCGAGGACGGTCGAGCCATACCTCTGGCTCGGACGTGCTGCTCCGAGGCTGCGACTTGGGCTGCGGCCAGATCGGCCGCAAGGATCTTGGCCCGGCTCTCGGCCTCGGCAGCCTGGCCCCGAGTTTGGTCCCGCTCCTCGGCAACCTGGGCGAGCTCCGACCGCCGTTGTAGCACCTCCGTGCGCGCTGCCGCCGCCTCGGCCTTCAGGTCAGCGCAGAGCAACTGGAGGTCCGCTATCTTAGCGTCTTGCTGAGAAAGGCGCGCGGTAGCCCCGGCGAGCGAAGTCCTCAGGGACCGCAGCGAGCCCCAGACGACGGCCTCGCGGCGAATGAACGACGACTTGGCAGCGCTCCGGTCCGTCAGGTCCTGGAAAGGAAAACAAGATATCACGACGAACGCCTCACTCGCAGAAGCAAGAAGGTATGCCTGAAACCATTACCTGAAGGATTTTGGGGACGTCCCCGCAGAGAACCTCCAGCGACGATCGGAGCAACCCCACTGTCGCCTCCGCACGCTCGCGGAGCTCGTCCCAGGACTGGTCCTCCTCTTCGTCGTCAAGAACGAAGATAGGGCCCGAAGCCTCACGGGTCCGGAATCGGAGCAACTGGCCCCGGGCCTCGGGGCTCCGCCCCACAGCGACAAGGCTGCCGCCCGCCCGGGAGCACTGCGCGTCCGCGCCCACCTCTTCCGAGGCTCCGGGCGCCGACGCTGCGGCCGTCTCGACGTCGGCAGCAACCGTACGCTCTCCGACCGGGACGGTGCCAACTGCGGTAGCGGCAGACGACGGCATGGCCGACGTGGCAGGCGAGCTCGGGACCGCATCGGCGCCGGCCGCCTCCCCAAGCACAATGGCCACCTCGGCAGAGGAGCCCGCCTCGGGGACCTGCTCCCCCGGAACATGCGACGCCTGAGCCCCGTGCGGCGGAGCACCCCGCGAAAGGGTCGGCTGAGCGGCAGGGCCCGAGATGGCGCCAGTTGCCTGGACCAACGCCGTCTTGAGGGCCTTCCGAGGCGCCAGGTCAGTAGGGCCATGGCTCCGTTTGCTGGAGAAAACAAGAAAGGGAGAATCACGGCCCAGACATACGAATGAAGCGCCGGGACGGAGACATTCCAAGGTACCTACCCGCTCCGGATCATGATCCACGGTGTCTGGGGGGAGGTCTCTTGGCTCCCGCTTCCTGGAACCACCGCCGAGGTCCGCCTCACCAACAGCCCCGGCGCCGCCCTCGCCTCGGACGCCCCTGAGGCCCGGGAGGCGGACTGCCCAGGCGCCGCCATGGCAACCTGAGGACCGCTCCCCCATGCTGCCGGCGCGGGCGACGGTTCCCGAGGAACGGACCCCTCGGCCCGGCTCCCTGGAGTGGCGTCAGCTCCTCCAGCCGAGGGGTCAAGAACCCTCTCGGGTTGCCCCCGCCCCTCAGGTCGGAGATCCGGCGCCTCGGCTCCAGGGACCGACGACGTAGGCCCGCTCGGGGGCTGACTCGACGGCTCCCGGCCACGCCCCAAGCCGGGGCTGAGACCGAGACGGGCGGCCATGTCGTCCTCCTCCTCCTCGTCGTCGTCGTCGTCGTCATCATCGGACGTCTCCGGCGACAGCTCCCTGGGAAGTCCTTCCCTCTCCTGCTGACGACGGCGTTTCTCCAAGGCGTCCCGAGCCCGCCTCCGCCTGCGGGCCCGGGCCTTCTCCGCATCCTTTTTCTTCTTCTCCTCCTCCGCGGCGGCTCGCCGCGCCGCCCGACCCACCGTGTCCTCCGGGACCGGCGGCAGGGAGGGTTTGTGCCGCCCCACCTCCTAAAAAGGGGGGAGAAAGAAACCCGATAGTGAGAATCAGGAGCAACCCGGTATGTGAAGAAGGAAGAGACGAACACTCACCAGAGCGACGCACCCCTGGTCGGGGCGCATTCGAGGCTGGGAGAAGGCGTGGGGGTCCGACTTCCCCATCGCGGCCGACACCCGCCGGTGGAGGGCATCGTGGGGAAGAGGATCAGGGGACATCCGTGACCCCTCCCAGTCAGCCTCCTGGGTCATCTCCCAAAGCGACAACCGCCGCTCCGCCAGGGGGAGCACCCTCCGGCGGTGGATGGCGGCAACCACTCCCGCGGCGGTGAGCCCTTCCTCCCGCAACGCCTTCAGGGCCTGGAGAAGAGGTTCGAGTTTCTTCTGCCTCTCGTGTGGAGTCCCGTGGCACCAGGCGTCGGGGGCGGCGGTAACAACCCGCTGAGAGAACGGCGGGAGCGACCCTCCGTCATTCCGGAGGTAGAACCACCGGCGCTGCCAACCCTTGTTTGAGGATGAAAGGACGGCAGGGATATACTGCAACGACCGCGACTGCCTCAGCAAGAGGGTGCAGCCGCCGGCCCGCACCGCCGCACGGACCTTCCTCTCCCCCGTCGACGAAGCAAAAAGCTCGGCAAAGAAGAGGTGAGTCCACAAATCCCAATGGGGGGCGATCCCCAGATACCCCTCGCACACCGCTACAAAGATAGCGGCTTGCGCGATGGAGTTGGGAGTGAGGTTGTGCAGTTCCACCCCGTAGTGGAACAGGATGGCCCGCATGAAGCGGCTCGACGGCACTCCAAATCCCCGCTCATGGAAGGAGATGAAGCTCACGACATACCCCGGCGGAGGGGATGGAGCGACTCCGCCCGCGGGAGGAATCCATTCCGGCCGCTCCTTATCGGTGAGGGGGCGGAGCAAACCCTCGCCGACGAGGTCCTCCAGATCACCCGCCGTCACCGTGGAGAAGGGCCACGGGTCGCGCGGCGGGAGGATGGTCACCCGGTCAGCCATCGCCAAGGCAGAAGGGGTGGCAGCGTGAAGGACAGGGGAGGGCGGTTTCCTTTTCCTGGCTGGATCTCTCAGGCTGCAAAAAACCTGAGAAGGAGGCGAGAGGTGGAGTCGAGAACCGTCACTGGACCCTCTCCGGGGCACATAAAGGCCAAGGTCGAGACGGTTCCAACGTACCGCCCGAACCGGGCGCGGGGTTCAAAGAACGCGAAGCGAAACAGCCGTTCCTCGAACGGCTCGCGCACGCAACGGCGGCATCGCCGACCGCTTACCCCGGCGCATTAACTCCGCGGCTGGACAGGCGACGCTTCTAGCAGGAGCGGCTGGCGACGCTTCGCTTTCGCCAACACGACCACACCAAAAAAGGTACGCCACGTCGCTTGGTTTCGAATCCTTTTTCCCTTTTCCTTCTTTCTCTATCTCTTGCAACAGGGACCGGGAAAGGGGATACCCCCAAAGGGATCCTTCCCCGTGAAGGAACTAGGCTCCGAGCCTCCTTACTGATCAGGGGTTCGAAGGCTGGCCCCCCGAAGGGTTCAACAGCCGCCTCAGATCGCGTGGGCCCGACACCCACTATTGGTCAGGGGTTCGAAGGTCGGCCCCCGAAAGGTCCCACGACCGCCTCAGGCTACTCGGGTTCCGTGCCCCCTACTGATCAGGGGTTCGAAGGCTGGCCTGTCGAAGGGTTCACAGTCGCCTCAGACGCCGAGCGAGGGATGACCAGGGGTACGTTCGATACATAACCAAGGCTCGGGCTGCGCTCCCGAGGTACCCTAGGACATTTCCGAGACCAGCGGGAACGACTCTGTAACGGAATCCCATCGGAGGGAGGCAACGAGCCCTCGGACCCCGTCGCCAGGGGACCGGGTCCGGCAGATCACCCGCAGGTACTTTTGGGCGTGCCTCCGGGCCCCTAGCCGACCCCAACGAACGGGGCACGGACGTCCACTCGGATTACCCGATTGCAGCTCACAGGAGACACCATGTTCGGTGCCCATCGAGGGTAACATGGCGCTCTCCCCCCTCCTCCTTGCGGAAAGGCGACGTAGGGGCGTATGTAAAAAGTCGAGTCTGTCCCTGATCGTCCTCTCGCTCCGTGCGGAGGCTCGGGGGCTGCTCTCGCAAACCCGGCTCCGGCCGAACCGTTGACAGCGTCAACATACCAGCCCGAGAACTTGGGCCCCGACAGTGCACCTGGGCTACGCCCTGCTCGCATGAGGGAACCGCCAGACCAGCCGAGGCATTACGCAAGGCATTAAGACCTCGAAGGAGTGAAACCACTCCTCCGAGGCCTCGGGGGCTACACCCGGCGGGTGCGCTCGCGCGCACCCACCGGAACAAAGTACCACCGAGAAAGGCTGGTCCCCTTGCAAAAAAGTGCGACGCAAGCCTCCAAGCGAGTGTTAACACTCTCTTCGAGGCTCGGGGGCTACTGTCGGGGACCATAATTAGGGGTACCCTCAAGACGCCTAATTCTCAGCTGGTAACCCCCATCAGCATAAAGCTGCAGAGGCCTGATGGGTTTGATTAAGTCAGGGATCAGTCCGTACGAGCGACTCGATCACGCCACGCCCGAGCCTAGCCTCGGGCGAGGGTAGCCGACCCTGAGATGACTCCGTCTCGCCTGAGGCCTCCTCTTTCACGGCAGACGCATCTCCGGCTCGCCCGAGGCCCCGCCTTCGATAAGAAGTAACCCTGACTAAATCACAGCGCCAACCGACCAAGTCACCGGGGCGTTTAACGCAAAAGGTAAGACCGACGGGCGACCAGACTTCGCCAGAGGTGCCATAGGAGGCTCTGCCCGACCCAGGGCTCGGACTCGGGCTGAGGCCCCGGAAGACGGCGAACTCCGCTCCGCCCGACCTAGGGCTCGGACTCGGGCTGAGGCCCCGGAAGACGGCGAACTCCGCTCCGCCCGACCCAGGGCTCGGACTCGGGCTAAGGCCCCGGAAGACGGCGAACTCCGCTCCGCCCGACCCAGGGCTCGGACTCGGGCTAATGCCCCGGAAGACGGCGAACTCCGCTCCGCCCGACCCAGGGCTCGGACTCGGGCTAAGGCCCCGGAAGACGGCGAACTCCGCTCCGCCCGACCCAGGGCTCGGACTCGGGCTAAGGCCCCAGAAGACAGCGAACTCCGCTCCGCCCGACCCAGGGCTCGGACTCGGGCTAAGGCCCCGGAAGACGACGAACTCCGCCTCGCCCGACCCAGGGCTCGGACTCCGCCCTGGCCTCTGCCGAACGGCCTCCGCCCCGCCCGACCAGGGAGCTCAGGTTCGGCCTCGGCCATGCAGGACGGACTCGACCTCGACTTCGGAGGAACCTCCACGTCGCCCGACCTAGGACACAAGACCGCCACGTCAACGGGAAGCGTCATCATCACCCTGCCATGAGCCGACTTGGGTCGCAGAGAACAAGACCGGCGTCCCATCTGGCCAGCTCCGCCAGATAGGCAATGATGGCGCCCCACTAGACCATGACGACGGCGACTCTCGCCTCCCTTACGAAAGCAGGGAGACGTCAGCAAGAGCACAGCTGTTCCGACAGCTGTCCCTCCATCAGGCTCCACTGCTTCTCCGACAGCCACGACGCCACACCAACAGGGTGCCAAGATCTTTCCGGCTGCCACCTTGGCATGTACTCAGGGCACTAGCTCTCCCCCGCTAGACACGTAGCGCCTTGCTACACCCCCATTTTGTACACCTGGATCCTCTCCTTACGCTTATAAAAGGAAGGACCAGGGCCTTCTTAGAGAAGGTTGGCCTCGCGGGAACGAGGGCAGGGGCAGGCGCTCTCTTGGGGCCGCTCGCTCCCCTCACCCGCGCGGACGCTTGTAACCCCCTACTGCAAGCGCACCCGACCTGGGCGCGGGACGAACACGAAAGGCCGCGGGAATCTCCGTCTCCCTCGTCGCGACCCGGCTCCGGCCACCGACCTCTCGCTCTCTCTATTCCCCCCTTCGCGCTCGCCCACGCGCTCGACCCATCTGGGCTGGGGCACGCGGCACTCTCACTCGTCGGCTCGGGGACCCCCCGGTCTCGAAACGCCGACACTAACGCAATTTGAATGGATCAAATCGGAGTTAAAATGGATTTAATACGAATTAAACAAGTTTCTTGATTAATTTTTAAACTAAAAATCATTTTCTGAATTATTTTATCCCTTTTATTTAACACCTGGGCTGCGGACACAATTTTCAGAAAGCACTGGGGTTAATTCGTGAAAAACAGGGCTGAACCGTAATTATTCTATAACAGGCAAGGGACGGTGGGTTGGTTTCAAAGAAGTTGAGGGACTCTTTTACAAAGTTACCTGGCCGAAGCGGTATAACTAGATATCGGTCGTTAGATCAACAGCCCACGACACAGATTACACTAGACTCATCAATGAACCGGTACGATGCACAGGACCCTCAGATCCCGATCCTACGGTCAGGGTTTAACGAGTCACGGATCTAATCCAGGTCGAGGGATCAGAGATCCATGGCTCAAATCAGCTACTCGAAGCGGTACGCTACTATCTTAATCGTGACTGTCCATCTCTAATTGAAAGGCCAGAAGGCTGTCTCCTACCCCTGCCGGTCAGACCCGGCGGCGTGAACAGGGCTCCCACGGTGGTGGCCATTACCGGCGGCCACCAACCATCGAGACACCGCGCAAACTCCCAATCCAAATGGTTCTACAGGATGAGGGGGTTAAAGCGAAATCAGGGACAAGAGTTTTACCAGAGACGGTGGCGGACGGAAGGCTGCCCACGGCCGCACGCAGCGTCACGGCAGAGATGAATTCCGATTGTGAATTCCTGGCAACACAGCGCTACCCCACACACTGCCAGCCCACGAACGTGTTCCACGGATCCTCGTGATTCTCCATGGCTACCCAGATCCCTTTTAGCGAGCACGCAACCGAGAGTCCTATACGGCGACGAGCTTTCTCTCCCTCTCGGTCCGCTCCCTGCTCGAGCTGGTGTTTATGGCGCCCTGCACTTATATATCCCAGGACTCCAAGATCGCGCGGGGCCAAGTCTGCGGTTCACGGCGGCGGGTGAGGGTTCGGTTGAGGAATCTCTGGAGTTCGCGCGCCACGAGCAGTGTCTGTTCTGAACTTAGCGCGAGATGGGAGGAAGATCTGACATACGGACCCCACAAGTCAGCGCCCTGAGTCGACCAACGCGCACTGGACTGAGTGGCTGACTGTGCGGCCCAAGGGTCAGTGGCAGTGAAGTCCCAGCGCGATGCGTAGGCTGGCAGCTAGGGTTTTGGGGCACGCACGGCGTGGTGGGCTGGCTGCGCGAGGGGATGGGAGAAGTGGGGCGGAATGTGAGGGTGTGGCCCATCAGCGGGTTTTATTCTTTTTCTTTTCTATTTCCATTTCTATTTTCTATTTTCTCTCATTTTCATATTTAGGTTTTGAAATTGAATTCAACTATGAATATGAATTTTGTACTCAAACTAAAGGTATATTTTAATATTACTAGTATGGATAGAGTTTACATTTTTTTATTATGAATTTTATAATATTTCTTTTCTTCCTTTCTCCACATCTTAATTTCCAAATTTAGGTTTAAATAGCTATTTCACCATTTGTATATTCCTATTATTATTATTTTTAAATGCACAATCAAATAAACTCCAACATGATGCAAAGTGTATAAATTTTTATTATTATCTCATTTAAGGATCATGTTTTTTTAAATATGCAAATTCACATACATAAAAATAGTTGCTTTTAAGAGGAGCAAATTTCCAGTGTACAACCTTTACTAGAAGATGCTTTATCTAAATTTTATAGTTCAAATAAAATAGGGAACTTAATTCATATAGATGTCCTTTATTAGAAAACATGATTATTTTATAAAAAAAGATTCTTTCCTAGGGGATTAACAAAAAAAATTTGGAGAATTTTACTAATTTCTTAAGACAAGATTTTGAGGTGTTACAAATCCTACCCCTTAAAAATGATCTCGTCCTCGAGATTAGTAAGAAAAGGGATGCAACAACTTTGGTTTGTGGTTTACCTTTAGTTTCTTAATTAGTTCAGAAATCGAAGACTTTTTTAAGTACTAATTAACAGGTGCTTTTAAGAAAGCATGGATATTTTTTTAGGTATAAGATCATATATGGTTAGAGTAATGGTAGGTTCTGACAAACAAGAAAGACTCCATCTTGAATGGTGAATCTTGATTCATCTGAAGATCTAGTTCTACTCATATCCTTCGTTGTCGAGGTTGACCTCCTTCGGTCTTGGTGTCACCATCCAAGATATGGATATGTAGTAAGATAATTATGGGCAGGATAGGTTTCATGAGGTAGGATGCTTAGAATCTCTGTTTTGTTGTTAGGTTAAAATAGAGGGGTTATGCAACCATCTGAGGGGTAAGGTAGTTGCATATGGTCAAGTAGTTGTATATGGTCAAGTTAGTCTAGGGCACCAATTTAGGTTAAAACATGCTTATAGGGATAGGGTCTAATCTATTTCTTCCATATTAACTAACAAGTTTAAGTGACTCACATTAGATTTGATCATATTAGGTTAGATGAGATCAAGATTAGTTTGGCATGACTAGATTCGACTAGATAAGATCTAATTAATTTGGATTAGATCATGGTTGTTACACTAGGATGAGATAAGTAAAGTGGTTAGGATAAGATGAATCCTTCAAGATAAGATGTATCTATTAAGATAAGAGAGAATCTTTTTAAGATAAGATGGATCCATTAGGCTTGATATATTTTTAATAGTGAATATTTTGGGTTGTCTATTTTATAAATATTTTCCCATATGTCTAGGTGTATATACAGATGCAATTGTGGACATTACTCCACAACCCATCACACTCAATCAAAGATCCAAATCAGACAAGTATCATAAGAACAAGCACTCAAGCGTATAGATACCTATAAAAATAGTTTTGTTTTTGTTCCTAAGAGTAGGTCTCTTATTCCTAAAGGTCACTTTAGGTACATGATTTCAAAAGTGTGAAATCCCCATTTGTCTTTAGAGTGAAAAGGTAAGAGAAATCGGAGTAAAGCAGCAGTGGATGAGAAAAGATTAAGGAAAGTTTAGAAAGAATCAGAGTAGCAAAGGTAAGTAGAGAATGGTTGTCCAGTTCTATCTAGGTTTCGTCCTACAGTCAACATTCCTCTGATACCACTTCTGTCACACCCGGGTTTTGGGGCACCAAGACCTGAGCGCGAACATAATCACCAGGTGTGGTGGGACCAAGTCTCACACATATGATGATTCATGGCACAGGATCGAATGTCACATCTTTACTATATAATAGGAGTTCTGTACAAAATAAATAATTACATTATAAGGAGACAACGGTCCAGCTACCCAAAGTTGACTGGGAGACGATGGCCTAGACCTCTCACGAACACATCGCAGCGTCCTCCATGCGCCTCATCATGTGGTACCTGTTCTTAACATGTGGGGGGTGTGAGACAGCAAGAGTGAGCTCACATACGTTCATAGCTCAACAAGTTGTGGGGAATAATGTGCATGAACTCGCCAAAGGTGGGAGCTCACGTGAAGTGTAAGGCTTACCAAAGAGGATGGTTGAAGCTGAGCGTTGCTTTTAAAGTTGGTCAAAATTTTATAAGCAATTACTAAGTATAAGTAAATACCAAACCCAATTAAGTAGTAGAACAAAAGTAACAACATCACCTGCGATGCAATGCATATGACAAATTGAATTTAGTTTCATAAATTAATCATGTGAGTGTCCGAGCTGCTCATGACCGTGAGCACGGCTAGTATACCAGTTTTACACTCTGCAGAGGTTGCGCATCTTTACCCACAAGTCATGTTACCCATCTGCCAAGAGACGGCCAATCCCATACACCTCTACCGAGGAGGCGAGGCAGGGTAACACTACGAGGCCTTTACAAAGTTCTACTAGCTTCAGAAAACCCGCTACAGTTTATAGGAAGCTCCAATGCAGGAATACCTCGTCTGACCGCCATCGCAGCAAAATCAACCCGAGGACCTCCCTACACTGACCACTCCCCTACTGCCCTTGCCCCTTTCGGGTAAGGTAGTCCTCCACTAGCTTTCCTAGTTAGTCAGCCAAGGGCGTCCCATTAAACCCTTGTGGTAGCACTGTTTTCCCAGGTGGTTCTCTATGTTCCAATTAACATAATGATCTTATCATGAACAGTAATAAACAACTGATAATAAAGATATAATCATGAATAAAATGTATCTCTATACCCATACCACATAAAGCAATAGCAGGTACTACCCAAAGATTCAGTGGTGAACAAGGTATAAAGATAGTCAAACTGGGGTAACCTATTGGGTCCCATCAAAATTAACCTATGCAGATCATTATGATTAATCAGAACATGACTAGGTAAAAGAAGTGATCAAGGGCACAACTTGCCTAGGGCTTGAGATTCCAGGTACCAACTTGTTCTTCAGGTGACACGTGTCCTCACTGCTAGAGGTAGCAATAGAGACAAATAGTGTATAGGCAAAATTAACATCACACCAAACATAAGAATAAACTACGTAATAATAGTCTACGCGATGCTACGAGATTGAGAGCTCGAGAATCACTATAATTGGAGTCATGGTTGGGAAGGTATGGTTTTCAGAAGACTTATACAATTTAAGCAATTAAAACTAGACTTTATGTTGATTTAGTAGATCATGTGAGAAAATAATCTAAATAAATAATTAATTCAACTTTAAGTTAAATTATAATATAATTAGGGATCATATTTGAGCCAAACTATAATTATAAACATATTAACTTTGATTTAGAGAGGTTAATATACTAAACATAGGTTAAATAAATATCTAACTATAAAAGTATGTTCTATGGTACAATTAATGTTGCCACAGCGTAGACAATATTTTTATGAATATAACGCAATTTGAATGGATCAAATCGGAGTTAAAATGGATTTAATACGAATTAAACAAGTTTCTTGATTTATTTTTAAACTAAAATTTGTTTTCTAAATTATTTTATCCCTTTTATTTAACACCTGGGCTGCGGACACAATTTCCAGAAAGCACAAGTGTTAATTCGTGAAAAACAGGACTGAACCGTAATTATTCTATAACAGGCATGGGACGGCGGGTTGGTTTCAAAGAAGTTGAGGGACTCTTTTACAAAGTTACCTGGCCAAAGCGGTATAACTAGATATCGACTGTTAGATCAACAGCCCACGACACAGATTACACCAGACTCATCAATGAACCGGTACGATGCACAGGACCCTACGGTCAGGGTTTAACGAGTCACAGATCTAATCCGGGCCAAGGGATCAGAGATCCACGGCTCAGATCACCTACTCGAAGCGGTACGCTACTGTCTTAATTGTGACCGTCCATCTCTGATTGAAAGGCCAGAAGGCCGTCTCCTACCCCTGCCGGTCAGACCCCGACGGCGTGAACAGGGCTCCCACGGTGGTGGCCATTACCGGCGGCCACCAACCATCGAGACATCGCGCAAACTCCCAATCTGAATGGTTCTACAGGATGAGGGGGTTAAAGCGAAATCAGGGATGAGAGTTTTACCAGAGACGGTGGTGGATGGAAGGCTTCCCACGGTCGCACGCAGCGTCGCGGCAGAGATGAATTCCGACTGTGAATTCCCGGCAACATAGCGCTACCCCCACACACTGCCAGCCCACGAACGTGTTCCACGGATCCTCGTGATTCTCCATGGCTACCCAGATCCCTTTTAGCGAGCACGCAACCGAGAGTCCTATACAGCGACGAGCTTTCTCTCCCTCTCGGTCCGCTCCCTGCTCGAGCTGGTGTTTGCGGCGCCCTGCACTTATATATCCCAGGGCTCCAAGATCGCACGGGGCCAAGTCCGCGGTTCACGGCGGCGGGTGAGGGTTCGGTTGAGGAATCTCCGGAGTCCACGCGCCACGGGCAGTGTCTGTTCCGAACTCGGCGCGAGATGGGAGGAAGATCTGACATACGGACCCCACAAGTCAGCGCCTCGAGTCGACCAGCGCGCACTGGACTGAGTGGCTGACTGCGCGGCCCAAGGGTCAGTGGCAGTGAAGTCCCAGCGTGATCCGTAGGCTGGCGGTTAGGGTTTTGGGGCAGGCATGGCGTGGTGGGCTGGTTGCGCGAGGGGATGGGAGAAGTGGGCCGGAATGTGAGGGTGTGGCCCATCAGCGGGTTTTATTCTTTTTCTTTTCTATTCCCATTTCTATTTTCTATTTTCTCCCATTTTCATATTTAGGTTTTGAATTCAACTATGAATATGAATTTTGTACTCAAACTAAAGGTATATTTTAATATTACTAGTATGGATAGAGTTTACATTTTTTTATTATGAATTTTATAATATTTCTTTTCTTCCTTTCTCCACATCTTAATTTCCAAATTTAGGTTTAAATACCTATTTCACCATTTGTATATTCCTATTATTATTATTTTTAAATGCACAATCAAATAAACTCTAACATAATGCAAAGTGTATAAATATTTATTATTATCTCATTTAAGGATCATGTTTTTTTAATATGCAAATTCACATACACAAAAATAGTTGCTTTTAAGAGGAGTAAATTTCCAGTGTACAACCTTTACTAGAAGATGCTTTATCTAAATTTTATAGTTCAAATAAAATAGGGAACCTAATTCATATAGATGTCCTTTATTAGAAAACATGTTTATTTTGTAAAAAAAGATTCTTTCCTAGGGGATTAACAAAAAAATTGGAGAATTTTACTAATTTCTTAAGACAAGATTTTGAGGTGTTACAACATCCAAGCTTTCCACACTCAACACTCAATACAAGAGCAAAAGAAAACATGCCAAAGACAAATTCAAAGCTTTCAATCCTCTCCAAGTCGCACAATCAAGCTAAGTGATTAATAGTGTTTAGTGACTTGAGAGAGTGAAATTTGTGTTCCATTTGTTACTCTTGTTGCTTGGTTGCTTTCTTCATCTCTCTCTAAACTTTCTGAAGTGATTTGTAAAGCTAGCAAGAGACACTTAATTGTGTGGTGATCCTTGCGGGGTCTTTGTGACCCGTGAGATTAAGAAGAAACACTCAACCGGTCTAGGTGACCGATTGAGAGATGGAAAGGGTTGAAAAGACCCAGCCTTTGTGGCCTCCTCAACGGGGAGTAGGTTCATTGGAACCGAACCTCGGGAAACAAATCGCCATGTTCATTTGTGTTGATCATCACCATTCGATTTGTTTCTTCCCTCTCCCTCTCTCTAAAAGTTATCTTGCTCACAATATTTTGAGTTAGCTCCCGAAGTTATCTGCATTGATTGAGCAACTCGTAGCAAGAAGAACTATCTTCTTCACTCCGTATTTATTTCTAATCCTAACCTCGGGTGAAGTTCGTGTTCTAAGTTTATAAATTTCAGGTTTCGCCTATTCACTCCCCCTCTAGGCGACTTTCAATAATCCAATGGTCAGAATTCAAAGGTGGTATTTTTTATTAAAGAGCCCTCAGAATTTTTTTGGAAATGAACCCACAGTCCACGCCAATTCAAACCAGGGACTGTATTTATACTTTTTAAACCATGGAAGCTATTGATAATTAAATATATACCCCTAATAGCTTATGTCTCAAATAATTCAAATTAAATCCAAAAATGTCTTAAATAAATTCCAAATTAAATGTTTGGTCTCAAATAAATTCTAAAAATGCATAGAATAATTATAGAACCATTCTGAACCATATTTTCATGATTGGTGAATTATTTCTTATTTTATGCCCATGTTTGTTATACGTACACAAGTAGATTCAGAGTATTGTACCTACCTCGAGGACCCCACTTTTGAGGACCTTGAAACCCTGAAGAAGGCAAGTATTACATGCTCCTATTTTCCATTACATTGAATGCTCATTATTATTTTGGTTAAATACTACTCCTAGTATGATTACCCTATTATTGTTTACCTTAACCTTTTGTTATTTTTGAGAATTTGAGAATCTTTTTAGTAGTCAAATGCTAGTGCTTATTTTTCAAAAGAGAAATATTCCAAAATGTTTTATGAGCTTTATTTATAAAAGATGTTTTTAGCAAACCATGGGGGCCTTGACGCATGGGATATGATCACACAAGTACCTCACCCTAAGGACCGATTCACCGAGTGACCACCTAGGACAAACATTACAACCATAAGGACTATTATGGCTCTATCCTTGATCAAGTAATTAGAGGGAAACTATATGGACATTAGCTATGGCAGATGGGGACAGAGGAATGCTCTTTGGCGCTACTTATGCTTGACTAGGCCTTGGGTTGGATGCCCTGGAGGGCTTACGTGTGATGTTTGTGATGGAGATATATAACGGGAGATCGCCTGTAGATATTATGTTATTGTGTAATATGCACGGGAGATCCTTTGTAAAGGTCTCGTAGTGAACCCTTCCACACCTCCTCGGAAAAGGTGAAGGGTTTTGCAAACCCGAGAAAGTGGGTACCACAACTTGTGAGTAAAGTTGTACAACCTTTGCAAAGTGTCATAAAACTGATCAATCGGTCGTGCTCATTGTTAAAAATGACCTTGGTGTTCTCATAGATTAGAAGTTTTGTTTTTTAAAAACCTCAAAACTTCACCTTGAGACTTGGTGATGCGTCCACTTTGAGTTGTGGTAGATGGTCCTCTATTAGGCAGTAAATCTCAAATCCACATTTCTTTTTTTGAGACGCAGCTGAGACGGTTGGACTGTTGGTCACTTGTTCTTAAATGCTATAAATTAAGAACAAGGCAACATAATTGTTAATAATTAAAGACCTTCATCCTCCGAAGCATTATTTCCTTTCGGATATAATGATCTTCAGACGAAGGTTATGAAAGACATGCCTTCATCATTTTAGCATATAATCATAAATATAAATAAGAATACGAAAGAACATTAAATATTATAGATAATGATTAGATCTTCGTAATTTATATTTATACTCATAAATAAGAATCAACATCAATGGTATTTATAATACAATGATACCTTCGGTTTGCCAGAAGGTGAGAATGCAAAGATAACGCGAGAGAGATTACAATCCAGCGTGAATAGTATGGGGACACTATTCATCTATTTATAGGCGCGGGACAAAGCCCAGACACAATTACATTTATGTCCCTGACATTTACATGCAATCATAATGCGAGTGATCAAGGACTAAACAGTCTTTTTTCCTTGAGTCGGTGACGACCTTTGGCTTCGTCATAATACTAAGCCGAAGCTTCTTCAATCATAGCTTCGGCTTTCTTCCATATCATTATGTCACGTATGCCTTTGTATTATCTTGCCGAAGGTGTTTTTATCTTGAGGACCTTCGGCGGGGAAGAAGACCCCAACAGTAGCCCCTTCGCGGTGCTGGATCATTTTTCGTAACGAGCTCGATCCGCGAAAAACACGAGGGCTTCAGAATGCCGAAGGTCCAAAAAACACCTTCCTTGAGCTCGTTGCTGGGAAACGATTAAAATATTCCAATCGTCGGGCGGTCCACCGCTCAGCCAGTGTAAGCGGTACGGCGGTTCAGCTTCTCCCCCCGCAACACTATACAAACAGACGGGTTGGTGAGGAGTTACCATGGCATTCATTGCTATCGCACCATTGTGCTATTAAAAATTTTAACCATAGCCGAAGCTTCCTGCGTTGCATTCTCAAGCAAGCGCTTCGTCACCTGAGATCAGCTTCGGCTCAAAGAACCTAAACACACAAATGGCCAGGGTAAGATCGACGGCTAGGGTGTCTCATGAAGGAGAAGAGACCAAAATCGTTGAAACAGCACCAATTTCAGAAGTGATGAAGCAATCGGGTCTAGTTGTGTTAGAGGAAGTCGCTGCCGAAGGTGCCTCCAATGTCGAAGCTGAACAGATTGTAGCTGGAGGCGAAAGTGACAATGAAAGTGAAGAAGATAACAGTATTCTGAGCCCAACAAAGCCTAGCCACATTGAGTTTGGGAAATCTACTGTAATAGAGGATGACATGGTTATGATGAGAAAACTTGGCTATTTCGGGGAGGCTGAAAGCAGGCTTGTCCGGTTTGCTGGGGAGGAAATAGTTCCAGAGCCAAAAGAGGACGAATTTGTCGTTTTCAAAAGCTTCTTCAGAGCAGGACTTTGGTTCCCCTTAAATGACATGATAGGGGATGTTTTAAAGAACTTTGAGATATACCTTCATCAATTGACACCCTATGCTATTGTTAGGATCAGTGTTTTTATATGGGCTCTCCGAAGTCAGGGTATGGACGCTAATGTCGAAGCTTTTTGCCGGGTACATGAACTGCACTATCAGACGAAGGCTAGAGCAGATGGTCTTCATAAGAACTTCGGCTGCTACAACTTTGCATATAGAAAAGATACAAAGGCTCCAGTAATTGGCTACCGCACCAAATGGCCAACCAGGTAGACAAATGAATGGTTTTATGTGAAAGCAGACGAGAAGAAAAGGGAGAAATTGATGACTATGGTCATGAAGCCCATGAAACTAAGCTTCGGAATGACCAGGCCCTTGTGCCATATGCAACTTGGCTCCTCATGCCAGGTAGCCAAAGTTGAGTTTAGAGTGGTAGCTGCCGAAATTAGTACCAGGGACCTAGTACAAGAATATTTGGCGAACAAGACATTTCCAACTTCCAGCGGTTGGGAGATGTCGAAGAAGAAAGAAGGGGGGAAAGCATGAGCTTGTACGGCTCCCCTATCAATTTAAATTTAAGAAACAATTCAAGAAACCTTGCAACAAATGGTTGGAGATGATTGAGGCCATGTGCAACGAGATACTTGGTAATTATATTAAGAAAGAAGACAAATTGATGACTACCGCCTTCAGCACTCGGTCCAAAACGAAGGCTTAACCGTGTGATGGATGCCTTAAACTTCGATTATCCTGACTATGAGAAGCTTGACGAAGGGGCGGAAGGGATAAAGAGAAAAAGAATAGTCAGCATCTGCCCGATTAATAAAGGAAGATGAAAAAGCGTTGAAGAAAACAAGAACAGCTCAAGAGCCAAAGATGGCAATTTCTATGAAGCGAAAGCTTAGCATAGTGCCTTCTTCTGAGCCGAAGGAAGGAGAAGAAGCTCCTTCAACACCCTCTGCTGCCGAAGTTGCATAAATTCTGAAGGTAATGACTGACTCCCCACCCTTCAAGCTGCTAAGTCCACTGGGATCAGAACTGATGTAGCATCCCAAAAATTCAAATCCTGAAATTTCCTCAAACTTGCTCTAAATTCAAAATGAATTTCAAATTTTGTTTCAAAATGTTTGTTTGCGAGTTGATATCAGCAAATAAATTATAGTGGTCTATATTCTCTCCAAAATCCTCCTCAAAATATCCTACAAATATTTCCCCAGTGATCACCCTCAAATTCTTTTCAGAAATACTGCCCAGATATTTCTCCAGTGATCCCCCTCAAATTCTTCCAGAAATACCGCCCAGATATTTCCCCACTAACCCCCCTCGATTTCTTTCCAGAAATACTGCCCAAATATTCCACCGATATATCTCCAAGTATTTTTGTCGGCGTTCCGAGACCGGGGGGTCCCTGAGCCGACGAGTGAATGTCGTCGCGTGCCCCAGCCCAGATGGGTCGAGCGCGAAGGGCGAGCGCGAAGGGGGGAGAGCGAGGCGGCCGGAGACCGGCGTGAGAGAGGTGGGAATCCCGCGGCCTTCGTGTTCGTCCCGCGCCCAGGTCGGGTGCGCTTGCAGTAGGGGGTTACAAGCGTCCACGCGGGAGAGGGAGCGAGCGGCTCCAAGCGAGCGCCTGTCTCGTCCTCGTCCCCGCGCGGCCAACCTTCTCTAAGAGGGCCCTGGTCCTCCCTTTTATAGGCGCAAGGAAAGGATCCAGGTGTACAATGGGGGGTGTAGCAGAGTGCTACGTGTCTAGCGGAGGAGAGCTAGCGCCCTAAGTACATGCCGTTGTGGCAGCCGGAGAGATTTTGGCACCCAGCTGGTGTGATGTCGTGGCCGTCGGAGGAGCGATGGAGCCTGGTGGAGGGACAGCTGTCGGAGCGGTTGAATCCTTGCTGACGTCCCCTTGCTTCCGTAAGGGGGCTGAGAGCTGCCGTCGTCACAGAGTATGCAGGGAGCCATCATTGCCTATCTGGCGGGGCGAGCCAGATGGGACGCCGGTCTTGTTCCCTGCGGCCCGAGTCAGTTCGGGGTAGGGTGATGATGGCGCCTCCTATTGACGTGGCTGGTCTACGCCCTAGGTTGGGCGATGTGGAAGCTCCTCCGAAGCCGAGGTCGAGTCTGTCTTCCGTGGCCGAGGTCGGGTCCGAGCCCCAGGTTCGGGCGAGGCGGAGATCGCCGGCTGGTGCCGGGGCGGAGTCCGAGCCCTAGGGTCGGGCGAAGCGGAGTTCGTCGTCTTCTGGGGCCGAGCCCAAGTCCGAGCCCTGGGTAAGGCGAGGCGGAGATCGTCGTCTTCTGGGACTTAGCCCGAGTCTGAGCCCTGGGTCGGGCGGAGTGGAGTTCGCCGTCTTCCGGGACTTAGCCCGAGTCCGAGCCCTGGGTTGGGCGCCCTGGGTCGGGCGGAGTTCGCCGTCTTCCGGGACTTAGCCCGAGTCCGAGCCCTAGGTCGGGTGGAGTTCGCCGTCTTCCGGGACTTAGCCCGAGTCCGAGCCCTGGGTCGGGCGGAGTTCGCCGTCTTCCGGGACTTAGCCCGAGTCCGAGCCCTGGGTCGGGCGGAGTTCGCCGTCTTCCGGGACTTAGCCCGAGTCCGAGCCCTGGGTCGGGCGGAGCGGAGCTTCCTATGGTGCCTTCGGCCGGGCCTGACTGCCTGTCAGTCTCACTCTGTCAAGTGGCACCGCAGTCGGAGTGGTGCAGGCGGCGCTGTCCTTCTATCAGGCCGGTCAGTGGAGCAGCGAAGTGACGGCGGTCACTTCGGCTCTGCCGGCTGGGGGGCGTGCGTCAGGATAAAGGTGTCAGGCCACCTTTGCATTAAATGCTCCTGCGATTTGGTCGGTCGGTGCGGCGGTTTGGTCAGGGTTGCTTCTTGGCGAAGGCAGGGCCTCGGGCGAGCCGGAAACAGGTTCACCGCTGAAGGGGGGCCTCGGGCGAGACGGAAATCCTCCGGGGTCGGCTGCCCTTGTCCGAGGCTAGGCTCGGGTGAGGCGTGATCGAGTCCCTTGAATGGACTGATCCCTGACTTAATCGCACTCATCAGGCCTTTGCAGCTTTGTGTTGATGGGGGTTACCAACTGAGAATTAGGAGCCTTGAGGTACCCCTAATTATGGTCCCCGACAGTAGCCCCCGAGCCTCGAAGGGAGTGTTTGCACTCGCTTGGAGGCTTTCGTCGCACTTTTTTGCAAGGGACCAGCCTTTCTCGGTTGCGCTTTTGTTCCGGTGGGTGCGCGCGAGCGCACCCGCCGGGTGTAGCCCCCGAGGCCTTGGAGGAGTGGTTTCACTCCTTCGAGGTCTTACTGCCTCACGTAGTGCTTCGGCTGGTCTGGTCGTTCCCTCATGCGAGCTGGCCGTAGCCCAGGTGTACGGTCGGGTCCCAAGTTCTCGGGCTGGTATGTTGACGCTGTCAACGGTTCCGCCGGAGCCGGGTTTGCGAGAGCAGCCCCCGAGCCTCTGCACAGAGCGAGAGGGCGGTCAGGGGTAGACTCGGCTTTTTTACATACGCCCCTGCGTCGCCTTTCCGCAAGGAGGAGGGGGGGGGAAAGCGCCATGTTGCCCTCGATGGGCACCGAACATGGTGTCTCCGATGAGCTGCAAGCGGGTAATCCGAGTGAACGTCCGTGCCCCGTTCGTTAGGGGTCGGCTAGGGGCCCAGAGGCACGCCCAAAAGTACCTGCGGGTGATCTACCAGACCCGGTCCCCTGGTGACGGGGTCCGAGGGCTCGATGCCTCCCTCTGATGGGATTCTGTTATAAGATCGTTCCCGCTGGTCTCGGAAATGTCCTAGGGTACCTCGGGAGCGCAGCCCGAGCCTTGGTTATGTATCGAACGTACCCATGGTCATCCCTCGCTCGGCGTCTGAGGCGGCTGTGAACCCTTCGGGGGCCAGCCTTCGAACCCCTGATCAGTAATGGGCGCGGAGCCCGAGTAGCCTGAGGCGGCCGTGGAACCCTTTCGAGGGGCCGGCCTTCGAACCTCTAACCAGTAGTGGGTGTAGGGCCCACGCGATCTGAGGCGGCTGTCGAACCCTTCCGGGGGGCCAGCCTTCGAACCTCTGATCAGTAGGGGGGCTCGGAGCCTGGTTCCTTCTCAGGGAAGGATCCTTTTCGGGGTATCCCCCTTTCCCGGTCCCTGTTGCAACAGAGAGAAAGAGGAAACACGGAAAAGGATACGAAATCAAACGACGCGGCGTACCTCTTTTGACGCGGTCATTACGGCGAAGGCGAAGCGTCGCTCGCTTCTCCTGCCAGAGGCGCCGCGTGTCCCGCCGCGGAGTTGATGCGACAGGGCGAGTAGTTCACAGGGTAGCCGTTGCGCGTGCGTGAGCCGTTCGAGGAACGGGTCACGGGCGCGTTGCCTTCATGCCGTGAGAGAGGGTGCGGGTGTAGCCCCCGGATGCCTTCTGCAAGGGGCAGACGAGGTCCAGACCCCACACAGCAAAAGGCCAGGTGATGGGTATCGTCTGTAGAGCCTGAGCGGGCAGGTGAGTCTGCCTTGCGTAGAACTGACACCCTTCACAGGTGCAGACAATTCTAGTGGCGTCGGCCACCGCCGTCGGCCAGTAGAAGCCTTGCCGGAAAGCATTCCCGACAAGGGCTCGAGGCGCTGCGTGATGGCCGCAAGCCCCCGAGTGTATCTCTCGCAGGAGTTCCTGACCTTCGGCGATGGAGATGCATCGCTGGAGGATGCCGGAGGGGCTGCGGTGGTAGAGCTCCTTCTCATCACCCAGCAAGACGAACGACCTCGCGCGACGCGCCACCCGCCGAGCCTCGGTTCGGTCGGAGGGTAGCTCTCCTCGGTGAAGATATTGCAGGTACGGGGTCTGCCAGTTTTGATCAGGCGTGACCCCACTTCGCTCCCCCCCGGCGTGCAGCGTCTCGCCCTCGGGGGCCGAGGGTACCTCGGGCCGAACCGAGGATGCCTTGGACCGAGCCGAGGGTGCCTCGGGATGATCCGAGATTGCCTCGGGCTGATCCGAGGGTGCCTCGGGCTCGGGCGTGTCGTCGATCTTGACGGAGGGTTGATGCAGATCCCGGGAGAAGACGTCCGGGGGAACCGTCGTTCGCCCCGAGGCTATTTTAGCCAGCTCGTCCGCAGTCTCGTTGTAGCGCCGAGCGATGTGGTTGAGCTCGAGCCCGTAGAACTTGTCTTCCAGGCGTCGAACTTCATCGCAGTAGGCCTCCATCTTCGGATCGCGGCAATGGGAGTTCTTCATGACTTGGTCGATGACGAGCTGCGAGTCACCGCGAGCGTCGAGGCGTTGGACCCTAGCTCGATGGCGATCCGCAACCCGTTGACCAGAGCTTCGTACTCGGCCACATTGTTGGATGCCGGGAAATGGAGGCGTAGCACGTAGCGTAGGTGCTTCTCGAGGGGCGAGATGAAGAGTAGGCCTACACCGGCTCCTGTCTTCATCAGCGACCCGTCGAAGAACATGGTCCAGAGCTCCGGTTGGATCGGAGCCGTCGGTAGCTGAGTGTCGACCCATTCGGCTACGAAGTCCGCCAAGACCTGGGACTTGATGGCCTTCCGAGGAGCGAACGAGATCGTCTCGCCCATGATTTCCACCGCCCACTTTGCAATCCTACCCGAGGCCTCTCGGCACTGGATGATCTCCCCCAGGGGGAAGGATGACACCACAGTTACCGGATGAGACTCGAAGTAGTGTCGCAGCTTCCGCCGCGTTAGGATCACCGCGTACAGCAGCTTCTGAACTTGTGGGTAGCAGATCTTGGTTTCAGACAGTACCTCACTGACGAAGTAGATTGGCCTCTGAACGGGCAATGCATGCCCCTCTTCTTGCCTCTCGACCACAATCGTGACGCTAACCACCTGAGTGGTCGCGGCGACGTAGACCAGGAGGGCTTCTCCGGCAGCTGGGGGCACCAAGATAGGCGCCTTTGTGAGGAGCGCCTTCAGGTTCCCGAGGGCTTCCTCGGCCTCAGGGGTCCAAGTGAAGCACTCGGCCTTCCTTAAGAGGCGGTACAGAGGTAGACCTCTTTCGCCGAGGCGTGAGATGAAGCGGCTCAGAGCCGCGAGGCATCCCATGACCCTCTGTACGCCTTTCAAGTCCTTGATGGGCCCTATGCTGGTGATAGCTGTGATCTTCTCTGGGTTGGCTTCGATGCCCCGCTCGGAGACGATGAACCCCAAGAGCATGCCTCGGGGTACTCCGAAGACACACTTTTCGGGATTGAGCTTGACGCCTTTCGCCTTGAGACATCGGAATGTCGCTTCAAGATCAGAAAGGAGGTTGGAGGCTTTCCTCGTCTTGACTATGATGTCATTGACGTAGGCCTCGACCGTGCGGCCAATGTGTTCGCCGAACACATGGTTCATGCATCGCTGGTACGTCGTGCCTGCATTCCTCAAGCCGAACGGCATGGTGACATAGCAGTACATGCCGAAGGGTGTGATGAAAGAAGTCGCGAGCTGGTCGGACTCTTTCATCCTGATTTGATGATACCCTGAGTAGGCATCGAGGAAAGACAGGGTTTCGCACCCAGCAGTGGAATCCACGATTTGGTCGATGCGAGGCAGAGGGTAGGGAACCTTCGGACATGCTTTGTTGAGACCAGTGTAGTCTACACACATCCGCCATTTCCCCCCTTTCTTTCTCACAAGCACAGGGTTGGCAAGCCATTCGGGATGGAATACCTCTTTGATGAACCCTGCCGCCATTAGCTTGTGGATCTCCTCGCCTATGGCTCTGTGCTTCTCCTCGCCGAATCGGCGTAGTGGCTGCTTGACGGGTCGGGCTCCAGCTTGGATGTCCAACAAGTGCTCGACGACATCCCTCGGTATGCCAGGCATGTCCGAGGGACTCCACGCGAAGACGTCGGCGTTCGCGCGGAGAAAGTCGACGAGCACTGCTTCCTATTTGGGATCGAGCCCGGAGCCGATCCGGATCTGCTTGGAGGTGTCGCTGCTGGGGTCGAGGGGGACGGACTTAACCGTCTCCGCAGGCTCAAAGTTGTCGGCATGACGCTTCACGTCTGGCACCTCCTTAGAGAGGCTCTCCAGGTCGGCGATGAGGGCCTCGGACTCGGCGAGGGCCTCGGCGTACTCCACGCACTCCACGTCGCATTCGAACGCGTGTCTGTACGTGGGGCCGACGGTGATGACCCCGTTGGGGCCCGGCATCTTGAGCTTCAGGTAGGTGTAGTTGGGGACGGCCATGAACTTCGCGTAGCATGGCCTCCCCAGTACCGCGTGGTAGGTCCCTCGGAACCTGACCACCTCGAACGTCAGGGTCTCCCTTCAGAAGTTGGAGGGTGTTCCGAAGCAGACGGGAAGGTCGAGCTGTCCAAGGGGTTGGACGCGCTTCCCGGGAATGATCCCATGGAAGGGCACAGCGCCTGCCCGGACAGAGGACAGATCGACACGTAGGAGCCCGAGGGTCTCAGCGTAGATGATGTTGAGGCTGCTGCCTCCGTCCATGAGGACCTTGGTGAGCCTGACGTCACCGATGATGGGGTCGACGACGAGCGGGTATTTCCCCGGGATCGGCACATGGTCGGGGTGATCGTCTCGGTCGAAGGTGATGGGCTCGTCGGACCAGTCCAGATAGACTGGCGCCGCCACCTTGACCGAGCAGACCTCCCGGCGCTCCTGCTTGCGGTGCCGAGCCGAGGCGTTCGCCGCTTGCCCACCATAGATCATGAAGCAGTCGCGGACCTCGAGGAACTCTCCTGCCTAGTGATCTTCCTTCTTGTCGTCGTCGCGGGCCTTGCCACCCTCCGCGGGTAGCCCGGCCCTGTGGAAGTGGCGCCGAAGCATGACGCACTCCTCAAGGGTGTGCCTGACGGGTCCCTGGTGATAGGGGCATGGCTCCTTGAGCATCTTGTCGAAGAGGTTGGCACCTCCGGGGGGCTTCCGAGGGTTCTTGTACTCGGCAGCGGCGACAAGGTCCGCGTCGGCGGCGTCGCGTTTCGCTTGCGACTTCTTCTTGCCCTTCTTCTTGGCGCCGTGCTGAGTTGACGCCTCGGGAGTATCTTCCGATGGGCGGCCCTGGGGCTGCTTGTCCTTTCGGAAGATAGCCTCGACCGCCTCTTGGCCGGAGGCGAACTTGGTGGTGATGTCCATCAGCTCGCTCGCCCTGGTGGGGGTCTTGCGACCCAGCTTGCTCACCAGGTCGCGGCAGGTGGTGCCAGCGAGGAACGCGCCGATGACATCCGAGTCGGTGATGTTGGGCAGCTCGGTGCGCTGCTTCGAGAATCGCCGGATGTAGTCTCGGAGAGACTCTCCCGGCTGCTGTCGGCAGCTTCGGAGGTCCCAGGAATTCCTGGGGCGCACGTACGTGCCCTGGAAATTGCCAGCGAAAGCTTGGACTAGGTCGTCCCAGTTGGAGATCTGCCCCGGAGGCAGGTGCTCCAACCAGGCGCGAGCGGTGTCGGAGAGGAACAGGGGGAGGTTGCGGATGATGAGGTTATCATCGTCCGTTCCACTTAGTTGGCAGGCCAGACGGTAGTCCGCGAGCCACAGTTCCGGTCGCGTCTCCCCCAAGTACTTTGTGATAGTAGCCGGGAGTCGGAACCGGGTCGGGAACGGCGCCCGCTGGATGGCCCGACTGAAGGCCTGTGGACCGGGTGGTTTGGGCGGGGGACTCCGATCCTCCCCGCTGTCGTAGCGTCCCCCACGCCTGGGGTGGTAGCCTTGGCGCACCCTCTCATCGAGGTGGGCCCAACGGTCGCGGTGATGGTGCTCGTTGCCGAGGCGACCCGGGGCCGCAGGCGCGGTGTTGCGCGTGCGCCCGGTGTAGACCGAGGCTTCCCGCGTAAATCGGGAAGTCGCGGCATGAGGTTCTGAGGGGTACCCCTGCCTTCGGGAGGCGGAGCTCTCGGCCCGTCGGACCGCGGCGCCTTCCAGGAGATTCTTGAGCTCTCCCTGGATTCGCCGCCCCTCGGTGGTTGATGGCTCCGGCATCGCGCGAAGAAGCATTGCTGCTGCCGCCAGGTTCTGGCCGACCCCACTGGATGCGGGTGGTGGCCTGACCCTGACGTCATCGGTGATGCGGTGCTGGAAGCCCTGGGGTAGATGACGTATTTCTCCGGCCGGAGGTTGGCCCGCCCATGCCTGCCCGACGTCCCGATGGATCGGCTCAAGCGCTCCTGCTCCCTCGTCGAGCCTGGCCTGCACCCCGCGGATTTGCTCGAGCTGTGGGTCATGACCCCCCCGCCTGAACGAGGACCACAGCTAGCTCCCGTGGGATGTCAACGCGAGGCACCGGCCTAGGGAGGTCACCGTCCTCCGGCATGCCGAGATGGTTGCCTTCGGGGGGACCCCCTAGATCGACGTGGAAGCATTCGTGACTTGGGCCGCAGTCCTCGTCGCCGAGGCTACGGCTACCGTCGGAATAGTCGGAAAGGCAGTAGTCGCATGCGGTCATGAAGTCCCGCATGGCACTGGGGTTGCCAAGTCCAGAGAAATCCCAACAGATGCTGGGCTCGTCGTCTTCCTCGGACCCAGAGGGCCTGTTGGTCGAGACGTCCGTCAGCCGGTCCCAGGGTGACCGCATACGAAACCCCAGAGGGTTTGGACTTGCCTCTACGAGAGCGCCCGCCAAAGCGAAGTCGCTAGACGGGTTGAGGCTGAATCCGAAAGATGTGGGATGGGAATCGGTTGGTACCTTTTGGTCGACGGGCGGCGATAAGGTCACGTCGGGGACTGACTGCGCCGTCGTCTCAGGTACGAGGGTGACGTCCAGCAAGCTTTTCGCGAGCGTGCTGGCGTCGTCCGCTTGCTCGGGATTGGCGTGTCGCAGGGAGACAGCGCTCGCCTTCGTCTCAAACGCGAGGTCAACACCCGGTGCGCCCCCTGTTGGGGTACTGGGGCCGTCGACTCGCTCGACAGCTGACGAGGCGCTGTCTCCTGCTTGGCCTTGGTTGCTCCGCCTCCTCCTCCGTCGACGGGGGAGAGGACGGGGTGAGCTTGAAGATTGTTCTTCCATCATGCGGGGAAGACGTCGCCGATTCCGCCGCCGGTGGGCGGGTTGTCGGCCGCCACTGTTGTTGTCGCACGGCGGTGGAAGGAGTATCATGTCGTAGCTGCCGTCGAGGGACATGAACTCAAGACTCCCGAAACGGAGCACCGTCCCGTGTTGGAGAGGTTGCTGGAGAATGCCCATCTGGAGCTTGGCGGGAAGCTGTTCGTCAACACGCAGCAGGCCCCTACCGGGCGCGCCAACTGTCAGCGTTCCGAGACCGGGGGGTCCCTGAGCCGACGAGTGAATGTCGCCGCGTGCCCCAGCCCAGATGGGTCGAGCGCGAAGGGCGAGCGCGAAGGGGGGAGAGCGAGGCGGCCGGAGACCGGCGTGAGAGAGGTGGGAATCCCGCGGCCTTCGTGTTCGTCCCGCGCCCAGGTCGGGTGCGCTTGCAGTAGGGGGTTACAAGCGTCCACGCGGGAGAGGGAGCGAGCGGCTCCAAGCGAGCGCCTGTCTCGTCCTCGTCCCCGCGCGGCCAACCTTCTCTAAGAGGGCCCTGGTCCTCCCTTTTATAGGCGCAAGGAAAGGATCCAGGTGTACAATGGGGGGTGTAGCAGAGTGCTACGTGTCTAGCGGAGGAGAGCTAGCGCCCTAAGTACATGCCGTTGTGGCAGCCGAAGAGATTTTGGCACCCAGCTGGTGTGATGTCGTGGCCGTCGGAGGAGCGATGGAGCCTGGTGGAGGGACAGCTGTCGGAGCGGTTGAATCCTTGCTGACGTCCCCTTGCTTCCGTAAGGGGGCTGAGAGCTGCCGTCGTCACAGAGTATGCAGGGAGCCATCATTGCCTATCTGGCGGGGCGAGCCAGATGGGACGCCGGTCTTGTTCCCTGTGGCCCGAGTCAGTTCGGGGGTAGGGTGATGATGGCGCCTCCTATTGACGTGGCTGGTCTACGCCCTAGGTTGGGCGATGTGGAAGCTCCTCTGAAGCCGAGGTCGAGTCTGTCTTCCGTGGCCGAGGTCGGGTCCGAGCCCCAGGTTCGGGCGAGGCGGAGATCGCCGGCTGGTACCGGGGCGGAGTCCGAGCCCTGGGGTCGGGCGAAGCGGAGTTCGTCGTCTTCTGGGGACGAGCCCAAGTCCGAGCCCTGGGTCGGGCGAGGCGGAGATCGTCGTCTTCTGGGACTTAGCCCGAGTCCGAGCCCTGGGTCGGGCGGAGTGGAGTTCGCCGTCTTCCGGGACTTAGCCCGAGTCCGAGCCCTAGGTCGGGTGGAGTTCGCCGTCTTCCGGGACTTAGCCCGAGTCCGAGCCCTGGGTCGGGTGGAGTTCGCCGTCTTCCGGGACTTAGCCCGAGTCCGAGCCCTGGGTCGGGCGGAGTTCGCCGTCTTCCGGGACTTAGCCCGAGTCTGAGCCCTGGGTCGGGCGAAGTTCGCCATCTTCCGGGACTTAGCCCGAGTCCGAGCCCTGGGTTGGGCGGAGCGGAGCTTCCTATGGTGCCTTCGGCCGGGCCTGACTGCCTGTCAGTCTCACTCTGTCAAGTGGCACCGCAGTCGGAGTGGCGCAGGCGGCGCTGTCCTTCTGTCAGGCCGGTCAGTGGAGCGGCGAAGTGACGGCGGTCACTTCGGCTTTGCCGGCTGGGGGCGTGCGTCAGGATAAAGGTGTCAGGCCACCTTTGCATTAAATGCTCCTGCGATTTGGTCGGTCGGTGCGGCGGTTTGGTCAGGGTTGCTTCTTGGCGAAGGCAGGGCCTCGGGCGAGCCGGAAACAGGTTCACCGCTGAAGGGGGGCCTCGGGCGAGACAGAAATCCTCCGGGGTCGGTTGCCCTTGTCCGAGGCTAGGCTCGGGTGAGGCGTGATCGAGTCCCTTGACTGGACTGATCCCTGACTTAATCGCACCCATCAGGCCTTTGCAGCTTTGTGCTGATGGGGGTTACTAGCTGAGAATTAGGAGCCTTGAGGGTACCCCTAATTATGGTCCCCGACAATTTTCCTCTTAAGAAATACCTTCAGAATCATTTTTCAAGTCCCTATAAATATTTTCTTCATAATTTTCCTCATGCTCATACGTATACGTATGCCTCCAGTGTCATACGGTGAGCTCTACAAGCTAATTACACTCATACAAGACAAATCCATGCTAATCTCCCACTAATCATCTCATCCTCCCACTAATCCTCTCATCCCTCCCCCTAATCCCCCCACCATGGCTATAAATAGAGGGGCAAGGGCCTCCTCTCATCCCACCCCAAGCCATTTCATGGCAACTCTCTCCCCCCCACACACACACCCACTCCATGTTCCACACAAGCACACACTAGCACAAGGATCGTTTGATCGTTCTTCGATCGTTTGTCCCCCTGTTCTTAGTTTGTTCATTCGTTCGTCCGATCGTTCGATCGTTCGTCCGATCGTTTGATCGTTCGTCCGTTCGTTCATCCAAATAATCTTTTTCCTGTCGTTATGCTGCCAAAATTCCGATCGTTCGTTTGTTCGATCATTCGATCGTTCATCGTTCGTTCATAGTCCCTATTCATCGTTCATCGTTCGTTCATAGTCCCTATTCATCATTCTTCCAGATAATCTTTGTCCTGCCGTTATGCTACCGAAATTCCGATCGTTCGTTCGTTCGATCATTCGATCGTTCATCGTTCGTTCATAGTCCCTATTCATCGTTCTTCCAGATAATCTTTGTCCTGCTGTTATGTTGCCGAAATTCCGATCGTTCATTCGTCCGATCATTTGATCGTTCGTCCGTTCGTTCGTCCAAGTAATCTTTTTCCTGCCGTTATGCTGCCGAAATTCCGATCGTTCGTTCGTCCGATCATTCGATCGTTCGTCCATTCGTTCATAGTTCCTATTCATCGTTCGTTCATACGAACTATTCACTATCACTATTCACCATAACTATTCACCATAACTATTCACCATTACTATTCATCGTTACTATTCACATACACTATTCATCATCGTTACTATTTATCATTACTATTCATCATCGTTACTATTCATCGATGATATCTATAATTACTTTTCCATCGCCACTATTCATCGTTACTAATCATCGTTACTAGTCATCGGTCATCTAGTCATCCCAAATTTTGACTACTCATCCGTCATGCTGTCCAGTCCACCTAAGACCAGCCAGACCAATATTTCAGTCATACGAACTCCGGTGACTGTGATTTTCCTTCCAGTAGGGAACTTCCCATCTGGTCACCCATCTCAGGTTTCTCCAAGTTGAGCATGCTTAACTTTGAGATTTCTTCGAACCAGGCTTCCAAACTCAGATTCCAATAATTCTTGTTTCTAAATTCTTATCGAATTATTCCCTATCCAACCATTCCATCCCTTAAGCATGGTTCATGTTCCAGAAAACTCCCAAAATACTCTTGTCCCATATTCTGCCTATAACTCTCCTGTTCATACTAAGTCAGACGATTCATTCGTCACTATTCTCGCTAACAGTGAACTTCACTGTGCTACACCACATACACCCAGCTATAAATACACCCAGCTACCCTCTCCCTCTCCACACACACTCAACACCCTCAGCCAAGGCAAACACCCCACCCACTCAGTTACTCTGCTCTGCCGGCTACACACATAGTGTCGCTTCGCCTCCAGTCCACCCTCCTGGTAAGCACCTCCGCTCCACCACTAGTAGTATCTCAACACCACATGACACAGATTCTACTCAAGACTCTACCCATCCATATATCGCTATTCTGACCACTATACTAAATATTTGTTGGTATACTTGCTTGTTTGTATGTTTGCTTGTTCATGTTGCATAGTTATCGGAGCGTTCGTGCCGTCTCGTGGAGGCCAGATCTGCAAGTCTACGCCAGGCAGTGGAGCTAGAAGCCAGTTCCGCGAGCTCTCCTTCCCCCTTCGCCGGATAAGCATGGCAAGCTCACTGGATCCCTTTGATGCATAAATTACCTATGATTTTTCAACCACAACCCTCAGCCTGTTATTTTATGCACGATATGATTTTGAGACAAGTTATTATGGCCACCCAGCCGCTTGTCGCAATCAATCCTTGATATATTTGTTCCAAATGATTTGAGAAAAGGTGTGAGTTTTCAAAAGAAAATGCTTTTCAAAATGTGTATGATGAAGGGTTTTCACCCTTATCACCTTTGAGTAGGGATGATCAGGGACTCCCTGGTTTAGGGGAGGGCCTAAGATGATGGCTCGGCTGGTTTAGGCGTGAGCAGAAGGATTGTCCACTCATATAAGGACCGGTTTGTCATCTTTCACTACCTGTACTCATGAAAAGTACAACCACTCGAGACTGTGTGGGCAGTCACTCAATCTGAACTCGTACGGTCCAACCCCAGGGTTATGAAGGCTGGGGAGCACTGGGAGGATAAGGAGGGGGAATGTTTTGTCCGGTTTGGACATGGCGGTGGCCTGACTCCTTCCGGTATAACCGTTAAGGTTAGGACGTGCGAGGAAAGAAAGAGATTCGGATTCGGATCTCATTGATCATGAGATCGCAGAGCCGGACTAGTGGGTAAAGTGTACACCTCTGCGCAGAGTTTGAAAACCTATTCGAATAGTCTGTGTCCACAGGAATGGACGAGTCTGGTGTGGTATGGCAATTAGTGTTTTGTTTTCAAAAAAAAGAGGTGCGTTTGAGAAAAGTGGTTTTTAAAAGGTCCGACGGTTGAACCGTGAGCTATGGTGGACGGGAAGTCCAGTGGCTGTTTTTGAAAAGGAAAAACCAGTGGGAAACTGCTGAGATACCTAGATGGTTTAGTCCAGGGGATTTTGTTCTAATATTGAAAAACTTCCTGCTCCTTTGGGAGAGGATGCGCTTTGAAAAATGCAAATGTTTTATAAAACAACCCTGCATCAAATATTGCTGTTTCTGCAAAATATCCTGAGCTCCACATATTCCATGCATTATATCTGATTTCCCCATTCCGCGGGTGAAGGTGGGCTGCTGAGTACGTTTGTACTCACCCTTGCTTATTTGTTGTTTTTCAAAAAAAGGAGATCGGGTAAGAGTTACGACTGTTCCCAACCTTGCCTGTGGCTGTTGGACCGCTGATTTGCTTCGCTGCGCATATCAGGCTACTTCAGCCCCACTCTGATGATATGTCCCGAGTTGTGGACCAACTCTTAAAGTTGATCGCCACCTTTATAGGTTTGTCTCGTTTAAGCAGATCTAGAACTATCTGATGTATAAATGTGTTTACTAGCCTCCTGGGACTAGTAATTGTATCATATTTGAGTCCCAGAGGATTGGGGATGCTTCAACTGACACAATTTTTACAGAAGAAAGAACAACCTTCGACTGCAGAGGAGAAAGTAAAAGAGCAAAAGAAGCGACGAACAGTAAATGTGATGCAAGCCATTGAACGAACAACGCCTTCAGCTTCAGCAGCTAAGACCGTGACTGCTGCGGGTGCCGAAGCTAAAGCTGCTGTCTAAGCCAAGGACGTTGATGAAGTCGAAGATACAATGTCAGATATTGATAGGCTTATATCAGATGTGATTAAAGAGGTGACTGCAGAGGAGGACATAGCCACAGCGCCATACAAAGAAAGGGAAATTGACACTGATCCTTCGGGCGGAGAAGATTTTGACCTTTGGCACCTGGGCGATCAAGAGCTCTCTGAAGAAGAGAAAATGGAGTTAAAAGAATTTGCCATATCGTGTGGATACCAACCGGGGTCTCTGCTCTTCGGCGGGGTTGATGAGATCTTAGGATGTATTCGCGACCGCGCTGGGGCAAAGATAGGCGGCACTTTATTGAAGAGTGTTGGCTTTCCGAAGCTAGAGACTGATATCGGCTGCTACCGACGGCAACATATTGTCGGTAGCTTATTTTATTCCAACTTCAAGTTGAAACCTTTGGCTAGGGTATTATCATTATCTTCGTGGTGAATTGAATGTTCTAACTATAACTTGTTGTTACAGAGCATGCTGCTAAGCAAAGCGTTGAAGATGCAGCAAGATAACGAAGATAGGAAAAACGAAATTATAATTGAAGGCTTGGAAAATAAAATAAAAGATCTTGAAGCTTCTCTAGAGAAGGATTTTCTGCTGCAAGCAGTCAAAGGTTCCATCACGGAAGCACAATCTCAAAACACTAAATTAAACGAAGAACTTGACAATGCTCGAACAATTTTGAAGAAAAAAATCAGAGCGCTTCGACCAAGAAACAAAAGAACTTCAATCAAGGGCTAAAGCCGAAGCTGAGAAAAATACGAAGCTACATGAGTCTATGAAAGACCTTCAGAACAAGTGCACGGACTTCGCCACCCGCTGTGTAAACCGACTGAAAGGATTATTCAACTCAATTGGGGCTACCTCTGAAGAAATTTCCCCTTCGGCTGAAGACATCCCCAAGGCCTTCGAGCATATTGAAAATGAGGTTGAGGCTCTCAATGAAGTTATAACTAGGCACGGGGATTTCTGTGCTCTGTTAGCTTCTCGTGGCACAGCTGCTGCGTTTTTGAAGGCCGGATGCACTCATGCAATAACAAGCCAACCTTCAGCCTTTCAACGTTAGATTTAGTTGATATTCCTGCTGAAGCCCGAAGCATCAGAAACAAGTTTATTACTCAAATTTGGGCAAAGGGCGGGCGCGAGCTAGCTGGAGACGAAGCTCGGAAACTGCTCAACTCAGTATGAAGCTTTTATCTTTGTATTTTTACCTTAGTTTACCTTTATTAGATTGTCGGCTGCCTTATACCTTTTATCTATCTACAGGATGGTGGTGTCAAAGACCGTTAGACTGAAGCTTGTTCCGAAGGTCCTGAAGACTTTAGGATTCCCGACTTGCATTTATCTGTAGAAAAACTTAGAGACTTCTGTTTGGCGAAAGATGGTAATCGACATTTGAGCAGAATATTGTACATATTTATCCATACCTTGTAATATAATCTTACCTCTTCGTCTATGTATGAATTGCTTTGCTGTGGGCGAAACCAACACTTACAATTTTTTGAGCCAAAGGCGAAAACACCTTCCCTTCTTTTCGTTCACATCGAAGCATTTTTCATTAAAGATGAAGCGCCTCCATATACCATGAAGTTTTATCTGAGACGAAGCATCTTCGTATTCAACGAAGCATTTTGTCAACATAGAGAGGCATCTTTTTTCTTTTTTGTTAACACCTGTGCTTCATGTCATGATGATGATGATCCTACGAATGTCTAATGAATGTTTATATGAATGCAAAAATGTTGTGATGAGTCATGCAAATGTATGTCACAAACACACACAACCACACCCAGACTCTGCATCCCCTTAGGAACGACTTTAGAGTCTCTTCACCTTTTACTTAGGTGGTATTTTAGCTCTGCATCCCCTTAGGAATGACTTTGGAGCTAAGCACTGCATCCCCTTAGGAACGACTTTTGAGCTTCTTCACCTCTGATTTAGGTGGTATTTTGGCTCTGCATTCCCTTAGGAACGACTTTTGAGCTTTGAAACTTACTCTGCGCTCCCTTAGGAACGACTTTTGAGCCTCGGAACTTACTCTGTGCTCCCTTAGGAACGGCTTTGTAGCTTCTTCACCTTTTACTTAGGTGACATTTCAGCTCTGCATCCCCTTAGGGACGACTTTTGAGCTTCTCCCTGTCCTTTTGCACTCGATGGTGCGGATTCTGTTATTACATGTTACATTCTTGGTGGAATTTGGCCCTTGTATTACATAGGGCTAAACAAGAAAAATTGAAAATTACAACCTATGGCCCTATTAAAAACCTTTCTCCCCTCTTAAAAGAAAAAGGGTGCCATAGGGAAAAATAAGAAAATTACATCAATTACACATAATACCACCGAAGCTCGTCTGCATTCCAAGACCTGGGTATGTCGTTGTCGTTCATATCCTTCAGTCTGTAAGAATCGGGTCTTGACGAAGATACCACCAAGAAAGGGCCTTCCTATTTGAGCTGAAGCTTCCCTACTGTATCGGGGTTAGCTACCCTTCGAAGCACCAAATGACCTAGCCTGATGTTTTTCAATCGAACTTTTCTGTCACGCCATTTTAATGTTTCGGCCTAGTATTTGTTGATGTGTTCTATGGCTTGAAGTCTGGTCCCTTCTATGGTATCTTTTGTTATTTGACAGTCACTTTCATCTTCTGTCGAAGCTAAGGTTCTTATTGAACCCGTTCTTGCTTCTTCTGGTGTTATTGCTTCATCACCGAACAGAAGCTTGAACGGAGTAAACCCTGTCGATCTTGATACAGCAGTGTTGTGGCTCCAAACCACCTTTATTAATTCGCCTGGCAACTTTCCTTTAGACTGATTGAAAATTGACTTCGTTATTCATGTTATTATGATTCCATTTGCCCTTTCTACCAACCCATTTGACACAGGATGCCTTACTGATGCAAAGTGTGTTTTTGTACCAATTTGACTATAAAAGGCTTTAAAAGTCTCGGCATCGAACTGAGTTCCATTATCAACGGTGATAGCCTTCGGCACGCCGAAGCGACAAACGATGTTTTGCCAGAAGAATTTTTGTACTGTGGCCGAAGTTATGGTAGCCAAAGGCTTTGCTTCAATCCACTTAAAGAAATATTATACTGCCACCACAACATATTTCAGGTTGCCCTGTGCCGGTGGGAGTGGTCCTAACAGATCCAAACCCCATTTTTGCAGTGGCCAAGTTGGTTGTATTAGTTGAGTCAAAGACGAAGGTTGATTTTGATCTCTAGCGCATCTTTGGCAATTTTCACATTTTTGTACTAATTCTGCAGCATCCGAAGCTGCCTTCGGCCATTAAAAGCCTTGCCTCAAAATATTCCCTAGCAGAGGCCTAGACCCAATGTGGGCCCCACATAGTCCTGCATGTATCTCCTTCATTAATTATTGTCCTTTGGTTCTGGATAAACACTTGAGCAATGGAGAGCAAACTCCGTGCTTGTATAACTCCCCTTCTATTATTACATATGGTCTTGTCCTTGCCTCCATTCTTTTATTATAAGCTTCATCATCTGAAAAACAGTTGCCCTGGAGGAATGATACAATTTTAGTCCTCCAATCTTCACTATGTACAGGTGAAGTTGTGAGCACTGCTCTTTCCAAGAGCTCGACTGAAGGTGCTTTTATTGTTTCAAAAAATACTTCTGAAGGTAAAGGGAGCCCCTGCGCCGCTGATTATGCTAATAAGTCTGCATGCTCGTTCTCTCCCCTTGGGATATTTTTTATAGAAAAACCTTCAAAAGAGGCTTCCAACCTTTAGACTGTATCCAAATACTTTTCAAGCTTCGGTTCTCTTGCCTTATAGATTTTGTCCACATGACCCGAGATAACTTGTGAATCGGTCTTGAGGATTGCCCTTCTTATTCCCATTACCTTTAGCTTCCGAAGCCCCAAGAGAAGATCTTTGTACTTGGCAATATTATTTGTACAGCTGAAGTCCAATTTTATTGCATAACATGTTCTGACTTTGGAATGTGCAACAAGGACAGCAACTGCCCCTGCACCGAAGGTCCCCCACGACCCATCGCAAAATACCATCCAAGCTTCGGTATCTTTTATTGTTTCTTCATCCTGAGCCCCTGGCGTCCAATCAGCAATGAAATTATCTAACGCATGAGATTGTATTGAAGATCTATGTACATAATCAATGGTGAATTCATTGAGTTTTGCGACCAATTTTCCGACCCTTCCTGTTGCTTCTTTGTTCCTCATTATGTCCTTTAAGGGTTGGGATGAAGGCACTATTATATGATATGCTTGGAAGTAATGCCGAAGCTTCATGTAGGCCATCAATACAGCATACAATACCTTCTCCAATTCTGTGTAATTTTCTTTGATGGGCTGAGTACTTCAGAGACGAAGTATACCGGTGCTTGCTTTTTTATTTGGCCATCTTGCTTCTCCTGTACAAGTGTCGCACTAACCGTAGCATGGGAGGTAGCCACATATAAAAGTAATGGGGTCCCTAATGAAGATGGGGTTAGAGTTGTTAGATCTATCAGGTACTGCTTTAGCTCCTCGAAGGCTTTCTGCTGAGCTAGACCCCATTGAAAGACTTCGGCTGATTTCAATATTTCAAAGAAAGGTAGATTCCTCTCTGGTGATCTTGAAATGAATCTGTTTAATGATGCTAGCCTTCCTGCTAATCGTTGAGCCCCTTTTTGAATTTGGCGGCTCCATCCGAAGGATAGCTTCAATTTTGCTCGGATTGGCTTCGATGCCCTTTGTCGATGCCAGACAACCAACAAACTTGCCCTTCTTCACTCCGAAGACACATTTTTTTGGATTTAACTTAAGACCAGCTTGTCTAAAATTGGCGAATGTCTCTTGCAAATCAGCGACATGGTTTTCTTGCTTTGTACTTTTTACTATGATATCATCAACATAAGTCAGCACATTTCTTCCAATTTGGGAGTGAAGGACTTTGGCAGTCATTTTGCTGAAGCTTCCTCTAGCATTCTTGTGCCCCCTCACGTATCCGAAGATAGCAATAGGTGCCACTAGGAGTTATGAAGCTTGTCTTTGGCTCATCCTCCTTTTTCATCTAGATTTGGTGATAGCCTGAGTAGCAATCCAGTAAACTCATGAGTTCCGAGGTAGCTGCTGCATCTACAAGGGAATCTATTCTTGGCAATGGGAATTCATCCTTCGGACATGCCTTATTGAGATCTATAAAGTCAATACACATCCTCCATTTTCTGTTAGCTTTCTTTACCATGACTGTGTTGGCCAGCCACTTTGGGTATGTTACTTCTCTAATAACATCGGCACTTAGAAGTCTTTTCACTTTATTTCGTGCACACTCGGTTTTTTCATCGGGCATTTTCCGAAGTCTCTGCTTTCTTGGTCTGTAGGACAAGTCCACATTGTGTGAGTGCTCGATGATGTCCCTATTAACATCACAGAGATCATTGGTTGTCCAAGCAAAAACATCTTTGTTGTTAAACAAAAATCTTAGCAAAGTTTTTCCTACTCATCAGATAACTGAGATCCCAGTAGTACTTTTTGCTCTGCTATGTCTTCACACAGAAGCATATGCTTTGGTTGATCTGCCGAAGCAGCTTTTTCTCTTTTATGCTTATACTGTCGATAAGCTTTAGTTTTATCTATGTTATGAATAGCCTTCGAATCCGTCCAACTTCCTTCGGCTCTCCTAGCAGCTTCTTGACTCCCATGCACAACAATGAGCCCTTATTCCGATGGCATCTTCATGTAAAGGTATGCTGGGTGGAGGATAGCTTCGAAGGCATTGAACGTCCCTCGACCGATGATTGCATTGTATGGATACTCCATGTCAACAATATCGAAGACAACCTGCTCTATCCTTGTGTTGTGAATGTAGCTGAAGGTGATTGGCATTGTTATCTTGCTAAGATAGTGTTTGGTTAAGGAGCCAAGTAGAACAGAGCCGTTCCATTTCTGGTTCTAGTAACGGAGCCGCTCTGTTCTGTGTTTGGTAATCTGGAACAGAGCATCTCTGTTTTTTGTTTGGTTGCAGAGTGAATGGACGGAGCGTGACTGTGAGAGCGGGATGGGAATGGAGCGGCTCCGTCCGGTTGATTTTTTGGAGCGGAATGGTTCCGGATCTAAGGAGAATATTCTCTAATTAGAGTCATTCCGTTCTAGTTACTTTGTAACCAAACAGCAGTAAAACTGGAGTAGAACGGCTCCGTTCTACTTGGCTCTTCAACCAAACACTACCTAAGTGCCACTATCCGTCTTCCTCCGAAGCCACATAGAGGGTGCGTTGCATCATGTATCTTGTCATCTGGCTTTTGCATTTGTTTGAAATCCTTTGTAAAGATGATATCTGTTGCACTGCCTATGTCTACCAAAACATTGTGGATCAGAAATCCCTTGATGACACAAGATATGATCATTGTATCGTTGTGAGGATAATTCTTAAGCTGAAGGTCTTCCTAAGAGAAGGTGATTGAAATATGAGACCACTTGGACTTGATGAAGGGTTCTTGTACCTCAATATGTTGTACCCTTCTCTGTACTTCTTTCTTCTGTCTCTTATTAGCTGGTTCAGAAGTTGAACCGCCTGGAATTGGAAGCTACTCATGACATTGGCCCGTTGCGAAGTACAAACGGAAAAAAAAAATTCACGAAAGCCACACCACGAATCGGAGGATATCACGAAACCCAAATTTCACGTGGGGGGACGGGGCCAACCGAGCGCCGCACAACCTCCCGAGTCTCCACCGAGTTCTCGACCATGCCACGAGGCCGGCCCTAACGACGCCCCCGACCCCATAGGCTCTCTCGTCGGGACCGTCCTATCCACGGCGGACACGGCGAGTCAGCACAGCAACTGCGCACAGCAGCACACGGTATCCGTCCCGGGCGGCCGGGCCGGAGCCAACTCCCAACCAGTCCAGTCCATCCATCCATCGTCCCCGCCTGCACCTCGCGAGCATCCAAAGCTGTACTTGCGGCAAGTTCTCGCAAAATCCTACTCCCACCGCCGACTCGTACCTCCGCTCCCCTCCTCCCCAACCCTTCCACGCTTGCTTCTCCGGGAGGGAAGGCACACGGGAGGCCGCCCCGCCACCCATCGCAAAAGCCACGCGCCACCAAACTCTTTTTTCCCTCACCCAGTCGCTTTCGCGTTCAGCGCGAGCTGAGCCAGCCAGTGGGTCGGTCGCTGGAGGCGGAGCCATAAAGGCGTCGGCGACGGCAGCATGATGAGCGGCAGATCGGGCGGGAGGAGGGACGCCGAGGGCGAGTGGGAGGTTCGGCCCGGCGGTATGCTGGTGCAGCGCAGGGACGGTGAGGCGGCCGGCCCCGTCATCAGGATCAGGGTCTCCCACGGCGCCAACTTCCGCGAGGTCGTCGTGCCGGCGCAGGCTACCTTCGGTACGCTACCCAACCCTGTTCGTTACTGATCCCTACTCCCTTATGTCGCATATTCGCTTTGGCGAAGAGGTAGAGGAGGAATTGGGTTTTGGATCTTGACATGTCAACTGACAATCTAGTGGATTTTAGTTTAAGTCAACACGATTTTTCAGTTCTTTCTCCCAGTCCCAGCTATTGATTTTAGATTCCAGACGAGACTAGACGAACAACAGATGGTTCTCGAATGTTTTCATGTCAGGATGAAAAGTGCTTACGTACTTGATGAATCGATCATGACCCTGCTCCGGCAACTTTACCGTGCTGACCGGCGACAAGATACCTACTAACTGTTATCGGTTAGCTTTTCGTACTAATCCTTGACCATCTGTCTCAATATTATAGAAGTAGTAGTACTTATACCATCCATTGATCCATAAGTAGTACTAGTTATTCTTCTTATTGATAATACTAGAGTTTTTAAAAATGAACCAGCCGGCGACAAATATTCGTTAATATTCGAGAACGGATGTAGTACATTAATAACACCTTGCCAGTTGTGATGATCAAACATCAATTTGAACCTCATTGGCTTATAGCCTCACGTGCAATGGGACAAACCATTACATCACCTAGTAGGTATTTACATGCGCGGGGAGCATTTTGTCAGTCAATACTCAATATGTATACAGTTTATCATTGGAAAGAAGCAAATACGATCACCTTTACCCCCAAATAATCAATAAACCTGCATAAATGATTCTTGCTTCTGCATTGATTGCTTGAAGGTGCTGGTTTACAATATTCTAATAGGCACTTCGTAATTTTGTATATGAAGGTGAGTTGAAGAGGATCCTTGTTCAGACTACTGGCTTGGAGCCTGAGAGGCAGAGGCTCTTCTTCCGTGGGAAGGAGAAGAGTGACAGAGAGTTCCTGCACACGGCAGGTGTTAAGGATGGAGCAAAGCTGCTTCTGCTTGAGAAGCCTGCCCCTGCCAACATAGAGCAGAAGGTTGAGCCTGTGATTATGGATGAAAGCATGATGAAGGCATGTGAGGCCGTTGCTCGTGTTAGAGTTGAAGTTGATAAGCTGTCTGCTAAGGTGAAGGGACATTCCATCTGCCTTCCTTAGTTGTTTAAGCATTCATGTGCCATAGCATTTCTGGTGCTCATGCTGTTCCTTTGTAGGTGTGTGACTTGGAGAAGAATGTACTTGGAGGGAGAAAGGTCGAGGATAAAGAATTTGTCGTCTTGACGGAGCTGCTTATGATGCAGCTGTTGAAACTCGATGGCATTGAAGCTGAAGGAGAAGCAAGGGCACAGAGGAAGGCTGAGGTACACAACTAAACAATCCTGCTGCTATTTTCAAACATGCTACATCTTCAATGAGAATGCATTACAGCGACTGAAATGTTTATGATGTAATGCATCAGGATAAATTATATTGATGTCGGAGATATGGCATGACATGATCTTACTTTTTTGGCTGAAGTAGAAATTTCAGCAGTACCTTTTCTTATAGTCATACAATGAGTCCTTGATGCCTGCTCAAAAAGTAGTTAGTTCCTCAAGTATGGATGGTTGACATATATCATAAATCCTAACGGATTAACCTAGCATCTTGTAGCGATACTTGTCATATGAATCTTGAAATTTTTCATACAGTAGTATGGTCTCGGGAGTAATTGTGTTTTTTTAGTTTAAGCATGCCCTCCCATGACCAGATTTTCGCACTCTGTGGTGAATATTTCTTTGGCCGATTTCTTCCGTAGAGAGTGTCTCACTATATTAAGGCTATCTAGTTGAATAAATATCAATGACCAGGTTTTGCTAGTCTGACTTTGTCTGTTGGCCTTCTTCTGTCCTAGCTTCACTTCTACACATACTTTGCTATGTAAGGGCAAACAATCCCCTGATCTAGTTGCATAAATACTTAGAATATTCCAGTTACCATCAAGTGTCCGGCCTTAATTTCAAAATTGTGCAAAGGTGAAAAGAGTACACATATAACCTTTCTTATTTCCTGGCTTAATTTAATCTATAAGAACATATGAAAAGGTTGATTGATTTAACAGATTATGCATTCGCGAGCATCATCAGGGATTGTTATGAGTTATTTTTGGTACTTCTACAAGCACAAATTGCTGGCTAATAGGTTGTATTGATGTGCACATCACTTGATAGTTCACACTTATGATGTTTCTATTGTTGGTCTCTGTGACAAACGGTTTGACTATAGGCAAAAACATACACGCTCATCTTATAGAACCAGTTGCCTGATATAGCTTTATGTTCAATACTTCAACATCTCAGGTGCGCCGAGTTCAGTCCCTTGTGGAGACCTTGGATAAGCTGAAATCAAGAAATGCAAACCCCTTCAGCGATCATAATAAGGCTGTTTCAGTAACAACGCAGTGGGAGACGTTTGAGAACGGCATGGGCAGCTTGAGTGCTCCACCTCCCCGTGTTTCTTCAACGCAAGCTAACACTGACTGGGAGCAGTTCGACTAGGCTCAGATGAAGCTGTTGATGTATCATGAAATCTGTGAGATCGGTATGGACATTCCTTTCCGAGGCAGCGAGGTGTTGTGTATATGCACCACGTTTGATAACTTTGGCGTCCCAACTGCCTGTGAATGTTACCAGATCGTGCCACTGCCATACTACCATGTGAATTGCATCGCTCATTGAGGGTCATATTTCAATATGTTCCTGCCAGTGCCATTTGCGTGATACTTATTGGCTGGGTTCAGTAAGGTTGATGTGACATCCCTAGCCAGATCCTATACATCACTCACTCATCCGTGAATGCGATTTGTACCATGTACAAGCTGACGCTGTAGCTATTCCTAAACTTTACCGGTAATAGGTTTCATGAATTCACGGTGGTTGTTGCCCAACAACGTAGGGTACGTGAACTATCGAAAAGCATTGCATAGTTCTCTACGTAAACTATCGAAAATCATTTTCTAGTTACTGATACAGCTGCAATCTATGGAGACAAAACATTGTATAAATAGTAGATAAAACACTGTAAAAATAGTACAACCCGGTACGGATTGTTGAATTAATGTGGGTCTGGCCCAAATTAATATTCAATAATAGTCAATGCTAAAGGTTCACTTTAATGCTACAGTGTATTAATACTTTAGTACCATATCGGAAGTTTAAGAGATAATTCAATCAACTTAAATAGGTGGACCATTAGTGTATCGGGGCCGTGGTAGATTAGACCTTGGTCCGAATATTTCTTCCTAACGGTTGCACATTTTGCCTAGAGTGATGGTCGTCCATTACTGGTCGTTTTCTGTGTTATGGCTAGTAACGGATGGGTTGTAATGACTGTTAGCTAGTAACGGACGTCACTGATGACATCAGTTTCTGGCTGGCTATAACGGTAGCTCTGATGGTGACCGTTACTGTCAGTTGGACTCCCTCAGTGCGTGTATATATACGCGGTCCGCGCCTGTGGGCCGGACGGTCCGCGCATGCGCAGAGCAAATTAGGGTTTCAAGTTTTGTGCTACGGTTGTTAGCTAGATTCGTGGAATTAGCTTGGGAAATTAGTTTGTAAAGGGTCTAGCCCACTCCTCTATAAATAGAGAGGTATACGGCCGATTTGTAATCATCAATCGAATCAATAACACTTTTATCTCGCATTTATTTCCTGTACAATTAGGAGTAGTTCTAGTTTAGCCTCTCAATCATCAAATTCTCCGCTTCTCTTCGACTCTACGTCGATTAGAGGAGTCTAGGTCGGTCTGCCCGAGCCTAGACATCACCTAGGATCTCTCCTTCCCGACGGGGTCCCTCCCGGGAGCGAGATCCAGGCGCCGCCGGCGACTTCCACCACCCCCTTCGCACGCGCGGACCGTCCGGCCGTCAGGCAGGGAACCCTAGCCCTGCGCCAGGTCGCGGACCGTCCGCGCTTCACCAGAGAGCACTGCCGCCGGTTCTTGTTTAGTGATTGGCGCTCCAAAAAGGCATCAACATACTTTTTTGGCGACTCCGCTGGAGACAACACATATAGATCTATCAAATCGGACCTCAATGGCCGGTTCAAAGGATAGCTCTGAAATTTCCACCAGCAATATCATCACGCCGACATGGGAAACCTTGTCGGCTGAAGAACATCTCCTGTTCGAGGAGCACCAGGAGCAGCTAATCCAAGAAGCAAAGGCGAAGTTCCTGGCCGACTTCAAGGTGGACAGGAACAACAAAGGCGTTCGGCAACGGGCGACAGATCTGGCTTCGCTCCGACCTACTACGATTACCCCCAATATAAGTAGCACCAATGAACTCCAATCTCTTAAAGCTTACATAGACGAACAACGAGAGCAGTTGCAACGTATCGTAGGGGATATACAAAATAATCATAAAAGGCTAGTGTATGCGCTTGATAAGTTTACTATGGCAAATCTTCCCTTGCACGAGGTTGAATTGAGGGAATACACATGTAATTCATCGGCTACAGGTTGTCACGACCAGTCACAACCCCTTTATAGGATGCCGATAGACATGTACCTTGGGCAACGACAGCCTCCCACGCACATCGGCGATAAATTTACCGATCTGCGCATGTCCGGACCGTCCGCACGTGAGCGCGGACCGTCCGGGCCAGCGACAGCTGATCCCATTTTTAGAAGCGAATTACCGAGGCCTGCACCCAAGCCGTCACATACCGTGCAAACCCTAGATAACCCATTCGGACCGTCCACGTATGGCGCCAGACAGTCCAAATATAATGTCGGACGGTCCGGCCACATGGCCGGACAGTCCGCGCATGGAGCCGGACGATCCGCGTATTTAACTGGATGGTCCGACACTGAGTTTTTTGAGGAGGATGGATATCCAACTCCGTATCCGTCTCAGCTAGACTTCCCATCTCACCATACGATACACCAGCACCATAATATAATCTACCAAAACCGTGAGAGTGAGTACTTTCCGGCCCCAGAAGGCCAGAAAGGAATGGCCAGTCCTATGAGCCTCATAGGGCATGTATTAACACGCCGCAAAACCTAAACCAATGGGGAAGAAAACAACATACCAACATCCAAACAAACTCACCCATATTGGATCAAAGAGTCGGTGATCTCCCACCGACTGCCATCGATATAGTAAGAGAGGAAATAGCTGGAGTGTTCCGAGATAAGCTCGAAGTTAGTATAGTCCCCGGGGGGCAGTCATATCGGAGACCTTATGATAGCTAGTTTGACCGTCTCCCATACCCACAGGGGACCAGAATACCCGAATTCGCAAAGTTTTCGGGTGACCAAGGAAAAAACACGCGCGAACACATAGGCCAGTTCTTAGCACAATTAGGAGAATTGGCCGACATAGAAGCATTTCGCGTGCGTTTATTTTCACTGTCTTTAACAGGAACCGCGTTCGCATGGTACGCTACATTACCTCCTAATTCTATCTTGTCATGGGGGATTTAGAACAAAAATTCCATGATCACTTTTTCTCCGGTAACTATGAGTTAGATTTAGTGGATTTAGTGGCCTTGCGACAAGAAAAAGATGAATCAGTTAGTGATTACATCCGGAGATTCCGGGATACGAGAAACTGATGCTTTCAAATTTATTTAACAGATAAACAACTAGCGGGAATAGCCTTTGATGGATTGCGCTATTATTTAAAAGAGAAATTAGAAGGCATCCAGTTCTTTACGCTAGCTCAATTACATCAGAGAGCTTTGGCTTGTGAAAGCCGAAGCAAAGAACTAGTCAAAATGGTTCATCATAATGTCCATATAGTAGAACACAATCAAAGTAGTTCGGACGATGAACCAAAGGAAGTTTACACTACCGAAATAGTTTGGCCCGAATAGGCCAAATCTTCGACTTGCTCCTCCTTGCAGTCAGTTCAAAAGAAACAGCAGGAGGAGATTAAGTTTACATTTAATGTCGGCAAATGTGATAAGATATTCGATGAATTACTAAAAATGATAACATTAAGATCGATTATACCGTCCCACCCACCGACGAACTAAAGCGTCGCGCATATTGCAAGTGGCACAACTCATTTTCCCATGCCACTAATGATTGTAATGTGTTTCGACAACAAATCCAATCGGTCGTTAACGAGGGACGATTGAAATTTCAGGAGGACACAGAGCCCTTCCCAATTAATGTGATTGACTTCAATGGCAAAAAGGTCCTAATTTGGCCCAGCACAGCCGATAAGGGCAAAGACAAAGAAGTCATCATCGACAACGCACGGGAGGCCGATGGAAACAACAAATTTCTTGCAGGCAAGTGGTGGCCGAGAAGACTCCTGATGGAGGGGAGACACTAAAGGTGACCATCACAAACTCCAACACTGGAGGGCAAGCGCAGACAAGGGGACATGCGCGAGAATCCATACTACGCATCGCAGACGGTCCGGTGCCCAGGCGCAGATAGTCCGTAACATCACCGGACGGTCCGACAACGCCGAAGAGCCACGGCGACCACGTACCTTCAAATCACAACGACCAGAAATAGGTACGTGGAAAACTAACACGTTCAAGGCAACTGGTCGGTTGGTAAAATCCAGCCCGACCTTTGATCAATTATTGTTTAAATATTTGAAAAAGAAGGTCGGCCCCAGCGACCGGCCACCAAAGCGACCTCGCTTACCCACCCAGGTGCGACAGCAGGTTAGGCCGATTGGACCACCACACCAATCGGAAAGGACGGGAGGTCATAATGTTCAATTAAGACCTACGTACCTGCGTGGACACCTCCACCTCCACATACACCCATGAGTGTCATTATGCATACTGTCGGGGACCGTAATTAGGGGTACCCCTAATGCTCCTTAATCCGGCTGGAAAACATCTTCAGAACAAACCATAAATGACTGATAAAGCGCAGGCCTCGTCTACCAAGGGACGCGACCTCACCCGAGCCCAGCCTCGGGCAAGGACGGTAGTCCCGGATGGATTCACGCCTCGACCGAGGGTCCCCTCAATCAGCAGATGCACCCTCGGCTCGCCCGAAGCCTAGCGCGGGCAGACTTTGTCGTGCAGCGACCTCGCCCGAATCGCCTTACCAACCGACCGTATCGCATGCGCATTTAATGCGGGGATCGCCTGACACCTTATCCTGACACGTGTGCCTCAGTCGGCAAGGTCGAAGTGACCGCAGTCACTTCGCCCCTTTACTAATCGTTCTGACAGGAAAACAGCGCTGTTCACCCCACTCCGGCAATTGTGCCAGCCACCAGGGAAAGACTAACAACAGTCACGGCCTTTCCCGAGTACGGCCTTGGGCGCAACAGGGAGCTCCGCCTCGCCCGACCCCAGGCCTCAGCCTTGGGAGAAGGTCTCTGCCTCGATCGAGCCCGACCTCGGCCTCAGCCTCGGCCTCGGGAGAAGGACTCCACCTTGCCCGACCTCAGCCTCGGCCTCAGAGGAGTCGCCGCCTCGCCCGACCTCGGCCTCGGACCGACTACGCTACAGGGGATGCATCATTACCCTACTCCTAGCTAGCTGCCTCAGGCTACGAAGGAACAAGACCGGTGTCCCATCCAAGGTTACTCCAGCAACAGGCATTGATGGTTCCCCGCGTGCGCCCGTGACGTCGGATTGCTCTCAACCTCCTACGGAAGCAAGGAAACGTTAGCAGCACCCATGCCGCACCACCAGCTGTGCTTCTACAGGGCTCAAGGCACTCCTCCGACGACCACGTTAGTACATGTACAGGGCTCAAGGCACCTCTCTGCCAGCCACGTTAGCGCATGGCTACACCCCATTGTACAGCTGGGCATCCCCTTGTATCTATAAAAGGGGATGTCCAGGGCCTTCCTAAGAGAGGTTGACGTTGAGGGACGTTCACGTTGAGAGACGCTAAATGACGTGGACAGACGTTCACGTGAACACACGGGCACACGACACATACGAGTGGAGGCAGGCAGAGTAGGAGAGATGCGGTAGAGGCAGCCTCAGACAGCTCGCCTCAAGGCCGAACCCTCTCTCTCTCTCTCTCGTTCTCGCTCTCCTGCAACGCTTGTAACCCCTACTACGAGCACCCCGGTGTAAGATAACATAAGCCTTATTTCCCTCTTGTGTTCCATCTTGCATCAACCCATCTGGGCAGGGACACGCAGCAACAAATTCACTAGTCGGTCTGGTTGAGGGTCCCCAGGGTCCGAAACATCGACAGTTGGTGCGCCAGGTAGGGGATCACTGCGTGTTAACGAATATTTTCCCGTTGAGTTCTAGATAGGTAGCTTTCAGCAGCCTCTTCAGCCCAGGACGGTGCTCCGCTTATCTCGAGTTCATGTCCCTCGACGGCAGCTACGACATGGTACTCCTTCCCTCACAGCACGACAACAACGATGGTCGTCGGCTCACCCAGCGAAGGTGAACCCGACGACGACTTCCTCCCGCGGTGGAAGAGGAACACCCGGGTTTACCCGCCACCCTCCTCGCCGGAGGAGGATGAGACGGGGCAACCGTGGCCAGGCAGGAGGCGACACCTCATCGGCTGTCGGACTAGAGCAAGTCGACGACGCCGGCACCCGCGCAGGGGACATGTCGGGTGTCGTCCTCGCACCTGAGACAACAACGGGCGTCGCTTCCCAGCAACGTGCCAACCCCAAGCGGACTGATGACGCCAGCACCCTCATGAAGGACTTGTTGGGCGTTAGCCTCGTACCTGAGATAACGGTGCAGTCCGTCCCTGATGCGACTTCGCCACCGTCCATCAACCAAGAGGTACCATCCGTTTTTCACCCTGTTCCTTTTAGATTCAGTTTCGATCCACCAAGCGACCCCGCTTCGGTGAGCGCTTTCGTTAGGGCATATCCTGACCTTCCGGGGTACCATATGTGGTTAACTTGGGACTGACTGATGGCCATCTAAACCTCCGGACCCGCGGGTTCCGAGGGAGAGGACGACCCCGACGTCAGTTGGGATTTCTCCGGACTCCAAGATCCCAGTGCCATGCGCGACTTCATGTCCGCATGTGACCACTGCCTCTCCGGCTGTTCTGATGATGGCCACAGCCTTGACGACGAGGGTTGCGACCCAACTCGCGAGTGCTACCATATCGATCAGGAGGATCATGGCGGAGAAAACCACCTTGGTATGCCAGGAAGTGACGGCGCCCTTGCACCTGCGTATCACGCTGAGATCCCGAGGGAGCTAGCTGTGGTCCAAGTCCCTGCGGGGGGGGGGGGGGGGGGGTCAGGACACACATCTTGAGCAACTCCGCGAGATGGAGACCAAGCTCGACGAAGAAGCGGGGCGACTTGTGCAGCTCCGGCAAAACATCGAGCAGGAATGGGCAGGCCGAGCGCTCGCTGAAGGAGCGCATCATCGGGCCCAGGATGTCCAGCCCCGCATTGTTGACGATGCCAGGGCAATGCCACCCTCGACCTTCAATAGGGCCGGCCAGAGCCTAGCCGCAGCAGCAATGTTGCTTCGGACGATGCCGGAGCCATCCACCACCGAAGGGCGACGTGTCCAGGGCGAGCTCAAGGGCCTACCGGAGACGAGGAGACCCCTCGAAGCATCGCGCAATGCCCTCCCGACACATGCGGGAGGCCTCGGTCCACACCGAGCGCGCACGGGGCGGGACGCCTGTGGCCCCGGATCGCCTCGACGACAATCAGCGCCACCGCGACCGTCGAGCCCGCCTCGAGGAAAAGGTGCACCGAGGCTACCACCCCAGGCGCGGGGGACGTTACGATAGCGAGGAGGATTGAAGTCCCTCGCTCGAGCCACCAGGTCCGCGAGTCTTCAGCTAGGCCATACGGCGAGCACCGTTCCCGGCCCGGTTCCGAGCCCCGACTACCATCGCCAAGTACTCAGGGGAGACAAGGCCAGAGTTGTGGCTTGCGGACTACCGGCTGGCGTGCCAGTTGGGAGGGGCGGACGACGACAACCTCATCATCCGCAACCTTCCCCTTTTCCTCTCCGACGCTGCCTGGGCCTAGCTGGAGCATCTGCCTCCTGCGCAGATCTCCGACTGGGACAACCTAGTCAAGGCTTTCGCTGGAAATTTCCAGGGTACGTACGTGTGCCCTGGGAACTCATGGGATCTTCGAAGTTGCCACCAGCAGCCCGGGGAATCCCTGCGAGAGTACATTCGGCGCCTTTCAAAGCAGCGCACCGAGCTGCCCAAAATTACCGACTCGGATGTCATCGGGGCTTTCCTCGCCGGCACCACTTGCCGAGACCTAGTGAGCAAACTAGGACGCAAGACACCTACCAAGGCGAGCGAATTGATGGACATCGCCACCAAGTTCACCTCTGGTCAGGAGGCGGTCGAAGCCATCTTCCGAAAGGACAAGCAGCCTCAGGGAGGGCAGAAGGAAGATGCCCCCGAGGCGACCACCCAGCATGGCGCGAAGAAGAAGGCCAAGAAGAAGGTGCAAGCGAAGCGCAACGCCGTCAACATGGATCTCGTCGCCGCTGCCGAACGCAGGAACCCTCGGAAGCCTCCCGGAGGGGCCAACGCGTTCGACAATATGCTCAAGGAGTCGTGTCCCTATCACCAGGGTCCCTTCAAGCACACCCTTGAAGAGTGCGACATGCTCCGGCACTACTTCAACAAGGCTGGACCCTCGGCAGAAGGTGGCAAAGACCAAGGCAACAACCAGGGGGCGACAAGGAAGAGGAGTTCCCGGAGGTCCACAACTGCTTCATGATCTACGGCGGACAGGTGGTGAACGCCTCGGCTCGGCACCGCAAGCAGGAGCGCCAAGAAGTATGCTCAGTGAAGGTAGCGGCGCCGCTCTACCTAGACTGGTCCAACAAGCCTATCACCTTCGACCAAGGCGACCACCCTGACTTCGTGCCGAGCCCAGGAAGGTACCCGCTCGTCGTCGACCCGATCATCAGCAACGTTAGGCTCTCCAAGGTCCTCATGGATGGAGGCAGCAGCCTCAACATCATCTACGCCGAGACCCTGGAGCTCTTGGGGGTTGATCGGTCCGAGATCCAGGCTGGTGCAGCACCCTTCCACGGGATTGCACCGGGAAAGCGTATCCTGCCCCTCGGACAGGTTGACTTGCCCGTCTGCTTCAGAACTCCCTCCAACTTCCGAAAGGAAACCCTCACCTTCGAGGTAGTTGGGTTCTGAGAGACCTATCACGCGGTGCTGGGAAGACCGTGCTACACCAAGCTCAAGATGCCTCGCCCCAAGGGAGTCATCACCATCGGACCCACGTACCGCCACGCTTACGAATGCGACGTGGAATGCGTGGAGTACGCCGAGGCCCTCACCGAGTCCGAAGCCCTCATCACCGACCTGGATTGCCTCTCCAAAGAGGCGCCCGACGCGAAGCGGCATGCCGGCAATTTCGAGCCGGCCGAGGCGGTCAAGTCCGTCTCTCTCGACCCCAGCAACGACGCTGGCAAGAAAGTTAGGATCGGCTCCGAGCTCGACCCCAAATAGGAAGCAGTTCTCGTCGACTTTCTCCGAGCAAACGCCGAAGTTTTTGCGTGGAGTCCCTCGGACATGCCAGGCATACCAAGGGATGTCGCCGAGCACTCACTGGACATCCGAGCTGGAGCCCGACCCATGAAGCAGCACCTGCATCGTTTTGATGACGAAAAGCGCAGGGCCATAGGTGAGGAGGTCCACAAGCTAATGGCTGCAGGGTTCATCAAAGAGGTATTCCATCCCGAATGGCTAGCTAACCCTGTTCTCGTAAAGAAAAAAGGTGGGAAGTGGAGGATGTGCGTAGACTACACTGGTTTAAACAAAGCATGTCTGAAGATTCCCTACCCTCTGCCTCGCATCGATCAAATTGTGGACTCCACTGCTGGGTGCGAAACCCTGTCATTCCTCGACGCCTATTCAGGCTATCACCAAATCAAGATGAAAGAGTCCGACCAGCTCGCGACTTCTTTTATCACACCTTTTGGCAAGTATTGTTACACTACAATGCCATTTGGCTTGAGGATTGTAGGGGCCATGTAGCATCCCAAAAATCCTAATCTAGGTTTGAAACCCTAATCCACCTTTTACCCCTCCCTTCATCCTCTAATTCTAAAATCCTCCCCAAAATTTTCCTTCATCATATGCATACATTTTGTTTGATCACAAAAGCACCTCACTTAGATTCTATTTTCTAACCACTTAGAGTATCTACAAAATATTTTGTTCCAAAGAAAAAGATACAAAATAGGAAATAGGAATTAGAAAGTAAAAAGAAAAAGAGAAAAGCCTCCTCCTCCCCCTGCTGGGCCGACTCTCGGCCCAAACCCGCGACTCCCCCCCCCCTCCCGCGCCCGCGCTCCTCCTCTCTCGGCCCACTCCCGGCCTGCCTCCGCGCGCGCGCCAGCCCACTCCGCACTCCGCCGCCCTCTCACTGACAAGCCAGCCCCACCTGCCAGCCGCCCTCTCTCACGCGCTCGCTTCCACTGGCAGACCGGCCCCACCGGTCAGCCGCTTCGTCGTCCTCCCCGCGTACGACGCCCCGCCGTCCCTTCACCGCCGTCCTTCACCGCCGTCTCTTCACCACCGTCTCCTCGCCGCACAGGAAAGTTTGGCACCGCTCCGTCCTCCTCCCCTTGTCCAGCGTCCTCGCCAGTACCGCCCCGCCGTAGCATCCCCTCGGCGGCGCTGTGCGCCATTATGGCGGCACCGGGAAGCTCGCCGGAGTCAGGGAGCTCCACCGCTCCCCTCGCCCCCGCGCGCCTATAAAAAGCTCGCCCCGAGCCCCTTCTTTCTCGCACCAGCCCCGACCACTACCCTCCTCCCCTCGCCCGAGCCCAATTCGCGAAGCGCCGTCGTCTCCCCCCTCTCCGGTGAGTCCCTCCCCCTCTTCTCACTCCCTCTCTGTTAGCCCAGCAAGCGATTGAGTTAGCCTAGCAGCTTCCTCACCTTGCCGCAAACGCAATACACCACTCCCCCACCCCGATTGCTCGCCCTGAGCTCACCGACGGCAACCCCGCCGCGAAGCTCCGCCATCTCCCCGCAGGCAGCCCCCTCCCGACCTCCTCTGACCAAATTGAGCCCACCTCTAGGTCCGCCATCCCCTCCCCATGCTAAGGCGCCTGCACATTGCCCAAGAACCGGGCCACCGGCGGCGAACCGCCGCCGAGCCCACCGGCGGCCGAGTCCTCCCTGCGGACGGCCGGTTCACCCCCCCGTCAACCGTAACGCCGTTCCTTCTCCCCCCCCTCTCGCTGGCAAGTGGGCCCTATGCGACGCCGTCACCCCCCCCGGCCGCGCCGTTCTCCCCGCTCGTGGGCCGCTGCTGGGCCGAAAGCGCGCCCGCGCGTCTGCCCCGCGCCGAGCTGGGCCAAAATTCCCCCCCCCCGGCCCGTTTGAGGAGAAAATCCCTTTCTATTTTCTTTTCTTCACCTTTTCTCATTTAATTAGTTTCCTTCAATATTTTATGTACCAAAAACCACCCAAATAATTTCTAAAGTCCTAAGTATTAATAATGTTGGTAAATGACACACTATAATTAAGTAAACTACCATTGATGTGTTGTTTTGTTGACTGTTTTACTAGAAGAAGCGGGGACCACGGATCCGGAACCCGTAGCCCCGGAAGAAGGGCCAGAGCCCGAACTTCCGGAAGTAGATCTTCTGTGCCAAGAAAGCTTCGACGAAGGCAAGTCCATCCTTCCCTTGATGCATAAATTACCTATTCTCTCTACCACTGCCTAGGCCGGGAATTATGGGGAATATTGCATTGTGAGTGAGAGATGGCCCGCATTAACATACACATTCTGGATACGTAAAGTGGATTGGGAAGAAAGGCCATGTGTTTCTCCAAATAAAATATCTTTTGAAAAATTATGCGATGAAGGGTACTCACCCTCATCACCTGGGAGTGGGATGATCAGGGACTCCCTGGTTTAGGGGAGGGCCTAAGGTGTTGGCTCAGCTGGTTTAGGCGTGAGCAGAAGGATTGTCCCCTCATATAAGGACCGGTTTGTCATTTTCACTACCTGTACTCCTTTGTCGTACAACCACTCGAGACTGTATGGGCAGTCACTCAATCCGAACTCGTGTGGTCCGACCCCAGGGTTAAGAAGGCTGGGGAGCACCGGGAGGATAAGGAGGGGGAAAGTTTTGTCCGGTTTGGGCATGGTGGTGGCCTGACTCCTTCCGGATAACCGTTAAGGTTAGGATGCACGAGTAAGGAAAGAGATCCGGCATTCGGGTCTCGTGACGGTGAGATCGCAGAAACCGGGCTAGTGGGTAAAGTGTACCCCTCTGCGCAGAGTTGAAACCTATTCGAATAGTCCGTGTCCACTGGTATGGATGAGTCTGGTATGGTATGGCAATTAGAACTTTTTCTCTAAAGTTTCTTATCAAGGGAAAGGTGTGTTTAAATGGGTTTTGAAAAAGAAATAAAGCCACTGGAGCGGGAAGCTCAGTGGTGGTTGAGTTTTTGGTTACTTATAATACCATGGGAAAACCTTCATGTAACTGTCTCTCTCTAAGAAAATAATGAGTGACTACAACTCCACCAAATTGAGCATGTACATCATAGGTCTCTTTCTCTCTACGGGAGCGGGGTGGGCTTGCGGAATACCTAGTGTATTCACCCAGATTTATTTATGTTTTTCAGCAGCCGAGGACTTCTTTTCTGCTATGCTTGATTAAGAGGGCTGTGTCTGCACCCAGTTCTGCCTGTGGCTTGGGCTAGTGTATTTTTTTCCTACTGCGCTTCTCTATTTGGCTCTCTCGAGCATGTACCCCGGTATTGTAATAAGTTTATCTAAAACTCTGTACTATTTGAAGTAAGAAATGTGTTTACTAGCCTCCTGGGACTAGTAATTGTTTCACATTTGAGTCCCAAAGGATCGGGACGCTTCAGGTGGTATCAGAGCCATAGGACTGGCCGTAGGTCGCAGCCCTGACCCTAAAACCTACCTTAAAAAGAAAATACCTCTTACCTCAAGAAAAGTTTTCTCTTCCCTTCCCCGGTTTTAACAAGACCCTTCTTTTCCTATTCCAGATGGAAGACTCTCTGGCCATTAAGACATCCTACTGCTCAGAAGTGGAAGGGTTCCCACGCCTCTTGCGAAGCTGTGCGCTCCGCATGGGAATCCGCAAAAAGCCGGAATACGTCTGGACGGAACATTTCGAGGGCGGGATGATAAGATGCTCTATGGCAGTCTACCTAGGGGAAAGCCAAAGCTATCCAAACCAACGTTCCTTCCAAGTCACTTTTACCGGAGTCCATTTCCTAGATGCTTGCCAAAATGTCGCCCGAAAGGCCCTCCGTCAGCTATGTCAAAACTACAACAAAGTAATCATTGAAACCCCCCTTCGCTACTTTCCACCCAGCAACAAGAATACCCCCACCTGGAGGAAAAGACTTCAGGCCCTATCAGGAGGAGATCCTACTGAGAATGATCCCACCATTGTCTACATGGCTGGATACCTTCATACCCTTGATAACCAATATGATGACCTCACCCTCCACTGCACCTCTCTAACCTCCCGGGTGGAAAGCCTGGAGCAGAAAGTCAGGGAACTCTCAGAAGAAAAAGTGTCCCTTCAAGAGAGCCTCGCAATAGCTGAAGGTGAGGAAACCAATACCCGAGAGGCCTACCGCACACTGAAGATGGACTACGACAAGAAACTGAAGAAGCTCGCCCCCGCAAAGAAAATCCGCAAGAAGACCAAAAGCCAAGGATGCCAGACTGAGCAGAAGGAAGAAAACCCTCCAAGGAACCTATCCGACACCGATGAGATGTCCCTGGCTAGCCTTGATGACCTTCTCAAGGAATTTGGGGACACATTAGAGAAGGAGTGCGGGAGTACCCTAGATAGCACTCGTGTGTGACGAACTTATGATAGCAGGGTGTTGTGTCATGTAATGGCTTGATGTAATGAATAAAATAACCAGTTAAAAAAATGGCATGTGCATAATAGTAACTCTCTTCCCATGGCAGATGGCTTCGGATAAAACCACGCCTACCGCCTCCGGGATTGGAGCAGGTTTTCCCTTAGGAGCAGAAGGAGGAGCCGGTGGAGAAGGGGATGGGACCCACCTCCCCGCACCTCCGGAACTACCACTAGATCTGGCCCAAGTTCTAGCCAATCAAACCAGACTCATTGAAGTCCTCACTCGAAGTCTGGAGAACCAGCGCCCAGGTGGTGGGAGGCCCCAGGACAGGATGGGAGAATTCCTGAGACTCAAGCCTCCCACATTCGCAGGGTCCAGCAATCCCCTCGATGCAGATGACTGGCTTCGCACGATCAAGAGGAAGTTGGAAGCCATCGCTTGCCCTGAGAATCAGCGTGTTCAGCTGGCAGCACATCAGCTTTCAGGAATGGCTTTAGCATGGTGGGACACTTTCAGTGAAGCCGTCAGAGATGCTACCTGGGCAGAATTCGAAACAGCTTTCCGTGAGCACCATGTACCCCAAGGGATAGTCCAACTCAAGGAGGATGAATTCCGAGAGCTAACCCAAGGTGGGCGAACAGTCAGTGAGTATGTGCACAAGTTCACAGAGCTGGCTCGCTACGCGCCTGAGGATGTCAGCACCGAGGCCAGGAAAATGGCCCGTTTCCTGAGAGGGTTAAGACCCGAGCTTAAGACCATCCTCGCCAGCCAGGACTTCCACAGCTTCTCTCACCTTTCCAACAAAGCTATTCAAGTGGAAAGAGCTAAAGAGGAAGAAAAAGGGCACATCAAGAGAAAGTTCCAGGTTCTGCGAGCTCAACAGCAAGAGCGTCACCAGAGAGCTCGACCCTTTGGGCTCTCACCCAGGGGTCCAGGCTTCGATAAACAATCTGGACCCTCTCCATCGCGCTACAGTCAACAGAGTCAGAGCTCCCATCAGGCACCCTCCGTTGCAAGCAACCAGCCGCCAGCAAACGCCTGTTGGCACTGCGGAGACCCCAGGCACTTCAAGAACAACTGCCCTCAGTTGAAGGCACCCGGACCAACCTACTCCAACTCGGTGAATGGCCCCAAGATTCCATCAGCACCTACCTCCAAGGCGCTTCCTCCTAGCAGCCAGCAGAGCAGGGCTCAGTACCAGGACAGGGCCCGAGTCAACCACGTCGACGCCCAGGAAGCCCAGCAGGCCCCGGGAGTAGTGCTCGGTGAGTTCCTCGTTGAATTTACTCCCGCTTCTGTGCTTTTTGATTCAGGAGCATCCCATTCATTTATAGCCGCTAAGTTTGTGGAGAAGCATGGCATACCCTCTACACCTTTAGCTATCCCTTTGGTCACCCGAACCCCGGGATCAGACCTCCTGTGCAAACTCAGGTGTTCACAAGTCAGAATTCTTTTAAGTGGGGTAGTGTTCCTGGCAGACTTAACCATCTTGCCATCCCAAGGTATTGATGTAATCCTAGGAATGGATTGGCTAGCTAAGCACAAGGGTGTTATCAGCTGCGCAAGCAAGACTGTCCTTCTCATAGATCACCAAGGAAAGGTAGTTTCCTGCCAAGCCCAACCGCCCGCAAATGATCCAATGATATTTAGTCTGGCAGTAGAAAGCATGTCTGTAATCAAGGAATTTGAAGATGTATTTCCAGAAGAGTTGCCCGGGATGCCACCAGAAAGAGAAGTAGAGTTCTATATAGACCTCATTCCCGGCACTGCGCCCATCGCAAAAAGACCATACCGCATGGCCCCCACTGAATTGGCAGAACTGAAACTTCAGCTTTCAGAACTACAGCAAAAAGGGTACATCCGTCCCAGTTCGTCTCCCTGGGGAGCACCCGTTCTTTTCGTTACCAAAAAGGATGGGAGTATGAGGATGTGTATTGATTATCGATCCTTGAACGAAGTTACAATCAAGAATAAGTACCCCCTTCCCCGGATCGATGACCTCTTCGACCAGCTGCAAGGAGCCAAATACTTCTCCAAGATAGACCTCAGGTCAGGGTATCACCAACTCAGGATTAAGGAAGCAGACATTCAGAAAACTGCATTCGTCACCAGATACGGGCAATATGAATTCACGGTGATGCCATTTGGACTAACCAACGCACCCGCCTTTTTCATGAACCTCATGAATAAGGTATTTATGGAAGAATTGGATAAGTTTGTCGTGGTTTTTATCGACGACATCCTCGTCTATTCCAAGAGTCGCAAGGACCATGAGCAGCACCTTCGAACCGTCCTCGGAAGACTCAGAGCACATCAACTTTATGCTAAGTTCAGCAAGTGTGAGTTCTGGTTAGAGAAGATAGCCTTCCTAGGGCATATCTTGACTGCTGAAGGGATAGAAGTGGACCCATCTAAGGTAGAAGCTGTTTCAAATTGGAAGCAACCATCCAACGTCAGTGAAGTTCGAAGCTTTCTGGGAATGGCAGGGTATTATCGCCGCTTTATCAAGGGATTCTCCAGCATAGCAAAGCCCATGACGGAACTTCTCAAAAAGGACAATAAGTTTGCATGGACTCCCAATTGTGAAGAAAGTTTCCAAATCATCAAGGAGAAGCTTACAACCGCGCCAGTCTTGACTCTACCAGACATACACCAGGATTTTGTCATCTTCTGTGATGCTTCCAAGCAAGGCTTAGGGTGTGTCTTAATGCAAAATGAGAAAGTCATTGCTTATGCATCCCGTTTGCTCAAGCCACACGAGCAGAACTATCCTACCCACGATCTGGAATTGGCAGCCATAGTGCACGCCCTAAAAATTTGGAGGCATTATCTGATTGGAAACAAATGCCACATCTTCACTGATCACAAGAGTCTAAAGTACATCTTCACGCAACCGGACCTCAACCTCCGTCAAAGAAGGTGGCTCGAATTGATCAAAGATTACGACCTCGAAATCCACTACCACCCCGGAAAGGCCAACGTGGTAGCAGACGCCCTCAGCAGAAAGCCCTTCGGGGTTAAAGGAGCAAACTTCCTAGAAGATTGGAAGAAAGAATCAGCTCAGCTGAATGCATGTGTGGGAGATGACGGTGGCCTGGAAGTCAAGCCAAATCTAGAAGATCTCATATGCAAGGCCCAATGCCTCGACGCAGAAACAACCAAGCTTAAGGAAAGAACACGCAAGGAGCAACTTCCGGACCTAAGAACAGACGAGCAAGGAATCCTCTGGTTCAAGAACCGTCTGTGCGTGCCAATTGGAAAGGCACGGGAGACCCTGCTCGATGAAGCCCACAACTCAGCTTACTCTATCCACCCAGGGACCACCAAGATGTACCTGGACCTCAAAACCAGGTATTGGTGGAAAGGGATGAAGAAGGAAATAGCACAGTATGTGGCCCGATGTGACACCTGTCAGCGAACAAAGACCGAACATCAAAAGCCTGCAGGCCTGCTTCAACCCCTCCCAATACCCGAATGGAAGTGGGAAGAAATAGGCATGGATTTCGTAACCGGACTACCCAGATCTCAAAGAGGAAATGATTCCATATGGGTAATAATCGATCGTCTCACCAAAGTGGCCCATTTCATTCCAGTAAAGACCACTTTTGGAGGAGCAGCCCTCGCCCGATTATACCTTAAAGAGATAGTCAGGCTACATGGCATTCCACGGAAGATAGTATCAGATAGAGGAACGCAGTTCACTTCAAAGTTTTGGAAGGGCCTTCAGCAAGCAATGGGCACCAAGCTAGATTTCAGCACTGCTTATCACCCCCAGTCAGATGGTCAAACAGAGAGAGTCAACAAGGTCCTTGAAGATTTACTCAGAGCCTGCGTATTAGCCTTCGACAGAGATTGGGAGTCTAGTTTGCCGTACGCCGAATTCTCATACAACAATAGCCATCAGGCCAGCATCAAAATGTCACCATTCGAAGCACTGTATGGAAGAAAATGCCAAACTCCCCTAATGTGGTCCAATGTAGGGGAAAGGACACTAGAAGGACCCAACTTCGTTAAAGAAGCCGAAGAAAAAGTTGCCTTGATCCGCAGAAGGTTACTTGAAGCTCAGAGTCGACAAAAGAGTTACGCAGACAATAGGCGAAGGGAACTCAGATTTGAGGAAGGAGATTTTGTTTATCTCAAGGTTTCTCCAATGCGTGGTGTCAGAAGGTTCCAGATGAAGGGAAAGCTGGCACCCCGTTTCGTCGGTCCTTACCCTGTCATTTCCCAAATAGGACCCGTGGCATACCGTCTTGAGCTACCAGAATCCATGTCAGATATTCACAATGTGTTCCATGTATCTCAACTCCGCAAATGCCTAAAAGTACCAGAAACCCGTATCGAGGCAGAGACAATTCAGATTCAAAAAGATCTCCAGTACCGGGAAAAACCAGTGAAGATTCTCGACTCAGCAGTCAGAAGAACCCGCAATTCAGAAGTGAAGCTCTGTAAGGTTCAGTGGAGCAGAGATGGAGAAGAGGAAGCCACCTGGGAGAGTGAGGACTCTCTGAGGAAGGAATACCCTCACCTTTTCTCGAGCCCCGTCTGAATCTCGAGGGCGAGATTCCTTTAAGTGGGGTAGGTTTGTAGCATCCCAAAAATCCTAATCTAGGTTTGAAACCCTAATCCACCTTTTACCCCTCCCTTCATCCTCTAATTCTAAAATCCTCCCCAAAATTTTCCTTCATCATATGCATACATTTTGTTTGATCACAAAAGCACCTCACTTAGATTCTATTTTCTAAACACTTAGAGTATCTACAAAATATTTTGTTCCAAAGAAAAAGATACAAAATAGGAAATAGGAATTAGAAAGTAAAAAGAAAAAGAGAAAAGCCTCCTCCTCCCCCTGCTGGGCCGACTCTCGGCCCAAACCCGCGACTCCCCCCCCTCCCGCGCCCGCGCTCCTCCTCTCTCGGCCCACTCCCGGCCTGCCTCCGCGCGCGCGCCAGCCCACTCCGCACTCCGTCGCCCTCTCACTGACAAGCCAGCCCCACCTGCCAGCCGCCCTCTCTCACGCGCTCGCTTCCACTGGCAGACCGGCCCCACCGGTCAGCCGCTTCGTCGTCCTCCCCGCGTATGACGCCCCGCCGTCCCTTCACCGCCGTCCTTCACCGCCGTCTCTTCACCACCGTCTCCTCGCCGCACAGGAAAGTTTGGCACCGCTCCGTCCTCCTCCCCTTGTCCAGCGTCCTCGCCAGTACCGCCCCGCCGTAGCATCCCCTCGGCGGCGCTGTGCGCCATTATGGCGGCACCGGGAAGCTCGCCGGAGTCAGGGAGCTCCACCGCTCCCCTCGCCCCCGCGCGCCTATAAAAAGCTCGCCCCGAGCCCCTTCTTTCTCGCACCAGCCTCGACCACTACCCTCCTCCCCTCGCCCGAGCCCAATTCGCGAAGCGCCGTCGTCTCCCCCCTCTCCGGTGAGTCCCTCCCCCTCTTCTCACTCCCTCTCTGTTAGCCCAGCAAGCGATTGAGTTAGCCTAGCAGCTTCCTCACCTTGCCGCAAACGCAATACACCACTCCCCCACCCCGATTGCTCGCCCTGAGCTCACCGACGGCAACCCCGCCGCGAAGTTCCGCCATCTCCCCGCGGGCAGCCCCCTCCCGACCTCCTCTGACCAAATTGAGCCCACCTCTAGGTCCGCCATCCCCTCCCCATGCTAAGGCGCCTGCACATTGCCCAAGAACCGGGCCACCGGCGGCGAACCGCCGCCGAGCCCACCGGCGGCCGAGTCCTCCCCGCGGACGGCCGGTTCACCCCCCCGTCAACCGTAACGCCGTTCCTTCTCCCCCCCCCCCTCTCGCTGGCAAGTGGGCCCTATGCGACGCCGTCACCCCCCCCCCCCGGCCGCGCCGTTCTCCCCGCTCGTGGGCCGCTGCTGGGCCGAAAGCGCGCCCGCGCGTCTGCCCCGCGCCGAGCTGGGCCAAAATTCCCCCCCGGCCCGTTTGAGGAGAAAATCCCTTTCTATTTTCTTTTCTTCACCTTTTCTCATTTAATTAGTTTCCTTCAATATTTTATGTACCAAAAACCACCCAAATAATTTCTAAAGTCCTAAGTATTAATAATGTTGGTAAATGACACACTATAATTAAGTAAACTACCATTGATGTGTTGTTTTGTTGACTGTTTTACTAGAAGAAGCGGGGACCGCGGATCCGGAACCCGTAGCCCCGGAAGAAGGGCCAGAGCCCGAACTTCCGGAAGTAGATCTTCTGTGCCAAGAAAGCTTCGACGAAGGCAAGTCCATCCTTCCCTTGATGCATAAATTACCTATTCTCTCTACCACTGCCTAGGCCGGGAATTATGGGGAATATTGCATTGTGAGTGAGTAATGGCCCGCATTAACATACACATTCTGGATACGTAAAGTGGATTGGGAAGAAAGGCCATGTGTTTCTCCAAATAAAATCTCTTTTGAAAAATTATGCGATGAAGGGTACTCACCCTCATCACCTGGGAGTGGGATGATCAGGGAATCCCTGGTTTAGGGGAGGGCCTAAGGTGTTGGCTCAGCTGGTTTAGGCGTGAGCAGAAGGATTGTCCCCTCATATAAGGACCGGTTTGTCATTTTCACTACCTGTACTCCTTTGTCGTACAACCACTCGAGACTGTATGGGCAGTCACTCAATCCGAACTCGTGTGGTCTGACCCCAGGGTTAAGAAGGCTGGGGAGCACCGGGAGGATAAGGAGGGGGAAAGTTTTGTCCGGTTTGGGCATGGTGGTGGCCTGACTCCTTCCGGATAACCGTTAAGGTTAGGATGCACGAGTAAGGAAAGAGATCCGGCATTCGGGTCTCGCAACGGTGAGATCGCAGAAACCGGGCTAGTGGGTAAAGTGTACCCCTCTGCGCAGAGTTGAAACCTATTCGAATAGTCCGTGTCCACTGGTATGGATGAGTCTGGTATGGTATGGCAATTAGAACTTTTTCTTTAAAGTTTCTTATCAAGGGAAAGGTGTGTTTAAATGGGTTTTGAAAAAGAAATAAAGCCACTGGAGCGGGAAGCTCAGTGGTGGTTGAGTTTTTGGTTACTTATAATACCATGGGAAAACCTTCATGTAACTGTCTCTCTCTAAGAAAATAATGAGTGACTACAACTCCACCAAATTGAGCATGTACATCATAGGTCTCTTTCTCTCTACGGGAGCGGGGTGGGCTTGCGAAATACCTAGTGTATTCACCCAGATTTATTTATGTTTTTCAGCAGCCGAGGACTTCTTTTCTGCTATGCTTGATTAAGAGGGCTGTGTCTGCACCCAGTTCTGCCTGTGGCTTGGGCTAGTGTATTTTTTTCCTACTGCGCTTCTCTATTTGGCTCTCTCGAGCATGTACCCCGGTATTGTAATAAGTTTATCTAAAACTCTGTACTATTTGAAGTAAGAAATGTGTTTACTAGCCTCCTGGGACTAGTAATTGTTTCACATTTGAGTCCCAAAGGATCGGGACGCTTCAGGCCACCAACCAGAGGTGCATGAACCATGTGTTCGGAGAACACGTCGGCAGAACGGTCGAGGCTTACGTCGATGATATCGTCGTCAAAACAAGGAAAGCCTTCGACCTCCTCTCTGACCTTCAGGTAACATTCAGTTGCCTAAAAGCAAAGAGCGTAAAACTCAATCCTGAGAAGTGTGTCTTCGGAGTCCCCCGAGGCATGCTCTTAGGGTTCATCGTCTCTGAACGAGGCATCGAAGCCAACCCGGAGAAAATCGCGGCCATCACCAACATGGGGCCAATCAAAGATTTGAAAGGAGTACAAAGGGTCATGGGATGCCTTGCGGCTCTGAGCCGCTTCATCTCGCGCCTCGATGAGAAGGGATTGCCCTTGTACCGCCTCTTAAGGAAGGTCGAGCGCTTCACTTGGACCCCCGAGGCCGAGGAAGCCCTCGGAAACTTAAAGGCGCTCCTTGCAAATGCGCCCATCTTGGTGCCCCCCCGCTGCGGAAGAAGCCCTCTTGATTTACGTCGCCGCAACCACTCAGGTGGTCAGCGCTGCGGTCGTAGTCGAGAGATGAGAAGAAGGGCACGCACTGCTCGTCCAGAGGCTAGTCTACTTCATCAGCGAAGTGCTAACCGAGACCAAAGTCCGCTACCCGCAAATCCAGAAGCTGCTCTACGCAGTGATTCTGACACGGCGGAAGCTGCGACACTACTTCGAGTCTCATCCGGTTACTGTGGTGTCATCTTTCCCCCTGGGAGAAATCATCCAGAGCCAAGAGGCCTCGGGTAGGATAGCAAAATGGGCAGCGGAACTCATGGGCGAAACACTTTCATTTGCCCCTCGGAAGGCCATAAAATCCCAAGTCTTGGCCGACTTCCCGGCTGAATGGACTGACACCCAGTTGCCGACGGCCCCAATACAGCCCGAACTTTGGACCATGTACTTCGATGGGTCGCTTATGAAAACAGTAGCAGGTGCCGTCTTGCTCTTCGTTTCACCCCTCGGGAAACATGTGCGCTACGTACTGCGCCTCCATTTTCCGGCGTCAAACAACGTGGCCGAGTATGAGGCCTTAGTTAATGGCCTACGCATCGCCATGGAGCTAGGGGTTCGGCGCCTCGATGCTCGTGGCGACTCGCAGCTCGTCATTGACCAGGTCATGAAGAACTCCCACTGCCGCGACCAAAAAATGGAGGCCTACTGCGACGAAGTTCGGCGCTTGGAAGATAAGTTCTACGGGCTGGAACTCAACCATGTTGCTCGACGGTACAACGAAACCGCAGATGAGCTGGCGAAAATAGCCTTGGGGCGAACAACGGTTCCCCCGAACGTCTTCTCCAAGGATATATATCAGCCATCCGTCAAAATCGACGACGCGCCCGAGCCCAAGGAGGCCTTGGCCCAGCCCGAGGTACCCTCGGCCGCCGAGGGCGAGGTCCTGCGCGTTGAGGGGGAGCAGAATGGGGTCACACCGGTTCCAAACTGACAGACCCCGTACCTGGAATATCTCCTCCGAGGAGAGCTGCCCCTCGACAAGGTCGAAGCTCGGCGACTGGATCGGCGCGCCAAGTCGTTCGTTTTACTGGGTGATGAAAAAGAGTTATACCACCACAGCCCCTCGGGCATCCTCCAACGATGCATATCCATTGCCCAAGGACAGCAGCTGTTACAAGAAATACACTCGGGGGCTTTGCGGTCACCATGCGGCGCCTCGGGCCCTCGTGGGAAACGCTTTCTGACAAGGTTTCTACTGGCCAACCGCGGTAGCCAACGCCACTAGGATTGTACGCTCCTGCCGAGGGTGTTAATTCTACACGAGACAGACGCACCTACCGGCTCAAGCCCTGCAGACAATATCACTTGGCCTTTCGCTGTGTGGGGTCTGGACCTCGTCTGTCCCTTGCAGAAGGCACCCGGGGGCTTCACGCACCTGCTGGTCGCCATCGACAAATTCTCCAAGTGGATCGAAGTCCGACCCTTAACTAGAATCAAGTCCGAGCAGGCGGTGGCGTTCTTCACAAATATCATCCATTGCTTTGGGGTCCCAAACTCAATCATCACCGACAATGGCACGCAGTTCACTGGGAAAAAGTTCCTGGACTTCTGCGAGGATCACCACATCCGTGTGGACTGGGCCGTCGTAGCGCACCCAATGACAAATGGGCAGGTGGAACGCGCCAACAGTATGATTTTGCAGGGACTAAAGCCGAGGATCTACAACGACCACAACAAGTTTGGCAAGCGATGGATAAAAGAACTACCCTCGGTGGTGTGGAGTCTGAGGACGACGCCAAGCCGAGCCATGGGCTTCACGCTGTTTTTCCTAGTATATGGGGCCGAGGCCATCTTACCCTCGGACTTGGAATATGGTTCCCCGAGGACAAAGGCTTACGACGACCAAAGCAACCAGACTAGCCGAGAGGATTCATTGGACCAGCTGGAAGAGGCTCGGGACGTGGCCTTACTACACTCGGCGCGATATCAGCAGTCTCTGCGACGCTACCACGCCCGAAGGGTTCGGCCCCGAGACTTCTAAGTGGGAGACTTGGTACTTCGGCTGCGACAAGACACCCGAGGGCGCCACAAACTTACCCCTCCCTGGGAAGGGCCCTTCATCATCGCCAAGATTTCGAAGCCCGGGACATACAAGCTGGCCAACGATCAAGGCGAGGTCTACAGCAACGCTTGGAACATCAAACAGCTACGTCGCTTTTACCCTTAAAATGTTTCAAGTGGTTCATGTATCTTGCTTTCTTTACATGCATAAATAAAGTCTAACCATCAAGGAAGGATCAGCCTTGCCTCGGCAAAGCCCGACCCTACCTCGGGGGCTAGAAGGGGTGATCCCCCTCTGCGTCAAAATTTTCCTCGGAAAAGTCTTTTCTGCCAGAACGTCTTTCGCGCTTTTCGACTGCGTCGATAACAGAATCCTAAAGACGAGCGAGAGAGACCTTGAACGGCAAGGCCGATCGAGCCGAGGGACTCCTACGCCTCTGGGATACGGATACCTCACTCATCACCTTCCGCGAAAAGTAGCTCACGCTCGGATAAGCAATTCTGCTACCGAACAAGTCCTAACGCTCGAAAACTTTTCTGCCAGAACGACTTTCATGCCTTTTCGACTGTGTCGCTAACAGAATCCTAAAAACAACGGGAGAACACGTAAGCGGCAAGGCTAACTGAGCCGAGGGACTCCTACGCCTCCGGGATACGGATACCTCACTCATCACCTTCTGCGAAAAGTAACTCACGCTCGGATAAGCGATTCTGCTACCGAACAGGTCCTAACACACGAAACGAGAGGAAAGAAAACGCAGCTTTATAACCTGACAATTAAAATGTTTAGGCCTCGGCGGCCGCAAAAAACATACGCATACTTCAAGCAAACTATTCTTGCAGGCTCAGACATCGGCAGGGGGAGGAGCAGCACGCTCGGCGTCATTACCACCCTCGGCAGAATCTGGCCCGGCCTCAGACGGCGACACAGGCGGAAGGATCTCCACCTCAAAGGAGGAAGCCAGCACCGCACTTGGGCCCTCGACAGCCGCGTCAAGCCTCTGGACCTCGGCTAAGGTAGCCTCCTCCTCGTCGGGTAAGCAGTACCCCTCGCTGACCCGCTCCAGATCCACGTCGTAGTGGGAAGCGAGCATGGCGAAGGCCCGCCTAATGCCGTGGTGCAGCGCCCCGCGGAGTGTGTTGCGCACATGGCCGCCCAAAGCCCGCAGATGACTCTGGGGGGAGCTACCCGAGGGGACGCCGTCGAGGCCAAAGGCCTGGCAGAAAGCCGAGATGGCCTCGGACATGGCCACACACTTGGCCTCCTTCTGTTCAGCCACCTCGGCAAGCGCCTTGCAGTTCTTGACAGACTCGTTAAGAGTCATCTCGAACCCTGCAGGCAGCAGGACAACATTCTTTAGACGCAAGGAGAAGAATGGAGACAGAAACAAAGTCACAAAACGGGCGAAACAACCTTCGGCCTGGACACGTTGCTGTGAGGCCTTAGCTTGGGCGGACCAAGCAGACCCGACGCCCACGGCCAGACCCTCCGCAAGGGTCTCGGCCCGAGCGGTCGCCTCGGGGTCCAGAAAGGGGGAACCCCCTCTACGCTAAAAACTTTCCTCAGAAAAGTTTTTCTACCAAATCGACTTTCATGCATTTCGACTGCGTTGATAACGGAATCCAAACGACGAGCGAGAGAGACCTTGAACGGCAAGGCCGACCGAGCCGAGGGACTCCTACGCCTCCAGGATACAGATACCTCACTCGTCACCTTCCGCGAAACGTAGCTCACGCTCAGATAAGTGATTCTGCCATCGACGAACAAGTCTTAATGCTTGAAACAAGAGGAAAGAAACACGGCTTTGTACCCAAATGTTCAGGCCTCGGCAGCCACAAAGAACAAACACACATACATGGGATAGACTTAGACGTCGGCAGCGCCCTCGGCGGTTTTCCCGACCTACGACAGATGTCTTAGTACCTAAAGCTATTACATCTTGCTCTCAAGAAGGTACCATTACAAACAGGACTCCAGCTCCATTCCCTCAGGAATGAACTACCTCCACACCGGAGGGGCTACGAGATAACGAGCTCCGAGCGGCTCGCCGGCGACCACTACACCAGCAGCGCGACAACGACCTCCGTCTCGGGTGGCTAGACAGCAGTAACGATGGCCTCAGGGCAAAGCTACTGTTGAAAGGCCCTCATTCACGTCCCCTCACGGGGGATGAGAACCCGCCATTAAAGCCAAAGAGCCGGGGGTCCGGAGCGTAGGTGGCACCGACGGTCTCGTCGGCGGAGGCAACCGCTTCGGCATAGGAAGCCTCACCTAGGGCGACCACCACCTCAGCACCGACGGCAGCGGCCACCTGCCCACCAACACCGCACCGGCGAATGGCGGCTGCCCCAAAGCGCACCGGCAGGTCCTCACTCCCGTCCTCTCCGAGGCTGTCCTAGAACACGAGTACCGCCCTCACGGCGTACGACGTGTTGTGCGACCCCTCGGTGCAGCCGACGGCGCAAGGAGGACCTGGACGTGGCCGGCCTGCGCACGGCGCGACCGACACCCGTGCGGCGAACGCGCAGCCACGCTCTACCCCAACGGTAGGAGGTGGCACCAGAAGCAGCACCGAAGCCGCTCGGGCCGGGGAGCCAGACACGTGACAGCGGACAGCGCCACGGGCGGCGAACGCCCTTCTCCCCCGAATGCTGGAGGAAGAAGCGGGTCACCGGCCCACGCGGGAGGCAGGACCCAACTTGGCGCGCCCTCCTCCTCAGCTCGGATGATGAACATCCTTGAAGCTGAGGGCGAGGTAGAGGCTGCAGCCCGGCTTGCTTCTCCCCACCACAAGGCTGGTGATCATCCCTACGGATGACCATTGGTGAGGGACTGCAGCCGGGCTGCGTGATGAAAATCCTTGAAGCCGAGCGACGACCGGAGAGCGCCAACCCCCACGGGGTCGCGCTCCTCCAACAGCAGCAAGAAGAAGGCGACATAGGTGCACCCCATCTGGGGGCTTGGAAGGCGGAAAGGCGCGATGGGTGCAAAGAGTGTGAAGGCATGGCTACCGCCCAGGGGGTCAATCCCTTTTTAAAGGCAGGCCTCCTCACTCGCACCCCCAAGCGTCACGAGCAAAGTCTCCACCGACGCGCTCCAGGGTTCTCACCCTCCGACGCGGGGGCTGGGTCCCACACGTCATGCGAGCTGACCTGAAATGGAAGAAGCCAAATCGCCGCACGCGAAGCACATAACCGCCCCACGGTTATAAGCATTCCCCCATCCTCGCCGAAACCAGCGGTCGAAAGGGCTGACCGCCACACAGGGAGCATGCAACCGCACCACGGTTGTGCACCCTTTTGGCTTCGTCGCATCCGGTGGTCCAGCATGGAGGCCTGGGCCCACATGTCATGTAACCGGCGCAACGGTTACTATGTGCAAGGAAACTGCACCGCCACTCGCGCCAATGCCGCGTCTTCTCGACTGCAGAACCAGCGCAGCGACTCAAGGCAACCCTGCGCGTGACCCAACAGTGCCCATCAAGTGCGACGATCACGGGTCACTCAGCCGCGGGGATAGGCGCGACGGTCGATATGATCAAAGGCGGGCTGGCAGTAAATGCAGCAACAGGCGTGCGGAAGCAGCGGTCCAATCACCTACAGGTTCGCATCCTCTCCCGAAATGGCAGGGGAGCCCCCTCCCGCAGCATAAAAAAACGACGCACCCGTGTTCCGTTCCTCGAACGACTCGCGCACGCGCAATAGACGCCCCGTGAATCACCCGTCCCGTCGCATTAACTCCTTGGCAGGGCAAGCGACACCTCCGGCAGGAGAAGCGGGTGTCGTTTCGCATCCGTCATGATGATCGCGTCATAAAAGGTGTGCCACATTATTTAAATTTATATCCTTTTCCTTTTCCTCTCTCTCTCTTGTCACCGGGACCGGGAAAGGGGATATTGCGAAAAGTATCCTTCTCGGTGAAGGAAGAGGGCCCTGAGCCCTCCTACTGATCAGGGGTTCGAAGGTTGCGCCCTCCGGGGTTCGGCAACCGCCCCAGAGCACTTGGGCTCCGAGCCCTTTACTGATCAGGGGTTCGAAGGCTGGCCCCTCGGAAGGGTTCGACGGCCGCCCCAGAGCACGCAGAGTCAGGGATGACCCTGGGTACGTCCGTTACATGGCCGAGGCCCGGGCTACGCTCCCGAGGTACCCTAGGACATTTCCAAGACCAGCAGGAACGGTTTGTAACAGAATCCCACCGGAGAGAGGCATCGAGCCCTTGGACCCTATCGAATGGGTCCGGGTCTGGCAAATCACCTGCAGGTACTTTTGGAGCGCGCCTCTAGGCCACTAGCCGACCCTTATCGAACGGGGCTCGGGCGTCCACTCGGATCACCCGTTAGCAACTCACCAGAAACACCATGTTCGGTGCCCTCCGAGGGTAACATGGCGCTTTCCCCCCCCCTTCCTCCTCGCGGAGAGGCGACGAAGGGGCATACAATAAAAGTCGAGATGGTCCTTGATCGTCCTCTCGCTTCGTGCAGAGGCCCGGGGGGCTGCTCTCGCACCAGGCTACGGCCAAACTGTTGACCACGTCAACACACCAGCTTAAAAAACTCAGAGCCTGACCGTGCACCTGGGCTGCGGCCAGGCCGTACGAGGGGAACAACAAGGCTGACCGAGGCATCACAAAAAGGATTAAGACCTCAGAGGAGTCAAACCACTCCTCCGAGGCCTCGGGGCCTACACCCGGCGGGTGCGCTCGCGCGCACCCACCGGAACAAAGCATAACCGAGAAGGGCTGGTCCCCTTGTAAAAATCTGGTAGAACCTCCAAGCGAGTACCTACATTCCCTTTGAGGCTTGGGGGCTACTGTCGGGGACCGTAATTAGGGGTACCCCCAATGCTCCTTAATCCGGCTAGAAAACATCTTCAGAACAAACCATAAACGACTGATAAAGCGCAGACCTCGTCTACCAAGGGACGCGACCTCACCCGACCCCAGCCTCAGGCAAGGACGGTAGTCCCGGACGGATTCACGCCTCGATCGAGGGTCCCCTCAGTCAGCAGACGCACCCTCGGCTCGCCCGAAGCCCAGCGCGGGCAGACTTTGTCGTGCAGCGACCTCGCCCAAATCACCTTACCAACAGACCGTATCGCATGCGCATTTAATGCGGGGATCGCCTGACACCTTATCCTGACACGCGTGCCTCAGTCGGCAAGGTCGAAGTGACCGCAGTCACTTCGCCCCTTTACCCACCGTTCTGACAGGAAAACAGCGCTGTTCACTCCACTCTGGCAACTGTGCCAGCCACCAGGGAAAGACTAACAACAGTCACGGCCTTTCCCGAGTACGGCCTCGGGCGCAACAGGGAGCTCCGCCTCACCCGACCCCAGGCCTCGGCCTCGGGAGAAGGTCTCCGCCTCGACCGAGCCCGACCTCGGCCTCAGCCTCGGCCTCGGAAGAAGGACTCCACCTCGCCCGACCTCAGCCTCGGCCTCGGAGGAGTCGCCGCCTCGCCCGACCTTGGCCTCGGACCGACTACGCTGCAGGGGATGCATCATTACCCTACTCCTAGCTAGCTGCCTCAGGCTATGAAGGAACAAGACCGGTGTCCCATCCAAGGTTACTCCGGCAACAGGCAATGATGGTTCCCCGCGTGCGCCCGTGACGTCGGATTGCTCTCAACCTCCTACGGAAGCAAGGAAACGTCAGCAACACCCATGCCGCACCGCCAGCTTTGCTTCTACAGGGCTCAAGGCACTCCTCCGACGGCCACGTTAGTACATGTAAAGGGCTCAAGGCACCTCTCCACCAGCCACGTTAGCGCATGGCTACACCCTATTGTACAGCTGGGCATCCCCTTGTATCTATAAAAGGGGATATCCAGGGCCTTCCTAAGAGAGGGTGACGTTGAGGGACGTTCACGTTGAGAGACGCTAAGAGACGTGGACAGACGTTCACGTGAACACACGGGCGCACGACACAGAGTAGGAGAGACGCGGTAGAGGCAGCCTCAGACAGCTCGCCTCAAGGCCGAACCCTCTCTCTCTCTCATTCTCGCTCTCCCGCAACGCTTGTAACCCCTACTACGAGCACCCTGGTGCAAGATAACATAAGCCTTATTTCCCTCTTGTGTTCCATCTTGCATCAACCCATCTGGGCAGGGACATGCAGCAACAAATTCACTAGTCGGTCCGGTTCAGGGTCCCTCGGGTCCAAAACACCGACACATACATACCACTGCTACCATATATCCCGAATCAGATGTGGGGAGCGCCACCATATCCATTCGGGATACCACAATACCCCGTCTAGGGGCACCTCAATCACCTATTTTTGACAGGTTGACGCCTCCGGTACAAGACAGATTGAGAGCCCCTCAATCTGGTCCACGAGCATAGGTCCAACAAGATTGTCGAACAACTCAGCCCCAAAGGCTGACTAATTCGGCAGGGGGGCATACAGCTGTAGGCTCCAACAGTACGATAAAAGGAGACGTCATTAAAATAGCAACAACATGTAACACCCCTGGTGTTACTGCTACTAAAACTTGAGCATGACATCATAAACATTGGCATTGCATATGTTTGACACACCTAGAGTGCATTCACTAGGTAAAAATTTCAAACAAGTTGTATTATGTTGGTGTTTTGCAAATAAGACCCTAGTATAGGATACTTAACCCTAAAAGGGATCCTGAAGGGGAAAACAAGAGTCAAGTAGAGAAAACCCCAAAGACTAAGTAAAATAGTCATAAAACATTACTAAGGATGGGTTTAAGTTGTATTTGCACCCCTGAAATACCAAAAACCCTAATTGAAACCATGGAAAACCCTAAATCCAAACCCTAGGGGCCTATGTGCAAAAACAGTGCACATTTGGACTAAAGTGTAAAAACTACAATATTAAAGCATATAAAGTCATATGGTTCACAAATATATGGAATTGCAAGTGAAACCCTAAGTTTTGGGTCTATTTGCAAAAGGTACCACTTGACCTCTATATAGCCTAAGTCTGAAATCAGAGATTTGGCACAACTTGGGAGCTTTATAACTTTCAAATTAGTGAGAATTTGCTATAGGTCACCACATAAATTTTGTAGACCTATTATAGGAGAGCAACTTTGATGCAGACATCTCCTGTGGTTGTTGTACAAAAATTGGAGGAAAAACCAACTCAATGTCGCTTTGTCAGAACTGGGTTAGAAAACTAAAACTGAACCCTAGGTTAGAAATGGTCCCAGTGAGGTGAGGCCAAGTTTGAGGCGCCATATTTTTGAATCCACTCGGTTTTAGCCCATGAATTCTATAGCTAGTTTGTAGGCTGATACATGGTGAACAAATCTTAGTAAAGGAGATTGCTCTGTTTCTAATAAGAATCCGGAGATCAAGAAGAGAGAAGATGGTCGGTTCAGGCGACTGAAAAACAATTGCCATGGTACAGTAACTGAGCAGATCAGAACACCAACTCAGCTCGCCATCGATGATCACCATCCCGATTCATGCGCAGTATTGGATGGATAACGTCGGGGAAAGGGTAACTCGTACGTGGCGCCATCTCCTGAGCTCAGCCGGAGTTATTCACCGGCGACCACCGTGACTCAGTGAGCTCTCGCCGCGCTGTCACGCATGCTTCGATTTCCTCACCGTGCATCTCCTCTACGTGCTAGGCATGTACTGAAGAAGTTGTCCGTGGCTATGAAGTGATCGCCGGACCGGCACGGCTATAAATAGCCCATGATCCGCGGCAAGGTATGAACATCACGCACACCGTGAGTTGAACCGAAGCAAAGTTCGTGCTGCATCTGCCCCCTCCTCCCAAATTGGTTGTGCGCAGTAAAACTAGAACCCCTTGTGGCCGTATAGCCCCAATCCCCGCCCTCAATTTCACTCGTGAACGCCGCGTTGCCATTTTCCCCCAAATCGGTCCGCCGCACCGCGGAGAACAGCCCGCCCGTGGCTAGCCCGCTCTTGTAAGTTCCTATCCAATTCAAGTGTTGTTTCCGTGGCTCTGCACACTTGTGAAGCTCACTGTGGTGCCCGTTCACTCAATTCGGCCCTGATTGAGCGGGAACACGAGCTTGTGGTTGCGGTTTCCGTCGTGCTCGTGGGCAGACCGTTCTCAGTGCGTTCATGTCAAATTGACGAGTGTTCCGAAGTCATCCTTAGTCGGTTATGCTTCCTCGATCACCAGCCATTGCCGGCCATGGTCGGTACGGGCCGTGTCGAGGATGAACGGCGAGCGCGCCGTGGTCAAGGATGTTTGTGGAGAAGAAATAGAAATGTGAGGATGTTTCTGCAAGATGTCAGCGACTCATAGCAATAGTGCGGCGAACCCAGTTCTAGTTAGTCAAAACACCAGGGGCCTTTCTGCAAAGTCGCTACCGCGGGCGCGGACGCGCGCGCTTCTGCGTAGACTTGGGCCACCTGGGCCAGAATCGGCCCAGTACTGTTGAAGTATTTTCTTTTTCTTTTTCTATCCAACTTTAGAAATATGTAAAAAAATTACAGAAAATGGTAAAAATGCCAAACAAATTTTCCTAGATTCCTTATTTTCCATAGTATTTAATAAAAATAGTTTTGGGATTTTTAGATCAAATAAGGAATTTTGGAGCATTTAAAATAGCCTAAAGCATTACTTCTGGATTTTTAGAAAATCAATAATCATTCCAAAAATCCCCAAACTTTTTATATGAACTTTACACATTATTTAGAAGCCTTGGGTAGAGTTTGGTTTGATTTGGACCTTGTTTGATAATTAGAACCCAAAACCCTCACCCTTTGCCCTTTGAATTCCTTTACTAACTCCGGAAACCCTAGTTTCCCGGAGATCCGTGAAGGAAAATTGTATTCAAGAACTTTAGATAATAAATTCTTATTATCTTTGCACTCTCATGAGCATTACATGGCATTCATTCTTATATATATATATGGTTATTTCTAGAAAACGAAGAAGAGGTTGAGGTAGAAGAGGAGAAGACTTCATCCCCACCACCTTTGGAACCTCAGGCAGGAAGTTGTTTTTACTTTGACGTCTACGGATCTGTGCCTGACTCACCTATAAACGAAGGCAAGCCCCGGTGCATTTGCCACCTCCTTGTGATTTAAAGATCTTTATCACTTTCTTATTGCATTAGGTGATAGGAGTTGATTGATAAAACAATTCCTGCATTACCTTCCTTGAATTTGATTACCTTCCTTGATCACCTATTTTACAAAAGATATTGATGCTTAGCCTTGCTTTAGAAAAACAAATGTTTTGTTTTTACAAAAGATGATATGGCAAAAGTCGGTGGGATATTTTTTAAAACAAAACTTGATGGTGGATCCATCATGGCTGTGATGGGTTTAACATCGGAAAAGATGTACCTCTGCCAGGTACCAAGCTTTGGGTTTGAAATGATTAAGCTGAGACCGGGCGGGTGACTTGCACGAGAAAGGAGTCTCAGTGTAGTGTCTCAGTCTGAGTCGATTAAGGACCGTGTCGATGTAGGCTTGATGACCGAGGACCCTTTAACTAGTCACATGCCTCGTCATGGGTAAGCCTTGCCTCGGGCAGACTAAGGCCAGAATAAGATAACACGCAATGGGCGTGGAGCGGTGGCGAGAGTAGCGTGTACCCTCCGTGGCAAGAGGCTGGACGGTGGTGTATCTGTGCTCTCGGTTGACGTGAACCTGATCTGGTCTTAAGAACCCCGGTGGCGGGTTGACATATGCAAGGGTTAAGTGCTACATATGTCGTGTGATTGGAGATCCTCAGCTGAGTATAATCGATTCGGATCGCCGTACCTTCGTGGTTATGAAGACTTGGTCACTGACCTATACGTAGAACGTCAGTAAAGATGAAAGGATTGTTAAGAAATGGGCTAGTGCAGGACAAGTGTGTGAACTAGGGTAGAAAGAACTCCAGATGCAGGTAATTTTACCTAACTTGACAATAAAACTGGATTTTTAAGGATCCACTTTTAGTAAGCATTTCTGCAAAACAGAGTATTTGATCATTGAGAAACCTTACCTTGACTCCCTTATAACCAGCATACCCTTGAGAATCTTTTCTTTAGTCGGGTAAGACTTGCTGAGTAATTCCATACTCAGGGTTTTATTCCCTATTGTTTTTAGGTGAGGAAGCAGCAAACTTTTGTTGTTTTTGTACCAAGGTGGTGTCAAATGAAGAAAAGCAAGAATGAAGCTGCGGAAGGACCTAGTCCTCTATAAAAACTTTTATGTAAGAACTTATCGGGAGGAGTTTTGCCTCCCCTGGTTTTGTAATAATACTACTAAGCACTCGTTTAATTACTGGTCTGTAATATAACTTTGTCCTACTTTTGAATAAATGTAAACTTTTGTAATCGCTTCCGCTTTTCCGTATCTCCGATGATCTGTAATATCTGCGTGACGGGTGAAACGCTCTTGGGAAAGGTAAGAAAAGTAGATACCGAACTTGTCAAGTGATTCAGGGGCATCTGCAGGGTTGTCTGATGTCTGTTGGACAAGGACAACTGTAGGTGGACCTAATGACTTGGGAGGTTCCGTCACAGCTGGTATCGGAGTGAAGCCCTTTTCTGCAGATATTATGAGGCATCTTCAAAAGGATTTTCTAAAAGACTTATCTAGAAAAATTTCTTCCATTCTTACCCACTATTTCTAAAGAATCTATATGAAAGACCAGATAGGAGGAGTGCAATGTATAGAAGGTTGAATCAACTAAGGTTGGTTCTGTAATTACACATGCATAATGCTAAGAATTATGTTAATAAAATTTCCCCCCTTAGAAAAATGCCACCGCGCACGAGGAAAACCGCGCGCAAGCATACTGGCCCAATTGGGGTACCACGTCATCAACTTGCCCCAAGACACGAGGATAGCAGTAGTGGGAGTAATGATCTGATCAGGGATCTTGAAGCGCAAGTGAATCAGCTTCAAACAGAACTCCGATGCAGGACTGATATTTGGGTTGCGGATGGCGACAGAATCAATGAATTAAGAAGCGACATCCGCCACCTGCAGGATCAGCTCGTAGATCGAGATTTAGCACTCGACTGGGCAGTTCAGTCTCGTTCGATTGCCTGGGCTAAGGAGGCAAAGGCTCGCGCCAGAGTAGAAGAGCCTAGCTCGGCTATCGATAACCTGCAGGCCTATTGCAATACTCTACATGAAGAAGTTCATGTACTGTATTCACAGTTGCACCCCAATGTACCTGCGGATTCTGTCGGGACAGAAGCCGGACCTTCTCATGTAGCGGGAGAAGCTTTTGGTGGCGAACTGGACCTCTTCAGGCCCCCTCCCTCCATGAAGTTGGTCGATGAGTGGTCTCCTACGCCCGACAGTGAGGCTACTAAGAGTGATTGGAAGTAGGAATAGTATAGTTGTAGAAATAGTAGTGTTATTGTATAATGGGTACTGTACTCCTGTCGTAAAAATTCGAGTCTGTAACATTACTCTTTTTGGTAATGTAAAATGGATGGTTTTCTTTGGCATATCATATTGTTTTCAAATGTTTGTTGCCACAGATGCCTTCCCGGACTCGTGCTCAGGATGGTGCCAGTACCTCCCGTGGGAGGGAGACAACACCAAACCCACCTCCAGTCCCTCCCACACTTGCCGAGGCTATCGCCGCCTTGGTAAACACTACAGCGGATAATACCCGTTTCCTACGGGAGATGGCGGGTCAGTAACTGCAACAACAAGGCGGGCGGGGCTATCCGCAAGGGCCCTGTGAGACATCTTATTTGGACTTCTCCGAAACGCGGCCACCGTTGTTCGTCAAGGCGGAAGACCCTTTAGAGGCGGACGAATGGATCCGTGTCATCGAGCAGAAGTTTGGACTTCTTCAGTGTTCTGAAACCCAGAAGCCCCTGTTTGCAGCCCAGCAACTGCGTGGCCCAGCCAGCACTTGGTGGGGAAACTTTGTGGCCGTTCAGCCGGCCAATCATCAGATAACCTGGGATGAATTCAAGCTAGCCTTCAGAGAGCATTATATACCTGAAGGGGTACTTCACATGAAACAAGAGGAATTCATGAAGTTAAAGCAAGGAGGGGATACTGTAAATCAGTATCTCAATAAATTTAATCATTTGTCCCAGTATGCAATCGACCAAGTTAACACTGATTTGAAGAAGAAGAATTGTTTTATGAGAGGGTTAAATGATTGGATGCAAAGGAAAATGGCGACTTGCATCGACCTCACCTACGGAAGGGCTGTCAGCACAGCGCTGGCAGTCGAATCTAAATATACAAGTTCTGGAAAGATCAAGGGGAGTGGAGGAAACATGCCTACTCAGGGCCCCAGAAAAGGCAACGGTTAGTTATCCGACCTTTTAATCAGGGTCGTTCATCAGCACGCCCACCCTCCTTCCCATTCAAGCAACCAGTATTCATCCGTCTCAATGCTTCCCCCACTGCAACAAGTCAGCCGAGTGCCCCTGGCACTCGTTTCTCGGCCCTTCCCAGTTCATCGACAGGATGGTTCAATTGCGGAAAATCTGGGCACTTTATCAAGGATTGCCCTTATCCGAAGCAGAACAAGTCAAACAATCCACAAGAATCTAGGAATTCATTTCAAGCCAAGGGAAATACTATGGGCAAAAATACAAAGAAGACGGGACACATATATTATACGCAAGTGGCCACCACACCGGATGGTGAACCGGTAATGATGGGTACGTTCCTTGTGGCCAATCATCTCGCAATTATTCTCTTTGATTCTGGTGCTTCACATACATTCATCAGCAATAAATTTGTGGAGCAACATTTCATTTCATACCATGAATCAAAAGAAGGGTTTAAAATTTAGTGACCTGGGGGACAAATCTTTACTAGGGAAGTGGCTTTCCAAGTGCCCATAACTTTGGCCGGACGGGACTTTCCTACTAATATGATTGTTCTGAAAGGCCAGGATGTAGATGTGATTTTGGGCATGAATTGGTTGGCCAAACATAAAGCAACCCTCAACACTGATCAGAGAACCATCAGGTTGAGTCATAATCAAGAAGAAATTCTCTTGTCTATCCCCATTCCAACCAAAACTACTGGTAGAGTTTATGAAGCCATTATACCGGAGATCAAAGATATTCCAGTAGTATGTGAGTTCCCAGATGTCTTTCCAGAGGATTTGCCTGGATTGCTACCCGAAAGAGATGTAGAGTTTGTAATTGAGTTGAAGCCCGGTACGGCTCCCATTTCTAGAAGATCGTACCGAATGCCTCCAAATGAGCTGGCAGAACTGAAGATTCAATTACAAGATCTACTAGAGAAAGGATTCATCCAGCCAAGCTCAACACCATGGGGTTGTCCAGCCATATTCGTCAAGAAGAAGGATCAAACTTTATGGATGTGCGTGGATTATCGACCCCTGAATGAGGTCACTATCAAGAACAAGTACCCTCTTCCGCGAATTGACATTCTATTTGATCAACTGACTGGAGCGAGGGTATTCTCCAAGATTGATCTCAGATCGGGCTACCATCAGATCCGTATTCGGCCCGAGGATATACCAAAGACCGCATTCACTACGCGGTACGGATTATTTGAATATCTGGTAATGTCTTTCGGACTGACGAATGCTCTGGCCCACTTCACTTATTTGATGAACTCGGTATTCATGCCCGAGTTGGACAAGTTTGTAGTGGTCTTCATAGATGATATTTTAATATATTCAAAAAATGAAGAGGAGCATGCTCAGCATTTACGGGTCGTATTAACGCGCTTGAGAGAACATCAATTATATGCCAAGTTCAGTAAGTGCGCATTTTGGTTGGAAGAAATTCAATTCCTAGGACATGTTCTATCTGCCAGGGGGATTGCGGTAGATCCCAGCAAGGTCAAGGACATTTTGGAGTGGAAACCCCCGACCACTGTTCATCAAGTCCGAAGTTTCCTTGGACTGGCTGGTTATTACCACCGATTTATACCAGATTTCTCTAAGCTTGTGAAACCAATCACAAGTCTATTGAAGAATGAGACTAAATTCAATTGGTCTTCAAAGTGTAATGAAGCTTTCGAGAAATTGAAGATATTGTTAACCACTGCTCCAGTATTGGCTCAGCCAGACATTAATAAGCCTTTTGATGTGTATTGTGACGCATCAGGCAGTGGGCTCGGCTGCGTATTAATGCAAGAGGGCCAAGTAATTGCATATGCTTCAAGGCAGTTGCGCCGACATGAGGAGCATTATCCCACTCATGATCTAGAGCTTGCTGCAGTGGTTCATGCCCTGAAGATCTAGCGTCATTATTTGCTGGGGAATGTCTGTCATATTTATACAGACCATAAGAGTTTGAAATACATCTTTACCCAGTCTGAACTTAATATGAGACAAAGAAGATGGCTCGAGCTAATCAAGGATTATGAATTAGAGATCCATTATCACCCGGGCAAAGCCAATGTGGTGGCAGATGCACTCAGTCGCAAAGCTTCCTGCCATTGTTTAACTATGAGGACTTCTGACATTACAATGTGCCAGGAGATGGAAAACTTGAACCTGGGAATGATCCAGCATGGGACTTCAAATCACTTGAAGCTAGAGTCAGTCATCTTACAAAGGGTAATTGACGCATAGAAAAATGATGGGGGTATGAAACATATACGTGAGAAGATAAGGGCTAGAAAAGCCAATTGTTTCCGAGAAGACGACCAAGGCGTGGTATGGTTCAACGACCGCATAGTGGTGCCTAAAAATGAAGGGGTCCGCCAACAAATTTTAGACGAAGCACATCTTAGTTGCTATTCTATTCATCCCAGAAGCACTAAGATGTATCAAGATCTAAAACAACATTATTGGTGGACGAAGATGAAAATTGAAATTGCACGCTATGTGGCTAGATGTGACACTTGTAAACGTGTCAAGGCCATACACCTGAAACCTGCCGGTCCATTACAATCTTTACCAATACCAACATGGAAATGGGAAGATATAAGTATGGACTTTATTGTGGGATTGCCCAGGACCGCAAAGGGGTATGACTCTATCTGGGTTATTGTTGATCGGCTCACAAAAATTGCTCACTTTCTGCCAGTCAAGACATATTACCCGGTTCTCACCTATGCGGAACTATACATTGCTCGCATTCTCAGTTTGCATGGGGTTCCGAAGACTATAGTGTCGGATCGTGGACCTCAATTCATATCCAAATTCTGGGAAGAACTTCATAAATCCCTGGGTACCAAATTGCTCCACAGTTCAGCCTATCATCCTCAAACAAGTGGGCAGACTGAGAGGGTCAATCAAATACTGGAAGATATGCTGCGGGCATGTGTGCTGGAATTCCCACAGAAATGGGATGAAGGTTTACCATTAGCGGAGTTTTCATATAATAATAGCTATCAAGAAAGTATCAAGATGGCACCCGTCGAAGCTTTATATGGACGACGATGTCGTACTCCGCTAAATTGGTCTGAACCTGGTGAAAGGTACTTCTTCAGGCCCAATATGGTGAAAGAGACCGAAGAAAAAGTCCAAAGAATAATTTATAATTTGAAGAAAGCTCAAGCTCGTCAGAAAAGTGTAACACCCTAAATCTCATTTTGAGAATGTAGCACAATTCCTCAAAGATCTCGCATTAGAATTTTTCTTTTTCTCTCTCTTTAGAACTCTCATAACATTTGAAGACTCATCTCACTATTTAAAAGCATTTGCTTAAGTGAATAAAATAATAAATAGAACCATATTTGGCACTCATGTTGGAGTTTTAATTGTATGTGCATTTAAACTAATAATAAAATATAATAATGGAATTGAGAATTTGAAGTTAACCCAAAGTTGCACTTTGGGGTTTTGGAAATATTATGTAGAAGAGAAAAAGAGAAGATATATATATAATATAAAGGAAATTTATATGTTTCCAAAATTTATACTTTTAAAGTCACAATATAAATTGAGAATAAACTTGATACAAGTTTGAATTCTAATTCGAAATTCAAATGGAACTTGAAAATAAAAGAGAAAAGGAAATCAGGAAAAATAAAAAAAAAGATAAAGGAACCCTGGGCCGACTGCCTTTAAATCGGCCCACTACCCCTTTTCCCTCGCGCGCTCCCAGCCCAATCGATGCGCGCATAACCGACATGGCGTCCCCACTGTCAGCCGCTCACACACGCACGCGTGAGTGTCTCGCCGACCTGTGGGCCCGGCGCGTCGGGACCTTCCCTTCCAACGGAATATCGCGCACAGCGGGCATGGCCGTTGCGAAATCTTCGCCGCCGGACCAGGCGTCCAGCGGAGTCCGACCGGGCAGGATCCCCCTGGACTCGGAACCCCGTAGCTGTATAAAACCGAGCCGTTCCTTTTACATCCGGGGCATCCGCCATTACCGAGCGCTGAGAGAAAAGGGGAGGAGTGAGGCGGCCGCACGACCATCTTGGCGTCCGGGCCGCGTGTGAGCTGAAGTTTGGGTCGGTGATCGTCGCGAGTCCGCGGTGGAGCTTTCCGCGGGTGAGCCAGGTGGTGTCGGTCGGGGAAGCAGCCCGAATTGCTCACCGTCGTCGTGACTTCCGCCGTGCGCCGTGGGCGAGCCTCCTGGTGACCTAATCCCCGGTATTGTTCCCACCTCTGTGCTCGCCACCTTCCCCTCTTCGTTTCGCATCGTATCGCGTTAGACATAGGGCCTTCCTGGCGTGCCCGAGAGTTCGCCGGCGAGGCCACCACCGCCCAGACGCTCGCCGGTGTTGGGAGTTGGCCTGGTGTATGGTGACGATCGCTCCACCGTCGGATCCGGGATGGAGGGCCTAGATTAGAAGCAGATTAAGCGATTGGCCAGGGGTTGCGCTGGCGGTTGGATCGTGATCTGGCGGCTGGGGTTGTTCGCGGGTTTGAAGAGGGTCGGGTTCAATCCATACCGTAGATGCTTGATCTGATGGCGGGAAGTGGATACCGGTTCATACCAGTCCCAATCTAATCTGAGCCTTTGGTTCATGATCGGACGACTAGGATTGAGGCATACCCTTTCGGTAGGGGAGTTTTTCTTATGAGCCCTCGGGGTTCTGAGAAATAGAACCCGCCGTCCTCTGGCGGTGTACACTGAGTCTTAGGTACTTTTGCGAGTTAGACCCTGCTGTTCTCTGTTTTTGTGCGCGAGATCCAGGGAGCAGTGAAAACAAATAATTAATTATAGAAAATGATTTCTAGTATATAAATAATTCCAGAAACTCATTTTATTCATAGAAAATTCATATGTGGTCCAAATTAACCCCTTCTAGTTCCTATAATTTTGTATTAATTATGTTTATCCCTAGGTAACACTGTTTTAATGTGAAAGCCATATTAAAATTAATATCCTATTTAATCTGTTATCCAACACTTAAAACTTCATAAAATCATAACTCCTTCGTTTTAACTCCAATTTGATCCGTTCAAGTTGCGTTAGTCTCGTAGCAACACGTAGATTATTATTATTCAGTTTGTTATTATGTTTGGTGTGATGTTAATGTTGCCTATACACTGTTTGTTTGTATTACTACGACTAGCAGTGAGGGTACGTGTCACCTAAAGATCATCCTGGTACCTGGATTCTCAAGGCCCAGGCAAGTTGTGCCCTTGATCACTTCTTTTTACCCACTCATGTTCTAATTAATCATAATGATCTGCATAGGTTAATTTTGATGGGACCCAATAGGTTACCCTAGTTTGATTATCTTTATACCTTGTTTACCACTGAACCTTTTTGGGTAGTACTTGCTAGTGCTTTATGTGGTTTTGGGTATGAAGATACATTATTCATGATCACACTTTTATTATCTGTTTATTATTATTGTTCATGTTAAGATTATTATGTTAATTGGAACATGGAGAACCACCCGGGAAAACAGTGCTACCACAAGGGAGGAATGGGACCCCTTGGCTGATTAATTAGGAAAGCTAGTGGAAGACTACCTTACCCGAAAGGGGCAAGGGCAGTAGGGGAGTGGTCAATGTAGGGAGGCCCTCGGGAGGATTTTGCTGCGATGGCGGTCCTGCAAGGGATTCCTGCATTGGAACTTCCTATAAACTGTAGCGGGTTTTCGGAAGCTAGTGGAACTTTGTAAAGGCCTCGTAGTGGATCCCTAGCCATTCACCTCGGTAGTGTCTAAGGGCCTTGCAAACCCTGGCGACATGGGATACACGACTTGTGGGTAAAGATGCGCAACCTCTGCAGAGTGTAAAACTGGTATACTAGCCGTGCTCACGGTCATGAGCAGCTCGGACACTCACATGATTAATTTATGGAACTAAATTCAATATGTCATATGCATTGCATTGCAGGTGATGATGTTACTTTTGTTCTACTATTTAACTGGGTTGGTATTTACTTATACTTAGTAACTGCTAATAAAATTTTGACCAACTTTAAAAGCAATGCTCAGCTCTAACCATCTTCTTTGGTAAGCCTTACACTTCACGTGAGCTCCCACCTTTGGCGAGTTCATGCACATTATTCCCCACAACTTGTTGAGCGATGAACGTATGTGAGCTCACTCTTGCTGTCTCACACCCCCCCTAGGTCAGGAGCAGGTACCGCAGGATGAGGCGCTTGGAGGATGCCGTGGTGTACTCGAGAGAGGTCTAGGCCGTCGTCTCCCAGTCAACTTTAGGTTGCTGGACCGTTGTCTCCTTATAATGTAATTATTTATTTTATATAGAACTCCTGTTATATATAAAGATGTGACATTCGATCCTGTACCACTATACATCATATGTGTGAGACTTGGTCCCAGCATACCTGGTGTTTATGTTCGCGCCCGGGTCTTAGTACTCCTAAAATCCGGGTGTGACAGAAGTGGTATCAGAGGAATGTTGACTGTAGGACGAAACCTAGATAGAACTGGACAACCATTGTCTACTTACCTTACTCTGATCCTTTCTAAACTTTTCTTAATCTTTTCTCATCTAATTCTGCTTTACTCTGATTATTCTTACCTTTTTTCCTTCTAAAGACAAATGTGGATTTCACACTCTGAAATCCTGTGCCTAAAGTGACCTTTAGGAATAGGAGACCTACTCTTAGGAACAAAAACAAAACTATTTTTATGGTTATCTATGCACTTGAATGTTTGTTCTTATGATATTTGTCTGATTTGGATTTTTGATTGAGTGTGATGGGTTGTGGAGTGATGCCCACAATTACATCTGCATATACGTATAGGCATAAATAGAATTCATAAGAAAACTAAGCAACTTAGATTATCCTCCATTAAAATGTATCTATCTCATAGAGATCCCTCTAATCTTAAAAGACTCTCCCATATCTTAATAGATTCATCGTATCTTATAAGATTCTCTCTTGTCTTACTAGATCCACCTCATCTTAAAAGATTCTTCTTACCTTAATAAATTCACCTTATCTTGAAGAGATTCTAACCTACCTACATCATATAATCCATCCTATCCCAAAAGATTCTAACATGTATCCTACCCTAGTAGATCTATCTAACCTAAACTAGTCTAACCTAGTCATATCCAACCTAATCTAGATTTTATCTAATCTATTATGATCTAATCTAGAGTAAGTTACTTAATGCTGGTACACAAGATAAGGCCATACTCCTAAATCACTTAAGCCTAATTTGGAGACTTATATCAACTTGGCCATACACAACAACTCGACCTATATAACAAGTTACATAACTTACCCAATCAATAGAGTCTTAATGGATTGCATAATCTATCAACCATCACCTGACATCAAACCAGATTTTGACCTACATCATGTAGTCTATCTCACCCATATATATCTAATCGTGACAAAATTCTATCCTACCTTTGGATATTCACCTTATACGACTGGTTACCTCAATCTGAACATAAAACAAAGGTTAAGCCCTACTAAAGAATCTTCAGATTATAACCAGCTACTAGCTTATTTATTCCGCTTATTGAATAATTTCCTTTGCAAAACTATTACCATATGCTTCTAACTTTCATGGTCAATACCAGGAAAGGAAAGATTATCACGCAACAGCAAACAGAAATGAATTCTCCAAATCCTCCACCTATTGAAACCGAACAAGTGGTTGCTGCCCAAAGACTGGTAATACAACAATTAACAGACCTGGTGACCGAGATGCAAAATCAGATAAGACAAGAACGCGAGGAAATACGTCAGGTCCGCCAAGAAATAAGGCAAGCGCGGTTGGAGAGACAACAACAACAACAACCTCCACCACCACCACCAGCTCCACCAAGCTACATAAACATATATATAAATTATGATTAATTGTAAGATCTAAATGTTACTTTAGTTAGTAGATGATATGATATTATTTTAGAAGGAATAATAAGGTCTATTGACCCTATATTTTGTTAAAGAATTATACCTCATGCTGAGATTTCTTTGTTTGTGCATATGTTCCGAGAACAATATGAGCATACATCCCTTTTATTACTAATCTCGAGGACGAGATTATTTTTAAGGGGGGTAGGGTTTGTAACACCCTAAATCTCATTTTGAGAATGTAGCACAATTCCTCAAAGATCTCGCATTAGAATTTTTCTTTTTCTCTCTCTTTAGAACTCTCATAACATTTGAAGACTCATCTCACTATTTAAAAGCATTTGCTTAAGTGAATAAAATAATAAATAGAACCATATTTGGCACTCATGTTGGAGTTTTAATTGTATGTGCATTTAAAATAATAATAAAATATAATAATGGAATTGAGAATTTGAAGTTAACCCAAAGTTGCACTTTGGGGTTTTGGAAATATTATGTAGAAGAGAAAAAGAGAAGATATATATATAATATAAAGGAAATTTATATGTTTCCAAAATTTATACTTTTAAAGTCACAATATAAATTGAGAATAAACTTGATACAAGTTTGAATTCTAATTCGAAATTCAAATGGAACTTGAAAATAAAAGAGAAAAGGAAATCAGGAAAAATAAAAAAAAGATAAAGGAACCCTGGGCCGACTGCCTTTAAATCGGCCCACTACCCCTTTTCCCTCGCGCGCTCCCAGCCCAATCGATGCGCGCATAACCGACATGGCGTCCCCACTGTCAGCCGCTCACACACGCACGCGTGAGTGTCTCGCCGACCTGTGGGCCCGGCGCGTCGGGACCTTCCCTTCCAACGGAATATCGCGCACAGCGGGCATGGCCGTTGCGAAATCTTCGCCGCCGGACCAGGCGTCCAGCGGAGTCCGACCGGGCAGGATCCCCCTGGACTCGGAACCCCGTAGCTGTATAAAACCGAGCCGTTCCTTTTACATCCGGGGCATCCGCCATTACCGAGCGCTGAGAGAAAAGGGGAGGAGTGAGGCGGCCGCACGACCATCTTGGCGTCCGGGCCGCGTGTGAGCTGAAGTTTGGGTCGGTGATCGTCGCGAGTCCGCGGTGGAGCTTTCCGCGGGTGAGCCAGGTGGTGTCGGTCGGGGAAGCAGCCCGAATTGCTCACCGTCGTCGTGACTTCCGCCGTGCGCCGTGGGCGAGCCTCCTGGTGACCTAATCCCCGGTATTGTTCCCACCTCTGTGCTCGCCACCTTCCCCTCTTCGTTTCGCATCGTATCGCGTTAGACATAGGGCCTTCCTGGCGTGCCCGAGAGTTCGCCGGCGAGGCCACCACCGCCCAGACACTCGCCGGTGTTGGGAGTTGGCCTGGTGTATGGTGACGATCGCTCCGCCGTCGGATCCGGGATGGAGGGCCTAGATTAGAAGCAGATTAAGCGATTGGCCAGGGGTTGCGCTGGCGGTTGGATCGTGATCTGGCGGCTGGGGTTGTTCGCGGGTTTGAAGAGGGTCGGGTTCAATCCATACCGTAGATGCTTGATCTGATGGCGGGAAGTGGATATCGGTTCATACCAGTCCCAATCTAATCTGAGCCTTTGGTTCATGATCGGACGACTAGGATTGAGGCATACCCTTTCGGTAGGGGAGTTTTTCTTATGAGCCCTCGGGGTTCTGAGAAATAGAACCCGCCGTCCTCTGGCGGTGTACACTGAGTCTTAGGTACTTTTGCGAGTTAGACCCTGTTGTTCTCTGTTTTTGTGCGCGAGATCCAGGGAGCAGTGAAAACAAATAATTAATTATAGAAAATGATTTCTAGTATATAAATAATTCCAGAAACTCATTTTATTCATAGAAAATTCATATGTGGTCCAAATTAACCCCTTCTAGTTCCTATAATTTTGTATTAATTATGTTTATCCCTGGGTAACACTGTTTTAATGTGAAAGCCATATTAAAATTAATATCCTATTTAATCTGTTATCCAACACTTAAAACTTCATAAAATCATAACTCCTTCGTTTTAACTCCAATTTGATCCGTTCAAGTTGCGTTAGTCTCGTAGCAACACGTAGATTATTATTATTCAGTTTGTTATTATGTTTGGTGTGATGTTAATGTTGCCTATACACTGTTTGTTTGTATTACTACGACTAGCAGTGAGGGTACGTGTCACCTGAAGATCATCCTGGTACCTGGATTCTCAAGGCCCAGGCAAGTTGTGCCCTTGATCACTTCTTTTTACCCACTCATGTTCTAATTAATCATAATGATCTGCATAGGTTAATTTTGATGGGACCCAATAGGTTACCCTAGTTTGATTATCTTTATACCTTGTTTACCACTGAACCTTTTTGGGTAGTACTTGCTAGTGCTTTATGTGGTTTTGGGTATGAAGATACATTATTCATGATCACACTTTTATTATCTGTTTATTATTATTGTTCATGTTAAGATCATTATGTTAATTGGAACATGGAGAACCACCCGGGAAAACAGTGCTACCACAAGGGAGGAATGGGACCCCTTGGCTGATTAATTAGGAAAGCTAGTGGAAGACTACCTTACCCGAAAGGGGCAAGGGCAGTAGTGGAGTGGTCAGTGTAGGGAGGCCCTCGGGAGGATTTTGCTGCGATGGCGGTCCTGCAAGGGATTCCTGCATTGGACCTTCCTATAAACTGTAGCGGGTTTTCGGAAGCTAGTGGAACTTTGTAAAGGCCTCGTAGTGGATCCCTAGCCATTCACCTCGGTAGTGTCTAAGGGCCTTGCAAACCCTGGCGACATGGGATACACGACTTGTGGGTAAAGATGCGCAACCTCTGCAGAGTGTAAAACTGGTATACTAGCCGTGCTCACGGTCATGAGCAGCTCGGACACTCACATGATTAATTTATGGAACTAAATTCAATATGTCATATGCATTGCATTGCAGGTGATGATGTTACTTTTGTTCTACTATTTAACTGGGTTGGTATTTACTTATACTTAGTAACTGCTAATAAAATTTTGACCAACTTTAAAAGCAATGCTCAGCTCTAACCATCTTCTTTGGTAAGCCTTACACTTCACGTGAGCTCCCACCTTTGGCGAGTTCATGCACATTATTCCCCACAACTTGTTGAGCGATGAACGTATGTGAGCTCACTCTTGCTGTCTCACACCCCCCCCAGGTCAGGAGCAGGTACCGCAGGATGAGGCGCTTGGAGGATGCCGTGGTGTACTCGAGAGAGGTCTAGGCCGTCGTCTCCCAGTCAACTTTGGGTTGCTGGACCGTTGTCTCCTTATAATGTAATTATTTATTTTATATAGAACTCCTGTTATATATAAAGATGTGACATTCGATCCTGTACCACTATACATCATATGTGTGAGACTTGGTCCCAGCATACCTGGTGTTTATGTTCGCGCCCGGGTCTTAGTACTCCTAAAATCCGGGTGTGACAAAAAGTTTTGCAGACAAATGGTGGATGCCCTTATACTTTCTGGTGGGGGATTATGTTTATCTGAAGGTCTCCCCAATGAAGGGTATATCGCGTTTCGGGGTTAAAGGGAAGCTTGCACCCCGATACATTGGTCCTTTCCCTATACTTGAACAATGTGGACCAGTAGCATACCGACTCCAACTACCCGAAACCTTGTCTGATATACATAATTGTCGGGTACCATAATTAGGGGTACCCCCAACGCTCCTAATCAAGGCTGGTAAACACCCTCAGACCAACTGACGGGTGCGGTTCAAGCCAAGACTTCGTCTACTCGAGGGACGCAATCTCACCCGAGCCCAGCCTCGGGTTGGAACAGTGGTCCCAGATGAGTTCACGCCTCACCCAAGGGCCTCCTCAGGCAGCGGGCGTCCCCTCGGCTCTCCCGAGGCCTAGCCTCGGGCAGGCTTCATTGTGAAGCAACCTAGGCCAGACCGCCTCACCAACCGACCGCTTCGCAGGCGCATTAAATGCAAGGGATGCCTGATGCCGTATCCTGACACACGCGCATCAGACGGGCAGGCCGAAGTGACCGCAGTCACTTTGCCCCTCTTCTTTACTATCTGACATGACAGGAGAACAGCGTCGCTCGCACCGCTCCGACTGCCGTGTCAGCCACCCCGGCAACGACTGACAACAAGTCACGATCAACCACCGAGTTCAGCCTCGGGCGCAACAGGAAGCTCTGCCTCGCCCGACCTCATGCTCTGGCCTCGGGAGGAGGTTTCTGCCTCGCCCGACCTCAGGCTCCGGCCTCAGGAGGAGGTCTCCGCCTCGCCCGACCCTCGGACTCGGCCTCGACCCCGGTCTCGGGAGGAATCGCGTCCTCGCCCGACGCCGGCCTCGGCCTCAAGAGAAGTCTCCGCCTCGACCGACTCTGGGCTCGGACCGACCGCGCCAAACAGGGGATACATCATTTCCCTATTCCTAGCCTGCTCAGGCTACAAGGAACAAGACCGGCATCCCATCTGGCTTACCCCGGCGACGGGTAATGATGGTGCCCCACGTGCACCATGACGTCGGTGGCTCTCAGCCCCTTACGACAACAAGGAGACGTCAGCAGGATCCTCGTCGCGCTGCCAGCTGTGCTCCTACAGTACTCAGGCGCGCCTCCGACGGCCACGCCATCACGTGTACAGGGCCCAAGCTCTCCCCCAACGGCCACGTTGGCATGTACACAGGGCTTAGGCACTCCACTGCCGGACACGTTAGCGCATAGCTACGCCCCCCGTTGTACGTCTGGACTCTCTCCTTGCCTCTATAAAAGGGAGGTCCAGGGCCACCCTAAGGGGGGTTCACGCGAGGGGAGCGGCGGACGAACTCTGTGTCTCTCCCGCTCTCACGCGACGCGCTTGTAACCCCTACTACGAGCGGCACCCCTGGTGCAGGATAATACAAGGCTTGTCCCACCTCTTGTGTTCCATCCCGCGCCAACCCATCTGGGCAGGGGCACACAGCGATTTCACTGGTCGGTCCAAGGGACCCCCCCGGGTCCAAGACGCCGACAGTTGGCGCGCCAGGTAGGGGCCTGCTGCGTGTTAACGAACACCTTCCTGTTGAGATCCAGATGGGGAGTCTTCAGCAACCTCTCCAGCCCGGGACGATGCTCCGCTTCGGGAGTCTCGAGTTCATGTCCCTCGACGGCAGCTACGACATGGTACTCCTCCCCCCGCGGCGTGACGACAACGACGGTCTCCGACTCGCCCGGCGGCGGCGAGCTCTACGACAGCATCTCCCCGCGGCAGAAGAGGAGCACTCCGGTCGTCCCTGCCACCCTCCTCGTCGGAGGAGGCGGAGACGAGGCAACCGTGGCCACGCAGGAGGCGACACCTTGTCGGCTGTCGCACCAGAGCGAGTCGACGACACCGGCACTCCCTCGGAGGACATGTCGGACATTGTCCTCGCACCTAAGGCGACGGCGGGTGTCACTTCCCCGCGACGTGTCAGCCCCAAGCGGACTGATGACGCCAGCACCCTCGCAAAGGACCTGCTGGGCGTTACCCTCATACCTGAGATGACGGTGTGCTCCGCCCCCGACGCGACTTCACCACCGTCCATCGACCAAGAGGTACCGTCCGTTTTCCATCCCGTACCTTTTCGGTTCAGCTTCGATCCACCTAGCGACCCCGCTATGGTGAGCGCCTTTGTAAAGGCGTATCCAAACCTTTCGGGGTACCACATGTGGTCGACCTGGGACCGACTGACAACCGTCTCAACCTTCGGACCAGTGGGTTCTGAGGAAGAGGATGACCCCAACTCTGGTTGGGATTTCTCTGCCCTCAATGACCCCGGTGCCATGCGGGGCTTCATGTCCGCATGTGACCACTGCCTCTCCGGTTGTTTTGACGATGGCCATGACCTTGACGACGAAGGTTACGGCCCAAGTCACGAATGTTTCCACGTCAATCTGGGAGATCACAACGAAGGCAACCACCTCGGTATGCCAGAGGTTGATGATCCCCCTGGGCCCGCATCTCGCGTTGACATTTCGCGGGAGCTAGCTGTGGTCCCAGTCCCTGCGGGGGGTCAGGACATACAGCTTGAGCAAATCCGTGAGATGCAGGCCTAGGTCGACGGGGAAGTAGGCCGGCTTGTATAGCTCCGACAGAACATCAAACAGGAGTGGGCAGGCCGAACACTCGCCGGAGAAGCATGTCATCAGGCCCAAGACATCCAGCGCCGAATCGTCGACAATGCTAGGACAGCGCTGCCCCCGGCCGTCAGCGGGTCCGGCCAGGACCTAGCTGCAGCGGCGATGCTGCTTCGAGCCATGCTGGAGCCATCCACCACCGAGGGACGGCGTATCCGGGGCGAACTCAAGAATCTCCTAGAAGGCGCAGCGGACCAACGAGCCGAGAGCTCCACCTCCCGCAGGTGAGCTGACCCCTCGGAGCATCACGTGGTGTCTTCCCGGCGCATTCGGGAAGCCTCGGTCCATCCCGAGCATACGCGGGACGAGGCGCCCGCCACCCAGGAACACCTCGGCAACGAGCACCACCATCTCGACCATCGAGCCCACCTCGACGAGAAGGTGCGCCGAGGCTACCATCCCAGGCGTGGAGGACGTTGCAACAATGAGGAGGATCGCAGTCCTTCGCCCGAACCACCCGGTCCGCGAGTCTTCAGCCGGGCCATACGATGAGCACCGTTTCCTGCCCGTTTCTGAGCCCCGACTACCATCACCAAGTACTCAGGGGAGACGAGGCCGGAGCTGTGGCTCGCAGACTACCGACTGGCATGCCAGTTGGGAGGCACGGATGATGACAACCTCATCATCCGTAATCTACCCCTTTTCCTCTCCGACACCGCCCGAGCCTGGCTGGAGCATCTGCCTCCTACGCAGATCTCTGACTGGGACGATCTGGTCAAAGCTTTCGCGGGAAACTTCCAAGGCACGTACGTGCGCCCTGGGAACTCGTGGGACCTCTGAAGCTGCCGCCAGCAGTCAGGGGAGTCCCTCCGAGAGTACATCCGGCGGTTTTCAAAGCAGCGCACCGAGCTGCCCAACATTACCGACTCGGATGTCATCGGGGCTTTCCTTGCTGGCACCACTTGCCGAGACCTGGTGAGCAAACTGGGGCGCAAGACTCCCACCCGTGCGAGCGAACTGATGGACATCGCTACCAAGTTCGCCTCGGGTCAAGAGGCGGTCGAAGCCATCTTCCGAAAGGACAAGCAGCCTCAGGGAGAGCTGAAGACAGATGCCCCTGAGGCGTCCGCCCAGCGGGGCACGAAGAAGAAGGCTAAAAACAAGTCGCAAGCGAAGAGCGACGCCGCAGACGCGAATCTCGTCGCTGCGGCCGAGCACTGGAACCCTCAGAAACCTCCTGGAGGGGCCGGCGCGTTCGACAAGATGCTCAAAGAGCCGTGCCCCTATCACTAGGGGGCCGTCAAGCACACCCTTGAAGAATGTGTCATGCTCCGGCGCTACTTCCATAAGACCGAGCCCCCGGCGGAGGATGGCAAGGGCCATGACAACGACAAGAAGGAGGGCAGCAAGGAAGAGGGATTCCTGGAAGTCCATAACTGCTTCATGATCTACGGCGGGGAGGCGGTGAACGCCTTGGCTTGGCACCGCAAGCAGGAGCGCTGGGAAGTCTGCTTGGTGAAGGTGGCGGCGCCAGTCTACCTAGACTGGTCCGACAAGCCTATCACCTTCGACCAAGGCGACCACCCCGACTTCGTGCCAAGCCCAGGAAGGTACTCGCTCGTCGTCGATCCGATCATCTGCAACGTTAGGCTCTCCAAGGTCCTCATGGATGGAGGCAGCAGCCTTAACATCATCTACACCGAGACCCTGGAACTCTTAGGGGTTGATCGGTCCGAAGTCCGGGCCGGTGCGGCACCCTTCCACGGGATCGCGCCCTGGAAGCGAATCCTACCCCTCGGACGGATCGACTTACCCGTCTGCTTCGGAACTCCCTCTAACTTCTGAAAGGAAGCTCTCACCTTTGAGGTCGTCGGGTTCCGAGGAACCTACCATGCGGTGTTGGGAAGACCATGCTACGCCAAGTTCATGATCATCCCCAACTACACCTACCTCAAGCTCAAGATGTCGGGCCCGAATGGGATCATCACCGTTGGATCCACGTACCGCCACGCGTACGAATGCGATGTGGAGTGTGTGGAGTACGCCGAGGCTCTCGCTGAGTCCGAGGCCCTCATCGCCGACCTGGAACGCCTCTCCAAGGAGGCGCCCGACGTGAAGCGGCATGCCGGCAACTTCGAACCAGTTGAGGCGGTCAAGTCCGTCTCTTTCGACCCCAGCAATGACGCCAGCAAGAAAGTTCGGATCGGCTCCGAGCTCGACCCCAAATAGGAAGCAGTGCTCGTCGACTTTCTTCGCGCAAACGCCGAAGTCTTTGCGTGGAGTCCCTCGGACATGCCCGGCATACCGAGGGATGTCGCCTAGCACTCACTGGACATTAGAGCTAGAGCCCGACCCGTGAAGCAAACCCTACGCCGTTTTGACGAAGAAAAGCGCAGGGCCATAGGCGAGGAGATCCACAAGCTACTCACGGCAGGGTTTATCAAAGAGGTATTCCATCCCGAATGGTTAGCTAACCCTGTTCTTGTAAGGAAGAAGGATGAGAAATGGAGGATGTGTGTAGACTACACTGGTCTAAACAAAGCATGTCCGAAAGTTCCCTACCCTCTACCTCGCATCGATCAAATCATGGACTCCACTGCTAGGTGCGAAACCCTGTCATTCCTTGATGCCTACTCAGGCTATCACCAAATCAAGATGAAAGAGTCCGACCAGCTCGTGACTTCTTTCATCACACCTTTTGGCATGTACTGTTACAATGCCATTTGGGTTGAGGAATGCAGGCGCCACTCACCAGAGGTGCATGAACCACGTCTTCGGAGAACACATCGGCAGAACGGTCGAGGCTTATGTCGACGACATCGTTGTCAAGACGAAGAGAGCCTCCGACCTCCTCTCTGACCTTGAAACGACATTCAAGTGTCTGAGAGGGGAAGGCGTGAAACTCAATCCCGAGAAGTGTGTCTTCGGAGTCCCCCGAGGCATGCTCCTTGGATTCATCGTCTCCGAGTGGGGCATCGAGGCCAACCCAGAGAAAATCGCGGCCATCACCAACATGGGATCGATCAAAGATTTGAAAGGAGTACAGAGGGTCATGGGATGCCTTGCGGCTCTGAGCCGCTTCATCTCACGCCTTGGCGAGAAAGGCTTGCCTCTGTACCGCCTCTTAAGGAAGGCCGAGTGCTTCACTTGGACCCCCGAGGCCGAGGAAGCCCTCGGAAACCTTAAGGCGCTCCTTACGAACACACCCATCCTGGTGCCCCCCGCCGCAGGAGAAGCCCTCTTGATCTACGTAGCCGCGACTACTCAGGTGGTCAGCGCTGCGATCGGAGTCGAGAGACGAGAAGAAAGGCATGCACTGCCCGTCCAGAGGCCAATCTACTTCATCAGCGAAGTGCTTTCCGAGACCAAAGTCCGCTACCCACAGATCTAGAAGCTGCTCTACGCAGTGATCCTGACACGGTGTAAGTTGCGACACTACTTCGAGTCTCATCCGGTAACTGTGGTGTCATCCTTCCTCCTGGGGGAGATCATCCAGTGTCGCGAGGCCTAGGGTAGGATAGCAAAGTGGGCGGTGGAGCTTATGGGCGAAACACTATCATTCGCTCCTCGGAAGGCCATAAAATCCTAGGTCTTGGCAGACTTCCTGGCTGAGCGGACTGACACCCAGTTACAGACAACTCCAATCCAGCCCGAGCTCTGGACCATGTACTTCGATGGGTCACTCATGAAAACAGGAGCAGGCGCTGGCCTGCTCTTCGTTTCACCCCTCGGAAAGCATCTCCGCTACGTCATTCGCCTCCATTTTCCGGCATCAAACAACGTGGCCGAGTATGAGGCACTGGTTAACGGGCTACGCATCGCCATCAAGCTAGGGATCCGACGCCTCGATGCTCGAGGCGACTCGCAGCTTGTCATCAACCAAGTCATGAAGAACTCCCACTGCCGTGACCGGAGGATGGAAGCCTACTGCGACAAAGTCCGGCGCCTGGAAAACAAGTTCTACGGGCTGGAGCTCAACCACATCGCCCGACGGTACAACGAGACTGCGGACGAGCTGGCAAAAATAGCCTCGGGGCGAACGACGGTTCCCTCGGACGTCTTCTCTAGAGACCTACATCAACCATCCGTCAAGATCAATGACACGCCCGAGCCTGAGGAAGCCTCGGCCCAGCCCGAGGTACCCTCGGCCGCACCCGAGGCACCCTCGGCCATCGAGGAAGAGGTCTTGCCCGTCGAGGAGGAACAGAATGGGGTCACGCCAGATCCAAACTGGCGGACCCCGTACCTGGAATATCTCCTCCGAGGAGAGCTTCCCATCGACAAGACCAAAGCTCGGTAGCTGGCTTGGCACGCCAAGTCATTCGTCTTGCTGGGTGATGAAAAAGAGCTCTATCACCGCAGCCCCTCGGGCATCCTCCAACGATGCATATCTATCGCCCAAGGACAAGAGCTGTTGCAAGAAATACACTCGGGGGCTTGCGGCCACCATGCAGCACCTCGAGCCCTCGTGGGGAATGCCTTCCGACAAGGTTTCTACTGGCCAACCGCTGTGGCCGACGCCACTAGGATTGTGCGCTCCTACCGGGGGTGTCAATTCTATGCAAAGCAGACACATCTGCCCGCTCAGGCCTTGCAGACGATACCCATCACCTGGCCATTTGCTGTGTGGGGTCTAGACCTCGTCGGTCCCTTGCAGAAGGCACCCGGGGGCTACACGCACCTGCTGGTCGCTATCGACAAATTCTCCAAGTGGATCGAGGTCCGACCCCTAAACAGCATCAGGTCCGAGCAGGCGGTAGCGTTCTTCACCAACATCATCCATCTCTTCAGGGTCCCAAACTCAATCATCACCGACAATGGCACACAGTTCACCGGAAAAAAGTTCCTGGACTTCTGCGACGACCACCACATCCGTGTGGACTGGGCCGCCGTAGCTCATCCCATGACGAATGGGCAGGTGGAGCGTGCCAACGGTATGATTTTGCAGGGGCTCAAACCAAGGATCTACAAAGACCTCAACAAGTTCGGCAAGCGGTGGATGAAAGAGCTACCCTCGGTAGTCTGGAGTCTGAGGATGACGCCGAGCCGCGCCACGGGTTTTACGCCGTTCTTTCTAGTCTATGGGGCCGAGGCCATCCTCCCCACGGACTCAGAATACGGGTCCCCGAGGACCAAGGCGTACGACGACCGAAGCAACCAGACCAGCCGAGAAGACTCGTTGGACCAACTTGAGGAGGCTTGGGGCGTTGCCTTACTACATTTGGCACGGTACTAGCAGTCGCTGCGGCGCTACCACGCCCGAAGCGTTCGGTCCCGAGGCTTCCAAGTGGGAGACTTGGTGCCTCGCCTGCGACAGGACGCCCGAGGGCGCCACAAGCTCACTCCTCCCTGGGAAGGGCCCTTCATCATCGCCAAGATCTTGAAGCCTGGAACATACAAGCTGGCCAACGACCAAGGTGAGGTCTACAGCAACGCTTGGAACATCCAACAACTACGTCGCTTTTACCCTTAAGATGTTTTAAGTCGTTCATGTACCTCGTTTACATACGCAAAGTCTAACCGTCAAGGAAGGGTCGGCCTTGCCTCAGCAAAGCCCGACCCTCCCTCGGGGGCTAGAAGGGGGGAACCCCCTCTGCGTCAAAATTTTCCTCGGAAAAATTTTCTACCAAAACAACCTTTGTGCTTTCGACTTCCGTATCGATAGCGGGATCCTGAGAACGACAAGAGTACACGTAAGCGGCAAGGCCGACCGAGCCGAGGAACTCCTACGCCTCCGGGATACGGATACCTCACTCATCACCTTCCGCGATAAGTAACTCACGCTCGGATAAGCGATCCTGCTACCGAACAAGTCCTAACACTCGGGTAGAAAACGACTTTCGCGCCTTCTCGACTGTACCAATAATGGAATCCTTCGACCAAATGAGAGCATACGTAAGCGGCAAGGCCGACCGAGCTGAGGGACTCCTACGCCTCTGGGATACGGATACCTCACTCATCACCTTCCAAAAGTAACTCTCGTTCGGATAAACTATTCTGCTATTGACAGACAAGTCGCGATGCTCGAAACAAGAGGAGAGAAGACGCAGCTTTTAAAACACGACGATAAAGTGTTTAGGCCTCGGTGGCCGCGAAAAAGCATGTGCATGCTACAGACAAACTGTTCCTGCAGGTTCGAGCATCGGCAGGGGGAGCAGCAGCACCCTCGGCGTTGTTTCCACCCTCGGTGGAACCTGGCCCAGCCTCGGACGGCGACCCGGGCAAAAGGACCTCTACCTAAGGAAGGACGCCAGCACCGCGCCAGCAGATGTCTTGGCCAAGCTCCAGCGACTGCTACCACATCTTCCTTGGCCTAGGAAACCGCCATCTGTCGGGCCGACGAAGTCTCTTTCCGAGCCGACTCCGCGTCTTTCCACGCTAATACCGCTGCCTCCGGCTCCAGCTCATCGCAGAGCAGCCGAGGGTCCCAAAAACTGAGCAAGAGAAGCCTAGAGCGGCAAGGCCGACAGAGCCGAGGGACTCCTACGCCTCTGGGATATGGACACCTCACTCGTCACCTTCCGCGAAAGGCAACCGACGCTCGGTTAAGTGGTTCAGCTAACCAATAGGCAAGTCCCAGCGCTCGGAATGAGGAAGACACACAGCTTCATTCTCGAATACCCAAATGTTTAGGCCTCGACAGCCACAAAGAACAAACACATATACCTGGGGTAACTATGCTACACAGACTTAGACATCGGTAGAACCCTCGGCGGTTCTCCCGACCTACGACAAATGTCTAAGTACTTGGAGCAGGTTACATTTTGCTCCGGCAAAAACCTGGTATATCTCCTTACAAACGGGACTCTGGTTCCGTTCCCGCGGATACGAACAACCTCCACACCGGAAGGCTTGTGGGATAACAAACTCCGGGTGGCCCGCCGGCAGCCGCTCCAGCAGCAGCGACAACAACCTCCGTCTCGGGCGGCTAGACAGCTGCAGCAGTGGCTTCAGGGCAAACGCTGCAGCCAAGAGGCCCTCGCCCTCGAGAGACGAGAACCAGCCATTAAAGACAAAGAGACAGAGCCACACCGGCGTACGTCGTCCGCCCCAAAGCGCACCCGCAGGTCCTCACTCCCGTCCTCGCCACAAGACCGAGAACGGGGCCGTCCCAGAACACGAACGCCGCCTTCGCGGCGTGCGACGTGTTATGCGACCCCCCAACAGCCAGCGGCGCAGCAAGGACCAGCGGTGGGGGCGACACCGGAGGCAGCACCAGAGCCGCTCGTGCCGGGGAGCCAGTCGCGCGGCGGCTACCAGCGCCAGAGGCAGCGAACGCCCTTCCCCCCAGATCACTGAAGGAAGGAGCGGGCCGCTGCCTACGCAGAGGCGAACCCCGGCTCAGCTCTCCCTCCGCCTCAGCAAGGATGACGAAGATCCTTGAAGCTGAGGGCGGGGCGGAGGCCGCAGCCCGGCTTGCTTCCCTCCACCAAACTGCCCATTGGTGAGGGAATGCAGCCGGGCTACACGGCGAAAATCCTTGAAGCCGAGCGATGGCTGAAAGGTGCTGATCTCCACGAGGCTGCGCTCCTCCAACGATAGCAAGAGCAAGGCGGCGTTGGAGCACCCCATCTGGGGGCTCAAAAGGCGAAAGGGCGCAATGCATGAGGGGAGAACGAAGGCATGGCCACTGCCCCGGGGATCGATCCCCCTTTTATAGGCAGACCTCCTCCCTTGCACCCCTTAGTGTCACGGACGAAATCTCCACTGACACCCTCCAGGGTTCTCCACCTACGACACGGGGGCTGGGACCCACACATCATACGAGCTGATCCGAAGCACGAAGAAGGCGAACCGCCGCACGTGAGGCATGTAACCGTCTCGCGGTTACAAGCGCTCTCCCATCTTCGCAGAAACCGGTGGTCGAAAAGGTGGACTGCCATGCGACAGGCATCCAACTGCACCGCAACTGTCCGCCCCTTCGGCTTCGACTGCATCCGGCGGACCAGCGCAAAGGAAGCGGGCCCGCATGTCATGTAACCGGCACGCGCGGTTACGACGTGCGAGAAGTTACACCGCCACTCGCACCAATGTTGTGCCTCCTCGACTGCGGAACCAGTACCACGACTCGAGGTAACCCTGCGCATGACCCAACAGTGCCAGTTAAAGGTGACGGCCACGGGTCAGTCAGCCGCGGGGTAGGCACGACGGTTGGCATGGTCAAAAGCGGGCCGGTAGTAACTGCAGCGGCAAACGAGCGAAGGCAGCGGTCAAGTCGCCTGTAGGCTCGCGTCCCCTCCTGAAGCGACAGAGAGCCCTCTCCCACGGCCTGAAGGCGACGCACCGGTGCCCCATTCCTCGAACGGCTCGCACGCGCAACGGGTGCCACGCGAATCGCCTGTACCATCGCATTAACTCCCCGACGGAGCAGGGGACACCTCTGGCAGGCGAGGCGGGCGTCGCTTTGCCTTTGCCATAATGATCGTGTCAAAAAAGGTGCGCCACCTTAATTAAATTCATATCCTTCCCCTCCTCCTCTCTCTCTCTTGCCACAGGGACCGGGAAAGGGACGTTGTGGAAAGGATCCTTCTCGGCGGAGGAAGCAGGCCCCGAGCCCTCCTACTGATCAGGGGTTCGAAGGCTGGCCCCTCAGAAGGGTTTCGACAGCCGCCCCAGAGCACTCGGACTTCAAGCCCATTACTGATCAGGGGTTCGAAGGCTGGCCCCTCGGAAGGGTTCGACAGCTGCCCCAGAGCGCTCGGGCTCCGCGCCCACTGCTGATCAGGGGTTCATAGGCTGGCCCCTCGAAAGGGTTCGACAGTCGCCCCAGAGCACGCAGAGTGAAGGATGACTCTGGGTACGTTCGATACATAGCCGAGGCTTATGTTACGCTCCCGAGGTACCCTAGGACATTTCCGAGTCCGGCGGGAACGATTTGTAACGGAATCCCACCGGAGGGAGGCATCGAGCCCTCGGACCCTGTCGAAGGGGTCTGGGTCCGGCGAATCACCCGCAGGTACTTTTGGAGCGCGCCTCTGGGCCACCAGCCGACCCCTAACGAACGGGGCACGGGCGTCCACTCGGATCACCCGTTAGCAGCTCGCTGGAAACACCATGTTCGGCGCCCTCCAAGGGCAACATGGCGCTTTCCCCCCTCCTCCTTGTGGAAAGGCAACGCGGGGGCGTATAATAAAAGTCGGGAAAGTCCTTGATCGTCCTCTCGCTCCGTGCAGAGGCTCGGGGGCTGCTCTCGCACCCGGCCACAGCCAAAACTGTTGACAGCGTCAACAAACCAGCTTGATAACTTGGAACCCGACCACGCACCCAAGCTACGGCTGGGCCGCATGAGGGAACGATCAGACCGGTCGAAGCACCACAAAAAGCATTCAGACCTCAGAGGAGTCAAACCACTCCTCTAAGGCCTCGGGGGCTACACCCGGCGGGTGCGCTCGCGCGCACCCACCAGAACAAGGCAAAAACCGAGAAAGGCCGGTCCCCTCACCGAAAACGCGGCAAAAGCCTCCAAGCGAGTACCATCACTCCCTTCGAGGCTCGGGGGCTACTGTCGGGTACCATAATTAGGGGTACCCCCAACGCTCCTAATCATGGCTGGTAAACACCCTCAGACTAACTGACGGGTGCGGTTCAAGCCAAGACTTCGTCTACCCGAGGGACGCGATCTCACCCGAGCCCAACCTCGGGTTGGAACAGTGGTCCCAGACGAGTTCATGCCTCGCCCGAGGGCCTCCTCAGGCAGCGGGTGCCCCCTCGGCTCTCCCAAGGCCCAGCCTCGGGCAGGCTTCGTTGTGAAGCAACCTAGGCCAGACCGCCTCACCAACCGATCGCTTCGCAGGCACATTAAATGCAGGGGATGCCTGACGCCGTATCCTGACACACGCGCATCAGACGGGCAGGCCGAACTGACCGCAGTCACTTCACCCCTCTTCTTTACTGTCTGACATAACAGGAAAACAGCGCCGCTCGCTCCGCTCCGACTGACGTGTCAGCCACCCCGGCAACGACTGACAACAAGTCACGATCAACCACCAAGTTCAGCCTCGGGCACAACAGGAAGCTCCGCCTCGCCCGACCTCATGCTCTAGCCTCGGGAGGAGGTTTCCGCCTCGCCTGACCTTAGGCTCCAGCCTCGGGAGGAGGTCTCCGCCTCGCCCGACCCTCGGACTCGGCCTCGACCTCGGTCTCGGGAGGAATCGCGTCCTCGCCCGACCCCGGCCTCGGCCTCAAGAGAAGTCTCCGCCTCGACCAACCTTGGGCTCGGACCGACCGCGCCAAACAGGGGATACATCATTTCCCTATTCCTAGCCTGCTCAGGCTACAAAGAACAAGACCGGTGTCCCATCTGGCTTACCCCAACGACGGGTAATGATGGTGCCCCGCGTGCACCATGACGCCGGTGGCTCTCAGCCCCTTACGATAGCAAGGAGACGTCAGCAGGATCCTCGCCGCGCTACCAACTGTGCTCCTACAGGACTCAGGCGCTCCTCCGACGGCCACGCCATCACGTGTACAGGGCCCAAGCTCTCCCCCAACGGCCACGTTGGCATGTACACAGGGCTTAGGCACTCCACTGCCGGACATGTTAGCGCATAGCTACGCCCCCCGTTGTATGTCTGGACTCTCTCCTTGCCTCTTTAAAAGGGAGGTCCAGGGCCACCTCAAGGGGGGTTCGCGCGAGGGGAGCGGCGGATGAACTCTGTGTCTCTCCCTCTCTCACGCGACGCGCTTGTAACCCCTACTACGAGCGGCACCCTTGGTGCAGGATAATACAAGGCTTGTCCCACCTCTTGTGTTCCATCACGCGCTAACTGAGAGCACCTAGAGGGGGGGGTGAATAGGTGATCCTGTGAAAACTTAAACTTATAGCCACAAAAACTTGTTAAGTGTTAGCACGATAATCGCCAAGTGGCTAGAGAGGAGTCTCAACAAAACACAGAAACCACAGAAGATCAATCACAGAGATGACACAGTGGTTTATCCCGTGGTTCGGCCAAGACCAACGCTTGCCTACTCCACGTTGTGGCGTCCCAACGGACGAGGGTTGCAATCAACCCCTCTCAAGCGGTCCAAAGACCCACTTGAATACCACGGTGTTTTGCTTTCTTTTCTTTATCCCGTTTGCAAGGAATCTCCACAAATTGGAGTCTCTTGCCCTTACAAGTATATGATCACAAAGAAGCACAGAGTAAGGGAGGGAAGCAACACACACAAATCCACAGCAAAATGCGCACACAAACAGCCAAGAATCGAGCTCGAATGACTATCTCAAAGTTCTCACTAGAACGGAGCTCGAATCACTTAGAATCACAAACGAATGCGCAAAGAATGAGTGTGGATGATCAAGAATGCTCTAAGGTTGCTTGGTGTACTCCACCATGCGCCTAGGGGTCCCTTTTATAGCCCCAAGGCAGCTAGGAGCCGTTGAGAGCAAATCTGGAAGGCCAATCTTGCCTTCTGTCGTCGGGGGCACCGGACAGTCCGGTGCACACCGGACACTGTCCGGTGCCCGATTTCCTTCCTAAAATGGCGCTGCCGACCGTTGCAGATCTGGGAGCCGTTGGCGCACCGGACATGTCCGGTGCACACCGGACAGTCCGGTGCCGTCTTCTAGCCGTTGGCTCGGCCACGTGTCCCGCGCAGATTGCGCGGCCGACTGTTGGCCCGGCCGACCGTTGGCTCACCGGACAGTCCGGTGCACACCGGACAGTCCGGTGAATTTTAGCCGTACGTCGCCGGTGAATTCCCGAGAGCAGCCACTTCGCGCCGAGCCAGCCTGGCGCACCGGACATGTCCGGTGCACACCGGATAGTCCGGTGTACCCAGCCTGGGCAGACTTTGGCTGCTCGAGCCATTTCTTCTCCAACTCGATTTTTTCTGTTTCCAGCACTTAGACACAATACATTAGTCCATAAAACAATGTACTAAGTCTGAGAAACATACCTTTATCCTTGATTTGTACTTTGTCCACCATTTTACAATTAGGCACTTGTGTTGGGCACTAAATCACCAAAATACTTAGAAATGGCCCAAGGGCACATTTCCCTTTCAATCTCCCCCTTTTTGGTGATTTATGCCAACACAACATAAAGCAAGTAGAGCAAGTACAAAGTCAAATCAAATAAGAACTCAAAATTGTTTTGATTCAATTTTGACATATATGGATCACTCTATGCCACCACTTGGTTTGTTTTTGCAAATCAAACTCAAATTTCTATCTCTAAGTCAAACACACATGTTAAGACATAAAGAGAGTCATTCTAAGAGAAATTGATTTAAGATTTCAAAAACTCCCCCTTTTTCCCATAATCAATACTTCTCCCCACAAGAAGCCAACTTTGACAAGAGAGACAACAAAAGAGTTTTGACAAACCAAAAGCTCTATTCTACTTTTTTTTAAAAAAAATCTCTCAAGTGGTAGCTGATCCATTTGTCGCTTTGGCCTTTATTTTCTCCCCCTTTGGCATCAAGCACCAAAACGGGATCAATCTTGGCCCCATAATCCCATTGCCTCACCAAAATCTTCAATTAAGAGCAGATGGCAATAAGAGTTCATTAGATGAACTTGGAATAGGTTACCCTCTCATCGGAGTGCAGTGGAAGTCTTTCATGGTCCAAGTCGACCTTTCCCTTTCAATTCTCCTTTGAGACTAAAACAAGCAAACTCAAGCATATGATTAGTCTCAAAGGGTCAAGTTGTAAAACATCTCCCCCTAAAACTGTGCATCACTTTGCAACGGACTTGTGAGGTCCAGGGAGTGTTTGTACAACTTGAGCACCATACTTAACAACAAAAATGCAAAAAGGAACATGATCAGAAGCATAAATACATGTATGCTACAATTCAATCCAAGTTCCGCGAATCTAAGATATTGAGCTCACTACGCAGCCTGCAAAAGGTCTTCTCATCTAGAGGCTTGGTAAAGATATCGGCTAGCTGGTTCTCGGTGCTAACATGAAACACTTCGATATCTCCCTTTTGCTGGTGGTCTCTCAAAAAGTGATGCCGGATGTCAATGTGCTTTGTGCGGCTGTGCTCAACAGGATTTTCCGCTATTCGGATAGCACTCTCATTGTCACATAGGAGTGGGACTTTGCTCAGATTGTAGCCAAAGTCCCTGAGGGTTTGCCTCATCCAAAGTAGTTGCGCGCAACACTGTCCTGCGGCAACATACTCGGCCTCAGCGGTGGATAGGGCAACGGAGGTTTGTTTCTTAAAGTTCCATGACACCAGGGACCTTCCAAAGAATTGGCACGTCCCCGATGTACTCTTCCTATCGACCTTACATCCGGCATAGTCGGAATCTGAGTACCCAATCAAGTCAAAGTTAGACCCCTTTGGATACCAGATCCCGAAGCAAGGTGTAGCGACTAAATATCGAAGAATTCGCTTCACAGCCACTAAGTGACACTCCTTCGGATCAGATTGAAATCTAGCACACATGCATACGCTAAGCATAATATCCGGTCTACTAGCACATAAATAAAGCAAAGAACCTATCATGGACCGGTATGCTTTTTGATCAACGGACTTACCTCCTTTGTTGAGGTCGGTGTGTCCGTCGGTTCCCATCGGCGTCTTTGCGGGCTTGGCGTCCTTCATCCCAAACCTCTTTAGCAAATCTTGTGTGTACTTCGTTTGGGAGATGAAGGTGCCGTCCTTGAGTTGCTTCACTTGGAACCCAAGGAAGTAGGTCAACTCGCCCATCATCGACATCTCGAATTTCTGCGTCATCACCCTGCTAAACTCTTCACAAGACTTTTGGTTAGTAGAACCAAATATTATGTCGTCGACATAAATTTGGCACACAAAAAGATCACCATCGCAAGTCTTAGTAAAAAGAGTTGGATCGGCTTTCCCAACCTTGAAAGCATTAGCAATTAAAAAGTCTCTAAGGCATTCATACCATGCTCTTGGGGCTTGCTTAAGTCCATAGAGCGCCTTAGAGAGCTTACATACGTGGTCGGGGTACCGTTCATCCTCGAAGCCAGGTGGTTGCTCCACGTACACCTCCTCCTTGATTGGCCCATTGAGGAAAGCGCTCTTCACATCCATTTGGTACAACCTGAAAGAATGGTGAGCGGCATATGCTAGCAAGATACGAATTTATTCTAGCCTAGCCACAGGAGCAAACGTCTCCTCAAAGTCCAAACCTGCGACTTGGGCATAACCTTTTGCCACAAGTCGAGCCTTGTTCCTCGTCACCACCCCGTGCTCGTCCTGTTTGTTGCGGAACACCCACTTGGTTCCCACAACATTTTGCTTGGGACGAGGCACCAGTGTCCAAACTTCATTGCGCTTGAAGTTGTTGAGTTCCTCCTGCATGGCCAATACCCAATCCGGATCTAGCAAGGCCTCCTCTACCCTGAAAGACTCAATAGAAGAGACAAAGGAGTAATGCTCACAAAAATTAGCTAATCGAGATCGAGTAGTTACTCCCTTGCTAATGTCACCCAATATCTGGTCGACGGGATGATCCCTTTGAATCGTTGCTCGAACTTGGGTTGGAGGTGCCGGTTGCGCTTCTTCCTCCATCACGTGATCATCTTGTGCTCCCCCTTGATCACACGCCTCCTTTTGATGAACCTGTTCATCGTCTTGAGTTGGGGGATGCACCATTGTTGAGGAAGAAGGTTGATCTCGTTCATCTTGTTCCTGTGGCTTCACTTCTCCAATCGCCATGGTTCGTATGGCGGCCGTCGGAACATCTTCTTCATCTACATCATCACAATCAACAACTTGCTCTCTTGGAGAGCCATTAGTCTCATCAAATACAACGTCGCTAGAGACTTCAACCAAACCTGATGATTTGTTGAAGACTCTATACGCCTTTGTATTCGAGTCATAACCTAACAAAAACCCTTCTACAGCTTTGGGAGCAAATTTAGAATTTCTACCCTTCTTCACTAGAATGTAGCACCTGCTCCCAAATACACGAAAGTAAGATACATTGGGTTTGTTACCGGTTAGTAGCTCATATGACGTCTTCTTGAGGAGGCGGTGAAGGTAGACCCTGTTGATGGCGTGGCAAGCCGTGTTCACGGCTTCCGACCAAAAGCACTCGGGGGTCTTGAATTCTCCAAGCATAGTCCTTGCCATATCTATGAGTGTCCTGTTCTTCCTCTCAACCACACCATTTTGCTGAGGTGTGTAGGGAGCGAAGAACTCGTGCTTGATCCCTTCCTCCTCAAGAAACTCCTCCACTTGAAGGTTCTTGAACTCGGACCCGTTGTCGCTCCTTATCTTCTTCACCTTGAGCTCAAACTCATTTTGAGCTCTCCTGAGGAAGCGCTTGAGGGTCCCTTGGGTTTCAGACTTATCCTGCAAAAAGAACACCCAAGTGAAGCGGGAAAAGTCATCAACAATAACTAAACCATACTTACTTCCTCCTATACTTAGATAGGCGACGGGTCCGAAGAGGTCCATATGTAGCAGCTCCAGGGGTCTTGATGTGGTCATCACATTCTTGCTGTGATACGCTCCTCCCACCTGTTTACCTGCCTGACAAGCTGCACAAGGTCTATCTTTTTCGAATTGTACGTTAGTCAAACCTATCACGTGTTCTCCCTTTAGAAGCTTGTGGAGGTTCTTCATCCCCACATGTGCTAAGCGGCGATGCCACAACCAGCCCATGCAAGTCTTAGCCATTAAGCATGCATCTAGACCGGCCTCTTCTTTTGCAAAATCAACTAAGTAAAGTTTGTCGTCTAGTACACCCTTAAAAGCTAGTGAACCATCACATCTTCTAAAGACAGACACATCTACATTTGTAAATAAGCAGTTATATCCCATATTGCATAGTTGACTTACAGATAGCAAATTATATCCTAGAGACTCTGCTAAAAATACATTAGAGATAGAGTGCTCATTTGATATTGCAATTTTACCTAACCCTTTTACCTTGCCTTGATTCCCATCACCGAATATAATTGAATCTTGGGAATCCTCGTTTTTGACGTAGGAGGTGAACATTTTCTTCTCCCCCGTCATATGGTTTGTGCATCCGCTGTCAATTATGCAGCTTGAACCCCCGGATGCATAAACCTGCAAGGCAAAATTAGGCTTGGGTCTTAGGTACCCAACTCATGTTGGGTCCTACAAGGTTAGCACATATATCCTTAGGGACCCAAATGCAAGATTTGTCTCCCTTGCATCTTGCCCCTAACTTCCTAGCAATTACTTTCTTACCCTTTCTACAAATAGCAAAGGGAGCATTGCAAGCATAATAAATGGTAGAGGGACCATTCATAACTTTTCTAGGAACATGAACAGTATTCTTCCTAGGCACATGATGAATATTTTTCCTAGGCATATCTCTACCATGCTCATAGGAAGAACTCGAAGCAAACATGGCATGAAAATCATAATCATGTGAATCAAAAGCATTATAAGCATTTCTAACATGTCTCCTATTATGATACATAAAGGCATGGTTCTTTTGCACACTACTAGCCATAGGGGCCTTCCCTTTCTCCTTGGCGGAGATGGGAGCCTTATGGCTTGTCAAGTTCTTGGCTTCCCTCTTGTAGCCAAGTCCATCCTTAATTGAGGGGTGTCTACCAATTGTGTAGGCATCCCTTGCAAATTTTAGCTTATCAAAATTACTCTTGCTAGTCTTAAGTTGAGCATTAAGACTAGCCACTTCATCATTTAGTTTTGAAATTGAAACTAAGTGTTCACTCCAAGCATTAATATCAACATCCTTACACCTAGTGCAAATTTCAACATGTTCAACACAAGAGTTAGGTTTACTTGCCACTTCTAGTTTAGCAGTTAAATTATTAATTTCACCTTTTAAAGAAGAAATGGTTTCGTTACAAGTAGAAAGTTCACAAGAAAGCATTCCATTTCTTTTAACTTCTAGAGCAAGTGAATTTTGTGCACTAACAAATTTATCATGCTCTTCATATAAAAGATCTTCTTGTTTCTCTAAGATTCTATCCTTTTCATTCAAGGCATCAATCAATTCATTAATCTTAGCTATCTTAGTTCTATCCAATCCCTTGAATAAACTGGAGTAATCTATTTCATCCTCACTAGACTCATCATCACTAGAAGAATCATAAGTATTAGCATTATGATTGATTACCTTCTTCTCCCTTGCCATGAGGCAAGTGTGATGCTCGTTGGGGAAGAGAGCCGATTTGTTGAAGGCAGTGGCGGCGAGTCCTTCGTCGTCGGAGTCGGACGAAGAGCAATCCGAATCCCATTCCTTTCCAAGGTGTGCTTCGCCTTTGGCCTTCTTGTAAACCTTCTTGTTCTCTCTCTTCCCATTTTTCCCTTGCTCCTGGTCACTATCATTTTCGGGACAGTTAGCAATAAAATGACCAACCTTACCACATTTGAAGCATGAGCGCTTCCCCTTTGTCTTGGTCTTGCTTGGCTGCCCCTTGCGACCATTTAGCGCCGTCTTGAATCTCTTGATGATGAGAGCCATCTCTTCATCATTGAGCCCGGCCGCCTCAACTTGCGCCACCTTGCTAGGTAGCGACTCCTTGCTCCTTGTTGCCTTGAGAGCAATGGGTTGAGGCTCGTGGATTGGACCGTTTAACGCGTCGTCGACGTATCTTGCCTCCTTGATCATCATCCGTCCGCTTACAAATTTTCCAAGTACTTCCTCGGGCGTCATCATCGTGTACCTGGGATTCTCACGAATATTGTTCACGAGATGAGGATCAAGAACGGTAAAGGACCTGAGCATTAGGCGGACGACGTCGTGGTCCGTCCAACGCGTGCTTCCGTAGCTCCTTATTTTGTTGATAAGGGTCTTGAGCCGGTTGTACGTTTGAGTTGGCTCCTCTCCCCTTATCATGGCGAATCGTCCAAGCTCGCCCTCCACCAACTCCATTTTGGTGAGCATGGTGATGTCATTCCCCTCGTGTGAGATCTTGAGGGTGTCCCATATTTGCTTGGCATTGTCCAAGCCGCTCACCTTGTTATACTCTTCCCTGCACAAAGACGCTAAGAGAACAGTAGTAGCTTGTGCATTTTTATGAATTTGTTCATTTATATGCATGGAATTATTCGAGCTATCAAACTTCATTCCATTCTCTACAATCTCCCATATGCTTGGATGAAGAGAGAATAAGTGACTACGCATTTTGTGACTCCAAAATCCGTAGTCCTCCCCATCGAAGTGTGGAGGTTTGCCAAGAGGAATGGAAAGCAAATGTGAATTCGAACTATGTTGAATACGAGAATAATCAAATGAAAAGTTCGAATTGACCGTCTTTTTGTAGTTGTTGTCGTCGTCCTTTTGGGAAGAAGTAGACTCATCACTATCGTCGTAGTAGATGATCTCCTTGATGCGCCTTGTCTTCTTCTTCTTCCCATCCCTGCGCTTGTGGCCCGAGCCCGAGTCGGTAGGCTTGTCATCCCTCGGCTCGTTGAAGATAGACTCCTTCTCGTTGTTGTTGACCACCATCCCCTTTCCCTTAGGATCCATCTCTTCGGGCGATTAGTCCCCTCTTGAAGAGAACGGCTCCGATACCAATTGAGAGCACCTAGAGGGGGGGGGGTGAATAGGTGATCCTGTGAAAACTTAAACTTATAGCCACAAAAACTTGTTAAGTGTTAGCACGATAATCGCCAAGTGGCTAGAGAGGAGTCTCAACAAAACACAGAAACCACAGAAGATCAATCACAGAGATGACACAGTGGTTTATCCCGTGGTTCGGCCAAGACCAACGCTTGCCTACTCCACGTTGTGGCGTCCCAACGGACGAGGGTTGCAATCAACCCCTCTCAAGCGGTCCAAAGACCCACTTGAATACCATGGTGTTTTGCTTTCTTTTCTTTATCCCGTTTGCAAGGAATCTCCACAAATTGGAGTCTCTTGCCCTTACAAGTATATGATCACAAAGAAGCACAGAGTAAGGGAGGGAAGCAACACACACAAATCCACAGCGAAATGCGCACACAAACGGCCAAGAATCGAGCTCGAATGACTATCTCAAAGTTCTCACTAGAACGGAGCTCGAATCACTTAGAATCACAAACGAATGCGCAAAGAATGAGTGTGGATGATCAAGAATGCTCTAAGGTTTCTTGGTGTACTCCTCCATGCGCCTAGGGGTCCCTTTTATAGCCCCAAGGCAGCTAGGAGCCGTTGAGAGCAAATCTGGAAGGCCAATCTTGCCTTCTGTCGTCGGGGGCACCGGACAGTCCGGTGCACACCGGACACTGTCCGGTGCCCGATTTCCTTCCTAAAATGGCGCTGCCGACCGTTGCAGATCTGGGAGCCGTTGGCGCACCGGACATGTCCGGTGCACACCGGACAGTCCGGTGCCGTCTTCTAGCCGTTGGCTCGGCCACGTGTCCCGCGCAGATTGCGCGGCCGACCGTTGGCCCGGCCGACCGTTGGCTCACCGGACAGTCCGGTGCACACCGGACAGTCCGGTGAATTTTAGCCGTACGTCGCCGGTGAATTCCCGAGAGCAGCCACTTCGCGCCGAGCCAGCCTGGCGCACCGGACATGTCTGGTGCACACCGGACAGTCCGGTGTACCCAGCCTGGGCAGACTTTGGCTGCTCGAGCCATTTCTTCTCCAACTCGATTTTTTCTGTTTCCAGCACTTAGACACAATACATTAGTCCATAAAACAATGTACTAAGTCTGAGAAACATACCTTTATCCTTGATTTGTACTTTGTCCACCATTTTACAATTAGGCACTTGTGTTGGGCACTAAATCACCAAAATACTTAGAAATGGCCCAAGGGCACATTTCCCTTTCACTAACCCATCTGTGCAGGGGCACGCAGCGATTTCACTGGTCGGTCCAAGGGACCCCCCAGGTCCGAGACGCCGACAATAATGTATTCCACGTGTCTCAACTAAAGAAGTGTCTTCGGGTTCCAGATCGAACCATTGAAGTGACAGATGTTGTCCTTGAGCCGGACTTGACATATTTCGAACACCCTGTTCGAGTCTTGGATCAAAGGGACAGGGTTACCCGAAGAAAAACTCTCAAGTTTTACAAGATATAGTGGAACCAACATTCCGAATATGAGGCTACATGGGAAACTCAAAACATTTTAGGTAAGAACTTCCTAGGATTTTTAGCCTCTTATAATTTGTAGAGTGTACAACATTGTTGTAATAAAGGAGTGAGCCCCAAACCCACCCCTGCCTTGTACCAAAACTCAGGAAATAAAAACGTGAAGCATTTCCTTTTCCACTACTTACCCTAGGACTTTGAATCTCGGGACGAGATTCTTTTATGGGGGAAGGATGTAACACCCCTGGTGTTACTGCTACTAAAACTTGAGCATGACATCATAAACATTGGCATTGCATATGTTTGACACACCTAGAGTGCATTCACTAGGTAAAAATTTCAAACAAGTTGTATTGTGTTGGTGTTTTGCAAATAAGACCCTAGTATAGGATACTTAACCCTAAAAGGGATCCTGAAGGGGAAAACAAGAGTCAAGTAGAGAAAACCCCAAAGACTAAGTAAAATAGTCATAAAACATTACTAAGGATGGGTTTAAGTTGTATTTGCACCCCTGAAATACCAAAAACCCTAATTGAAACCCTGGAAAACCCTAAATCCAAACCCTAGGGGCCTATGTGCAAAAACAGTGCACATTTGGACTAAAGTGTAAAAACTACAATATTAAAGCATATAAAGTCATATGGTTCACAAATATATGGAATTGCAAGTGAAACCCTAAGTTTTGGGTCTATTTGCAAAAAGTACCACTTGACCTCTATATAGCCTAAGTCTGAAATCAGAGATTTGGCACAACTTGGGAGCTTTATAACTTTCAAATTAGTGAGAATTTGCTATAGGTCACCACATAAATTTTGTAGACCTATTATAGGAGAGCAACTTTGATGCAGACATCTCTTGTGGTTGTTGTACAAAAATTGGAGGAAAAACCAACTCAAAGTCGCTCTGTCAGAACTGGGTTAGAAAACTGAAACTGAACCCTAGGTTAGAAATGGTCCCAGTGAGGTGAGGCCAAGTTTGAGGCGCCATATTTTTTAATCCACTCGGTTTTAGCCCATGAATTCTATAGCTAGTTTGTAGGCTGATACATGGTGAACAAATCTTAGTAAAGGAGATTGCTCTGTTTCTAATAAGAATCCGGAGATCAAGAAGAGAGAAGATGGTCGGTTCAGGCGACTGAAGAACAATTGCCATGGTACAGTAACTAAGCAGATCAGAACGCCAGCTCAGCTCACCGTCGATGATCACCGTCCCGATTCGTGCGCAGTATTGGATGGATAACGCCGGGGAAAGGGTAACTCGTACGTGGCGCCATCTCCTGAGCTCAGCCGGAGTTATTCACCGGCGACCACCGTGACTCAGTGAGCTCTCGTCGTGCTGTCACGCATGCTTCGATTTCCTCACTGTGCATCTCCTCTACGTGCTAGGCATGTACTGAAGAAGTTGTCCGTGGCTGTGAAGTGATCGCCGGACCGGCGCGGCTATAAATAGCCCATGATCTGCGGTGAGGTATGAACATCACGCACACCGTGAGTTGAACCGAAGCAAAATTCGCGCTGCCTCTGCCCCCTCCTCCCAAATTGGTTGTGCGCAGTAAAACTAGAACCCCTTGTGGCCGTATAGCCCCAAGCCTCGCCCTCAATTTCACTCGTGAACGCCGCGGTGCCATTTTCCCCCAAATCGGTCCGCCGCACCGCGGAGAACAGCCCGCCCGTGGCTAGCCCGCTCTGGTAAGTTCCTATCCAATTCAAGTGTTGTTTCCGTGGCTCTGCACACTTGTGAAGCTCACTGTGGCGCCCGTTCACTCAATTCGGCCCTGATTGAGCGGGAACACGAGCTTGTGGTTGCGGTTTCCGCCGTGCTCGTGGGCAGACCGTTCTCAGTGCGTTCATGTCAAATTGACGAGTGTTCCGAAGTCATCCTTAGTCGGTTATGCTTCCCCGATCACTAGCCATAGCAGCCATTGCCGGCCATGGTCGGTACGGGCCGTGTCGAGGATGAATGGCGAGCACGCCGTGGTCAAGGATGTTTGTGGAGAAGAAATAGAAATGTGAGGATGTTTCTGCAAGATGTCAGCGACTCAGCAATAGTGCGGTGAACCCAGTTCTAGTTAGTCAAAACACCAGGGGCCTTTCTGCAAAGTCGCTACCGTGGGCGCGGATGCGCGCGCGCTTCTGCGTAGACTTGGGCCACCTGGGCCAGAATCGGCCCAGTATTGTTGAAGTATTTCCTTTTTCTTTTTCTGTCCAACTTTAGAAATATGTAAAAAATTACAGAAAAATGGTAAAAATGCCAAACAAATTTTCCTAGATTCCTTATTTTCCATAGTATTTAATAAAAATAGTTTTGGGATTTTTAGATCAAATAAGGAATTTTGGAGCATTTAAAATAGCCTAAAGCATTACTTCTGGATTTTTAGAAAATCAATAATCATTCCAAAAATCCCCAAACTTTTTATATGAACTTTACACATTATTTAGAAGCCTTGGGTAGAGTTTAGTTTGATTTGGACCTTGTTTGATAATTAGAACCCAAAACCCCCACCCCCTGCCCTTTTAATTCCTTTACTGACTCCGGAAACCCTAGTTTCCCGGAGAACCGTGAAGGAAAATTGTATTCAAGAACTTTAGATAATAAATTCTTATTATCTTTGCACTCTCATGAGCATTACATGGCATTCATTCTTATATATATATATATGTGGTTATTTCTAGAAAACAAAGAAGAGGTTGAGGTAGAAGAGGAGAAGACTTCATCCCCACCACCTTTGGAACCTCAGGCAGGAAGTTGTTTTTACTTTGACATCTGCGGATCTGTGCCTGACTCACCTATAAACGAAGGCAAGCCCCAGTGCATTTGCCACCTCCTTGTGATTTAAAGATCTCTATCACTTGCTTATTGCATTAGGTGATAGGAGTTGATTGATAAAACAATTCCTGCATTACCTTCCTTGAATTTGATTACCTTCCTTGATCACCTGTTTTACAAAAGATTTTGATGCTTAGCCTTGCTTTAGAAAAACAAATGTTTTGTTTTTACAAAAGATGATATGGCAAAAGTGGGTGGGATATTTTTGAAAACAAAACTTGATGGTGGATCCATCATGGCCGTGATGGGTTCAACATTGGAAAAGATGTACCTCTGCTAGGTACCAAGCTTTGGGTTTGAAATGATTAAGCTGAGACCGGGCGGGTGACTTGCACGAGAAAGGAGTCTCAGTGTAGTGTCTCCGTCTGAGTCGATTAAGGACCGTGTCGATGTAGGCTTGATGGCCGAGGACCCTTTAACTGGTCACATGCCTCGTCATGGGTAAGCCTTGCCTCGGGCAGACTAAGGCCATAATAAGATAACACGCAATGGGCGTGGAGCGGTGGCGAGAGTAGCGTGTACCCTCCGTGGCAAGAGGCTGGACGGTGGTGTATCTGTGCTCTCGGTTGATGTGAACCTGATCTGGTCTTAAGAACCCCGGTGGCGGGTTGACATATGCAAGGGTTAAGTGCTACATATGTCGTGTGATCGGAGATCCTCAGCTGAGTATAATCGATTCGGATCGTCGTACCTTCGCGGTTATGAAGACTTGGTCACTGACCTATACGTAGAACTCCAGTAAAGGTGAAAGGATTGTTAAGAAATTGGCTAGTACAGGACAAGTGTGTGAACTAGGGTAGAAAGAACTCTAGATGCAAGTAATTTTACCTAACTTGAAAATAAAACTGGATTTTTAAGGATCCACTTTTAGTAAGAATTTCTGCAAAATAGAGTCTTTGATCATTGAGAAACCTTACCTTGACTCCCTTATAACCAGCATACCCTTGAGAGTCTTTTCTTTAGTCGGGTAAGACTTGCTGAGTAATTCCATACTCAGGGTTTTATTCCCTATTGTTTTTAGGTGAGGAAGCAGCAAACTTTTGTTGTTTTTGTACCAAGGTGGTGTCAAATGAAGAAAAGCAAGAATGAAGCTACGGAAGGACCTAGTCCTCCATAAAAACTTTTATGTAAGAACTTATCGGGAGGAGTTTTGCCTCCCCTGGTTTTGTAATAATACTACTAAGCACTCGTTTAATTACTGGTCTGTAATATAACTTTGTCCTACTTTTGAATAAATGTAAACTTTTGTAATCGCTTCCGCTTTTCCGTATCTCCGATGATCTGTAATATCTGCGTGACGGGTGAAACGCTCTTGGGAAAGGTAAGAAAAGTAGATACCGAACTTGTCAAGTGATTCAGGGGCATCTGTAGGGTTGTCTGATGTCTGTTGGACAAGGACAACTGTAGGTGGACCTAATGACTTGGGAGGTTCCGTCACACGACAGATGTCGTCGTACAACAAAATAATGAAGGGCCGATGATTTTTAGTGAATCAGCCAACACAAACAAAAAAGAAAGTACAACTGTCAACAAAACAACCGATCCAAAATACTCCATGCCCCGATGGTGCCCATCAGGACTGACACGATCACAAAAGCAAAAATTACAGCGCCTTAGAGCAAAGGAGAATCAGGAAAAGGAGGCGGAAAAAATATTCAATGACACGCATCCGCGGTATCCGCCACCACAAAAAAGATGGAGACCAAAGGTCGTTGAGAAAAATCAAATGGCCACAAAGACAGAAAATAAAACAATAACTGTGTAGCTCTCTGCAAGTATGGTAGACAGTCTGACTATAAAAGCCGGATCATCCGCACAGGACGCGGACCGTCCGACCCCTAAGGCCGAACCATCCGCACTACACCAAGACACCTCCAACGATGTACCGACACCCATGGAGGAAGATGACCTGCAAGGAGAAGACCTGGTCGACTATGGAGCTACGCCAGAACACTTAGAAAATTAAGAAAAGCAAGGTGACGGATTGGTCAGGATCAGTATGACGCTCGACGGTGTTGGGACTGATAGTTCGATCAAAGCTAAAGGGGTCACGTCCGTTGAGTCAACCATTGAGACCAAGGCCACTTCATACCATCCTAGTAAGTGGCAAGATGCCTAAGAAAACCGATGTGATAACATCGAGTTAGTTGCTTTTGGTTCCCTCAGCTCCACCAAAAGGCAGGGGGCATATGTTGAGCACCAATTTGAGCGCGGACGGTCCGCGCCTGTGGGCTGGACGGTCCGCGCGTGCGCATAGCAGATTAGGGTTCCGAGTTTTATGCTACGGTTGTTAGCTAGATTCGTGGAATTAGCTCGGGAAATTAGTTTGTAAAGGGTCCAGCCCCCATCCTCTATAAATAGAGAGGTATACAACCGATTTGTAATCATTAATCGAATCAATAACACTTTTATCTCGCATTTATTTCCTGTACAATTAGGAGTAGTTCTAGTCTAGTTCTAGTTTAGCCTCTCAATCCCCAAATTTTCCGCTTCTCTTCAACTCTACGTCGATTAGAGGAGTCTAGGTCAGTCTGCCCGAGCCTAGACATCACCTAGGATCTCTCCTCCCCGATGGGGTCCCTCCCGGGAGCGAGATCCAGGCGCTGCCGGCGACTTCCGCCGCCCCCTACGCACGCGCGGACCGTCCGGCCCTAGGGCGCGGACCGTCCGGCAGGGAACCCTAGCCCTGCGCCAGGTCGTGGACCGCCTGGCCCCTAGTCGCGGACCGTCCGGCCCCTGGCCACGGACCGTCCGCGCTTGACCAGAGAGCACTGCCGCCGGTTCTTGTTTAGTGATTGGCACTCCAAAAAGGCGTCAACAGGAGGCTACTTCTGGTTACAACAGTATGTATGAACACCAAACAGTCTCAGATGCTTTGGACACTGCCATTCCCGTTCCACCTTCTACGAGCACAGAGAGTGTGAGAGAGCATGCCTCCGAAATCGTCGTCTGCGGAGCAACACTTGCACGGGTGTGCGGACGATCATGTTTTTGGGGAGCGTACTCGCGACTGCTCGCTTCGTCCGTTCGACCAGCGCTGATCAAGTTCCTCGTCGCCAGCGCCGTTCGAGGGACTGCACTGCGTACATCTGCCTGCATCGACTATGTACGACTACATCAAACATACACACGAGATGTCTCGTGTGAATGGAGCCAGTGATGCCTTGAGCATCGGTCCCTCTACATGGTACAATATGTTCTTTGTATTTGTGTATATTTTACTGCTGCTTATGTGAGTAGTGATACTGATAGTCGCCTAGAGGGGGGGTGAATAGGGCGAAACAAAAATAATCACAACTACAAACCGGGTTAGCGTTAGAAATATAAATGAGTCCGCGAGAGAGGGCGCAAAAACAAATCGCAAGCAAATGAAGAGTGTGACACGCGGATTTGTTTTACCGAGGTTCGGTTCTCGCAAACCTACTCCCTGTTGAGGAGGCCACAAAGGCCGGGTCTCTTTCAACCCTTCCCTCTCTCAAACGGTCCCTCGGACCGAGTGAGCTTTTCTTCTTTTCAATCAAACGGGAACAAAACTTCCCCGCAAGGGCCACCACACAATTGGTGCCTCTTGCCTTGGTTACAATTGAGTTTTGATCACAAGAACAAGTGAGAAAGAAAGAAAGCGATCCAAGCGCAAGAGCTCAAAAGAACACGGCAAATTTCTCTCACTAGTCACTAAAGGCTTGAGTGGAATTGGAGAGGATTTGATCTCTTTTGGTGTGTCTAGAATTGAATGCCTAGCTCTTGTAAGTGGTTGGAAGTTGGAAAACTTGGATGCAATGAATGGTGGGGTGGTTGGGGTATTTATAGCCCCAACCACCAAAAGTGACCGTTGCTGGAAGCTGTCTGTTCGATGGCACACCGGACAGTCCGGTGCACACCGGACAGTCCGGTGCCCCCGCCACGTCACCATTGCCGTTGGATTCTGACCGTTGGAGCTTCTGATTCCTGGGCCCGCCTGGGTGTCCGGTGCACACCGGACATGTACTGTTTGATGTCCGGTGCACCAGTATGGGCACGTCTGACGTCTGCGCGCGCTGCGCGCGCATTAAATGCACCGTAGGGAGCCGTTGGCGCCGAAAGGAGCCGTTGCCCCGCTGGTACACCGGACAGTCCGGTGTACACCGGACAGTCCGGTGAATTTTAGCGGAGCGGCTGCCGCGCGAACCCGAGGCTGACGAGTTCCGGAGACCGCGCTTCCTTGGAGCACCGGACATGTCCGGTGCACACTGGACAGTCCGGTGAATTATAGCGCGCCGGCTTCCGAGAATTCCTGAGGGCGAAGAGTTTGAAGTCGGAGTCCTCTGGGCGCACCGGACACTGTCCGGTGCACACCGGACAGTCCGGTGCCTTCAGCCAGAGGTGCCCTCGGTTGCCTCATTGCTCCTTAGTTGAATCCAAAACTTGATCTTTTTATTGGCTAAGTGTGAACCTTTTGCACCTGTATAACTTATTCACTAGAGTAAACTAGTTAGTCCAATATTTGTGTTGGGCAATTCAACCACCAAAATTATTTAGGAACTAGGTGTAAGCCTAATTCCCTTTCAATCTCCCCCTTTTTGGTGATTGATGCCAACACAAACCAAAGCAAATATAGAAGTGCATAATTGAACTAGTTTTCATAATGTAAGTGCAAAGGTTGCTTGGAATTTGAGCTAATAAAAATGCTTACATGATGCGCATGGATTGTTTCTTTATTTTTTAACATTTTGGACCTCATTTGCAGCAAAAGTTTTTGTTTTTGCAAACTCTTTTGTAAATTCTTTTCAAGGTCCTTTTGCAAGATAGTCAAAGGTAAATGAATAAGATTTTGCTAAGCATTTTCAAGTTTTGAAATTTTCTTCCTTTGTCCCAAATGCTTTTCCTTTGACTAAACAAAACTCCCCCTTAAATAAGGTCTCCTCTTAGTGATCAAGAGGGTTTTAAGACATCAAATTTGAAAATACCACTTACTCCCCCTTTAGAACACAAGGAGATACCAATTTTGAAATTTACCAAATGAAAATCATCAATTTTAAAATTAGGGTGGTGGTGCGGTCCTTTTGCTTTGGGCTAATATTTTCTCCCCCTTTGGCATGAATCGCCAAAAACGGAATCATTAGAGCCCAATGAAGTCCTTTTCTCCCCCTTTGGTCATAAAATGAATGAGTGAGGATTATACCAAAGTTGGAGAGTGATGCGGAGCGACGGCGAAGGATGAGTAGTAGAGTGGAGTGGAAGCCTTGTCTTCGCCGAAGACTCCAATTCCCTTTCAATATACCTATGACTTGGTTTGAAATACACTTGAAAACACATTAGTCATAGCATATATAAAAGAGACATGATCAAAGGTATATGTATGAGCTATGTGTGCAAGACTAGCAAAAGAAATTCCTAGAATCAAGAATATTGAGCTCATGCCTAAGTCTGGTAAAAGATTGTTCATCAAGTGGCTTGGTAAAGATATCGGCTAATTGATCTTTAGTGTTAATGTATGAAATCTCGATATCCCCCTTTTGTTGGTGATCCCGAAGAAAATGATACCGAATGGCTATGTGCTTAGTGCGGCTATGCTCAACGGGATTGTCGGCCATTTTGATTGCACTCTCATTGTCACATAGCAAAGGGACTTTGGTTAATTTGTAACCGTAGTCCCGCAGGGTTTGCCTCATCCAAAGCAATTGTGCGCAACAATGACCTGCGGCAATATACTCGGCTTCGGCAGTAGAAAGAGCGACCGAATTTTGCTTCTTTGAAGCCCATGACACCAAGGATCTTCCCAAGAACTGGCAAGTCCCCGATGTGCTCTTCCTATTAATCTTACACCCCGCCCAATCGGCATCCGAATAACCAATCAAATCAAAAGTGGATCCCCGAGGGTACCAAAGCCCAAACTTAGGAGTATAAGCCAAATATCTCAAGATTCGTTTTACGGCCGTAAGGTGTGATTCCTTAGGGTCGGCTTGGAATCTTGCACACATGCATACGGAAAGCATAATGTCCGGTCGAGATGCACATAAATAAAGCAATGAACCAATCATCGACCGGTATACCTTTTGATCCACGGACTTACCTCCCGTGTCGAGGTCGAGATGCCCATTTGTTCCCATGGGTGTCTTGATGGGCTTGGCATCCTTCATTCCAAACTTGCTTAGGATATCTTGAGTATACTTCGTTTGGCAAATGAAGGTGCCCTCTTGGAGTTGCTTCACTTGGAATCCTAGAAAATACTTCAACTCCCCCATCATTGACATCTCGAATTTCTATGTCATGATCCTACTAAATTCTTCACATGTAGATTTGTTAGTAGACCCAAATATAATATCATCAACATAAATTTGGCATACGAACAAATCATTATCAAGGGTTTTAGTGAATAAAGTAGGATCGGCCTTGCCGACTTTGAAGCCATTTGCAATAAGGAAATCTCTAAGGCATTCATACCATGCTCTTGGGGCTTGCTTGAGCCCATAAAGCGCCTTAGAGAGCCTATAGACATGGTTAGGGTACTTACTGTCTTCAAAGCCGGGAGGTTGCTCAACATAGACCTCCTCCTTGATTGGTCCGTTGAGGAAGGCACTCTTCACGTCCATTTGGTAAAGCTTGAAGCCATGGTAAGTAGCATAGGCCAATAATATACGAATTGACTCAAGCCTAGCTACGGGTGCATAGGTTTCACCGAAATCCAAACCTTCGACTTGTGAATACCCCTTGGCCACGAGTCGAGCTTTGTTCCTTGTCACCACACCATGCTCGTCTTGCTTGTTGCGGAAGACCCACTTGGTTCCTACAACATTTTGATTAGGACGTGGAACTAAGTGCCATACCTCGTTCCTCGTGAAATTGTTGAGCTCCTCTTGCATCGCCATCACCCAATCCGAATCTTGAAGAGCTTCCTCTACCCTGTGTGGCTCAATAGAGGAAACAAAAGAGTAATGTTCACAAAAATGAGCAACACGAGATCGAGTAGTTACCCCCTTATGAATATCGCCGAGAATGGTGTCAACGGGGTGATCTCGTTGTATTGCTTGGTGGACTCTTGGGTGTGGCGGTCTTGGTTGTTCATCCTCCTTGTCTTCATCATTTGCATCTCCCCCTTGATCGTTACCGTTATTTTGAGGTGGCTCATCTTCTTGATCAACATCTTGAGCCTCATCCTCAATTTGAGTTGGTGGAGATGCTTGTGTGGAGGAGGATGGTTGATCTTGTGCATGTGGAGGCTCTTCGGATCCTTTAGGACACACATCCCCAATGGACATGTTCCTTAGCGCTATGCATGGAGCCTGTTCTTCACCTATCTCATCAAGATCAACTTGCTCTACTTGAGAGCCGTTAGTCTCATCAAACACAACGTCACAAGAAACTTCAACAAGTCCTGAGGACTTATTAAAGACTCTATATGCCCTTGTGTTTGAGTCATATCCTAGTAAAAAGCCTTCTACAGTTTTAGGAGCAAATTTAGATTTTCTACCTCTCTTAACAAGAATAAAGCATTTGCTACCAAAAACTCTAAAATATGAAATGTTTGGCTTTTTATCGGTTAGGAGTTCATAAGATGTCTTCTTGAGGATTCGGTGAAGATATAACCGGTTGATGGCGTAGCAGGCGGTGTTGACCGCCTCGGCCCAAAACCGATCCGGTGTCTTGTACTCATCAAGCATGGTTCTTGCCATGTCCAATAGAGTTCGATTCTTCCTCTCCACTACACCATTTTGTTGTGGAGTGTAGGGAGAAGAGAACTCATGCTTGATGCCCTCCTCCTCAAGAAAGCCTTCAATTTGAGAGTTCTTGAACTCCGTTCCGTTGTCGCTTCTAATTTTCTTGATCCTTAAGCCGAACTCATTTTGAGCTCGTCTCAAGAATCCCTTTAAAGTCTCTTGGGTATGAGATTTGTCCTGCAAAAAGAACACCCAAGTGAAGCGAGAAAAATCATCCACAATTACAAGACAATACTTACTACCGCCGATGCTTATGTAAGCGATCGGGCCGAATAAATCCATGTGTAGGAGCTCCAGTGGCCTGTCGGTAGTCATGACGTTTTTGTGTGGATGATGGATGCCAACTTGCTTCCCGGCTTGGCATGCGCTACAAATCCTGTCTTTCTCAAAATGAACATTGGTTAGTCCTAAAATGTGTTCTCCCTTTAGAAGCTTGTGAAGATTCTTCATTCCAACATGGGCTAGTCGGCGGTGCCAGAGCCAACCCAAGTTAGTCTTAGCAATCAAGCAAGTGTCGAGTTCAGCTCTATCAAAATCAACCAGGTATAGCTGACCCTCTAACACTCCCTTAAATGCTATTGAATCATCACTTCTTCTAAAGACAGTAACACCTATATCAGTAAAAAGACAGTTGTAGCCCATTTTACATAATTGGGATACGGAAAGCAAATTGTAATATAAGGAATCTACAAGAAAAACATTGGAAATAGTATGGTCAGGTGATATAGCAATTTTACCCAATCCTTTGACCAAACCTTGATTTCCATCCCCGAATGTGATAGCTCGTTGGGGATCTTGGTTTTTCTCATATGAGGAGAACATCTTTTTCTCCCCTGTCATGTGGTTTGTGCATCCGCTGTCGAGTATCCAACTTGAGCCTCCGGATGCATAAACCTGCAAAACAATTTTAGTTCTTGATTTTAGGTACCCAAACGGTTTTGGGTCCTTTAGCATTAGATACAAGAACTTTGGGTACCCAAACACAAGTCTTGGAGCCCTTGTGTTTGCCCCCAACAATTTTGGCAACTATCTTGCCGGATTTGTTAGTTAAAACATATGATGCATCAAAAGTTTTGAATGAAATGACATGATCATTTGATGCATTAGGAGTTTTCTTTCTAGGCAACTTGGCATGGGTTGGTTGCCTAGATCTAGATGTCTCACCCTTATACATAAAAGCATAATTAGGGCCAGAGTGAGACTTCCTAGAATGAGTTCTCCTAATCTTGCTCTCAGGATAGCCGGCAGGGTACAAAATGTAACCCTCGTTATCCTGAGGCATGGGAGCCTTGCCCTTAACAAAGTTAGATAAGTTCTTTGGAGGGGCATTAATTTTGACATTGTCTCCCTTTTGGAAGCCAATGCCGTCCTTAATGCTAGGGCGTCTCCCATTATAGAGCATGCTTCTAGCAAATTTAAATTTTTCATTTTCTAAGTCATGCTCACTAATCTTAGCATTAAGTTGTGCTATGTGATCATTTTGTTTTTTAATTAAGGCTAGGTGATCATGGATAGCATCAACATTAATATCTCTACATCTAGTACAAATAGAAACATGTTCAACATTAGATGTAGAGGGTTTGCAAGATTTTAGTTCAATAACCTTAGCATGTAATATATCATTCTCATCTCTAAGGTTAGAAATGCAAACATCAAAATCTCTAGCCTTAGTAAGCAATTTTTCTTTTTCATCTCTAAGGCTAGCAAGAGAAACATTCAACTCATCAATTCTAGCAAGTAAATCAATATTATCATCTTTAGAATTGGAAGTTGAATCAGTACAAACATGAGAGTCAACCTTAGCATTTAATTTCTCATTCTCTTTTCTAAGGTTGGCAATAGTGTCATGGCAGGTGCTTAGCTCACTAGATAATTTGTTACATTTTTCTACCTCTAGAGCATAAGCATTTTTAACCTTAACATGTTTCTTGTTTTCCTTGATTAGGAAGTCCTCTTGGGAGTCCAAGAGATCATCCTTTTCATGGATAGCACTAATTAGCTCATTTAATTTTTCCTTTTGTTCCATGTTAAGGTTAGCAAAAAGAATACGCAAGTTATCCTCCTCATTTTTATCATCATCCTCATCACTAGATGTTTCATATTTAGTGGAGGACCTTGATTTTACCTTCTTTTTGCCGTCCTTGGCCATGAGACACTTGTGGCCGACGTTGGGGAAGAGAAGCCCTTTGGTGACGGCGATGTTGGCGGCGTCCTCGTCGGAGGAGGACTCGGTGGAGCTCTCGTCGGAGTCCCATTCCCGGCAAACATGGGCATCGCCGCCCTTCTTCTTGTAGTACTTCTTCTTTTCTCTCCTCTTTCCCTTCTTGTCGTCGCCCCTATCACTGTCACTAGACATAGGACATTTTGCAATAAAGTGACCGGGCTTACCACACTTGTAGCAAACCTTCTTGGAACGGGATTTGTAGTCCTTCCCCTTCCGTTGCTTGAGGATTTGCCGAAAGCTTTTGATGATTAGGGCCATCTCCTCATTGTCGAGCTTGGAGGCGTCAATTGGTTGTCTACTTGGTGTAGACTCCTCCTTCTTCTCCTCCGTTGCCTTGAAGGCCACCGGTTGAGCCTCGGATGTGGAAGGCTCGTCAAGCTCGTTAATCTTCTTGGAGCCCTTAATCATGCATTCAAAGCTTACAAAATTCCCGATAACTTCCTCGGGGGTCATTAGTGGATATCTAGGATTACCACGAATTAATTGTACTTGAGTGGGGTTAAGGAAAATAAGTGCTCTTAAAATAACCTTAACCACCTCGTGGTCATCCCACTTTTTGCTCCCGAGGTTGCGCACTTGGTTCACCAAGGTCTTGAGCCGGTTGTACATATCTTGTGGCTCCTCTCCTTGGCGAAGACGGAAGCGACCGAGCTCCCCCTCGATCGTTTCCCGCTTGGTGATCTTGGTGAGTTCATCACCCTCGTGCGCCGTCTTGAGTAGGTCCCAAATCTCTTTTGCGTTCTTCAACCCTTGTACTTTGTTGTATTCCTCCTTGCTTAGAGAGGCGAGGAGAATAGTTGCGGCTTGGGAGTTGAAGTGCTCGATTTGGGCCACTTCGTCCGTGTCATAGTCCTCATCCCCTACAGATGGTACCTGTACACCATACTCAACAACATCCCATATACTTTTGTGGAGAGAGGTTAGATGAAATCGCATTAAATTACTCCACATAGCATAATCTTCACCATTAAAAGTTGGTGGCTTGCCTAATGGGACGGAAAGTAAAGGTGTATGTTTAGGAATGCGAGGGTAGCGTAGGGGAATCTTACTGTACTTCTTACGCTCTTGGCGTTTAGAAGTGACGGATGCCGCGTCGGAGCCGGAGGTAGATGTCGATGAAGTGTCGGTCTCGTAGTAGACCACTTTCCTCATCCTTTTGTGCTTGTCCCCACTCCGATGCGGCTTGTGAAGAAGAAGATTTTTCCTTCTTCTCCTTGTGGTGAGAAGAGGAAGATCTTTTCTCCTTCCGCTTGGAGGAGTTCTTCTTCTTCTCCCTTCTCTTGGTGCGGGACTCTTCCGATGAAGTGCTCCCTTGGCTTGTAGTGGGCTTGTTATCGCCGGTCTCCATCTCCCTCTTGGTGTGATCTCCCGACATCACTTCGAGCGGTTAGGCTCTAATGAAGCACCGGGCTCTGATACCAATTGATAGTTGCCTAGAGGGGGGGTGAATAGGGCGAAACAAAAATAATCACAACTACAAACCGGGTTAGCGTTAGAAATATAAATGAGTCCGCGAGAGAGGGCGCAAAAACAAATCGCAAGCAAATGAAGAGTGTGACACGCGGATTTGTTTTACCGAGGTTCGGTTCTCGCAAACCTACTCCCCGTTGAGGAGGCCACAAAGGCCGGGTCTCTTTCAACCCTTCCCTCTCTCAAACGGTCCCTCGGACCGAGTGAGCTTTTCTTCTTTTCAATCAAACGGGAACAAAACTTCCCCGCAAGGGCCACCACACAATTGGTGCCTCTTGCCTTGGTTACAATTGAGTTTTGATCACAAGAACAAGTGAGAAAGAAAGAAAGCGATCCAAGCGCAAGAGCTCAAAAGAACACGGCAAATTTCTCTCGCTAGTCACTAAAGGCTTGAGTGGAATTGGAGAGGATTTGATCTCTTTTGGTGTGTCTAGAATTGAATGCCTAGCTCTTGTAAGTGGTTGGAAGTTGGAAAACTTGGATGCAATGAATGGTGGGGTGGTTGGGGTATTTATAGCCCCAACCACCAAAAGTGACCGTTGCTGGAAGCTGTCTGTTCGATGGCACACCGGACAGTCCGGACAACACCGGACAGTCCGGTGCCCCCGCCACGTCACCATTGCCGTTGGATTCTGACCGTTGGAGCTTCTGATTCCTGGGCCCGCCTGGGTGTCCGGTGCACACCGGACATGTACTGTTTGATGTCCGGTGCACCGATATGGGCACGTCTGACGTCTGCGCGCGCTGCGCGCGCATTAAATGCACCGCAGGGAGCCGTTGGCGCCGAAAGGAGCCGTTGCCCCGCTGGTACACCGGACAGTCCGGTGAATTTTAGCGGAACGGCTGCCGCGCGAACCCGAGGCTGACGAGTTCCGGAGACCGCGCTTCCTTGGAGCACCGGACATGTCCGGTGCACACCGGACAGTCCGGTGAATTATAGCGCGCCGGCTTCCGAGAATTCCCGAGGGCGAAGAGTTTGAAGTCGGAGTCCTCTGGGCGCACCGGACACTGTCCGGTGCACACCGGACAGTCCGGTGCCTTCAGCCAGAGGTGCCCTCGGTTGCCTCATTGCTCCTTAGTTGAATCCAAAACTTGATCTTTTTATTGGCTAAGTGTGAACCTTTTGCACCTGTATAACTTATTCACTAGAGTAAACTAGTTAGTCCAATATTTGTGTTGGGCAATTCAACCACCAAAATTATTTAGGAACTAGGTGTAAGCCTAATTCCCTTTCAGATACATATAGATGCCGTCACATATATCACTGTGATTTTCTAGATTAAATTAAAACTGAAAATGTCTATTTATCCGACATGGATTAAAGCCAAACGAAAAATAGTAAAAACCGGTACGAATTAAAGCCAAGTGAACATGCTAAAATGAGGTGGCCACAGACAAGAGCTTACCTGTCTGGCCAAATTAGTATGATAATAAGGCAAAATGTATCCATCCATCGACTAATAATAGATTTGACTTCCTATTTTATCTTACATTTAATTTAGAGAAAATGGTGATTTCATCCGGTTCAGGGGCAACTAAAGAATGCTAAATTGCCTCTACATATGCTGTCGCCTCATTGCGTGTCACGTCGAACCTCTCGCCGTCGCCCCAGAGAGCGTAGGGCTCCTTCCCGTGCGCCGCGTCGTCGCGGATCCTGACCTAGTCGTCGGTAGGGGTGTAAACGGGACGGAAAATTCTCGTACCGTTCCGTTTCAAATACTGTTTTTTCTTGATCGTTTTTGAATTGTTCGGGAACCGATTAGAAACGGTACGAAACCAATTTAGCTAGTTTTTCGATCGTTTTCGTATTTTTCATTTCCGAGTCGTGCTAATACCGTTTTTTTACCGTTTTATATAATATGAGATAGATCTAGCATATAATTTATTTAAGTTATAGACTTTTGTTGTGTTCAAGTGAATAAATAAGCGAAAAGCAAATGTTATAATTACTCTAACTAATATGAATGATGAAAAAGAGTTGTTTGTGTATTTCTAAATCTTAAAAATTAGATAATACCGTTAATTTTTGTTTTCGTTTTCATCTCGGCCAAAAAATAGGAAAACAAAAACAATTTAGCTGTTTTTTCGATCCTTTTCGATCGTTTTCATCCCTAGTCGTCGGGCATGCGCAGCGGGCAGCGGCACGAAGAGGCCAACGACGAGGATAATGCCCGTGTGACCGCGAGTCCACGATGTTCCAGGCGACGATGAAGAGGGCGCCCACGTTGCAGACGCCGCACGCATCCGGAAGGTAGGGGTGGAGGGCCATGAAGAAAATCCGGTGTGCGGAGGAGGCCCGTGAGGACATCGACGGCGTCGTCGTGCGTGTGGAAGACGGCGAGTGTGTCGTCCACCTTCTGTAGGAGCGCGGGCCTCTTGTGGAGGATCATCATGCTGTGGTGACCCACGGCACGCTGCCGACGCAGACGCCCATCAGTATAGACCCGTGGGCCGTTGGGTGTGACTGCCATCCCTACTCCCGTGTGCGCCACCGCTCTCAGTCCCTCATGGCCCAACAGCGAAGACGCTTAACAAACGGGGGGCGGGGGAAGGCCGGCGGGATGCTCGGGTTCGAGTCCGACCGATCGGACCTGATGATTCAGGGTTTCGGCCTCCTCGCCCGTGTGCCGTGGTTGGTGAAATTTTTTGAGGGAAAGCAAGGGGAACGGGGCCGGTGACTACTGAGAAGCGCAGCCTGCCGTAGGTCAACTTGGGAAGCCCAAGTTGTCCATATTCTTTAGCTTCCGTTCAAATCTGTTCTCTCTGTTGTTCATTTTCATTTCCTCCACCTTTCTTCTCATTTCCTCCTGTTCGAACCGTAATTGAGCCTGCGGACGGTCCGGCCCTGAGGCCGGACGGTCCGCGGTCCGGACAGTCCGCGCCTGGGGGCCGGACGGTCCGCGCGTGCGCAGAACAGATTAGGGTTCCGAGTTTTGTGCTACGGTTGTTAGCTAAAATCATGGGATAAGCTCGGAAATTAGTTTGTAAAGGGTCCAGCCCCCCTCCTCTATAAATAGAGAGGTATACGGCCGATTTATAATCAACAATCGAATCAATACAACTTCTATTTCGCATTTTATCCTAGGAGTAGTTCTAGTCTAGTTTAGGTTTAGTCTTCCAATCCCCAAATTCTTCGTCTCTCTTCGGCTCTACGTCGATTAGAGGAGTCTAGGTCGGCCAGCCCGAGCCTAGACACAACCTAGGATCTCTACTCCCCGACGGGGTCCCTCCCGGGAGCGAGATCCAGGCGCCGTCGGCGACCTTCCGCCGTCCCTGCGTACGCGCGGACCGTCCGGCCCCAGGGCGCGGACCGTCCGGACGTCAGGCAGGAGCCCTAGCCGCGCACCAGGCCGCGGACCGTCCGGCCCCAGGCCGCGGACAGTCCGCCCCTGCGCAGAGAGTACCCCCACGCCTCGCACCAGGCCGCGGACCGTCCGGCCCCTGCGCGCGGACCGTCCGCCCCTGTGCAGAGGGCACCGCCACGGTTCTTGTTGAGTGTTTGGCGCTCCGAAAAGGCGTCAACATACTTTTTGGCGACTCCGCTGGGGAAAACACATCTAAGCTCATCAAATCGGCCCTCAATGGCCGGTTCAAAGGATAGCTCCGAAGTTTCCACCAGCAATATCATCACACCGATATGGGAAAATTTGCCGGCTGAAGAACAGCTCCTGTTCGAGGAGCGCCAGGAGCGGCTGATCCAAGAAGCAAAGGCGAGGTTCCTGGCCGACTTCAAAGTGGACAGGAACAACAAAGTCGTTCGACATCGGGCGACGGATCCGGCTTCGCTCCAACCCACGCCAGACATCCCCAATGTAAGTAATACGAACGAGCTGCAATCTCTTAAGAATTATGTAGATGAACAGCGCGAACAGATGCAAAATATCATAGGGGTTATGCAAAACGATTGTAGGAGACTAGTACGTGCATTTAATAAATCTAGTATAGCAAATTTTCCTTCACCCGAGGTTGAATTAGGAGATAATACACGTAATACATCGGTTAAAGGTTGTCACGACCAGTCACAACCCCCTTATGGGATGCCGATGGACACGTACCCTGAGCAGACGCAAATCGGCAGCAAATCAGCCGATCTGCACATGCCCGGACCGTCCGCACGTGAGCGCGGACCGTCCGGGCCAGCAACAGTCGGGCCTATTTTTAATGAGTTACCTAGATATGCGCCCGAGCCACCACATACGGCACAAAATCTAAACTACCAAGTCGGACCGTCCGCATACAACGACGGACGGTCCGCATATAATCACGGACGGTCCGGGCCAATGTCCGGACAGTCCGCGCATGACCTTTTTGAGGAGGATTGTTACCTGAATCCTCACCCGTCCCAGCGACACGTCCCATCGCGCTATGCAATGCACCAGCCCATTAATTCAGGATCCAGAGCCCAGGAAAGCTTTCCGGCCCCACCTAGAAGGCCGGAAAGAAACGATCAAACATATGAGCCGTATAGGGCAAATGGAAATGCACCACGTAGCTCAAACCAATGGGGGGAACGACAACATACTAACATGCAACCAACCCCACCTATGTTTGACCAGAGAGCCGGTGGTCTTGCACCGGCTGCCATTGGTATAGTGAGGGAAGAAATAGCCGGGGCGTTCCGAGATAAGCTCGGAGTAAGCATGATCCCTGGGGGGCAATCATATCGGAAGCCTTATGACAGCCGATTTGATCGCCACCCATACCCACAGGGAACTAGGATACCCGAGTTTGCAAAGTTTTCGGGTGACCAAGGAAAGAGCACGCGTGAGCACATAGGCCAGTTCCTAGCACAATTAGGAGAATTGGCCGACACCGAAGCATTCCGTGTGCGTTTATTTTCATTATCCTTAACAGGGACTGCATTCACATGGTATGCCACGCTCCCTCCTAATTCCATTTTGTCATGGAGAGACTTAGAGCAAAAATTTCATGAACATTTCTTCTCTGGTGATTATGAGCTAGATTTAGTAGACTTAGTGACCCTACGACAAGAAAAGGATGAATCGGTTAGTGATTATATCCGGAGATTCCAGGATACGAGAAACCGATGCTTTCAAATTCATTTAACAGATAAACAACTGGCGGGAATAGCCTTTGATGGATTGCGCTATTATTTAAAAGAGAGATTAGAAGGCATCCAGTTCTTTACTCTAGCACAATTACATCAGAGAGCTTCGGCTTGTGAAAGCCGAAGCAAAGAACTAGTCAGAACGGTTCATCATAATGTCCCTATAGTAGAACACAATCAAAGTAGTTCGGACGATGAACCAAAGAAAGTTTACACTGCCGAAATAGTCTGGCCCGAGCAGGCCAAATCTTCGGCTTGCTACTCCTTGCAGTCAGTTCAAAAGGAACGACAGGAGGAGGTTAAGTTTACATTTAATGTCGGCAAATGTGATAAGATATTCGATGAATTACTAAAAAATGGTAACATTAAAATTGATTATATCGTTCCACCTGCCGACGAACTAAAGCGTCGCGCATACTGCAAGTGGCACAACTCATTTTCCCATGCCACTAATGATTGTAATGTGTTCCGACGACAAATTCAATCGGCCATTAATGAGGGACGATTGAAATTTCAGGAGGACACGAAGCCCTTCCCAATGAATGTGATCGACTTTAATGGCAAAAAGGTCCTAATTCGGCCCAACACAGCCGATAAGGGCAAAGACAAAGAAGTCATCATCGGCAACGCACGGGAGGCCGATGGAAACAACAAAATTTCTTGCAGGAAAGTGATGGCCGAGAAGACTCCTGATGGAGGGGAGACACTGAAGGTAACCATCACAAACTCCAGCGCTGGGGGGCAAGCACAGACAAAGGGATATGCGCGAGAACCCATACTACGCATCGCGGGCGGTCCGGTGTCTAGGCGCGGACGGTCCGTAACATCACCGGACGGTCCGAAGCGCTCCGACGGACGGTCCGGCAACGTCGAAGAGCTGCGGCGACCACGTACCTTCAAACCACGACGACCAGAAATAGGTACGTGGAAAACTAACACGTTCAAGGCAACTGGTCGGTTGGTAAAATCTAGTCCGACCTTTGATCAATTATTGTCTAAATATGTGAAAAAGAAGGCTGGCCCTAGCGACCGGCCACCAAAGGGACCTCGCTTACCCACCCAGGTGCGACGGCAGGTTAGGCCGATTGGACCACCACACCAATCGGAAAGGACGGGAGGTCATAATGTTCAATTAAGACCTAACGTACCTGCATGGACACCTCCACCACCATATCCACCTATGCCATATCCATACACATACATACCTCCACCATATGTCCCAAATCAAATGTGGGGCATGCCACCATACTCATTTGGGATGCCACAGTACCCCGCTTGGGGGGCACCCCAAACATCTGTATTCAATAGGTTGACACCTCCAGTACAAGACCGATTGAGAGCCCCTCAATCCGGTCCACGAGCACATGCCCAGCAAGATTGCCGAACAACTCGGCCCCAAAGGCTGACTAATCCGGCAGGGGGGCATACAGCTACAACCTCCAACAATACGAAAAAGGAAGATGTCATTAAAATAGGAACGACAGATGTCGTCGTACAACAAAATAACGAAGGGCCGATGATTTTTGGTGAATCGGCCAACACAAACAAAAAAGAAAGTACGACTGTCAATAAAATAGCCGATCCAAAATACTCCATGCCCCGATGGTGCCCATCGGGATTGACACGATCGCAAAAGCGAAAATTACAGCGCCTTAGGGCAAAAGAGAATCAGGAGAAGGAGGCGGAAAAAATATTCAATGACACACATCCGCAATATCCGCCACCACAAAAGAGATGGAGACCAAAGGCCGTTGAAGAAAATCAAACGGCCATAAAGACAGAAAATAAAACAGCAACTGTGCAGCTCTTTGCAGGTATAGCAGACAGTCCGACTATAAAGACCGGACCAACCGCACGGGGCGCGGACCGTCCGACCCCTGAGGCCGACTCATCTGCAATAAACCATGACACCTCCGACGACGTACCGACGCCCATGGAGGAAGACGACCTGCAAGGAGAAGACCTGGTCGACTACGGAGCTACACCAGAACACTTAGAGAATTAGGAAGGCGATGTGACGAATTGGTCAGGACCAGTATGACGCTCGGCGATGTTGGGACTGACAGTTCGATCAAATCTAAAGGGATCACGTCCGTTGAGTCAACCATCGAGACCAAGGCCACTGCGTACCATCCTAGTAAGTGGCAAGATGCCTAAGAGAACCGATGTGATAACATCGAGTTAGTTGCTTTTGGTTCGCCCAGCTCCACCAAAAGGCAGGGGGGCATATGTTCGAACCGTAATTGAGCCTGCGGACGGTCCGGCCCTGAGGCCGGACGGTCCGCGGTCCGGACAGTCCGCGCCTGGGGGCCGGACGGTCCGCGCGTGCGCAGAACAGATTAGGGTTCCGAGTTTTGTGCTACGGTTGTTAGCTAAAATCATGGGATAAGCTCGGAAATTAGTTTGTAAAGGGTCCAGCCCCCCTCCTCTATAAATAGAGAGGTATACGGCCGATTTATAATCAACAATCGAATCAATACAACTTCTATTTCGCATTTTATCCTAGGAGTAGTTCTAGTCTAGTTTAGGTTTAGTCTTCCAATCCCCAAATTCTTCGTCTCTCTTCGGCTCTACGTCAATTAGAGGAGTCTAGGTCGGCCAGCCCGAGCCTAGACACAACCTAGGATCTCTACTCCCCGACGGGGTCCCTCCCGGGAGCGAGATCCAGGCGCCGTCGGCGACCTTCCGCCGTCCCTGCGTACGCGCGGACCGTCCGGCCCCAGGGCGCGGACCGTCCGGACGTCAGGCAGGAGCCCTAGCCGCGCACCAGGCCGCGGACCGTCCGGCCCCAGGCCGCGGACAGTCCGCCCCTGCGCAGAGAGTACCCCCGCGCCTCGCACCAGGCCGCGGACCGTCCGGCCCCTGCGCGCGGACCGTCCGCCCCTGTGCAGAAGGCACCGCCACGGTTCTTGTTGAGTGTTTGGCGCTCCGAAAAGGCGTCAACACCTCCAGATTTTTGCTGCTGTCTGGCACCCAAGCAGCAGGAGATACTGTTTTCCCTTATTATGGGTTTGTTTGGAACCGCTCGATCAATTTTGCTTCCCAAATTTAATCGTAAAGCAAGCAGACGTAGAGTTTGTGAAGCATCTTTTCTATCAACTCTATTTTTCCCCTACAGCGAGTTTACGGAGTTACATCTGTTACTAAACAATGTGAAACAGAGCTTAAAAAACGAGTAGTAGTTCCAAGCAAACGCTTAATTTGGCTCTCTTCCTCTCCCATGCTAGTCAGTCGCTGCTCCACCGTGTCCTCCCTCGCGGCGCCGGAGGCACCACCGGTCCTAGTCGCCATCGCCCAAGAGCGCGTAGGCCTCCTCGCCGTGCACCGCGTCGTCGCCGATCATGAGTTGGTCGTCGGGCATGTGAAGCAGGATGAAGAGGCCGATGCACAGGAGGATGGCGCTGGTGAGTGGTGACCACCAGGTTCCAGATGGTGACGAATAGCGCGCCACCGAGCTGCTTGCCCATCTGCGCGATGCCGCCGCGCGCCGTAGAAGACGCCGCACGCGCCCGGGACGGGGGAATCGAGGGCGCAGACTTCCGGGGCGCCCATCAGCATAGCCGACCACGTGTGCACCAGCCCTGCGCCACGCAAATCAAAATGGCATCATCGTGTGCAACGAGTTGCTCAGTGAACACATGACTTTACGATTGTTTCGAGATGAAATCGAGGCTCCGTCACCTGCGCCGGGCGTGATGCAGACAAGCCCGGTCATCATGCCCTGCACCGCGCCGATCACCGAGGGCTCAAGCCCGGTCATCATGCCCTGCACCGCGCCGATCACCGAGGGCTTCCGAAGAAGATGACGTCGAGACAGGTCGATGTCAGGAGGCTCGTCGCGGCGCTAACGTTGGTGTTGAGCACGGCGACAGACGCAGTTATGTTTGGGGCGTACGGCGCGCCACCGTTGAACCCGGCCCAGCCGAGCCAGAGCAGCCCGCCGGCGGCGATCACGAGAAGGATATTGTTCGGCGAGAACCTCTCCCTGTCGCTCTTCAGTCTCGGGCCCACCTGTCAGTGTCACGTTGTTGTAGTGGTACAGATATGCTAGTAATACGGTTGCGTACAGTCCTACAGATATGTTAGGCTAGCTCCAACAAAGAACTCTAAATGGTTCTGTACGCTAGATTTAGCGAACCGTGACCTCCTCTCTCCGTCCAACAAGGAGCGCTAAAGCGTCCGGTAAATTTAAAGGATGTACTTGCACACTCTAAAGGAAGCGGATCTCCAGCGTCCGCTAAGTTCTCTCTCTTTGCCGCGTCGAGGTAGAAGCTTCTCGCTGCGCTTCATCTTGTTGCTCGTCTTCGTCCAGGAGCCACACGAGATCGCTTCTCGAGCAATCAGGCGGCACCGCGAAAGCCGGACGAGGCCGGCAGGAAAGCGACAGCCATGACGGTGAGCAAGGTTAGCATCCGGGAGCCAAGCGAGGACGGCGAGCCAAGTCGTCGGAGCCACGCCTCAGGGAGATCGAGCATGACTTGGACGGCGAGCCACGCGACGACGGCAGCAAACCAGCAGGTCGCTCCCTGTCGGAGCCACACGACGACGACGACGGTTACCACCAGATCGCTTCCCCGATGGAGCCACGCAACGACGATAACAGGGAAGCCGGGGTCCGGGGATGACGCACAAGAGGTGTTCAACGTTTTGCTCTAGCCGATCGGACGCTGCATTTAATGCTTAAAAAGACGAAGATGAACATTATCGTATTACTTTGAGCCCTTTGCTCGTCATTTTATCTTTGTAAAGTTAAAATTTAACGAAGCAATTATACCCCGTGTTACTACGCATTTGTTTTATAGTAGATATTTAGTTAAACAAATATTATGTTATCTAAGATGTGTACGGTATTTTTTCCCATAATATTTATTCGTTCACAAATTTGTAGTATTGAAAAATTATTGTTTTCATAATTTCAATGCCGTACCTTACATCCAAGTGAAATAAGAGAAAAACAATAAATAAATATGCTAGTTTATATATTCTGTAGATACTGTAGATATAGAGGATCAAATTTAGAGAATGTTGCTGAAGATGAAGAAAATATAGAGGACGGAATCTTTTAGAGAATGCTGTAAAGGATAGAGAATATTCCTTTAGAGTGCGAAATTTAGAGACGTATCCGCCGGAGTAGTCGATTACGCCCCACACTGGTAGAGGAAGCCGCCACCCCCCGAGGCTGAACGCGCCGACGGTGTAGGAGAAGAGCAGCCACAGCGCGTGAATGCCATCCACGCTTTCATGTTCACACAGTAAAAAAAAACTCTACAGTGATGCTGGTGTTTTTTAAACCGTCGGAGCTAACCGCCAGTGAAAATTGATTTCTACTGAAGATCAATGTAATAAAAACGCTAGTAAAAATTTATTTTCAGAAACATTAAACGGGTTTTAAAAACAGAAAAAAATTATTTAAGGAGATGACTTAGCCCACCCACTCTGTCGCAAGTCACATCATTTTTCGCGCAATATTCGAATGCTACACGGTTATTACGAATCGAATCGCTGACCTCACCCTTGGCGTACCATCCGCTATCACTCCACCTATAGCGTAATTTGTGCCTAGTTTGTAGTTTTTTTGTCCATATATTACAATCAACTGAGTGTAAATTGTTTGTTTGAGACCGTAAACGAGTTCAAATAAAAAAGTTGTCAACTACAAAATTGAATAACTTTTGAAGTTCTACAACTTTCATTTTGACACTTTTTTCATCGAGATAGTTTACAAAATTTGAATTTTAAATTTGACATACTTAGGGTGTGTTTGGTTTGAGAAATGAAGTGATCCATCTTCTTCTTACTTCTCACTTTTTTATTTAGTTTGTGGAATAGAATGAGTTGATCCATCACCACCATATTCAACATAAGCTAATAATTAGTATGTACATGAGGAATGGGTTGATTCTACCAAAATTGATGGAATGGACTTATTATGCATCATCTCATGAAACATAGGGTGACTCCAAAAACCAAATACACCATTAGATTCAATTTTTAGAACCGAAATGAGTTCAAATAAAAAAGTATGTTGGTTGATCTATTTTGGTACTTATACTATAGACATGTACTGCAGGACTGGATTTGAAGAAAACAAAGATTTCCCCATCGTCTTAAATTCGGTTGTTGCTGGAAGGTTTTATATCACTGAGGGGGTGTTTGGTTACCCCAAACTAAACTTTAGCCCCTATCACATCGAATGTTTGAACCTCCGTTCCGGGTATTAAATGTAGTCGGATTATAAAACTAATTTGTCAGCCGAAGATTAAAAGACGAGACGAATCTAGTCCAGTTGGTTGGGTCTATATTTCATACTCCTATTTGAAAGTCAAACGCTTGATGTGACCCGGGCTAAACTTTAGCAGGGGCAACCAAACACCCCCTGAATATCTAGGCTCAACTGTATTCAGCAATGTTGTGCAAGCACATGATCTTCGTGCAGGAACGGATGTTTGCCTTAAAATAATTAAAATGGTAAGGACTTCTTCGACCAGAGCTTGGATGAGATAAAACTTCTGAAGTTCGTGAACAAATATGATCCACTAGATGAACACCATGTGTTGCGCCTCTATGACTACTTTTACCATCAGGTATATGCCTCGTAAGAGAGACTTCTGGCTAAGTGTACTCCCTTTGATTCAAGTTGTTTGTATCCTAACTTCCTAGGAAGGCATCTGAAAGGATATAATCCAGGTGACTAGGTCTTGAGCAATATTGCAATTATCTTAAAAAGGATCAACTGTACTATTCTACTAGTGTACTTGAATTGCTTCATGAATGTACGGTGGCAGATTTTAGTGGGATTTTCAATTCTCATGACCCTGCAAGCAAATATTGACAGGAACACCTTTTTATTGTCACCGAACTACGGCGAGCAAATCTATATTAGGGATGACAATTTTACCCGTGGGTTCGGGCACTGTAGGAAACGGGTGACGCCTAAGAGGGGGGTGAATTAGGACTTCTAAAACTTTTACTAAACTAGGCCACAATTAAATCCCTAGAGCAAAACCTATGCAAATAATCAAAACTAGAATGTGCAAACTAGGTTTTGTCTAAGTGTTGCTATCTCTACCGCAAAGGTTAAGTTTCAATCTACACTAAATAAGTATGGCTACAAGATTGAAACTTAAATGCTTAATATAAATGCGGAATGTAAAGAGCTAAGTAGAGAAACAAACTCTCGTGGATGACGCCGGTATTTTTACCGAGGTATCCGGAACCACGCAAGGTCCCGACTAATTCTCGTTGGTGCCCCTACGCAAAGGGAAGCCCACGCGAGGGCCAAGCACCACGGTCGAGTAACTCCGTAGAGAGCCGCGGGCCTTCTCCACACGCAAGTGGTGCTCCGCTTCCGGCTCCTCTCGGACGCTCCCCGCCGTCTCCACTATCGAGCTTCCGGCCGAAACGCCGCGGGCCTTGTTCCCTCCGGTACACGGTGGCGGCCGTGACACAAACAAGGTTGTCACGGTCTCGCAAGACTCTTGCCCCACTCGGTACAATTACAACGACTCACACAAGAGCAGAGGGGTTGTGTGGTTTTACAAAACTCACTCAACTAACTAGGGTTCACCTAGAGCAAGCGCTAAAGCGGTCTAACTAACCTAAGCACTTCGCAAAGCACCTACGCTAATCACCGAGTGATTCTATTAAGCACTTGGGTGTTTGAGCTCTTGGAAATATGCACTATGTGTCTTGGTATGTTGCTTGGGCTCTCACACTTGAGAATGGCCGGTTGGGGTGGTATTTATATCCTCCACACCCCCAACTAGCCGTTGGACAGAAAGCAGCAGCTTTCTGTCGTCGGGTGCACCGGACAGTCCGGTGCACCACCGGACACTGCACAGTAGATGTCCGGTGCACGCCACGTCAGCCGACCGTTGGCGCCTGTAGCAGTCGACCGTTGGATCCGACCGTTGCCGTCTGCCCGTTGGCACACCGGACAGTCCGATGCACACCGGACAGTCCGGTGCTACAGCCAGAGAGCGCCTGTCTGTGGCCTCTCTGCGCAGACTGTCCGGTGCCTCACCGGACAGTCCGGTGCACACCGGACAACAATGTCCGGTGCGCCACCAGGCGCTGGCTGACAGCCCGTTTCTTGGATTCCTTTGCTGATTTCTTCGGGCTTCTTTTGTTCTTGAGTATTGGACTCCTATGCATCTTTTTATGTCTTCTTTTGAGGTGTTGCGTCCTCATTGCCTTGGTCCAATTCTCTTCGCATCCTGTGAACTACAAACACAAACACTAGAAAACTTATTAGTTCACGGATTGTGTTGTTCATCAAACACCAAAACTCAATTAGCCAAATGGCCCGGGGTCCATTTTCCTTACAATCTCCCCCTTTTTGGTGATTGATGACAACACAACCAAAGCAAGCAAATAATACAAGTATTTGAATGAAAATGTGCAATCTACTTGCTAAGATGCATGATTGTCCCCACAATGTGATATTATGGACTTAAGCCTCCCCCTAACTCCATAATTCACTTACTTCCTATTTTTGGACCAAATAACCAAAACCACTTGAAAAGCCATTTGTAGATATAAAATTTTAAATTGGTGGTGTTTGGTGTTTGATAAAGTTTTCAAATTTTAAATTGGTGGTGTTTGGTGTTTGATAAAGTTTTCATTGCTTTGGTCCCTAAACTTCTCCCCCTTTGGCATCAACCACCGAAAAGGAAGACATTAAAAGCATGTAGGAAGTAAATAAAAGCTTGCCCTCAACAAGAATTGTATCAAATGATATCACTAGAAGGATATTAAGATAAACCATATGAATGATACCAGTTGAAAGGAACTCCCCCTAAATGAGTGTTCTCTTTAGAAGGAAGTTTCTCCCCCTTTTTAGAGATGAAGAAATACTCCCCCTGACAGAGATCCTCTACTTAGGAAAAAGCATGTGAAAATTAGAGGTGCAAGACAAGATTTGAAAAGACTAACTTCCCTTATGCATAGGTAATAGAATATGAGTTAACTACTTATGCATTTTTAGCAACATGGAAGCATATGATATGAAATATAGTCTAATCAAATATTGGAGAAGACATGTAAATGATACTGAATGTAGTCTCAAAAGATACCAATTGAAGATCAATGGCGAGCTTGAGAGACATGAGAGTTCTTGGAGATTTTGCAGTGGAAGATTGTTGTCTTTCTCCGGGGACTTCATTTTCCTTACAATGAGACTATCACATGAAATAGACTTGAAAAGATGTTAGTCTCAAAGTGTTAGATTATAGAGTAACCTCCCCCTAAAGGTGTGCATACAAGTTTTGAATACTTGTAGGAGACATGCACTTTGATTTGATATCAAGAGGGGCAAATTATCCATAATCTAAACTTTGGCACATATAAGTTTAAATGATACACTTTGTGGAAATCAACATTTTCAATTGATGCATCATTTACTATGGAGTGATATAGAAGCTATGTGCCATGCTTAAATAAACATTTTAAGCCATGTAGGTTTGCTTAAGTATATGAATTTAAAAACTAGCAATCCTACCATATGATTTACCTAGTATGCATGATTTTGAACAAAAGTACATAACAAATGTAATACTAGGCAAGAAAGGTAAACTAGATAAAAGATAAATAGATACGCATATCTAAAAACGAGAAATACAATAAAACTAGTTACCTTAGTCATGGGTGGGAAATTTGGGTCCAAAATTTTCACTAACCCACTTGGCAATAAACTTGATCCAATATGATGTATCCCATGATATACATCCCAAATTTGCCAAGTCTCCAAATTTCCCGATGACCTTTGGTCCACTCACTTCCCTTTCGGGATCCAAACCTTCTTGGTGCTTTTCATGGTTGAAATTATCTCCTTTGGCACCCAGATGCGTTTGGCCCTCTTTCCTTTGTTGGCTTGCTTGTTGGCCTTGATTGCTATCACCTTTCCGTTCTTTTTCTTCTTGATCAAATATCGTGTAGCATCCTTTTTGTTCACCTTTTTGATGTAGGTGTTTGAGATTTTGCTTGATGGCTTTTGCTTGAGCTTTTGTCTTTGTTTATCCTCGGTCATCGCCTTGCATTGGAAAGACTTGTGGCCTTCCTTGTGGCATAGCCTACAAATCACAGTTTCTCCCTCCATAGGCTTGTTCACTCCTGCAGTGGTGTTATCCTGTGGAGGTTGGATTTGTTTGGCTTTGCCTTTCTTGTCATACAAAGCCTTGCCAAGGCGAGCTACTTCTTGCTTTAATTGTTCATTTTCCTTTGCAACCTCATCCGTACATGTCTCTACAACAATATTCTCAACAACGACTTGGTTGCAGGGGTTAGAATCATCAATTAAATCAAAGCAGGAAGTAGAAGCATCTTTCTTAATTATTTCAGGTATTTCAACTAAAGATGCTGCTGGGGTGCTACCAATGTTTTCTAGCTTAGTAGTTAGCTCATTGTTGTGTATGCTAAGAATTTCCATTTTCTCTAGCAAATTTTCAATAGCTTCTTGGGAGCTAGCTAACTTAGCCTTAAGTTTTTCATTCTTTTTAATAAGGCTATCATCGGTAGCAGTGGATGGAGCACTAGATTCTAATAGCTCAATTTTAGTTGATAGCTCACTATTTAAGTTTGCAAAAGTTTCAAATTTTTCTAGCAAACCTTTGTAATCATTTTGAGAGCTAACCAACTTATTTTTCAAAGTTTTAAGTTGAGCTTTTTGCTTAGTGCAAACATCCTGGAAAAATTCTACGGCTTCCGCAAGCTCATCTAGAGAGGGCTTTCCCTCACCTTCATCATCACTACTACTTTCATCACTAGAGGATGGAATGCTTTTGTTACCTCTTGCCATAAGGCATTTGTGTGATGACCGTGATGATCGTGACGAGGACCGGTGGCTGCGCGTCCTTGGAGGTTCATCTTCACTTGAAGAATCATCCCAAGTTCTAACACTTGTTAGCGCCTTGCCTTTGCTCCTCTCCTTTTTGGGTTTGGCCATATTTGGACAGTTGTCCCTGAAGTGGCCCTTCTCCCCACATGCGAAGCATCCTCTCTTCCTTTGCTTTTTCCTGTCAATGTTAAAGAGAAGATCCTCGACCTGTAGGGGCACACCCATTAGATTAATCTTGCGGATCATCCCCATTACCTTTCCGACGTGTCGGATTGTTTCTTCGTCCTCGGAGGATGATGTGCATGGTTGATTATCTTCATCATCATCACTTTCTTCTTCTTCCTCTTCTTCACTTGAGGAACTTGGAGTGGGAGCCTTCTTTTTGCCCTTCCTTTCATCACATGCAAAAGCATATGGTCTTGAGGAAGTTGGCTCCTCTCCCCGACTCATTTTACGCGACATCTCAAAGGCCGCGATTTTCCCAATCACAATGGTTGGGGTCATGTTGCTCAAGTCCTCCATGTTGTGAAGGATGGTGATGATGCTCCCATATCTTTGTTGTGGTAGCAGGGAGATAATCTTCCTCACAATGTCCGCATCACCTACCTTATTAATGCCAATAGAATTGAGCTCATTGATAATTAGATTCAATCGAGAATACATGTCTCTAACAAGCTCATCATCTTTCATAGCAAAAGAATTATACTCATTTAAGACTAGGCAATGTTTTTGCACACGGACATTGGATGTGTCGTCATGGAGCTCATGCAATTTTAGCCAAATCTCATTAGCAGTTTTCAAGGTAAATACTTGATTGAAAATATCCATGCTAAGAGATTCATACAAGCAATTTTTGGCTCTAGCATTTAAATGAATTTCTTTTTCCTCACTCGTGGTGGGTTTCTCAAGATTCTTGAGGGGTTTCATCCCGTCACGAGTGACTCTCCAAACACCTAGATCAACGGCCTCTAGGTAACAAGCCATTCTAGCACTATAATATGGGAAGTTAGTGCCGTCGAAGTGTGGTGGCCTATGGGTATCCATCCCTTCCTCTAAAAAGCGTCGGCTCTTTTAGCGGTGAAGCTAAAGTGTTTCAAATGAGCCAAACCGGGCTCCGATACCACTTGTAGGAAATGGGTGATGCCTAAGAGGGGGGTGAATTAGGACTTCTAAAACTTTTACTAAACTAGGCCACAATTAAATCCCTAGAGCAAAACCTATGCAAATAATCAAAACTAGAATGTGCAAACTAGGTTTTGTCTAAGTGTTGCTATCTCTACCGCAAAGGCTAAGTTTCAATCTACACTAAATAAGTATGACTACAAGATTGAAACTTAAATGCTTAATATAAATGCGGAATGTAAAGAGCTATGTAGAGAAGCAAACTCTCGTGGATGACGCCGGTATTTTTACCGAGGTATCCGGAACCACGCAAGGTCCCGACTAATCCTCGTTGGTGCCCCTACGCAAAGGGAAGCCCACGCGAGGGCCAAGCACCACGGTCGAGTAACTCCGTAGAGAGCCGCGGGCCTTCTCCACACGCAAGTGGTGCTCCGCTTCTGGCTCCTCTCGGACGCTCCCCGCCGTCTCCACTATCGAGCTTCCGGCCGAAACGCTGCGGGCCTCGTTCCCTCCGGTACACGGTGGCGGCCGTGACACAAACACGGTTGTCACGGTCTCGCAAGACTCTTGCCCCACTCGGTACAATTACAACGACTCACGCAAGAGCCGAGGGGTTGTGTGGTTTTACAAAACTCACTCAACTAACTAGGGTTCACCTAGAGCAAGCGCTAAAGCGGTCTAACTAACCTAAGCACTTCGCAAAGCACCTACGCTAATCACCGAGTGATTCTATTAAGCACTTGGGTGTTTGAGCTCTTGGATATATGCACTATGTGTCTTGGTATGTTGCTTGGGCTCTCACACTTGAGAATGGCCGGTTGGGTGGTATTTATAGCCTCCACACCCCCAACTAGCCGTTGGACAGAAAGCAGCAGCTTTCTGTCGTCGGGTGCACCGGACAGTCCGGTGCACCACCAGACACTGCACAGTAGATGTCCGGTGCACGCCACGTCAGCCAACCGTTGGCGCCTGTAGCAGTCCACCGTTGGATCCGACCGTTGTCGTCTGCCCGTTGGCACACCGGACAGTCCGGTGCACACCGGACAGTCCGGTGCTACAGCCAGAGAGCGCCTGTCTGTGGCCTCTCTGCGCAGACTGTCCGGTGCCTCACCGGACAGTCCGGTGCACACCGGACAGCAATGTCCGGTGCGCCACCAGGCGCTGGCTGACAGCCCGTTTCTTGGATTCCTTTGCTGATTTCTTCGGGCTTCTTTTGTTCTTGAGTATTGGACTCCTATGCATCTTTTTATGTCTTCTTTTGAGGTGTTGCGTCCTCATTGCCTTGGTCCAATTCTCTTCGCATCCTGTGAACTACAAACACAAACACTAGAAAACTTATTAGTTCACGGATTGTGTTGTTCATCAAACACCAAAACTCAATTAGCCAAATGGCCCGGGGTCCATTTTCCTTACAGGCACAAAATTTGATTTCTTACCCGCAGGTACCCGACAGGTATTCGAAAATAGTGATTTTAGATTTTCAACCTACCAGTACGCTAGCTAGCTGTCCATCCTCGACAGCTCATCCTACTGCCATCCCTCCCTATCTGCTGATGCTTCTGATCTAGTTCTAGTACTAGTGTCAGTACGTTGATAAAGTGCCAGTACGTACACTACTACAGTAAACCTCTATATAGGCGCTCCAGTTAGCCTCTACACAGGCGGTTCCAGGAACCGCTTGTGGTGCACCGCCTGTGATGTAAAACAACATCATAGGCGGTCAATTAAAAACCGCTTGTGATAGACACACATCACAGGCGGTTCTATCTAAAGGAACTGCCTGTGATAGACAAACATCACAGGCGGTTTCTAATCCTAGCCGCTTGTGTTAGACACATACCACAGGCGGTTTTAAATATAGGTCCGACTGTATTTCAATATACAGATTCCAGATTCATATGCAGATTCCAGATTCATATACAGAATTAATATACAAATGATATTCATAACAAATCAATATACAGAATCCAGATTCATACATCAGATTCATACAAATCACAAAACACATTCACAGAACGATAACAGTACTAGTATTAGCACCAAACCACAATGATACACATATCAAGTTCCATATACAACTCAACAACTCAACATCTCAAGTTCCATATACAACTGAACATCTCAAGTTCCAAACTAAAGATCTAAACACTGTGTGATATCGTGTACAAACTTAGTTCTGGGAAATGTTGCAAATTTCCATTTGTATTGTAGAATAGCCCTTGTTGATGAAGAACTTTACGACACATAAAGTAAAGCAAGTCTTTTACAACCTTAGCCACGCCGACAGAAACCATATCTCTTTCTAACCATTCAACATTGATCTTGGATTTAGGAACCTGCAATGAAAACAAAAAGCAAGTAGTGCTAAGAGTAATGTGATGAGCAACAATATAACATAAAAATTGCAACATAGACAATGATAGCGAACTTACATCCTCACGATTGACCATGTAATGGAAGGTGACACGACACCATTCGCATACATAATAACTGCACAGGACAGTACCCGGAGGTTGTTTGTCTCCATATTGAAATAATGATATTGACAAATTAGGCTTGTCCTCTGGATGTTCGCCGTCAAGATCTTTCCAATAAAAACGGTATACACTGCATATAAGAATAGCATTGTGAGATTAAGAATACATTTGTTAAGTTGTAATAAGTACAAGTGTGCAATAATAATTATACTTCTGTAAAATCTTCAAGAAGTCATTATACGCATCCTTTTCCATTCTCAGTGAGTCGAAGACCACGACTTTACCATGCTTTGGAAAGATCACGATACAAATGTAGTGGTCACTATATAGACATAGACGAAAACACATGTTAAGATCACGATTGCCATAATTTGTAGTTCAAAACCATGTCGAGAACTTACTTAAAGTGGTGCGGAGCTATTATTAAGTCCTTGCCATGTTGTACATGATTATACATGGCTCGTCCAATGTATGCCGCCATTACCTTCATTTTCTTTCTTTGATTCTGTTTGACGGCTTTCTCAAATTCATCATCATCCAAGTCTTTGTATTCTTCTCCATGTCTCCGAACAACTTCTTTGTAGTGAGCTTGGGATATCATCAACGGGTCAAGAAACCATGTCTTTAGTTGTTTCTTCTTATCATCCATGTATTGCATCCTACGTGTAAAAAGTGTTAATCGTTAGACTCTCGTTTATGTGTGCGTGTACAAAACTAACAAATATGAAAGTTTAGATGTACTTACAAGCAAAAGAGGGTTAAGTAGTTGGTTTCCATCCTTTGTCGGTGGAACAACGACCACAGATCGTCAAAGAATAAATGCTGCACAGGATCTATATTACCTTTGCTTTAAAATGCATATTTTGGCACAACAAATGTGAAGTCCTTGAGTTTGTATTTGTTGCTAGCCACCATGTACCACTCATGCATTCTAATCTCCAGAGTCGACAACTTAGAAAGTTGCACCGTCGTCAAGAACGGCCTCTCATTCACAAATTTAGGAGGAACATCCTCCTTCTTGTATATCGGGATATTGATTTTAAGACGTAATGATTCTCGAGTATGAATCATTCCATCTTCTTCCCATACTTCGAAATTGTCTATTTGGGACCGTGTGCGTACTCCACGAGATGCTGATTTTGCTTTTGATTGATCTGTCATAACTCTCTTCAATTTTTGCAGGTAGCGTGTCACTGCTTCTAACGGTTTCTTGACATTGTCAGTGGCGATTCACAGATGAATTTTCTTTGAAGTAGTTGGCCCTTCAACATTGGTGTCAACCTTTGCTTCTTTTTGATGTTTGCATCAACATTCCGAGGAATAATTTTGTCTACGTCCCCCTCGTCGAGTTCCTTCGCAAGAGGTGATATGATTGTTTCAACGGTTTTTGTGGAGGTCGGTGCTATATTTTCCTGCACCATGGGGTATGGAATGATTGAACTATCTTTCTATTGCATTGGTGTTGAATTCGGCATTGGTGACTTATGACGCGATAGACGGCTTAAGATCGGCTCATCACCCAACTTGATGTGACGTCGATGCCAAAGGACCAACTCGTTCATTGCCTCCTGCAAAGTTATGATCCCCTCAACTGGAAAGTCTATCTCCCAATCTTCACAACCACTATCTATGATCTCTAGAACTTGGACCACAGCATAGTGTGGCGGGATAGGATTATCCTTGTAGTTAACAAGTCCTAGTTTTACCAAACCAGTAACAGCTTGTTTTGTTTTTGTCCTAGATCGATTGATTGGAATATGAAGAAAGCAAGGCTTGTCCTCAACAATATCATCTACAGGGTACTTGGTGCCCGATACGAAGTCTTGCACAGATCCTACGCTACTAGGGACTAGAGGTGGACTCATGTGGCCTGGCTTGAGTTCACATGATATGCATTCTGTTTTCTTCATTTTCTTCATCACGTCATTAATAGCCTTTTGTACCCTTCCATCAATAGTCTCTTCAAGGGTCCTTTTCGACTTCTCGTGTTTCCTATATGACGCCGCATACTCTAGAAACGCCTCTCTCCAGGAAATCTTAGAAGAGATTCCCCGAGCCCATCCAGTGTGTTCAGGATTGCCTAGTGCTGCAGTTAGTATGTCATTCTCCCTCCGAGGCTTAAATTCGCCCTTCTTTCTCTTTTCTGCATATTCTTAAATTTTTGTCGAAACTTCACCTACCAATTCTGGATGCAAAAGTTTGCCGTTCTCAGTCAAACCTGCCCGACCTAAGATCCAACGAATAGCTCGCTCATCGATATCTTTTAATATTGGGTCCAAAGTGTCGTTAGCTATAGCTTCCTCGATTATCTTGTTCCACTGCACAACTTTATGGTGATATCTGGTTGACCCCAGGCGATGGGGGTGTTTGTTCATCTTTGCTCTCTGAGAATTAGTTTCGCCCAGTTCTTTGGCCTTCAGTTCGGTCTTCTGACGAACAAATTCCTCCCACTGAGCTTGAGTGATTTTTCCCATTTTCTTGGGTGGAAGAACCTTATTCTTCTTAACAAAATCCCTATTCATCTCGGTCTTCCACCCACGAAACATCTTGGCCATAGCAGAGAGCATCGACTTCCTTACTGCATCCTCTGTGCCTTTTGGGACCTTGAATGACTCAGACAACTTAGCCCATAGCTTATTGCGGGTGTCTTCATATAAATCCTTCCATTTCTGAAGTGTGATTGGCACTATATCTCTAACAGTAGACCCACAGGAATTTCGAAACTTTGTAACCACGTCAAGTGGTTCTTCAGGAAACCCCTCTGCATTGAGTTTTGTTACGTACATAACTGCACCTTCTTTCATCTGATTGGGACCTCGTCGCCCTCGTTTCCGCTTATGTGAAACGGATGATTCAAGCATCGGAGCATCCTCCGTGTTTCGTGTAGAACATGCATCCTCTTTCTTCTCTTCATTTGAAATCTATATATTGAAACAATTAATGGCCTTTCATATATGAACATTATTTTAGAATATAGTCGTCATATTTCTATTTACCTCTTCATCGTTGGGAATATAGTCGGCATCAAGCTCATCTGATGTTTTTTTCTTCCTTGGAGGTATAGGAGGAAAAGGATTATCGTCACTAGAACTATCCTCCCCGCTCCCTTCACAGGAGCTGCTCGTTGTCTGCCATTCAAGTTTGGTCGCGTCTTCATCAACTCTGTTAGAGGCACCGGTGCAGAACACATCCATCCTAGTAGGTACCTAGTGCACATCTGGTTCCATCAATAAGGGGGTCGACCGAGGATATACTGTTAGTCTGATATACTGGTTCCATCAATAAGGGAACTTGGAGAAAAGGTGATTCAAAAGAAATCGAGCCCAAACCCTAGATGTACCCAGTCGCCGCCGCCGGCGGCCTCCCCATCTGTCGGCGGCGGTGAAGGCGATGGCAGCGCCTCAAGGCCCGCCTCCATGTCCCTCCTTTCCTCCCCAAATAGGAAGGCAGAATGTCTAGTAACTGTGAGGTCCCAGAGTCTTTACTGACTACGAAGGACGAAATTCCGGAGCAGGATCGGGCCGGGAAGCATGGAGCAAACAGAAGTGCACTTTCCAATGCAGTTAGACAGAGAAGGCATGGCTATGATGTTATAATGCTGAAGGACCACAAGAAGAGATTATGGCCTGTTGTTTACCACGACAGCCCGTTATTTGTGGGCTTCATCGAGGGCTGGAAACATTTGGTGGCAGCAAACGACCTTCGGGCTGGGGACGTCTGCGAGCTTGTTAAGGGGCCAGACGATGGTGAGCCGGTGTACTCTATCCGGATGTGTGGTCACAAAATTTAAAGCCGCCCCGACTTCATCTGTGCGCTTCTCTTCTCTTAGGTGGGCTGCTAAGCGCAGACTACCCCAGCCCGAAGGTCGTTTGCTGCCACCAAATGTTTCCAGCCCTCGGTGAAGCCCACAAATAACGGGCTATCGTGGTAAACGACAGGCCATAATCTCTTCTTGGGGTCCTTCAGCATTATAACATCACAACCATGCCTTCTCTATCTAACTGCATTGGAAAGTGCACTTCTGTCTGCTCCGTGCTTCCCGACCCGATTCAGGCATTCAGCCGAAGCCATTCTCCATAAGTCCCAAACAGATATGTGCTTCCATGGTTTTTGGCAACTGTCCTAGCGAGCTAGTAGTAGCGTTCTCTCAGCTAGAGGGGCCAAAGCGGTCTGCAGTACCTTAATAATGGACTGAAAGCCGGGAATGTGTAGTTTCAGTAATTTGGACTCCAACTGCACCTATTTGAGGGCAGATTGCCATCCCACAAGGCCACAAGTTCGGATGCACCGATCCAAATAATATGGATGATGAGAAATCACCAAGGCGAACAAAAACACAAGAAGAAAGCTAAAGTAATTTTGTTTGAAAATTTTAAAAAGACGAGAAAACTACTATTAGTGGACTAATAAAGAAAACCGCAAGTGGAAATGTTATTTTCACTAGTGGTTTTCTTAACCAACCGTTAGTGGAAATAACATTTTCACTGGCGGTTCCAAAACAACCATAACTTTGCTCGAACAAACTTGCTCCCTTATTACCACCAATAGATCTATCACTAGCTTCCAATGCCAATAGGAAGTAACAGAATATGATTAAAATAGAGTGGCACTAGCTAGAGTCATGCATCACCAGCCTAACTCTTGAAAGAATAGTGCTAGTACATGTATTGTACATATAGTGTGTATCGTGTATTGTACATATATAGTACTAGTACATGTATGTATACGTATGGAGCACGTGGAATGCTATAGACATTGTAGTAGTAGTCATACGTGCATGCATGTTGCCCCTATCTCGACATATATATAACTAATTTAATCAACGATGACCAATTCTCATCAAGTATTCCTTATCTCTAATGCCTTCATAACAGTTACTACAACCGTAAAACTACCTAGTTTCCAATTCTCATCTTACAAATCATACGACAACCAAAGTTTAATTTGTGGGTGGAATCACAAAATTATTTGCCAAACCATGGACAAGCGAGCGCGAGGTTAAATGAATCCATTCACAAGGCCACAAGTTTGGAGGTGGAGCAGAGGCCAAGCACGACGACTAGCGCCACCAGGCTCTTGAAATCGACGGCATGCATGGAGAGGGAGGGTGCTCTTACCAAAGTGCTCTTACCAAAGTGCTCGGGGACGGCGGCGCTCGCGGTGCTCGGGGACGGTGGCGCTCGCGGCGCTCGGGCTCGGGGACGGCGACGCAGTTGATCAGCCTGGCGGCGCAACAGCTGTGTCAGCTCGGGCGGGAGTTAGCTAGGGTTCCTGCCGGAAGCAACAAGCCTTTTACTGTACACACATCGCAGGCGGATTTTAAGAAAAAACTGCTTGTGATATATAACATCACAGACGCTTTTTTTATTCCGACCGCCTGTGATAGATTAACGTCACAAGCGGTCGGAATAAAAAAGCGCCTGTGATGTTATATATCACAAGTGGTTTTTCTAAAAATCCACCTGCAATGTGTGTACAGTATAAAAGGACTAGCCCACGGATCATTAAACTGGGGCCGTCAGATCTTGATCCGAGTGACCATGCTACGTACCGGTTCAAAGATTTCGGAGATCTAATCCGGGCCGTCTAGGAGGGATCCAATGGCCCAAGATTCACGGTACCCCTTCAGTGTACACATTTACATAAGAAACCCCTTGTTTTCGTAGAATAAACCCGCAGTCCAACTAGCAGTGTTCCCTGTGTCTTAGGATTATTACCCTGAGACCCCTAGATTTCTCTGGAATTGAGGCCCAGTCCAGAATGGTATTTAACCCGAGAATTTAAATTATAAAATGGATTTTTAATATATAAATAAGTGCTAGAACTTGTAAAATTCATAGAAATTTCATTTTTAATCCAAATCAATCCATTCCAGTTTCTAAATTTTTGTAATATTATTAGCTATCACTTAGAGTCTCTGTTTTGTCATGAAAACAGTAATAAAAATAATTTCAGTAATTGATCGCTTGAAACGTTTGTTCTCAAATCCTAGGGAGGCTAAGCTTATGCGTTGGCATGCTGAAAATCGCAAGTAGAGTAACAAACAGATTCGACACCCTGCTGATGCATCACAATGGAAAAATTTCGATCTTATGTATCCTGAGTTTGCCAAAGAAACCAGAAATGTAAGATTTGCTTTGGGTACAGACGGAATGAATCCATTTAGTGAAAAAAGAAGTGTACCTAAACATGAGGGTAAACTATGTGGGAGAGGGAGAATGGGCAGGAAAACTTTTCGCGTTGAGGATTACAAGCTAGTACATTGTGCTCATGGTAGTGTACTACAACATCTCACGATAGCCAAGCCTTACATAGAGGAACACCTGGATGAGCTTCATAAAGAAAATCAGAACCGCACAGAGGACTGGATCATGAGGGAGCATAAACATCGTTTCAGCGAATGGTTAATGGACAAAAACATCGCATTCAGAGACTCTTTGGAACAGAAAACAATGAAGAATTTGGCTTCTGGGCCATCGTGTTTTATGACATCATGGCAAGCATATGACATTAATGGTACACATTCTACACTAAATCAAAAGACATGAAAAGTGTTGCATAAAATAGCGGTGTTCGTATCGATGCTTTTGACCTACAAGGACAGAAGACCACATATTTTGGATTCATAGAGGAAATATGGGAACTTGATTATGGCCCAAGCATGAAAATACCCTTATTTAAGTGCCAATGGGTACAACATCCCGTGAGGGTGACAGTGGATAACTACAGACTCACACTGGTAGACTTAAAGAAAGTAGGATATAAAGATGACCCATGGGTTCTCACCGAATGTGTTGCACAAGTGTTCTATGTACTCGATCCAGCAGATGAGAAGATGCATGTAGTTATTTCTGGAAAGCAAAAAATTGTTGGAGTTGAGAATGTGGGAGACAGAGATGAGGAATACAATAAGTATGAAGAGATGTTCGTCTTTAATGGTCCAGAGAGAATCAAGCGTGTGGAAAAGAAAATTGATAAGAACTTAAAGCCATACATGCGGAAAAATGGTAGTTCATGAAAAATTGTATGAATCAAATTGTATTTATTAGCATGTATGATCGACTATGCATTGTGGTTGCCAATTAATTTAAAATCTTGCTAGTTATCTATGTGTGCTATTAAAATTCATTTAAATTGTATTTGCATATTTTTGTTAAAAATTAAAATATTAATATGGTAATCAAATCACAATCACAGGCGGTTTTTTCATTACGGTCCGTTTGTGAAACGAATCGAGCACCACAAGCGGTCTGAAACAAAAACCGCTTGTGATACTAATACATCACAGGCGGTCCGAATAGCATGGGACATCCCAGACGGTTTTCTATCCGAACCGCCTGTGATGTAAAAAGCCTACCGCTTGTATAGAGTCAAATTGTACTAGTGGTAGTACCAGTGCTATCTAGTACAAGTACTTGAGCTAGGAGAGTGTTAATACACCAGATGACTATGCTATCTACTCTCCGATCTTGACGAGATGGAAGTTTATTAACAAAAAAAACATTAGCAACACATGTCCAGGGCTACATCTGCACGACTGCACTGTGCAACAACATTATGTGCCTCCAGTGATCATGGCGATGTGCGACGCTCAAAACTGCACTAGACTTCATTTAGGGAGAATGCACCAAGCTGCTATACCCGATGGGTACCCGATATCCGCCCGATACCCGATGGGTACGGACACGGGTACAAAATTTTACCTGTGGGTATAATCACAGGCGGATATGGATAATCCCCATGGGTATAGTCGCGGGCGGGTATCTACTCTACCCGATCCGAACCCGACCCGTTACCATCCCTAATCTATATGAGTTTCAGAAATATAATCAAGAATTTGGTGGTGAGGTGTATTTTACTTTGCCTAGGATACAGGTATGGTCTGTGTCCTTCACCGAGATATTCTCCCTGGGACCATGACTGCTACTTATAATGATATCATACTTGTATATAATGACCATTTGCATTTCACCATGTAGTCAGCCCCTAGACAAAAAATTTCTAACCTGCTACACATTTAAACAGTCGTTTAACCATTGAACTATAAATGAGCAAACTTATTTGATATCCTGAAATGGTAGCCTTGGCAAATATGGCTGGTAGGGTTCCTGATCCTACTAGGGATCTCTCTCAATCGGTAGGGTGAATGAGGGAAGATGGAAGACAGGGGCGATGCTGGGCGCCGTCGCTGTGAGGAGGAGACGCAGTATACCCGCGGATTAACAGTACACAGAGAGAGATTTGGTCACAGTAATCCCAGCTCCCTCGGGGAAGGTATATGTTTCTGCTTGCTTATAGGAGAGCCCTTTACATATTACTTCACTGCTCGGCTCCTGAACTGAGAACTATGCTAAATGCAACTTATGAGCACTAACGTTAAAGCATCACATATGCACACAAAAGGGGAGCAAACATCAAGCAAAATTCATTTTGAAATGCCTTAGCGGGCCACACAATTAGAGTTTTTCAAAACATGCGGCTACACAGTTACCTCCCATACATGCAGGGCTCTGGCCAAAGTGAAGAAATACTTCACTGACCAATGCATGCAGAGGACTAGCCATAACAAACTTTAAACTAGGCAGCTTCTCTTTTGGTGAGGCTGGTGCACAACTTCAATCTGAGACATCTGCTGGATGGGTCAAGAGGGAGCTGGTGTTGATGACTTCTTCTGGTGGCGACTGAGATGGCAGGATGGGGTCGAACTCTTCTTCAAGCGGGACTGGCTCTTGTAGCTCCTCAGAGGGCGGTAGTGCTGGTGGGGTGCTTGTAGCTTCTTCTTTGATCTCAAGGGAGGGTGCTGGAATCTTCTTCATGGTGAGGGGCTCAAACAACTTTGGCGGGGGATCTTGGGAGGATTTGGGGTGCTCTTGCTTATCCATAGCCTGAGGGGAGACTAGCATTCCTTCTAAGACTATGGCTCCTTCCGGGAGTTCCCAAGCCTTCTTCTCTCCTTTGATAGAGACCGGGTGACCTTCAAGAATCTAGGGATCTTCAGCTCTCATGGGTTGAACTGGGTTGGATGAAGCGGGCTCTTAGATTTGCAGGGCTCTACATTGGTTGCGGGTTACCAAGTAGGCCTCCATCAACTTCTGGACGTGCTCATCCTTAGCTTGCTTTAGGGCTTCAACAACAATGGCTTCACGACTTTCCAAGGCAATTGCACGAGCTTGAGTTGTGGTGAGATTCACATGGAGCTGATGGTTGCGCTTCTCTGCATCTTCTGCTCGGGCAATCATCTGACGGTGGTGCTGAGCCAAGAAATCATATTGTGCATCCAGGGTGAGCAGGTATGTAGTGAGGTACACGACTATGGGGTTGTCCTCAAGCAGCTGGTGCCCTTCCAATGCACGCATCCTGGCCATCCAAACTGGACGGTCTCTCTGAAAGGTCAGAAAGAATCTGAGCAGGGTGTCGGCCACTTCTTCTTCATATATTTTACACAGGGCCCTCAATGCCTTGCGAGCAACGACTTGGTAGGTGTCTCTGAATCTGTGCCCCGTAGCAATGACACTCCATTCCACATGGTGCGGACTAGATCTAATGTATACAGTCATGACACACTTCTTTGTTCCATGCTCGATGAATTCACGACCATCATACTCTAGATGGCTCCTGATTCCAAGGCGAACTGTGCATGCTCTCAACAACTTGGGGAAACCATCTTCGTTCTGGCAAAAGCTGGTTTGACAGCAAACCTCCATCTAACTTCTGAGAGAAGGAAAGGGGAAACATTTTTGGAATGGAGGGATGAGAGCAAGAATTTTTTTTAAGAAAATAGTTTTGACTCAAAAACTTTCGGTTCAAGCCTAAGGGTTACGTCATGTCGGCAACCTACAACTCTGATACCGCCTAAAGCGTCCCAATCCTCTAGGACTCATATGTGATATTTTTACTAGTCCTAGGAGGCTAGTAAACACATTTATACATCAGATGGTTCCAAATCTGCTTAAACAAGACAAACCTATAAAGGTGGCAATCAACTTTAAGAGTTGGTCTACAACTCGGGACATATCATCAGAGTGGGGCTGAAGCAGACCGGTATACGCAGCGAAGCAAATCAGCGGTCCAAAAGCCATAGGCATGGTTGGGAACAGACGTAACTCTTACCCGATCAGCGATCTCCTTCTCTAAAAAACAACAAATAAGCAAGAGTGAGTACTTACGTACCCAGCAGCCCACCTTCACCCATAGAATGGGGAAATCAGATATAATGCATGGAGTATGTGGAGCTCAGGATATTTTGCAGAAAGAGCAATATTTGATGCAGGGTTATTTTGTAAAACATTTTATATTTTTCAAAGCACATCCTCTCCCAAAAGAGCTGGAAGTTTTTCAATATAGAACAAAATCTCCTAGACTAAACCATCCAGGTCTTTCAGCAGTTTCCCACCCGTTTTCGTTTTCAAAAATAGCTACTGGACTTCTTGTCCACCATAGCTCACGTCTCAACCGCCGGACCTTTTAAAACCACTTTTCAAAAGTATTTTTGGAAAACAAAACAATAATTTTCAAATCCATGCCATAACTCATCCATATTCGTGGACACATACTATTCAAATAGGTTTTTGAACTCGGCGCAGAGGTGTACACTTTACCCACTAGTTTGGCTCTGCAATCTCATGGCCAATGAGAACCAAATCTGAAACTCTCTCTTTCCTTGCACGACTTTACCTTGGCGGTTATACCGAAAGGCACAAGGCCACCTCCATGCCCAAACCAGGACAAAACATTCCCCCTCCTTGTCCTCTCAGTGCTCCCCAGCCATCATAACCCTAGGGCACAGACCGTGCAAGTTCAGATCAAACGACTGCCCATACAGTCTCGAGTGGTTGTACTTGATAAGAGTATATGTAAGGAGTGATGACAAACCGATCCTTAGGCAAGAGGGACAATCCTTCATGCTCACACCTAACCCACTGAGCCATCACCTTAAGGCCCTCCCAAACCTGGGAGTCCCTGATCATCCCACTCAATGGTGATAAGGGTGACAACCCTTCATCATACCCATTTTGAAAAACATTTTCTTTTGAAAACTCACACCTTTTCCCAAATCATATTGTAACAAAAATGTCGAGGAGTATAAAGCCGAATTGCGGCGAAGTTCTAAGGCTAGGTGGCTATATTAACTTGTCTCTTAGCAGCAAAATCATATCATGCTTAAAACAATAGGCTGAGGGTTGTGGTTGAAAAGCATAGGTAATTTATGTATCAAAGGGATCTAGTGAGCTTGCCGTGCTTTAACCGGTGAAAGGGTGGGAGCTCGCGGAACTAGCTTCTAGCTCCACCGTCCAGCGTAGACTTGCAGAACTGGCCTTCACGAGATGGCACGAACGCTCCAATAACTATGCAGCATGAACAAGAAAATATACAAACCAGCAAGTATATCAACAAATATTTAGTATAGTGGTCGGAATGGCGATAAATGGATGGGTAAAGTCTTGAGCAGAATCTGTGTCATGTGGTGCTATGATATTACTGGTGCTGGAGTGGAGGTGCTTACTAGGAGGGTGGATTGGAGGCGAAGCGACACTAGACATGTAGCCGGCAGAGCGGGGTCATTGAGTGGGTAGGGGTTTGCCTTGGCTGAGGGTGCTGAGTGTGTGGAGAGGGAGAGGGTAGCTGGATGTATTTATAGCTGGGTACATGTGGTTTAGTATTGTAGAGTTCACTGTTGGTGAGAATAGTGGCGAATGAATCGTCTGAATTAGTTTGAACAGGGAAATATAGGCAGAATATGGGACAAGAGTATTTTTGGAGTTTTCTGGAATATGAACCATACTTAAGGGATGACATGGTTGGATAGGGAAAATTTTGATAAGAATTTAGAAACAAGAATTATTGGAATATGAGTTTGGATAGAGGAGTTTTGGATTTTATAATCATAGGAATAAAAAGAAAAGGAAAAAAGGAATATTCCTAGAATATTCCAGAATTTGAATATTTAGATATATTTGGAAAAGTAAAAATACAAATGTGCCAGGAATTATTTCTGGGCTATTCTTGGGTAGAGGTTTATGTTGGTGGCAACTATTTCTACCTACTATGTCACATGAGACAACAGTAAGGTGGGACCCAAATAGCTGAAATACTATGATATTCTGGTCCAGGTGGGTTGTGGTATCTTGTGCCAGGTTTTATAGGATTGAAGGCGTATCCATACAAACATGGTTCGCCTTTCTTTTTGGAAGCCTGGTTCGAAAGAATCTTAGCGTGCTCAACTTGGAGAAATCTAGGATGGGTTACCAATAGGAAGTTCTTACTGGAAGGAAAATCACAGTCACCGGAGTTCATATGACTGAAATATTGGTCTGGTAGGTCTTAGGTGAGCTGGACACATGATGGATGAGCAATTGCACCGGAGTTCGTATGACTGAAATATTGGTCTGGCAGGTCTTAGGTGAGCTGGACACATGATGGATGAGCAGTTGAATATTTGGGTGATCGGATGAACAATGAATAGTAACAATGAATAGTAGGATGAACGATGAATAGTGACTTTGAACGATCCGATGAACAGTGAATAGTCCATATGGACGAACGATGAACAATGAATAGTGACTATGAACGATCCGATGAACGGTGAATAGTGACTATGAACGAACAATGAATGATGAATAGGGATTATGAACGAACCAACCAACCAACGATCGAATAATCGAACGAACGAACGATCGAAATTTTGGTAGCATAACGGCTGAACAAAGATTATTTGGACGAACGAACGAACGAACGAACGATCGGACGAACGAACCATGAACGATCGGACGAACGAACGAACAAACTATGAACAGATGGACGAACGATCGAACGAACGACCAAACGATCCTTGTGCTTGTGTTGTGCTTGTGTGGGAGTGGGGGGAGTGAGTTGCCATGAAATGGCTTGGGGTGGCTTGAGGGGAGGCCCTTTCCCCTCTATTTATAGGCAAGGTAGGGGATTAGGGGGAGGAGGCAAGGATTAGTGGGAGGATGCGAGGATTAGTGGGAGATAAACATGTATTAGTCACGCATAAGTGAAATTAGCTTGTAGAGCTCACTGTATGACACCGGAGGAGTACGTATACGTATGAGCATGAGGAAAATTATGAAGAAAATATTTGTAGAGACTTAAAAATGATTCTAAAGGTATTTATCAGGAGGAAAATATTTGGAGAATTATTGCTGGAATATTTGGGCAATATTTCTGGAAAGAATTTGACGGGGGTCACTAGGGAAATATTTGTAGGATATTTTGAGGAGGATTTTGGAGAGAATATAGACCACTATATTTTATTTGTTGAGATCAACTCGCAAACAAACATTTTTGAAACGAAATTTAAAATTCATTTTGAATTTAGAGCGAGTTTGAGAAATTTTCTGGATTTGAATTTTCGGGGTGCTACAATATGAAAGACCAATAATAGGTGTCGCAATAAAGGTGTTCTAACTACAACAGGTACCGAGAAGAAAGACTCAAAATCATAGTAGATGGGGCACAAACCCACTTCTCATCAAAGCTAATTTCTTGGGGTCCCATGTTCCCCTAACCATATCTATACTACTTCTTAAGAGTGCAACAAGGGCGTCCACCGAGGCATCACCGTGCCTCCGCCTCGTTTCATCCACCGTGCATCACCGTGCGTACGCGCGGCTTCCTTCCTTCTACATGTGGCTTCCTTCCCCAGCTTCCTTCCTTCTACGCGTGGCTTCCTCCCCACCAACGGCGCCGCAATCCAAGCCAACCCCAACCCGTCTATCCATGGAAGGAAGCGCGCGGTCCACTCTGCGTCGACCCCGACCCGACCACCATGCGTATCCACTCTGCTCGATGTTGCAATCCATGGCATGGGGCAACACACGTGGACGTGCGGGCTCCTTCTATGCGCGACTTCCTGAAAGTTGCCTAGAGGGGGGTGAATAGGCGGAATCTGAAAATTACAAACTTAAGCACAATCTACAAGCCGGGGTTAGCGTTAGAAATATAAGCGAGTCCAAAAGAGAGGGCAAAAAACAAATCAACCAAGGAAATAGAGCGGATGACACGGTGATTTGTTTTACCGAGGTTTGGTTCTTGCAAACCTACTCCCCGTTGACGTGGTCACAAAGACCGGGTCTCTTTCAACCCTTTCCCTCTCTCAAACGGTCACCGAGACCGAGTGAGCTTCTCTTCTAAATCAAATGGGACACTAAGTCCACTACAAGGACCACCACACAATTAGTGTCTCTTGTTTTGATTACAAGTGTTGTGGAAACAAGAATGAGGAAGAAGAAAAGCAATCCAAGCGCAAGAGCTCAAAAGAACACAAATGTCTCTCTCTCTAGTCACTAATTTGTTTGGAGTGATTCCAAACTTGGGAGAGGATTTGATCTCTTTTTTGTGTCTTGTTTTGAATGCTATAGCTCTTGTATGAGGTTTGAAGTCTGAAAACTTGGATGCAATGAATGGTGGGTGGTTGGGGGTATTTATAGCCCCAACCACCAAAGTAGCCGTTGGTGGAGGCTGCTGTCGCATGGCGCACCGGACACTGTCCGGTGCGCCAGCCACGTCACCCGGCCGTTAGGGTTCGACCATTGGAGCTCTGACTTGTGGGGCCACCGGACAGTCTGGTGGTGCACCGGACAGGTCCTGTAGACTGTCCGGTGCGCCTTCTGGCGCCTGCACTGACTTCTGCGCGCGCAGGCGCGCACTGTAGCACATTTAATGCCTTCACAGGCGACCGTTGGCGCGAAGTAGCCGTTGCTCCGCTGGCACACCGGACAGTCCGGTGCTACACCGGACAGTCCGGTGAATTTTAGCGGAGCGGCTCCAAGAATTCCCGAAGGTGGCAAGTTCGGAGTTGGGTTCCCTAGTGCACCGGACACTATCCGGTGGTGCACCGGACAGTCCGGTGCGCCAGATGAGAGCACCTAGAGGGGGGCTGAATAGGTGATCCTGTAAAAACTTGAAACTAAATGCCACAAAACTTGATTAGGAGTTAGCACAATAAAGCCAAGTGGCTAGAGTGATGTTCTTGCAAAACACAATAACCAAAAAGATATCAACACAGAGATGGCACAGTGGTTTATCCCGTGGTTCGGCCAAGTCCAACACTTGCCTACTCCACGTTGTGGCGTCCCAACGGACGAGGGTTGCACTCAACCCTTCTCAAGCGGTCCAAAGACCCACTTGAATACCACGGTGTTTTGCTTTCACTTTACTATATCCCGCTTGCGAGGAATCTCCACAACTTGAAGCCTCTCGCCCTTACAATTTGATTATCACAAAGAAGCACAGAAGTAAGGATGGGATGAGCAACGCACACAAGACACAAAATTAGAGCAACAACACGCACACAAGTCATAACTTGAGCTCTCAACACAACTCGACAAGTTATCTACTCAAATGGAGCTCTAGTTGCTATCACAAGGAATCGAATGCGCGGAATTGGAGTCTTGGTGCTTAGGAATGCTTAGAGAATGCTTGGTGTTCTCCTCCATGCGCCTAGGGGTCCCTTTTATAGCCCCAAGGCAGCTAGGAGCCGTTGAGAGCATTCCAGGAAGGCAATTCTTGCCTTCTGTCAACTGGCGCACCAGACAGTCCGGTGCACCACCGGACACTGTTCGGTGCGGATTTCTTTCCTATTCTGGCGCAGCCGACCGTTGGAGAGTTGGATCCGTTGGCGCACCGGACACTGTCCGGTGCTCCCATCCGACCGTTGGCTCGGCCACGCGTCACGCGCTGATTGCGCGGCCGACCGTTGGCGCGCCCGACCGTTGGCTCACCGGACAGTCCGGTGCACCACCGGACAGTCCGTTGAATTTTAGCCGTACGCCGTTAATCGCTTCTCGAGAACGACGACTTCGCCTGTGAATGGCTCACCGGACAGTCCGGTGCACCACCGGACAGTCCGGTGATTTATAGCCGTACGCCGTTGATCGCTTCCCGAGAGCAGTCAGTTGACAGTTGCTAGCCTGGCGCACCGGACACTGTCCGGTGTACCACCGGACAGTCCGGTGCACCCAGACTGCGCAAAGTCTTGGCTGCTTAGCCAAGTCTTTTCCAAATTGGTCTTTTCCTGTTTCTAGCACTTAGACACAATACATTAGTCTCCAAAACAATGTACTAAGTCTTAGAAACATACCTTTACTCTTGATTTGCACTTTGTCCATCAATTGGCATAGATTAACACTTAAGCACTTGTGTTGGCACTCAATCACCAAAATACTTAGAAATGGCCCAAGGGCACATTTCCCTTTCAATCTCCCCTTCGGTGATTTATGCCAACACAACAAAAAGCAACTAAAGAAGTGCAACATCAATGCAAATGAGAACACAAATTTGTTTTGATTCAAATTTGGCATATTTGGATCATTCTTTGCCACCACTTGGTTTTGTTTTTGCAAATCAACCTCAATTTCCTATCTCTAAGTCAAACACACTTGTTGAGACATAAAGAGAGTTGTTCCAAGAGAAATTGATCAAAGATTTCAAAAACTCCTCCTTTTTCCCATAATCAACTATTCTCCCCACAAGAGGCCAACTTTTGACAAAAGAGACAACAAGAGAGTTTTGACAAACCAAAAGCTCTATTCTACTATTTTCAATATTCTCAAGTGGTAGCTGATCCATTTATTGCTTTGGCCTTATTTTCTCCCCCTTTGGCATCAAGCACCAAAACGGGATCAATCTTGGCCCTTAAACCTCATTGCCTCACCAAAATCTTCAAATAAGAGTACAAAGGCAATAAGAATATGGAGATGAACTTGGAGTGAGTTACCCTCTCATCGGAGTGCAGTGGAAGTCTTGCATGGTCCAAGTTCACCTTTTCCCTTTCAATCCTCCTTTGAGGCTAAATCAAGCAAGCTCAAACACATGGTTAGTCTCAAAGGGTCAAGTTGTAGCACATCTCCCCCTAAATATGTGCATCACACACACATGGACTTTTGAGGTCCGGGGAGAATTTGTACAACTTGAGCACCATAAATAAACAAAATGCATAAGGGAACATGATCAAAGCATAATACACATGTATGCTACACATCAATCCAAGTTCCGCGAATCTAAGACATTTAGCTCACTACGCAGCCTGCAAAAGGTCTTCTCATCTAAAGGCTTGGTAAAGATATCGGCTAGCTGGTTCTCGGTGCTAATATAAAACACTTCGATATCTCCCTTTTGCTGGTGGTCTCTCAAAAAGTGATGCCGGATGTCAATGTGCTTTGTGCGGCTGTGCTCAACAGGATTATCCGCCATGCGGATAGCACTCTCATTGTCACATAGGAGTGGGACTTTGCTCAAATTGTAGCCAAAGTCCCGGAGGGTTTGCCTCATCCAAAGTAGTTGCCGCAACACTGTCCTGCGGCAACATACTCGGCCTTAGCGGTGGATAGGGCAACAGAGGTTTGTTTCTTAGAACTCCACGACACCAGGGACCTTCCTAGAAATTGGCACGTCCCTGATGTACTCTTCCTATCGACCTTACATCCAGCATAATCGGAGTCTGAGTATCCTATTAAGTCAAAGGTAGACCCTTTTGGATACCAGATCCCGAAGCAAGGCGTACTGACTAAATATTAAGAATTCGCTTCACGGCCACTAAGTGACACTCCCTTGGATCAGATTGAAATCTAGCACACATGCATACACTAAGCATGATATCCGGTCTACTAGCGCATAAATAAAGCAAAGAACCTATCATGGACCGGTATGCTTTTTGATCAACGGACTTACCTCCTTTGTTGAGGTCGACGTGTCCGTCAGTTCCCATCGGAGTCTTTGCGGGCTTGGCGTCCTTCATCCCAAACCGCTTTAGCAAGTCTTGCGTGTACTTCGTTTGGGAGATGAAGGTGCCATCCTTGAGTTGCTTCACTTGGAATCCAAGGAAGTAGTTCAAGTCGCCCATCATCGACATCTCAAACTTTTGAGTCATCACCCTGCTAAACTCTTCACAAGACTTTTGGTTAGTAGAACCAAATATTATGTCATGGACATAAATTTGGCACACAAATAAGTCACCATCACAAGTCTTAGTGAATAAAGTTGGATCGGCTTTCCCAACCTTGAAAGCATTAGCAATTAAAAAGTCTCTAAGGCATTCATACCATGCTCTTGGGGCTTGCTTAAGTCCATAGAGCGCCTTAGAGAGCTTACATACGTGGTCGGGGTACCGTTCATCCTCGAAGCCAGGGGGTTGCTCCACGTACACCTCCTCCTTGATTGGCCCATTGAGGAAAGCGCTCTTCACATCCATTTGGAACAACCTGAAAGAATGGTGAGCGGCATATGCTAGCAAAATACGAATGGACTCTAGCCTAGCCACAGGAGCAAAAGTCTCCTCAAAGTCCAAACCTGCGACTTGGGCATAACCTTTTGCCACAAGTCGAGCCTTGTTCCTTGTCACCACCCCGTGCTCGTCTTGTTTGTTGCGGAACACCCACTTGGTTCCCACAACATTTTGCTTGGGACGAGGCACCAGTGTCCAAACTTCATTTCTCTTGAAATTGTTGAGCTCTTCTTGCATGGCCAACGCCCAGTCCGGATCTAGCAAGGCCTCTTCTACCCTGAAAGGCTCAATAGAAGAGACAAAGGAGTAATGCTCACAAAAATTAACTAATCTAGAACGAGTAGTTACTCCCTTGCTAATGTCACCCAAAATTTGGTCGACGGGATGATTCCTTTGAATCGTCGCTCGAACTTGGGTTGGAGGTGCCGGTTGTGCTTCTTCCTCCATCACATGATCATCTTGTGCTCCCCCTTGATCACACGCCTCCTCTTGATGAACCTGTTCATCATCTTGAGTTGGGGGATGCACCATTGTTGAGGAAGAGGGTTGATCTTGCTCCTTTTGTTCCTGTGGCCGCACTTCTCCAATCGCCATGGTGCGTATTGCGGCCGTTGGAGCGTCTTCTTCATCTACATCATCAAGATCAACAACTTGCTCTCTTGGAGAGCCATTAGTCTCATCAAATACAACGTCGCTAGAGACTTCAACCAAACCCGATGATTTGTTGAAGACACTATACGCCTTTGTATTTGAGTCATAACCTAACAAAAACCCTTCTACAGCTTTGGGAGCAAACTTAGAATTTCTACCTTTCTTTACTAGAATATAACATTTGCTCCCAAATACACGAAAGTAAGACACATTGGGTTTGTTACCGGTTCGAAGCTCATACGAAGTCTTCTTGAGGAGGCGATGAAGGTACACCCGGTTTATGGCGTGACAAGTTGTGTTTACGGCTTCTGACCAAAATCGCTCGGGCGTCTTGAATTCTCCAAGCATTGTCCTCGCCATGTCAATGAGCGTCCTGTTCTTCCTCTCTACCACACCATTTTGCTATGGTGTGTAGGGAGCGGAGAACTCGTGCTTGATCCCTTCCTCCTGAAGGTACTCCTCCACTTGAAGGTTCTTGAACTCGGACCCGTTGTCGCTCCTTATCTTCTTCACCTTGAGCTCAAACTCATTTTGAGCTCTCCTTAGGAAGCGCTTGAGGGTCCCTTGGGTTTCAGATTTATCCTGCAAGAAGAATACCCAAGTGAAGCGGGAAAAATCATCAACTATAACAAGACCATACTTACTTCCCCCTATGCTTAGATAGGCGACGGGTCCGAAGAGGTCCATATGAAGCAACTCCAAAGGTCTTGATGTGGTCATCACATTTTTGGTATGATGAGAGCTTCCCACCTGTTTGCCTGCTGGACAAGCTGCACAAGGTCTATCTTTTTCGAAAGTAACATTTGTTAGACCTATCGCATGTTCTCCCTTTAGAAGTTTGTGAAGGTTCTTCATCCCCACATGTGCTAAGCGGCGATGCCACAGCCAGCCCATTCTAGTCTTAGCAATTAAGCATGCATCTAGACCGGCCTCCTCTTTTGCAAAATCAACTAAATAGAGTTTGTCGTCTAATACACCCTTAAAAGCTAATGAACCATCACTCCTTCTAAAGACAGACACATCTACATTTGTGAATAAGCAGTTATATCCCATATTACAAAGCTGACTCACAGACAACAAGTTATATCCAAGCGACTCAACTAAAAACACATTAGAAATGGAGTGCTCGGAGGAAATAGCTATTTTTCCTAACCCTTTCACCTTGCCTTGATTCCCGTCACCGAATATGATTGAGTCTTGGGAATCTTTGTTCTTGTCGTAGGAGGTGAACATCTTCTTCTCCCCCGTCATGTGGTTTGTGCATCCGCTGTCGATAATCCAGCTTGATCCCCCGGATGCATAAACCTGCAAGGCAAATTTAGGCTTGGGTCTTAGGTACCCAACTCTTGTTGGGTCCTACAAGGTTAGTGACAATATCCTTAGGGACCCAAATGCAAGTTTTATCTCCCTTGCATTTTCCCCTAATTTCCTAGCAATCACCTTTCTATCCTTTCTACAAACTGCAAAGGAAGCATTGCAAGCATGATAAATTGTAGAAGGTTCATTAATTTTCCTAGGAACATGAACAACATTTCTTCTAGGAATAACATTTTTCCTAGTCAAATTTCTATTATGCATAATAGAAGAACTTGAGACAATCATTGCATTTGAATTGTAAGCATTACAACTCCTATCATAATGAACATTTCTAGAAAATTTCTTGTCATGGTACATGAAAGCATGGTTCTTTTGACAACTATTAGTCATAGGGGCCTTCCCTTTCTTCTTGGCGGGAATGGGAGCCTTATGAGTAGTTAAGTTCTTGGCTTCCTTCTTGAAGCCAAGCCCATCCTTAATTGAGGGGTGTCTACCAATAGTGTAGGCATCCCTTGCAAATTTTAGTTTGTCAAATTCATCCTTGCTAGTCTTAAGTTGGGCATTAAGACTAGCCACTTCACCATTTAGTTTTGCAATGGAAACTAGATGTTCACTACAAGCATCAACATTAAAATCTTTGCACCTATTGCAAATCACAACATATTCTACACAAGAGTTAGATCTATTTGCTACTTCTAGTTTAGCATTTAAATCATGATTAACACTTTTTAAACTAGAAATTGTCTCATGGCAAGTAGATAGTTCACAAGAAAGCATTTCATTCCTTTTAACTTCTAAAGCAAGAGATTTTTGTGCCTCTACAAAATTATCATGTTCTTCATACAAAAGATCCTCTTGCTTTTCTAACAATCTATTCTTATCATTCAAAGCATCAATCAATTCATTAATCTTATCAATTTTAGTTCTATCTAAGCCCTTGAACAAACTAGAGTAATCTATTTCATCATCACTAGATTTATCATCACTAGAAGAAGCATAAGTAGACTTTCGAGTGCATACCTTCTTCTCTTTTGCCATGAGGCATGTGTGACGCTCGTTGGGGAAGAGGGATGATTTGTTGAAGGCTGATGCGGCGAGTCTTTCGTTGTCGGAGTCGGACGACGAGCAATTCGAGTCCCATTCTGTCGGGGACCGTAATTAGGGGTACCCCCAAGGCTCCTAATCTCAGCTGGTAACCCCCATCAGCACAAAGCTGCAAAGGCCTGATGGGCGCAATTCCGGTTAAGGCTCCGTCCACTCAAGGGACACGATCTCGCCTCGCCCGAGCCCAGCCTCGGGCAGGAACGAAAGACCAAGGAAGATTCACTCCTCGCCCGAGGGTCTCCTCAAGCAACGGGCGCACCTTCGACTCGCCCGAGGCCCAGCTCAGGCAGGCTTGACGGAGAAGCAACCATGGCCATATCGCCTCGCCAGCCGACCGGATCGCAGGAGCATTCCATGCAAGGATCGCCTGACACCTTATCCTGACACGCGCTTTCCAGTCGACAAGGCCGAAGTGACCGCAGTCACTTCGCCCCTCCACTGACTGACCTGACAGGAAAACAGCGCCGCCTGCGCTGCTCCGACTGCTGTGCCACCCGCCAGGGTGAGGCTGACAGCAACCAAGTCTAGCCTCGGGCGCCATAGGAATCTCCGCCTCGCCCGACCCCAGGGCTCGGACTCGACCTCGCCTCGGACGACGATCTCCGCCTCGCCCGACCCCCGGGCTCGGACTCAGCCTCAACTCCAGAAGACGGCCTCCGCCTCGCCCGACCCTAGGGCTCGGACTCGACCTCAACTCCGGAAGAAGGTCTCCGCCTCGCCCGACCCCCGGGCTCGGACTCGGCCTCGACCTCAGAGGAGTCACCACCTCGCTCGGGTAGACCACGCCACAAGGGGAGGCCATCATTACCCTACCCCTAGCTAGCCCAGGCTACGGGGAACAAGACCGGCGTCCCATCTGGCTCGCCCCGGTAAAACAAGTAATGATGGCACCCCGCGTGCTCTATGACAACTGTGGTTCTCAGCCCCCTATGGAAGCAAGGATACGTCAGCAAGGATCCGACAGACCCGACAGCTGTGCTTCTATAGGGCTCAAGCACTCCTCCGACTTCCACGACGCCACATGAACAGGGCTCCAACACCTCTCCGACAGCCATGTCGGCACGTACATAGGGCTCTAGCTCCTCTCTGCTAGACACGTTAGCACACTGCTACACCCCCCGTTGTACACCTGGACCCTCTCCTTACGTCTATAAAAGGAAGGTCCAGGGCTCTCATACGAAGGAGGTGGCCGCGCGGGAGAACGGGGCAGCCTAACGCCCCCTCTCTCTCTCCCTCGCGAACGCTTGTAACCCCCTACTGCAAGCGCATCCGCCCTGGGCGCAGGACAACACGAGGCCGCGGGTTTCCCCTTACTGTTTTCCCCCCCTTGTGTCTCTGTCTCGCGCCGACCCATCTGGGCTGGGACACGCAGCGACAATTTACTCGTCGGTCCAGGGACCCCCCGGGGTCGAAACGCCGACAGTTGGCGCGCCAGGTAGGGGACTGCTGCGTGTTGACGAACAGCTTCCCGTCAAGCAACAGATGGGGAGTCTCCAGCAACCTCTCCAACCTAGGACGAAGCTCCGTTTCGGGAGTCTCGAGTTCATGTCCCTCGACGGCAGCTACGACATGATACTCCTTCCTCCGCCGCGTGACAACGACAATGGCAGCCGTCAGCCCGCCCGCCGGCGGCGGAATCGACGACGTCTTCCCCGCGTGGCGGAAGAACAGCATCCGAGTCTGTCCCGTCACCTTCCCCGTCGACGGGGAAGGAGGCGGGGCAATCATGGCCAAGCAGGAGGCGACGCCTCGTCGGCTGTCGAGCGAGTCGGCGACGCCGGCGCCCCAGCAGGGGACACATCGGGCGTTGACCTCGCGTTTGAGACGAAGACGAGCGTTGTTTCCCCACAACACGCCAACCCCAAGCATACGACGGGCGACGCCAGCACGCTCGCGAAGGACTTGCTGGGTGTTAGCCTTGTACCTGAGATAATGGTGCAGTCTGTCCCCGACGCGACTTTGTCACCGTCCGTCGATCAAGAGGTACCGTCCGTTTCCCATCCTGTGCCTTTTAGACCCACCAAGCAACCCTGCTTCGGTGGACGCTTTCATAAAGGCATATCCAAACCTCCCGGGGTACCATATGTGGTCAACCTGGGACAGATTGACGGCCGTCTCGACCTACGGGCCCCCGGGTTCCGAGGAAGATGACGAGCCAGACTATGGTTGGGATCTCTCCGGGCTCGGGAACTCTAGTGCCATGCGGGACTTCATGACCGCATGTGACTACTGCCTCTCCGATTGCTCCGATGATAGCCACAGCCTCGGCGACGAGGACTGTGGCCCAAGTCATGAATGTTTCCACGTTGATCTAGAGGGTCTCGACGAAGGCAACCACCTTGGTATGCCGAAGGACGGCAATCCTTCTAGGCCTGCGCCTCGCGTTGACATCCTTCGGGAGCTAGCTATGGTCCCAGTCCCTACGGGGGGTCAGGACACACAGCTCGAGCAAATCCGCGAGATGCAGGCCAGGCTCGACGAGGAAGTAGGATAACTTGTGTAGCTCCGGCAGAACATTGGGCAGGAGCGGGCAGGCCGAGCACCGGCCAGAGAAGTGTGTCATCTGGCCCAGGACGTCCAGCGCCGCATCACCGACGATGCCAGGGCCAGGCTGCCCCCGGCTTCCAGTGGGGTCGACCAGAACCTAGCTGCAGCAGCAATGCTACTCCACGCGATGCCGGAACCATCCACCACCGAGGGGCGGTGTATCCAGGGAGAACTCAAGAATCTCCTAGAGGATGCCGCGGTCCGACGGGCCGAAAGCTCTGCCTCCAGAAGGCAGGGATACCCCCCGGAGCATCGCGCCACGACTTCCCGATTCATGCGGGAGGCCTCGGTCCACACCGGGCGCACGCGGGGCACAGCGCCTGCGGCCCCGGGCCGTCTCGGCAACGAGCACCATCACCGCGACTGTCGAGCCCACCTCGACGAGAGGGTGCGCCGAGGCTACCACCCCAGGCGTGGGGGACGCTACGACAGCGGGGAGGATCGGAGCCCTTCGCCTGAACCACTCGGTCCGCAAGCTTTCAGCCGGACCATACGACGGGCGCCGTTCCCGACTCGGTTCCGGGCCCCGACTACCATCACCAAGTACTCAGGGGAGACGAGGCCTGAACTGTGGCTTGCGGACTACCGGCTGGCCTGCCAGCTGGGTGGAACGGACGATGACAACCTCATCATCCGCAACCTCCCCCTGTTCCTCTCCGACGACGCACGAGCCTGGCTGGAGCATCTGCCTCCTGCGCAGATCTCCAACTGGGACGACCTGGTCAAAGCCTTCGCCGGCAACTTCTAGGGCACATACATGTGCCCTAGGAACTCATGGGATCTCCGAAGCTGCCGCCAGCAGCCGGGAGAATCCCTGCGGGACTACATCCGGCGATTTTCGAAGCAGCGCACCGAGCTGCCCAATATCACCGACTCTGATGTCATCGGCGCGTTCCTCGCCGGCACCACTTGTCGCGACCTAGTGAGCAAGCTGGGTCGCAAGACTCCCGCCAGGGCAAGCGAGGTGATGGACATCACCACCAAGTTCGCCTCTGGCCAGGAGGCGGTCGAGGCCATCTTCCGGAAGGACAAGCAGCCTCAGGGGCGCCAGCCGGATGACGCCCCCGAAGCGTCCGCTCAGCGCGGCACAAGGAAGAAGGGCAAGAAGAAGTCACAAGCGAAACGCGACGCCGCCGATGCAGACCTTGTCGCCGCCGCCGAGCACAAGAACCCTCGGAAGCCTCCCAGAGGCGCCAACTTGTTCGACAAGATGCTCAAGGAGTCGTGCCCCTATCACCAGGGTCCTGTCAAGCACACCCTTGAGGAGTGCGTCATGCTTCGGCGCTACTTCCACAAGGCCGGGCCACCGGCAGAAGGTGGCAGGGCCCCCGACAACGACAAGAGGGAAGCTCACAAGGCGGAGGAGTTCCTTGAGGTCCATGACTGCTTCATGATCTACGGTGGGCGGGTGGCGAACGCCTCGGCACCATAAGCAAGAGCGCCGGGAGGTCTGCTCGGTAAAGGTGGCGACGCCAGTCTATCTAGACTGGTCCGACAAGCCCATCACCTTCGACCAAGACAACCACCCCAACCGCGTGCCGAGCCCGGGGAAGTACCCGCTCGTTGTTGATCCCGTCATCGGCAACGTCAGACTTACCAAGGTCCTCATGGACGGAGGCAGTAGCCTCAACATCATCTACACCGACACCCTCGGGCTCCTGCAGATCGATCTGTCCTCGATCCGGGCTGGCGCGGCGCCCTTTCACAGGATCATCCCCAGGAAGCGCGTCCAGCCCCTTGGACAACTCGATCTGCGCGTCTTGTAACACCCGGTTTTAAAGAACAAAGCCGGGTGCATCTCATACATGCGCCAAGAAGACAACATATATAATAACAGAGTGTATAGAGATAAATGTCATTAACATCAGAGTATTTATTACATAGCGGAAGACTTATTACAAAATAAAATAATAAAGATAAAACGAACTAAGGATCGTCGGCGCCAATGTCGACTGGGAAACGCCACCTAGATCAGATCGAACTCCACGGTGTTAGGCAGCTCCTCCTGAACCACCTGATCATCTCCTGTGGGGGGGGTGTGAGACAGCAAGGGTGAGCTCACACATGATCATAGCTCAACAAGTTGTGGGGAACCAGTGGACACAAACTCACAAAGGTGTGAGTTCATGTGATGTGTAAGGCTTAATCAAAGACAGGGGTTAAAGCTGAGCATTGCTTTTAAGTAGTTAGTCAAAATTTTATTAGCAGTTACTAAGTGTAAGTAAATACCAAACCATAAGTAAAGTAATAGAACAAATTTAATAACAAACCCATGCAATGCGAATGACAAATTGAATTTAAGTTCCATAATTAAACATCAGAGAGTCCTGAGCTGCTCGTGACCGTGAGCTCGGCTAGTATACCAGTTTTACACTCTGCAGAGGTTGTACCCTTTACCCCCAAGTCATGTTACCCATCTGCCAAGGGGTCATGACTCCCATATACCTCTACCTAGGAAGCACGGCAGGGCAACACTACGAGGCCTTTACAAAGTTCCACTAGCTTCCGAAAACCCGCTACAGTTTATGGGAAGATCCAGTAAAGGGTTCCTGGCTGATAGCCATCGCAGCAAAATCAACCAGGGACCTCCCCGCACTGACCTCTCCCCTACTGCCCTTGCCCCTTTCGGGTAAGGTAGTCTTCCACTAGCTTTCCTAATTAGTCAGCCAAGGGCGTCCCATTCCACCCTTGTGGTGGCACGTGGTTCTCAAGTTAAGCTCTATGTTCCAATTAACATTAATGATAACATCATGAACATAAACAGAATAACAACAAGAATTGGAACATAGAGGTAATAAATAATTATCCCAAAACCATGTAAAGCAATAGCAAAAACTACCCAGGTGATTCAGGGGTAAACAAGGTAATGAGATAAACAATCTGGGGAATCCTATTGGGTCCCATCAAAATTAACCTATGCATGGATAAGTGATATTAAAGAACATTATTGGGTAAAAAGTGGTCAAGGGCACAACTTGCCTTCAATGAGCTCCTGCTCAGCTACTTCAACCTGCTGCTCACCAGGATCCTCAGCAACGGGCTCTTCTACTCGCCACAATACAAACAAGCACAGTGTATATAGAGAAATTAACATTACACCAAACATATAAATAAAATACACAGAGATATTCTACATATTAAAATAAAATCCTAGGAACAGAAATCATATTTTTCTGAATTATAGATTTTAAGTTATGCATTTTCAAAGGTTTTATGTGCTTTAAATAGGGTTAAGTGATAAATAAATTTCCTTACTGTTTTTATGCCAAAACAGAGACACTAAGTGAAAGATAATAAAATTACAAAATTTTAGCAACTGGAATGGATTAATTTGGAGCAAGTATGAATTTTCTATGAATTATTGAAGTTCTAGCATTTATTTTGTATTAAAAAGTAATTTCTATAATTAAATAACTGAATTTAAAGAGCTATGGATTGGGCCTCAATTTCTGGAAATGCCAGGGGCCTCGGGACAAGAAACCCGAGACACAGTGAACAGTCCCCAACGGACGGCGGGTTGATTTTAATAAAACCGAGGGTCTCTTTTATAACTTTGACCCGCGAAGGGGTATCGGTGAATCTGAGCCGTCCGATCACAGGTCTAGGGTCTGGATTAGATCGGCGCGATCTCGAAGCGGTACGCAAACGGGGCCCTTGGATTCAGAATCAAAGGCCCGGATTTAATTAACCCCAGATCTAGATCCTACCGCACGACGCGAGATCAACGGTGTGGATTTCTTCCGAGCGAAGGGGTACGCTGGACCTAATCGGGACTGTCCGTCAATGATCCAACGGTGCTCGATCATCGCCCCAATAGGGCAGGCCCGCACGGCGGCGCCGCCCACACCCACGGCGGTGCACCGCCGGCCGCAACCATTAACCCCGCCCAGAGCCCCGAAACTCTATTCCAAACACTACTGCTCGACCCTAGGGTTGCCACAAACTTAATGAGGACGAGTTTACCGTGGATTATGCAGCGGCGGCCACTGGCTCCACGTGAAGGCGGATGGTTAACTCCGACGAGCGATTGATGCCGACCTGAGGATCAATCCCGCCGGGGCTGCTAGGGTCTTCTTTCTAGGAGCGCGGTGAAGCTTCACGGTCCCTCTCCAAGGCTTCAACGGTGACGAGGCCAGGACTCGACCGCGGCGACGCTATCCTCACCGGGCTTCTCTGTGGGCGGCTAGAAGGGGGAAACGGGGGAAAGGGTGACTGCGGCGCGGTGAGGGGAGGTTAGGCAGTTGAGGGGGCCCGTGCCCGACCTTTATGGTCCCGCGAGTCCGCGCCGAGGTGGGGGATTCGTTGGGAGTCAGCGCGGCAATGGCGGGGAGGTGGCGCGCCGTTGAGAAGAAAGCGCTGACCAGTGGGTCCCGCTGTCAGTGTCAACAAACGGAAGCAGGCGCGCTCCAGAGACCGTCCAAACGGGCCCGCGCGACGGCGAGCCAACAAGCGCGCGTGCGGATGACGGGTCGGTCCCACTTGTCGGTCGTTAGAGCACGATGCACGCGGAGGTGCCAGCGCGGCTGACGGGAGGGGCCCGCGTGTCGGCGCCATTCCCCCGAGTGGGCTTCGCAGTAGTTGGTCATATGGGCCGATTTGGTGGTTTGAGGCCCACATTGGTTTCCTTCTCTTTTTCTTTTGTTTTTACTATTTTCTTGTTTTCTTTTCTTCTTTTTTTTTTTCAAATCCAAACTTCAATCCAAATTCAAACTTTGTGGCACATTATATACTGGCCAATCCTATCAACTGTGATGAAGTAATTTTAAATGCTAATTTTATTTTTATTGAATAATATCCCTTTCCCTTCTCTATTTTCAAGAATTTCTTTTAGGATTTAATTTTTCCCTTTTTGGTCTTTATTATTTTCTTGTTACAAAATGCACACAAAAATAAAATATTCAGCATGATGCAAGGATTTAGTAGCATATCTTCTTATGAATTGTTTTTGGGCATGGTGTTCGCATATGATGATGCACAAAGATCAAATTCACATAAAGAGAAACTGTTTTCTCTATTGGTAGTTATATTATTATTTTTTTTTCTCTAGCTATTTACAAGTAGGTGTTACAAATCCTACCCCCCTTAAAAATAATCTCGTCCTCGAGATTTAGGAAGAACTAGAGAAAAGGTGGGGAAAATCTATACGAAGCTCTTCTTCTCTTTCCCAAGTTGCTTCATCTTCACTGTGGTGACTCCATTGAACTTTACACATCTTTATCACCTTATTTCTTGTAACTCGGGTCAATGTATCCAAAATCTTGATAGGGTACTCCGTGTAAGTCAAATCACCTTGAACACTGAGCTCTTCCATTGGTAACTGTTCCTCGGGAACACGGAGACACTTCTTCAGTTGAGATACATGGAACACATTATGCACATCCGATAGACTAGTAGGTAACTCGAGTTGGTATGCCATCTCCCCAACTCTCCTGAAGATCAAGAATGGTCCAATATAGCGAGGGGACAATTTGCCCTTGACTTTAAATCTCCTCATTCCACGAAGTGGTGACACCTTGAGATACACATAATCTCCTTCTTCAAATTCCAGTGGCCTCCTTCTATTATCAGCATAACTCTTTTGCCTGGTTTGAGCCACTCTCAAATTCTCTCGGATTATACGAACTTGCTCTTCTGCTTCTTGAATCAGTTCAGGACCAAAGAACTGTCTCTCTCCAGTCTGATCCCAATACAAAGGAGTCCTGCACTTCCTCCCATATAAAGCTTCAAAAGGTGACATCTTCAGACTGGCTTGATAACTATTATTATACGAGAATTCAGCATAAGGCAGACTCTTATCCCAACTTCCTCCATGCTGAAGGGCACATGCTCTCAACATATCCTCCAATACTTGATTAGTCCTTTCAGTCTGTCCATCAGTCTGAGGGTGATAAGCCGTACTGAAATTCAACTTCGTGCTCATGTTCTCATGAAAGCTTCTCCAAAATCTTGAGGTAAACTGCGAACCTCGGTCAGACACGATCCTCTTTGGTACTCCATGTAAACACACAATCCGAGCCATATATAACTCTGCTAGCTGAGAACCTTTATAAGTAGTCTTGACAGGAATAAAGTGAGCCACTTTAGTCAATCTATCCACAATCACCCATATAGCATCATATCCTTTCTGGGTGCGAGGCAATCCAGTAATAAAATCCATACCAATCTCTTCCCATTTCCACTCGGGTATCTTTAGTGGATGCAATAGTCCAGCTGGCCTCTGGTGTTCAGCCTTAACTCTTTGACATACATCGCACATAGCTACATGTGCAGCTACATCTCTTTTCAACCCATACCACCAATATTTTCGTTTCAAATCCTGATACATCTTGGTACTACCAGGATGAATAGAATAATCCGAGTCATGGGCCTCCTTTAAAATAGTCTCTCGAAGGCTTTTAATATCAGGAACACATATCCTGTCCTTGAACCATATAGTGCCTTGCTCATCTTCTGTGAATTCCGGAACTCGACCTTCAGTAATCAGATCCTTAATCTCTTTTATCTTATCATCACCAATTTGTCCCTTGCGGATCTCTTGCTCCAGAGTAGGTTCCACATCAATAGTAACTCCCTCAGTATGAGCAACTATCCCCAGGTTAAGTCTCCTGAAGTCCTCAACAATCTCATCGGGTAGCTGGGCAACAACAGCTGAATGAACATGCTCTTTGCGACTCAAGGCATCTGCAACCAAATTTGCCTTGCCCGGGTGATAGTGAATTTCCAAATCATAATCCTTAATAAGCTCCAACCAACGGCGTTGCCTAAGATTGAGATCCTTCTGAGTGAATATATACTTCAAACTCTTATGATCCGTATACACTTGGCACTTGGTCCCCATGATATAATGTCTCCAAATCTTAAGTGCATGCACAACGGCTGCCAATTCCAAGTCATGAGTAGGGTAGTTCAATTCATGTCTCCGCAACTGACGAGAAGCATAAGCAATCACATGTCCTTCTTGCATGAGCACACATCCTAAGCCTTGGCCACATGCATCGCAATAGATGTCAAATCCTTTTTGTAAGTCCGGCATAACCAATACTGGTGGCGACATCAACCTCTTCTTCAATAGATCAAAGCTGTCTTGACACTTCTCGTCCCACTTAAATTCTTTTCCTTTCTCCAAAAGCGAAGTCATCGGCTTAGCAATCTTAGAAAATCCTTCGATAAACCTCCGATAATAGCCTGCTAATCCCAAGAAACTCCGAATCTCAGTAACCGTAGTGGGTACTCTCCACTCCATTATCTCCTTAACTTTAGCAGGATCCACAGCTATTCCTCCATTAGAAATAATATGACCAAGAAATGGCACTTCGCCAATCCAAAACTCGCACTTGCTGAACTTAGCATAGAGTTGATTATCTCGTAGCTTCTGTAGCACCATCCTCAGATGTTCCTCGTGATCACTTTCACTCTGAGAATAAATAAGAATATCGTCGATGAATACCACGACGAATCTATCCAAATACTCCATAAACACCTTGTTCATTAAGTTCATAAAATAAGCTGGTGCATTAGTCAATCCAAACGACATAACTGTGAACTCATATAATCCATATCTAGTCGAGAAAGCCGTCTTGGGAATGTCCGATGGTCTAATCCTCATCTGATGGTAACCGGATCGGAGATCAATCTTCGAAAATACTCTAGCACCACTCATCTGATCAAATAAATCTTCAATACGGGGCAACGGATACTTGTTCTTCACTGTAACATCATTAAGAGATCTATAATCCACACACATCCGTTGCGATCCATCCTTCTTCTGTACAAACAAGACCGGTGCTCCCCAAGGTGAGGAACTCGGACGAATGTACCCAGCCTCTTGTAACTCAGTTAACTGCTTCTTAAGCTCCTTCAACTCTTCTACGGACATTCTATATGGCCGTTTAGAAATAGGGGCGGTTCCAGGTAAGAGGTCAATAACAAACTCAACTTCTCTTTCAGGTGGCATTCCTGGTAACTCCTCTGGAAAGACATCTGGAAAATCTCTAACCACCCGGATATTGTTACCAACAAACTCCTCAGGCATGAAGAACATTGCACGCATAGATGAGGAGGTTACTGCAATGTTAACTTGAAACCTTTCTCCTTTAGTAGTAGTGAGTTCTACGGTACCTCTACCACATGCTATAACGGCCTTTGCCTTCCTTAGCCATGACATACCAAGAATCAAATCTATACTGCTTGACTCCAATATTATAGCAGTAGCTCCAAATTCTCTACCCATAATGGTTAATGTCAATTTACGTGTCATTTGATTCGCCTCAACAGGCCCTTTAGGTGTAATTACTATCAGGGGTGTTCTCATTTTTAGCAGTGGTATTTCATTTGTGTTGGCATATCTAGCAGACATGAATGAATGTGTAGCACCAGAATCAAATAATATGGTTGCAGGAATTGCATTAACATAAAACATACCAATTACGAGATCCCCTCCATCCGGAGTAGCATCCACGCTGACTTGATTAACCTTGGCAATAGAATATCCTTTGCCAGGGGTCTGTTGCTGCCTGTTCTGAGCTGGAGTAGTAGCAATCCTCTGTGGGCAGACATTTGCATAATGACCAATCTTCCCACACTTGTAACATTGAGTGCCCGGACTCTGTCCTGAAAACTTTGTCGGGGTGCCAGTAGGGGTAGCCTGTCGAGGGGGTGGAGTCCTCAGTGGTGATTGCGGAACTGGGCGTGGTCCTCCGGGTCGAGTCGGTGTACTCTGTGGTGAACTGTAGCGAGGACGAACACTGCTGCTCCCTTGTCCTTGAGATATAGCCTTCCTCTTCAAATCTCCCAGTTGAACACGCTTGTGTTCAATAGCCAATGCCTTGTCAAGCAGCCTCTGAAATGATGGGAATGTGTGTGCCACTAGAGCATACTGCAGTGGTCCATTAAGTCCTTCAATAAAATGCTCCTGCTTCCTCTCGTCTTCAGCAACTTCTTCAGGGGCATATCGGGATAACTGAATAAACTTGTCGCGGTACTCGCTGACTGACATACTTCCTTGCTTCAGCGACAGAAATTCCTTCTTCTTAATCTTTATCATACCAGCTGGAATATGGTAGTTCCTGAACTGCGTACTGAACTCTGCCCAAGTAATAGTATCCGCAGCATCGTGGGCAGCAGTATAAGAATCCCACCAGTCAGCAGCAGGACCAATCAGACGTCCAGAAGCATATAAAACCTTCTCCCGGTCAGTGCATTGTGCAATATTCAGCATCTTCTCAATTGCTTTTAGCCAATCATCCGCGTCCAGTGGATCAGGTGAGCTGGCGAATGTAGGTGGCTTATGGCTCATAAACTCTCTATGCTTGTCTCGGGGTGGAACTGGTGGTGGTGGAGGTGGAGGTAGTGGTACTTGTTGCTGTTGTTGTTGCATTTGCTGTTGCAGCTGCTGTTGTTGCGCCCTCCTTTCCTGGCGTATCTCATCTCGTTCCTGGCGCAGCTCCTGGCGTATATCTTCTCTTTCTTGACGCATCTCCTGGCGTTCTTGCTGCATCTGAGCACGCATATCCGCCATAGTATCCGCCATTTGCTGCATCATTGCCATCTGAGCAGCAACCAGTGGGTCAACTCCGCCTGGTGGAGGATTGGGAGGATTCATCCCCGCAGGTTGTGGCTGAGGTTGTCTTCGAGTGTGTTGGTTAGGAGGCAAGTCAATTCCACCACCCCGCCTGGTATTGACCATCTGAGTTAGATACATATGGTAAGAAAATAATAGCCAAGGCAGGTATTTACAAATCAGGTTACTTTGGGGGACTTTTTAGCTAAGCAGATTAATATTTTACATATCCTAGCTAATTCAATACCTTATGGTGGTACATACTGAGATGTCCATAGTTCAATCAATCAAAGAAGCAAATCAGGCATTTAGCATCAGCACAATCAACCAATATTTTTAATAGAGAAAATAATTTTAATTTTGTCTTAGGCTTCCTATCTCTTAAAAATGTCATGGGGGTAGGGATTCCAAAGTTTGAAATCCATCTTGTCTCAGAGTAGAAAAGGTAAATGATCAGAGTAGAACAGTAGAAGGTGAGACAGGATCAAGATAAGTGTAGAAAGAATCAGAGTAAGGTGAGTGTAGAATGAATCAGAATGAGATAAGTAGGTAAGGGTTTGTCCATTTCTATCTAGGTTTCGTCCTACAGTCAACATTTCCTCTGATACCACTTCTGTAACACCCGGTTTTAAAGAACAAAGCCGGGTGCATCTCATACATGCGCCAAGAAGACAACATATATAATAACAGAGTGTATAGAGATAAATGTCATTAACATCAGAGTATTTATTACATAGCGGAAGACTTATTACAAAATAAAATAATAAAGATAAAACGAACTAAGGATCGTCGGCGCCAATGTCGACTGGGAAACGCCACCTAGATCAGATCGAACTCCACGGTGTTAGGCAGCTCCTCCTGAACCACCTGATCATCTCCTGTGGGGGGGGGTGTGAGACAGCAAGGGTGAGCTCACACATGATCATAGCTCAACAAGTTGTGGGGAACCAGTGGACACAAACTCACAAAGGTGTGAGTTCATGTGATGTGTAAGGCTTAATCAAAGACAGGGGTTAAAGCTGAGCATTGCTTTTAAGTAGTTAGTCAAAATTTTATTAGCAGTTACTAAGTGTAAGTAAATACCAAACCATAAGTAAAGTAATAGAACAAATTTAATAACAAACCCATGCAATGCGAATGACAAATTGAATTTAAGTTCCATAATTAAACATCAGAGAGTCCTGAGCTGCTCGTGACCGTGAGCTCGGCTAGTATACCAGTTTTACACTCTGCAGAGGTTGTACCCTTTACCCCCAAGTCATGTTACCCATCTGCCAAGGGGTCATGACTCCCATATACCTCTACCTAGGAAGCACGGCAGGGCAACACTACGAGGCCTTTACAAAGTTCCACTAGCTTCCGAAAACCCGCTACAGTTTATGGGAAGATCCAGTAAAGGGTTCCTGGCTGATAGCCATCGCAGCAAAATCAACCAGGGACCTCCCCGCACTGACCTCTCCCCTACTGCCCTTGCCCCTTTCGGGTAAGGTAGTCTTCCACTAGCTTTCCTAATTAGTCAGCCAAGGGCGTCCCATTCCACCCTTGTGGTGGCACGTGGTTCTCAAGTTAAGCTCTATGTTCCAATTAACATTAATGATAACATCATGAACATAAACAGAATAACAACAAGAATTGGAACATAGAGGTAATAAATAATTATCCCAAAACCATGTAAAGCAATAGCAAAAACTACCCAGGTGATTCAGGGGTAAACAAGGTAATGAGATAAACAATCTGGGGAATCCTATTGGGTCCCATCAAAATTAACCTATGCATGGATAAGTGATATTAAAGAACATTATTGGGTAAAAAGTGGTCAAGGGCACAACTTGCCTTCAATGAGCTCCTGCTCAGCTACTTCAACCTGCTGCTCACCAGGATCCTCAGCAACGGGCTCTTCTACTCGCCACAATACAAACAAGCACAGTGTATATAGAGAAATTAACATTACACCAAACATATAAATAAAATACACAGAGATATTCTACATATTAAAATAAAATCCTAGGAACAGAAATCATATTTTTCTGAATTATAGATTTTAAGTTATGCATTTTCAAAGGTTTTATGTGCTTTAAATAGGGTTAAGTGATAAATAAATTTCCTTACTGTTTTTATGCCAAAACAGAGACACTAAGTGAAAGATAATAAAATTACAAAATTTTAGCAACTGGAATGGATTAATTTAGAGCAAGTATGAATTTTCTATGAATTATTGAAGTTCTAGCATTTATTTTGTATTAAAAAGTAATTTCTATAATTAAATAACTGAATTTAAAGAGCTATGGATTGGGCCTCAATTTCTGGAAATGCCAGGGGCCTCGGGACAAGAAACCCGAGACACAGTGAACAGTCCCCAACGGACGGCGGGTTGATTTTAATAAAACCGAGGGTCTCTTTTATAACTTTGACCCGCGAAGGGGTATCGGTGAATCTGAGCCGTCCGATCACAGGTCTAGGGTCTGGATTAGATCGGCGCGATCTCGAAGCGGTACGCAAACGGGGCCCTTGGATTCAGAATCAAAGGCCCGGATTTAATTAACCCCAGATCTAGATCCTACCGCACGACGCGAGATCAACGGTGTGGATTTCTTCCGAGCGAAGGGGTACGCTGGACCTAATCGGGACTGTCCGTCAATGATCCAACGGTGCTCGATCATCGCCCCAATAGGGCAGGCCCGCACGGCGGCGCCGCCCACACCCACGGCGGTGCACCGCCGGCCGCAACCATTAACCCCGCCCAGAGCCCCGAAACTCTATTCCAAACACTACTGCTCGACCCTAGGGTTGCCACAAACTTAATGAGGACGAGTTTACCGTGGATTATGCAGCGGCGGCCACTGGCTCCACGTGAAGGCGGATGGTTAACTCCGACGAGCGATTGATGCCGACCTGAGGATCAATCCCGCCGGGGCTGCTAGGGTCTTCTTTCTAGGAGCGCGGTGAAGCTTCACGGTCCCTCTCCAAGGCTTCAACGGTGACGAGGCCAGGACTCGACCGCGGCGACGCTATCCTCACCGGGCTTCTCTGTGGGCGGCTAGAAGGGGGAAACGGGGGAAAGGGTGACTGCGGCGCGGTGAGGGGAGGTTAGGCAGTTGAGGGGGCCCGTGCCCGACCTTTATGGTCCCGCGAGTCCGCGCCGAGGTGGGGGATTCGTTGGGAGTCAGCGCGGCAATGGCGGGGAGGTGGCGCGCCGTTGAGAAGAAAGCGCTGACCAGTGGGTCCCGCTGTCAGTGTCAACAAACGGAAGCAGGCGCGCTCCAGAGACCGTCCAAACGGGCCCGCGCGACGGCGAGCCAACAAGCGCGCGTGCGGATGACGGGTCGGTCCCACTTGTCGGTCGTTAGAGCACGATGCACGCGGAGGTGCCAGCGCGGCTGACGGGAGGGGCCCGCGTGTCGGCGCCATTCCCCCGAGTGGGCTTCGCAGTAGTTGGTCATATGGGCCGATTTGGTGGTTTGAGGCCCACATTGGTTTCCTTCTCTTTTTCTTTTGTTTTTACTATTTTCTTGTTTTCTTTTCTTCTTTTTTTTTTTTCAAATCCAAACTTCAATCCAAATTCAAACTTTGTGGCACATTATATACTGGCCAATCCTATCAACTGTGATGAAGTAATTTTAAATGCTAATTTTATTTGTATTGAATAATATCCCTTTCCCTTCTCTATTTTCAAGAATTTCTTTTAGGATTTAATTTTTCCCTTTTTGGTCTTTATTATTTTCTTGTTACAAAATGCACACAAAAATAAAATATTCAGCATGATGCAAGGATTTAGTAGCATATCTTCTTATGAATTGTTTTTGGGCATGGTGTTCGCATATGATGATGCACAAAGATCAAATTCACATAAAGAGAAACTGTTTTCTCTATTGGTAGTTATATTATTATTTTTTTTTCTCTAGCTATTTACAAGTAGGTGTTACACGTCTGCTTTGGGACACCCTCCAACTTTCGAAAGGAAACCCTCACGTTCGAGGTGGTCGGGTTCCGAGGAACCTACCACGCAGTGCTGGGGAGACCATGTTACGCCAAGTTCATGGCCGTCCCCAACTACACCTACCTCAAGCTCAAGATGCCGGGCCCCAACGGGGTCATCACCGTCGGCCCCACGTACCGACACACGTAAGAATGCGACGTGGAGTGCGTGGAGTACGCCGAGGCCCTCGCCGAATCCGAGGCCCTCATCGTCGACATGGAGAGCCTCCCCAAGGAGGTTCCAGATGCAAAGCGCCACGCCGGCAACTTCGAACCAGCAGAGGCGGTTAAGTCCGTCCCTCTCGACCCCAGCAACGACGCCTCCAAGCAGATCCGGACCGGCTCCGAGCTCGACCCCAAATAGGAAGCAGTGCTTGTCGACTTTCTCCGCGCGAACGCCGAGGTTTTTGTGTGGAGTCCCTCGGACATGCCTGGCATACCGAGGGAAGTCGCCGAGCACTCACTGGATATCCGAGCTGGAGCCCGACCCGTGAAGCAGCCTCTGCGCCGATTCGACGAAGAAAAGCGCAGAGCCATAGGCAAGGAGATCCACAAGCTGATGGCTGCAGGGTTCATCAAAGAGGTATTTCATCCCGAATGGCTAGCCAACCCTGTGCTTGTGAAAAAGAAAGGTGGGAAATCGCGGATGTGTGTAGACTACACTGGTCTAAACAAAGCATGTCCGAAGGTTCCCTACCCTCTGCCTTGTGTCGATCAAATCGTGGATTCCACTGCTGGGTACGAAACCCTGTCGTTCCTCGATGCCTACTCAGGGTATCACCAAATCAGGATGAAAGAGTTCGACCAGCTCGCGACTTCTTTCATCACACCTTTTGGCATGCACTGCTACATTACTATGCCATTCGGTTTGAGGAATGCGGGTGCGACCTACCAAAGGTGCATGAACCACGTGTTCCGTGAGCACATTGGTCGAACGGTCGAGGCCTACGTCGATGACATCGTAGTCAAGACGAGGAAAGCCTCCGACCTCCTCTCTGACCTTGAAACGACATTCAACTGTCTCAAAGCGAAAGGTGTAAAACTCAATCCCGAGAAGTGTGTCTTCGGAGTCCCCTGAGGCATGCTCTTGGGTTTCATCGTCTCCGAGTGGGGCATCGAGGCCAACCCGGAGAAAATCGCGGCCATCACCAACATGGGGCCTATCAAGGACTTGAAAGGAGTACAGAGGGTCATGGGATGCCTTGCGGCTCTGAGCCGCTTCATCTCACGCCTCGGCGAAAGAGGCCTGCCCCTATATCGCCTCTTAAGGAAGACCGAGCACTTCGCTTGGACCCCTGAGGCCGAGGAAGCCCTCGGGAACTTGAAGGCGCTCCTTACAAGCGCGCCCATCCTGGTGCCCCCCGCTACCGGAGAAGCCCTCTTGATCTACATCGCCGCTACCACTCAGGTGGTCAGCGCCGCGATCGTGGTTGAGAGACGAGAAGAAGGGCACGCACTACCCGTCCAGAGGCCGGTTTACTTCATAAGTGAGGTACTGTCCGAGACCAAGATCCGCTACCCGCAAATTCAGAAGCTGTTGTACGCGGTGATTCTGACACGACGAAAGTTGCGACACTACTTCGAGTCTCATCCGGTGACTATGGTGTCATCCTTCCCCCTGGGGGAGATCATCCAGTGCCGAGAGGCCTCGGGTAGGGTTGCAAAGTGGGCGATGGAGATCATGGGCGAGACAATATCGTTCGCCCCTCGGAAGGCCATCAAGTCCCAAGTCTTGGCGGCTTTGTGGCTGAATGGGTCGACACCCAGCTTCCAACAGCTCCGATCCAACCGGAACTCTGGACTATGTTTTTCGACGGGTCGCTGATGAAAACAGGAGTGGGCGCGGGCCTGCTCTTCATCTCACCCCTCGGGAAGCACCTCCGCTACGTGCTGCGCCTCCATTTCCCGGCGTCCAACAACATGGCCGAGTATGAGGCTCTGGTTAACGGCTTGCACATCGCCATCGAGCTAGGGGTCCGACGCCTCGACGCTCGCGACGACTCGCAGCTTGTCATCGACCAAGTCATGAAGAACTCCCACTGTCGCGACCCGAAGATGGAAGCCTACTGCGACGAGGTTCGGCGCCTGGAGGACAAGTTCTACGGGCTCGAGCTTAACCACGTCGCTCGACGATACAACGAGACTGCGGACGAGCTGGCTAAGATAGCCTCGGGGCGAACAACGGTTCCTCCGGACGTCTTCTCCCGAGACCTACATCAACCCTCCGTCAAGACCGACGACACGCCCGAGCCCGAGAAGGCCTCAGCTTTGCCCGAGGCGCCCTCGGCCCAGCCCGAGGTGCCCTCGGCTCAGCCCGAGGCAGCCTCGGCCCCGCCCGAGGCAGCCTCGGCCCCCGAGGGTGAGGCACTGCGCGTCGAGGAAGAGCGGAATGGGGCCACGCCTAATCGAAACTGGCAGACCCCATACCTACAATATCTCCACCGAGGAGAGCCACCCCTCGACAGAGCCGAAGCTCGGCGACTGGCGCGGCGCGCCAAGTCGTTCGTCTTGCTGGGTGACGAAAAGGAGCTCTACCACCACAGCCCCTCAGGCATCCTCCAACGATTTATATACATCGCCGAAGGTCAAGAGTTATTGCAAGAAATACACTCGGGGGCTTGCGATCACCACGCAGCACCTCGGGCCCTCGTGGGAAACGCCTTCCGACAGGGTTTCTACTGGCCAACCGCGGTGGCCGACGCCACTAGGATTGTACGCACCTGCCAAGGGTGTCAATTCTACGCAAAGCAGACCCACCTGCCCGCTCAGGCTCTGCAAACAATACCCATCACCTGGTCATTTGCTGTGTGGGGTCTGGACCTCGTCGGTCCCTTGCAGAAGGCACCCGGAGGCTTCACGCACCTGCTGGTCGCCATCGACAAATTCTCCAAGTGGATCGAGGTCCGACCCCTAAACAGCATCAGGTCCGAACAGGCGGTGGCGTTCTTCACCAACATCATCCATCGCTTCGGGGTCCCGAACTCCATCATCACCGACAACGGCACCCAGTTCACTGGCAGAAAGTTCCTAGACTTCTGTGAGGACCACCACATCCGGGTGGACTGGGCCGCCGTAGCTCACCCCGTGACGAATGGGCAGGTAGAGCGTGCCAATGACATGATTCTACAGGGGCTCAAGCCGAGGATCTACAACGACCTCAACAAGTTCGGCAGGTGGTGGATGAAGGAACTCCCCTCGGTGGTCTGGAGTCTGAGGACGACGCCAAGCCGAGCCATGGGCTTCACGCCGTTTTTTCTAGTCTATGGGGCCGAGGCTATCTTGCCCACAGACTTAGAACATGGCTCCCCGAGGACGAGGGCATATGACGCCCGAAGCAACCAGACAAACCGAGAAGACTCACTTGACCAGCTGGAAGAGGCTCGGGACTTGGCCTTACTACACTCGGCGTGGTATCAGTAGTCCCTGCGACGCTACCACGCCCGAGGGGTTTGGTCCCGAGACCTCCAGGTGGGTGACTTGGTGCTTCGGCTATGACAAGACGCCCGAGGGCGCCACAAGCTCACGCCTCCCTGGGAACGGCCGTTCATCATCGCTAAGATTCTGAAGCCCGGAACATACAAGCTGGCCAATAGCCAAGGCGAGGTCTACAGCAACGCTTGGAACATCCGACAGCTACGTCGCTTCTACCCTTAAGATGTTTTCAAGTCGTTCATGTACCTCGTTTACATACACAAGCAAAGTCTAACCTTCAAGGAAGGGTCAGCCTTGCCTCAGCAAAGCCCGACCCTCCCTCGGGGGCTAGAAGGGGGGAACCCCCTCTGCGTCAAAATTTTAATCGGAAAAAAGTCTTCCGCCAAAACGACTTTCGTGTCTCCCGGCTATGTCAGTAATAGAACCCCGAGAAACGAATAAGAGTGCATGTAAGCGGCAAGGCCGACCGAGCCGAGGGACTCCTACGCCTCCGGGATACGGATACCTCACTCGTCACCTACCGCGAAAATAACTCTTACTTGGGTAAGTGATCCTGCTACTGACGAACAAGTCCGGGTAAGCGAAACAGGAGGAAAAAGACACAGCTTTATATCACGACGACAAAGTGTTCAGGCCTCGGCGGCCGCGAAAGACACACACATGTTCAAGACAAACTGCTCCGGCAGAATCAAGCATCGCCTAGGGGAGGAGCAGCACCCTCGGCTTCATCTCCGACCTCCGCGCCGTCTCCACCCTCGGCAAGACCCGCCCCGGCCTCGGACGGCGGTGCAGGCGGAAGGATCTCCACCTCGAAGGTGGATGCCAGCAGCGCGCTCGGGCCCGCGGCGGCCGCGTCAAGCCTCTGAACTTCGGCCAGGGCAGCTTCGTCTTCATCGGGAAGACAATACCCCTCGCTGACCCGCTCCAGATCCACATCATAGTGGGAAGCGAGCACGGCGAAGGCCTGCCTAACGCCGTGATGCAGTGATTCGCGGAGTCGGCCACACGCGTGGTCGCCGAAGGCCTGTAGGCGACTCTGAGGGGAGCTTCCCGAGGGGACGTCGTCAAGGCCAAAGATCTGGCAAAGGGCCGAGATAGCCTCGGACATGGTCGCGCGGTCGGCCTCCTTCTGCTCAACCACCTGGGCAAGTGCCTTGGCGGACTCGCTGAGGGCAAACTCAAGCTCCGCAAACAGCCAAAGCAGAAGTCTTCAAACGCAAGCTGAAGAGTGAAGCTGAATCAAAACCTCAAAACAGCCAAGACATACCTTCCACCCGGATAAGCTGCTCCGAGGCTGCGGCTTGGGCGGACTGAGCAGACCCGATGGCCACGGCCAGGTCCGCCGCAAGGGCTCCGGCCCGAGCGGACGCCTCGACTAGCTGGCCCCCAAGGGCCTCAGCCCGGCTTTCAGCCTCGGTGGCCCGGCCCCGAGATTGATCCCGCTCACCGATGGCCTGGCCAAGCTCCGACTGCCACCGCCACGCCTCTGTGTGTGCCGCCACTGCCTCTGCCCCCAGCTCGTCACGGAGCAAACGAAGGTCCGCCACCTCGGCGCTTCGTTGGGAGAGGCGCTCGGTAGCCTCGGCAAGCGTGGTCCTCAGAAACCACAGCGAACCCCAGACGTCGGCCTCACGGTGAATGAATGATGACTTGGCGGCGCTCAGATCCGTCAGATCCTGAGGAAGGGAAGCGGGGCGTCACGAAGAATGCCTTGATCACGTGAAAGGTATGCCTGAAATCCTTACCTGGAGGATCCTGGGAACGTCCCTAGAAAGGACCTCCACGGTCGACCGAAGCGACCCCACCGTTGCCTCGGCACGCTCGCGAAGCTTGCCCCAAGACTGCTCCTCTCTCTCATCGTCTAGAACGAAGAGGGGTTTCGAAGCACCACGGGCCTAGAACTGGAGCGGCTGACGCCGCTCGCTGGGACCGCACCGCGCGAGGACAAGGTCGCCGCTCACCAGGACGGGTCGCGGTTCTGCGCCCCCCTTCTCCAAGGCATCGGCACCCCCTGCAGTCGGCGCGTAGGGAACCTCTTCGGCTAAGGGGACAGGTTTCCGATCGCCGGCCTCGAGTAGCGGCGCCTCGGCCATCTCAGCATCAGCGGCGGCGGGTGGCTCCACAGCCAGAGCATCTACAGCCTCGGCAGAAGCCAGTGCCAGCACCGGCAACATGACTGGTGGGCTCAAGGCCGCGGCCGCGCCAGCAGTCTCCCTCGACTCGACGGCCGCCTCGACGGAGGGGTCAGCCTCGGGAGCTCGCCCCACGGCAACTTGTGCCGCCTGAACCCCCTGCTCGGGGGCACCTTGTGCAGAGGCCAGCCGGCCGCTGAGGCCTGGTGCGGCACCGGCTGCAGAAGCTGGTGCCGTCTTAAGGGCTTTTCAGGGAGCCAGACCGGTCGAACCGTGCCTCCGTTTGCTGGGAAGAAAGGGAAAAGAAGGATCAGGACACACAAAGAAGGCGCCGGGACAGAAGTATCCTCAGATACTTACCCACTCCGGGCCACGACCAATCGTGCCTGCGGGGAGGCCCCTCGAGCCTCGGCCTCCACGGGCACCACCAAGGTTTGCCCCGCTGCCGGCTTCGGCACCATCCCTGCCTCGGGCACCCGGGGCGCCAAAGGGACGGTCCGCCTAGGCGCGGACACGACGACCCGAGGATCGGCCTCCTCTGCTGCTAGCACGGACAAACGGCTTTGGGGGCACAGGCGGGACAGCCTGACTCCCCGGGGTCACCTCAGCTACCTGGGCCAAGGGGTCAAGTACCCCCTCGGCCTGCCCCTGTTCTTTGGGTTGGGACCCTGATGCCCCCGCCCCGGATACCGACAGTGCCGGCCCACTCGGAGGCTGGCTCGACGACCCCTGGCCCAGCCTCAGATCCGGGCTGAGGCCAAGGCAGGCGGCCATGTCGTCGTCTTCATCATCGTCGTCGTCGTCATCATCAGGCGTCTCCGGCGACAGCTCCCTCGGGAGCCCGTCCCTCTCCTGCCACCGACGACGCTTCTCCAAGGCGTCCCAAGCCCGCATCCGCTCGCGGGCCCGAGCCTTCTTCGCGTCCTTCTTCTCCTTCTTCCTCTCCGCAGCAACCCTTCGCGCGGCTCGGTCCACCGTGTCCTCCGGGACCGGTGGCAGGGAAGGCTTGTGAGACCCTAGCTCCTGGAGACGAACGAAAGGTCTCGACTGTGGGAACCAGGGGTGATCCGACACAAGAAAGAAGGAGGAGCGGACACTCACCAGGGACATGCACCCGCACTCGGGACGCATTGGGAGCTGGGTGAGGGCGCCGGCGTCTAGCTTCCCTACCGTACCGGCCACCCGCCTGTGGAGGTCATCGGCGGGGAGGGGGATCGAGGACATCTGCGAACCCTCCAAGCCAACCCCCGGCGTCATCTCTAAAAGTAGCAGTCGTCGCTCCATTAAGGGGAGCACCCTCCGGCGATGGATGGCAGCAACCACCCCCGCGGCGGTGAGCCCTCCCTCTCGCAGCTTCTCCAAGGCCTCCAGAAGGGGCTGGAGATTCTTCTGCCTCTCGCGTGGGGCCCCATAGCGCCAATGGCTGCCGGCGGCGGTCACCACTCGTTGAGAAAACAACGGGAGCCTCCCATCGTCATTCCGGAGGTAAAACCACCTGCGCTGCCACCCCTTGTTCGAAGACACAAGGATGGCGGGGATGTACTGCTGCGCACGCGCCTGCCTCAACTAGAGGATGCAGCCACCGGCCCGCACCGCCATGCGAACCCTCTTCTCCCCCGTCGCTGAGGCAAAAGGCTCCGCGGAGAAGAGATGAGTCCACAGATCCCAGTGGGGGGCAATCCCCAAAAATCCTTCGCAAACCGCCGCGAAGATAGCCGCTTGCGCGATGGAGTTGGGGCTAAGGTTGTGCAGCTCCACCCCATAGTGATGTAGGAGCGCCCGTATAAAACGGCTTGCTGGCACACCAAACCCCCGCTCATGGAAGGAGACGAAACTCAGCACATACCCCGGCGGCGGGTTCGGGTCGGCCCCGCTCGGAGGGACCATCCACTCCGGCCGCAGGACATCAGAGAGGGGGCGGAGCAAGCCATCGGCAACAAGGGCCTCCAGGTCGTCCACTGTGATAGTGGAAGAAGGCCATGGGTCACGCGGCGGAACGATGGTTACCTGGTCGGCCATCGCCAAGCAAAGGAGGTGGCGGCGGGGTGGACAAGGTGCGAGGTTTTCTTTCTCTGGCTATTCCCTCAGGTTGCGGAAACCTAAGCAGAGGCGAGCAGCAGAGTAAAGAACCACCACCAGACCCTCCTCTGAATATATAAAGACCCGGGCAAGACCCGTTCAACGCTCCGCCCAAACCCGCCGCGAAATCCAAAACTCGAAGGCGAAACGCCCGTTCCTCGAACGGCTCGCGCATGCACAACGGCTGCCCCGTGAATCACTCGTCCCGTCGCATTAACTCTGCGGCAGGACAGGCGACACCTTTGGCAGGTGAAGCGGGCGACGCTTCACCTCCGCCATAATGACCGCGTCAAAAAAGGTGTGCCACGTCGTTCAATTTCGTATCCTTTTCCTCTTCCCCTTTCTCTCTCTTGCTACAGGGACCGGGAAAGGGGATACTCCGAAAGGGATCCTTCTCCGCAAAGGAAGCGGGCCCCGAGCCCCCCTACTGATCAGAGGTTCGAAGGCTGGCCCCTTGGAAGGGTTCGACAGCCGCCTCAGAGCACTCGGGCTCCGCGCCCACTACTGGTTAGAGGTTCGAAGGCTGGCCCCTCGGAAGGGTTCAACAGCCGCCTCAGGCCACTCGGGCTCCACGCCACTACTGGTCAGAGATTCGAAGGCTGGCCCCTCGGAAGGGTTCGACAGCCGCCTCAGGCCACTCGGGCTCTGCGCCCACTACTGATCAGGGGTTCGTAGGCTGGCCCCCCGATGGGTTCGACAGTCGCCCCAGAGCATGCAGAGTGAGGGATGACTCTGGGTACATTCGATACATAACCAAGGCTCGAGCTATGCTCCCGAGGTACCCTAGGACATTTCCGAGACCAGCAGGAACGATTCTGTAATGGAATCCCATCAGAGGGAGGCATCGAGCCCTCGGACCCTATCGAACGGGGCCGGGTCTGGCAAATCACCTGCAGGTACTTTTGGAGCGCGCCTCTAGGCCACTAGCCGACCCTTATCGAATGGGGCACGGGCGTCCACTCGGATCACCCGTTAGCAACTCACTGGAGACACCATGTTTGGCGCCCACCGAGGGCAACATGGCGCTTTCCCCCTCCTCCTTGTGGAAAGGCGACGCAGGGGCGTATGAAAAAAGCCGAGTCTGCCCTTGACCGTCCTCTCGCCCTGTGTAGAGGCTCGGGGGCTGCTCTCGCAAACTCGGCTCTGGCCAAACCGTTGACAGCGTCAACATACCAGCCCGAGAACTCGGAACCTGACCATGCACCCGGGCAACGACCAGTTCACATGAGGGAACAACCAGACCGGCCGAGCCATCACGAAAGGCATTAAGACCTCGAAGGAGTCAAACCACTCCTCCGAGGCCTCGGGGGCTACACCCGGCAGGTACGCTCGCGCGCACCCACCGGAACAAAATGCAACAGAGAAAGGTCGGTCCCCTTGCAAAAAAGTGCGACAAAGCCTCCAAGCGAGTACCCACACTCCCTTTGAGGCTCGGGGGCTACTGTCGGGGACCGTAATTAGGGGTACCCCCAAGGCTCCTAATCTCAGCTAGTAACCCCCATCAGCACAAAGCTGCAAAGGCCTGATGGGCGCAATTCCGGTTAAGGCTCCATCCACTCAAGGGACATGATCTCGCCTCGCCTGAGCCCAGCCTCGGGCTGGAACGGAAGACCAAGGAAGATTCACGCCTCGCCCGAGGGTCTCCTCAAGCAACGGGCGCACCTTCGACTCACCCGAGGCCCAGCTTGGGCAGGCTTCACGGAGAAGCAACCTTGGCCAGATTGCCTCGCCAGCCGACCGGATCGCAGGAGCATTCCATGCAAGGATCGCCTGACACCTTATCCCAACGCGCGCTTTCTAGTCGACAAGGCCGAAGTGACCGCAGTCACTTCGCCCCTCCACTGACTGACCTGACAGGAAAGCAGCGCCGCCCGCGCTGCTCCGACTGATGTGCCACCCGCCAGGGTGAGGCTGACAGCAACCAAGTCCAGCCTCGGGCGCCATAGGAATCTCCGCCTCGCCCGACCCCAGGGCTCGGACTCGACCTCACCTCGGACGACAATCTCCGCCTCGCCCGACCCCTGGGCTCGGACTCAGCCTCAACTCCAGAAGACGGTCTCCGCCTCGCCCGACCCCAGGGCTCGGACTCGACCTCGACTCCGGAAGAAGGTCTCCGCCTCGCCTGACCCCCGGGCTCAAACTCGGCCTCGACCTCGAAGGAGTCACCACCTCGCTCGGGCCGACCACGCCACAAGGGGAGGCCATCATTACCCTACCCCTAGCTAGCCCAGGCTACGGGGAACAAGACCGGCGTCCCATCTGGCTCGCCCCGGTAAAACAAGTAATGATGGCACCCCACGTGCTCCATGACAATGGTGGTTCTCAGCCCCCTACGGAAGCAAGGATACGTCAGCAAGGATCCGACAGCCCCGACAGCTGTGCTTCTACAGGGCTCAAGCACTCCTCCGACGGCCACGACGCCACATGAATAGGGCTCCAACACCTCTCCGACAGCCACATCGGCACGTACATAGGGCTCTAGCTCCTCTCTGCTAGACACGTTAGCACACTGCTACACCCCACGTTCTACACCTGGACCCTCTCCTTACGTCTATAAAAGGAAGGTCCAGGGCTCTCATATGAAGGAGGTGGCCGCGCGGGAGAACGGGGCAGCCTAACGCCCCCTCTCTCTCTCCCCCTCGCGAACGCTTGTAACCCCCTACTGCAAGCGCATTCGCCCTGGGCGCAGGACAACACGAGGTCGTGGGTTTCCCCTTACTGTTTTCCCCCCTTGTGTCTCCGTCTCGCGCCGACCCATCTGGGCTGGGACACGCAGCGACAATTTACTCGTCGGTCCAGGGACCCCCCGGGTCGAAACGCCGACACATTCCTTGCCAAGGTGTGCCTCACCCTTAGCCTTCTTGTAAGCCTTCTTCTTTTCCCTCTTCTTATCTTGTTCCTGGTCACTATCATTATCGGGACAATTAGCGATAAAATGACCAATCTTATCGCACTTGAAGCAGGAGCGCTTTCCCTTCGTCTTGTTCTTTTTGGGATGCTCCTTGCGGCCCTTTAGCGCCGTCTTGAAGCGCTTGATGATGAGGGCCATCTCTTCTTCATTGAGCCCCGCCGCCTCAACTTGCGCCACCTTGCTAGGTTGTGCCTCCTTGCTACTCGTTGCCTTGAGAGCAATGGCTTGAGGCTCATGAATTGGACCATTCAACGCCTCATCGACGTATCTTGCCTCCTTGATCATCATCCGCCCGCTTACGAACTTTCCAAGTATTTCTTCGGGCGACATCTTGGTGTACCTAGGATTCTCACGAATATTGTTTACAAGATGTGGATCAAGGACAGTGAAAGACCTTAGCATTAGGTGGACGACGTCGTGGTCCGTCCATCGTGTGCTTCCATAGCTCCTTATTTTGTTGACGAGGGTCTTGAGCCTGTTGTATGTTTGGGTTGGCTCCTCCCCCCTGATCATTGCGAATCTCCCAAGTTCGCCCTCCACCAACTCCATCTTGGTGAGCATGGTGACGTCATTCCCCTCATGAGAGATCCTGAGGGTGTCCCATATCTGCTTGGCGTTATCCAAGCCGCTCACCTTATGGTACTCATCCCTGCACAATGAGGCTAACAACACAGTAGTAGCTTGTGCATTTTTATGAATCTGTTCATTGATAAACAAAGGACTATCCGTGCTATCAAATTGCATTCCATTTTCTACTATCTCCCATATACTTGGATGGAGAGAGAACAAGTGACTACGCATTTTGTGACTCCAAAATCCGTAGTCCTCTCAATCAAAGTGTGGAGGTTTACCAAGAGGAGTGGAAAGCAAATGTGCATTTGAGCTATGCGGAATATGAGAATAATCAAAGGAGAAGTTTGAATTAACCGTCTTCTTTTTCTCATAGTCGTTGTCGTCCTTTTGGGAAGAGGAAGATTCGTCGCTGTCGTAGTAGACTATCTCCTTGATGTGCCTTGTTTTCTTCTTCTTCCCGTCTTTTCTTTTGTGGCCCGAGCCTGAGTCAGTAGGCTTGTCATCTTTCAGCTTGTTGACGAAGGACTCCTTCTCCTTATCATTGACCACCATCCCCTTGCCCTTAGGATCCATCTATTCGGGCGATTAGTCCCTTCGTGAAGAGAACGGCTCCGATACCAATTGAGAGCACCTAGAGGGGGGTGAATAGGTGATCCTGTAAAAACTTGAAACTAAATGCCACAAAACTTGATTAGGAGTTAGCACAATAAAGCCAAGTGGCTAGAGAGATGTTCTTGCAAAACACAATAACCAAAAAGAGATCAACACAGAGATGGCACAGTGGTTTATCCCGTGGTTCGGCCAAGTCCAACACTTGCCTACTCCACGTTGTGGCATCCCAACGGACGAGGGTTGCACTCAACCCTTCTCAAGCGGTCCAAAGACCCACTTGAATACCATGGTGTTTTGCTTTCACTTTACTATATCCCGCTTGCGAGGAATCTCCACAACTTGGAGCCTCTCGCCCATACAATTTGATTATCACAAAGAAGCACAGAAGTAAGGATGGGATGAGCAACGCACACAAGACACAAAATTAGAGCAACAACACGCACACAAGTCACAACTTGAGCTCACAACACAACTCGACAAGTTATCTACTCAAATGGAGCTCTAGTTGCTATCACAAGGAATCGAATGCGCAGAATTGGAGTCTTGGTGCTTAGGAATGCTTAGAGAATGTTTGGTGTTCTCCTCCATGCGCCTAGGGGTCCCTTTTATAGCCCCAAGGCAGCTAGGAGCCATTGAGAGCACTCTAGGAAGGCAATTCTTGCCTTCTGTCGACTGGCACACCGGACAGTCCGGTGCACCACCGGACACTATCCGGTGCGGATTTCTTTCCTATTCTGGCGCAGCCGACCGTTGGAGACTTGGATCCGTTGGCGCACCAGACACTGTCCGGTGCACACCGGACAGTCCGGTGCTCCCATCCGACCGTTGGCTCGGCCACACGTCACGCGCGGATTGCGCGGCCGACCGTTGGCGCGCCCGACCGTTGGCTCACCGGACAGTCCGGTGCACCATCAGACAGTCCGGTGAATTTTAGCCATACGCCGTTAATCGCTTCCCGAGAGCGATGACTTCGCCTGTGAATGTCTCACCGGACAGTCCGGTGATTTATAGCCATACGCCGTTGATCGCTTCCCGAGAGCAGCCAGTTGACAGTCGCCAGCCTGGCGCACCGGACACTGTCCGGTGTACCACCGGACAGTCCGGTGCACCCAGACTGCGCAAAGTCTTGGCTGCTTAGCCAAGTCTTTTCCAAATTGGTCTTTTCCTGTTTCTAGCACTTAGACACAATATATTAGTCTCCAAAACAATGTACTAAGTCTTAGAAACATACCTTTACTCTTGATTTGCACTTTGTCCATCAATTGGCATAGATTAACACTTAAGCACTTGTGTTGGCACTCAATCACCAAAATACTTAGAAATGGCCCAAGGGCACATTTCTCTTTCACCAGACCAGGGCACACTTCGGTTGTCTTTTGCTCCCTTTGTTTGAACCCTTTCTTTTGACTTGTATTGGTTTGTTGTGAACCTTTGGCACCTGTAGAACTCATAATCTAGAGCAAACTAGTTAGTCCAATAATTTGTGTTGGGCAATTCAACCACCAAAATTCATATGGAAAAGGTTTGACCCTATTTCCCTTTCAATCTCCCCCTTTTTGGTGATTGATGCCAACACAAACCAAAGCAAATAAAGAAGTGCAGAATTGAACTAGTTTGCATAATATAAGTGCAAAGGTTGCTTGGAATTGAAACCAATATACTTATTTCAATAGATATGCATGGATGGTTTTTCTTCTTATTTAAAATTTTGGACCACATTTGCACCACGGGTTTTGTTTTTGCAAATTCTTTGTAAAAATCATTTCAAAATCATTTTGCAAATAGTCAAAGGTACATGAATAAGATTGAAAGAAGCATTTTCAAGATTTGAAATTTTCTCCCCCTGTTTCAAAAGCTTTTCCTTTGACTTAAACAAAACTCCCCCTAGATAAAATTCTCGTCTTAGTGTTCAAGAGGGTTTTGCAAGTTTTGAAGATACTACTTTCTCCCCCTTTTGAACACAATAAGATATCAATTTGAAAACTTCATGTTTTAAATTTGATGGTGGTGCGGTCCTTTTGCTTTGGGCTCATACTTTCTCCCCCTTTGGCATGAATCGCCAAAAACGGATACTTGTGAGTGAGATATAAGCCCTTTTTCAAACTTTCTCCCCTTTTTGGCAAACAAAAATATGAGTGAAGATTATACCAAAGTGGAGAATGGTGCGGAGTACCGGCAATCATTAATGGAGTTGAGTGGAAGCGCCTTCTTTACCGAATACTCCATTTCCCTTTCAATATCTATGACTAAGCATAAGATGATACTTGAAAACACATTAGTCATAGACATAAAAAGAGATATGATCAAAGGTATATAAAAGAGCTATGTGTGCAAGAATCAATCAAAATTCCTAGAATCAAGAATATTTAGCTCATTCCTACGTTTGGTAAAGGATTGCTCATCTAAAGGCTTGGTAAAGATATCGGTCAATTGATCTTTGGTGTTTATATAGGCTATCTCGATATCCCCCTTTTGTTGGTGATCTCTCAGAAAGTGATACCGAATGGCTATGTGCTTAGTGCGGCTGTGTTCAACGGGATTATCCGCCATGCGGATTGCACTCTCATTGTCACATAGGAGAGGGACTTTGCTAAACTTGTAGCCATAGTCCCTAAGGGTTTGCCTCATCCAAAGTAATTGCGCGCAACAATGGCCTGCGGCAATGTACTCGGCTTCGGTGGTAGAAAGAGCTACTGAGTTTTGTTTCTTTAAAGCCCAAGACACCAGGGATGTTCCCAGAAACTGACAAGTCCCTGATGTGCTCTTCCTATTAATCTTACACCCTGCCCAATCAGCATCGGAATATCCTAATAAATCAAATGAGGATCCCTTAGGGTACCAAAGACCAAACTTAGGTGTTTGAACTAAATATCTCAAGATTCGCTTCATGGCCCTAAGATGAATTTCCTTAGGGTCGGCTTGGAACCTTGCACACATGCATACGGAAAGCATAATGTCCGATCGAGATGCACATAAATAGAGTAAAGAACCTATCATCGACCGGTATACCTTTTGATCTACGGATTTACCTCCCGTGTCGAGGTCAAGATGCCCATTGGTTCCCATGGGTGTCTTGATGGGCTTGGCATCCTTCATTTCAAACTTAGTGAGAATATCTTGAATATACTTCGTTTGGCTGATGAAGGTGCCCTCTTGGAGTTGCTTGACTTAAAATCCTAAGAAATACTTTAACTCCCCCATCATAGACATCTCGAATTTTTGAATCATGGTCCTACTAAACTCTTCACAAATAGATTTGTTAGTAGACCCAAATATGATATCATCAACATAAATTTGGCATACAAACAAATCATTCTGAATGGTTTTAGTGAATAAAGTAGGATCAGCCTTTCTGACTTTGAAGCCATTAGTGATAAGAAAATCTCTTAGGCATTCATACCATGCTCTTGGGGCTTGCTTGAGACCATAAAGCGCCTTAGAGAGTTTGTAAACATGGTTAGGATACTCACTGTCTTCAAAGCCAGGAGGTTGCTCAACATAGACCTCTTCCTTGATAGGTCCGTTGAGGAAGGCACTCTTCACGTCCATTTGGTAAAGCTTAACGTCATGGTGAGTAGCATAGGCAAGTAATATTCGAATTGACTCAAGCCTAGCTATGGGTGCATAGGTTTCACTGAAATCCAAACCTTCGACTTGTGAATACCCTTTGGCCACAAGTCGTGCCTTGTTCCTTGTCACCACACCATGCTCATCTTGTTTGTTGCGGAAGACCCACTTGGTTCCTACAACATTTTGGTTAGGACGTGGAACTAAATGCCATACCTCATTCCTTTTAAAATTGTTGAGCTCCTCTTGCATCGCCAGCACCCAATCCAAATCTTGAAGTGCTTCCTCTACCCTGTGTTGCTCAATAGAGGAAACAAATGAGTAGTGTTCACAAAAATGAGCAACACGAGATCGAGTAGTTACCCCCTTTTGAATATCTCCTAGGATGGTGTTCACGGGGTGATCTCGTTGAATTGCTTGGTGGACTCTTGGGCGTGGCGGTCTTGGATTTTATACATCCTCTTTGTCTTGATCATTTGCATCTCCCCCTTGATCATTGTCGTCTTCTTGAGGTGGCTCATCCTCTTGATCTTCTCCTTCATCATCTTGAGCCTCATCCTCATCTTGAGTTGGTGGAGATGCTTGCATGGAGGAAGATGGTTGATCTTGTGCTTGTGGAGGCTCTTCAATTTCCTTAGGACACACATCCCCAATGGACATGTTCCTTAGCGCGACGCACGGAGCCTCTTCATCATCTAATTCATCAAGATCAACTTGCTCTACTTGAGAGCCGTTAGTCTCATCAAACACAATGTCACAAGAAACTTCAACTAGTCCAGTGGACTTGTTAAAGACTCTATATGCCCTTGTGTTTGAATCATATCCTATTAAAAAGCCTTCTACAACCTTAGGAGCAAATTTAGATTTTCTACCTCTTTTAACAAGAATAAAGCATTTGCTACCAAAGACTCTAAAGTATGAAACATTTGGCTTTTTACTGGTGAGGAGTTCGTATGATGTCTTCTTGAGGATTCGGTGTAGATACAACCGGTTGATGCCGTAGCAAGCGGTGTTGACCGCCTTGGCCCAAAACCGATCTGAAGTCTTGTACTCATCAAGCATGGTCCTTGCCATGTCAAGTAGAGTCCTATTCTTCCTCTCCACTACACCATTTTGTTGTGGCGTGTAGGGAGAAGAGAACTCATGCTTGATGCCTTCCTCCTCAAGAAAGCCTTCTATTTGTGAGTTCTTGAACTCCGTCCCATTGTCGCTTCTTATTTTCTTGATCCTCAAGCCGAACTCATTTTGAGCCTGTCTCAAGAATCCTTTCAAAGTCTCTTGGGTTTGAGATTTTTCCTGTAAGAAGAATACCCAAGTGAAGCGAGAATAATCATCCACAATAACTAGACAGTACTTACTCCCGCCGATGCTTATGTAAGCTATCAGGCCGAATAAATCCATGTGGAGTAACTCCAGTGGCCTGTCAGTCGTCATGATGTTCTTATGTGGATGATGAACACCAACCTGCTTCCCTGCTTGGCATGCGCTACAAATCCTGTCTTTCTCAAAATGCACATTTGTTAGTCCTAAAATGTGCTCTCCCTTTAGAAGCTTGTGAAGATTCTTCATTCCAACGTGGGCTAGTCGGCGATGCCAGAGCCTATCCCATGTTAGTCTTAGCGATTAAGCAAGTATCGAGTTCAGCTCTATTAAAATCAACTAAGTATAGCTGACCCTCTAATACTCCCTTAAAAGCTACTGAATCATCACTTCTTCTAAAGACAGTAACACCTGTATCCATAAAAAGATAGTTGTAGCCCATTTTACATAATTGAGAAACGGAAAGCAAGTCGTAATCTAATGAATCTACAAGAAAAACATTGGAAATGGAATGGTCAGGTGATATAGCTATTTTACTCAATCCTTTGACCAAACCTTGATTTCCATCCCGTGATAGCTCGTTGGGGGTCTTGGTTTTTTCTCGTAGGAGGAGAACATCTTTTTCTCCCCAGTCATATGTTTTGTGCATTCGCTGTCGATAATCCAACTTGAGCCCCCGAATGCATAAACCTACAAAACAGATTTAGTTCTTGATTTTAGGTACCCAAATAGTTTTGGGTCCTTTGACATTAGATACAAGAACTTTGGGTACCTAAACACAAGTCTTTGATCCCTTGTGTTTGGCCCCAACATACTTGGCAACTACCTTGTCGGATTTATTAGTTAGCACATAAGAAGCATCAAAAGTTCTAAATGAAACATTATGATCATTTGATGCTTTAGGAGTTTTCTTCTTAGACAATTTAGCATGGGTTGATTGCCTAGAACTAGATGCATAAAAGCATGATTAGGGCCAGAGTGAGACTTCCTAGAGTGAATTCTCCTAATTTTGTGTTCGGGATAACCGGCAGGGTATAAAATGTGACCCTCGTTATCCTGAACCATGGGAGCCTTGCCCTTAACAAAAATAGATAATCTTTTAGGTGGGGCATTAAGCTTGACATTGTCTCCCTGTTGGAAGCCAATGCCATCCTTAATACCAGGGCGTCTCCCACTATAGAGCATGCTTCTAGCAAATTTAAAATTTTCATTTTCTAAGCCATGCTCATTAATTTTGGCACTAAGTTGAGCTATGTGATCATTTTGTTGTTTAATTAAAGCTAGGTGATCATGAATAGCATCAACATTAATATCTCTACATCTAGTGCAAACAGATACATGTTCAACGGTAGATGTAGAGGGTTTGCAATCATTTAACTCAACAATCTTAGCATGTAAAATGTCATTCTCATCTCTAAGATCGGAAATAGAAATATTGCAAACATCTAGTTCCTTAGCCTTAGCAATCAATTTTTTATTCTCAGTTCTAAGGCTAGCAAGAGAGGTATTCAATTGATCAATCTTAGCAATTAAATTGGCATTATCATTTCTAAGACTAATAATTGATTCATCACAAACATCAAGCTTCCCAACCTTAGCAATTAAATTGGCATTCTCATTTCTAAGGTTGGAAATAATATCATGGCAAGTGCTTAGCTCACTAGTTAATTTTTCACATTTTTCTACTTCTAGAGCATAAGCATTTTTTACCTTAACATGCTTTTTGTTTTCTTTAATTAGGAAGTCCTCTTGGCTATCCAAGAGTTCATCCTTATCATGAATAGTGCTAATCAATTCATTTAATTTTTCTTTTTATTGCATGTTTAAGTTGGCAAAAAGAGTAAACAAGTCATCCTTATCATCACTAGAATTAGCCTCATCGCTAGATGTTGCATATTTAATTGAGGATCTTGATTTTACCTTCTTCTTTTTGCCGTCCTTTGCCATAAGACATTTGCGGCCGACGTTGGGGAAGAGGAGCCCTTTGTTGACGACGATGTTAGCGGCGTCCTCGTTGGAGGAGGAGTCGGTGGAGCTCTCGTCGGAGTCCCACTCCCGGCAAATATGGGCATCGCCGCCCTTCTTCTTGTAGTACCTCTTCTTTTCTCTCCTCTTTTCCTTCTTGTCGTCGCCCCTGTCACTATCACTAGATAATGGACATTTTGCAATAAAATGACCGGGCTTACCACACTTGTAGCACACTTTCTTGGAACGGGGCTTGTAATCTTTCCTTTTCCTTTGTTTAAGGATTTGGCGGAAGCTCTTGATGATGAGCGCCATCTCCTCATTGTCGAGCTTGGAGGCATCGATGGGGATTCTACTTGGAGTAGAATCTTCTTTCTTCTCCTCCGTTGCTTTGAATGCAACGGGTTGTGCTTCGGGTACGTAGGAGGATGCGCCTTGCTCGATGATCTTTTTGGAGCCTTTGATCATTAGTTCAAAGCTCACAAATTTACCTATTACTTCCTCAGGAGACATTAGTTTATATCTTGGATCACCACAAATTAATTGTACTTGAGTAGGATTAAGAAAAACTAGTGATCTTAGAATAACCTTGACCATTTCATGGTCATCCCACTTGGTGCTCCCGAGGTTGCGCACTTGGTTCACCAAGGTCTTGAGCCGGTTGTACATCGCTTGTGGCTCCTCCCCTTGGTGAAGCATGAATCGACCGAGCTCCCCCTCGATCGTCTCCCTCTTGGTGATCTTGGTCACCTCATCTCCTTCGTGCGCCGTTTTGAGTACGTCCCAAATCTCTTTGGCGCTCTTCAATCCTTGCACCTTGTTATACTCCTCTCGACTTAGAGAGGCGAGGAGTATTGTGGTGACATGTGAGTTGAAGTGCCGGATTTGGGCAACTTCGTCCGAATCATAGTCCTCATCCCCTACGGATGGTACCTGTACCCCAAACTCAACAACGTTCCAAATACTAGTGTGGAGTGAGGTTAGGTGATGCCTCATTTTGTCACTCCACATGTTATAATCTTCACCGTCAAAAACCGGTGGTTTGCCTAATGGAATGGAAAGTAATGGAGTACGTTTAGAAATGCGAGGGTAGTGTAGGGGAATCTTACTAAACTTCTTGCGCTCATGGCGCTTAGAAGTTACGGACGGCGCGTCGGAGCCGGAGGTGGATGGTGATGAAGAGTCGGTCTCGTAGTAGACCACCTTCCTCATCTTCTTTTTCTTTTCGCCACTCCGATGCGACTTGTGTGAAGGGGATTCCTTCTCCTTACCCTTGTTGCGGGACTCTCCCGATGGAGCCTTCCCGTGGCTTGTAATGGGCTTGTTGCCGGTCACCATCTCCTTCTTGGCGTGTTCTCCCGACATCACTTCGAGCGGTTAGGCTCTAATGAAGCACCGGCCTTCGATACCAATTGAAAGTCGCCTAGAGGGGGGTGAATAGGCGGAATCTGAAAATTACAAACTTAAGCACAATCTACAAGCCGGGGTTAGCGTTAGAAATATAAGCGAGTCCAAAAGAGAGGGCGAAAACAAATCAACCAAGGAAATAGAGCGGATGACATGGTGATTTGTTTTACCGAGGTTCGGTTCTTGCAAACCTACTCCCCGTTGAGGTGGTCACAAAGACCGGGTCTCTTTCAACCCTTTCCCTCTCTCAAACGGTCACCGAGACCGAGTGAGCTTCTCTTCTCAATCAAATGGGACACTAAGTCCACTACAAGGACCACCACACAATTGGTGTCTCTTGTTTTGATTACAAGTGTTGTGGAAACAAGAATGAGGAAGAAGAAAAGCAATCCAAGCGCAAGAGCTCAAAAGAACACAAATATCTCTCTCTAGTCACTAATTTGTTTGGAGTGATTCCGGACTTGGGAGAGGATTTGATCTCCTTGTTTGTGTCTTGTATTGAATGCTATAGCTCTTGTATGAGGTTTGAAGTCTGAAAACTTGGATGCAATGAATGGTGGGTGGTTGGGGGTATTTATAGCCCCAACCACCAAAGTAGCCGTTGGTGGAGGCTGCTGTCGCATGGCGCACCGGACAGTCCGGTCCGCCACCGGACACTGTCCGGTGCGCCAACCACGTCACCCGGTCGTTAGGGTTCGACCGTTGGAGCTCTAACTTGTGGGGCCACCAGACAGTCCGGTGGTGCACCGGACAGGTCCTGTAGACTGTCCGGTGCGCCTTCTGGCGCCTGCTCTGACTTCTGCGCGCGCAGGCGCCCACTGTAGCGCATTTAATGCCTTCGCAGATGACCGTTGGCGCGAAGTAGCCGTTGCTCCGCTGGCACACCGGACAGTCCGGTGCTACACCGGACAGTCCGGTGAATTTTAGTGGAGCGGCTCCCAGAATTCCCGAAGGTGGCAAGTTCGGAGTTGGGTTCCCTAGTGCACCGGACAATGTCCGGTGGTGCACCGGATAGTCCGGTGCGCCAGACCAGGGCACACTTCGGTTGTCTTTTGCTCCCTTTGTTTGAACCCTTTCTTTTGACTTGTATTGGTTTGTTGTGAACCTTTGGCACCTGTAGAACTCATAATCTAGAGCAAACTAGTTAGTCCAATAATTTGTGTTGGGCAATTCAACCACCAAAATTCATATGGAAAAGGTTTGACCCTATTTCCCTTTCACTTCCTCCCTAGAGGAAGAAGAGAGCAAAGAAGATGCAGTGGGGGAGGAAGAAGAGAGCAAAGAGAGAAGAAGAGGAAGACACGACGCGCTCCCCTCTCTAGTCCCATCCTGACTGATCTTGCCAGGAGTAAGACGGGACGAAGCCACCGACGCGACATGGAGGCCAAGCCGTCTTCGGCAGCACATGGTGATGCGGCCGCGATCGAGGCCGCTGCCGCCGTGGCGGCGGCGGTAAGCGCAAGTCGGCCAGGCCCTCATTCACGTCGTCGAAGCGGCAGGCCAAGGAGCAGAACGCTGCCTTCCACGTGCCCCAGCATCTTCTTCACAGCAGGCCGCTCATCCGCACCGCGCGCCACTCACCGCACAAGCTCGCGGGCACTCCGCCAGAGTCGGGGCCAGCGTCATCGTCTGCCGCAACTGGGGACGGGGTGAGCGGTGGGCAGGCGGAGGTTGTTGTGATCCGGCCCGAGCTGGAGGAGATGCCGGCCCCGGAGCTGCCACTGGTGGACGAGATGTTGGAGGCCGTCCGATCCCGTGGCCCTGGCGTCCATGTGGTCCCTACCTTTGCTAGTGAGTCCTTTGTGCCACGAAGACTCATGTGATCTCTCGTTCGGGATCCACGAATAGTTGTTCATTGTTATAGTCGATACCTAGATGTCGTACCATGTCTAACCTGAACATTTAGTTTTCATGTAATCGTTATGCTCTAACATTTTAAAAAAAATAATGTGTCGTTGCAACGCACGGGCATCGTACTAGTTATCATATAAAAACACAACATTTCTTTTTTCCATAAACTTAGTATGTCTATTAGGATAATAGAAATGATATATGTTTGATCCTTTATGATAACCAATGAAATGGTGACTTAGTATAACAAAATCTAACTTTCCTACATTTAGGTTAAATATATTAGCTTCCATTAGATAGCCCCACACATGCAAATGATTTAGTGAGGGCTTCCTTTTAGTTTATAACTAATGGTGTGTTGGGCATCGACTTACTAGAAACTCTATTAACAATATGACAAACGATTTTTAGCGCCTCCATTCATAAGTTAATAAACAAAGTTGAGTAATTGACCATGCTTCTTACCATATCCATCAAGATGCAATTAAACCTTTCAACTGCTCCATTCAGTTGAGGGTCATCTGACATTCAATACTAGGCTATTGTGCCACTTTCTTATAGAAACCTTGCAAATGGCCTAAGTGCTTTGGCATAAGGGGTATGCTTTCCATAGTATTTACCACCATGGTGTGATCTTACAATTTTGACCATTAAATCATGTTGACTCTCAGCTTTAGATTTAAATATCTTAAATTTATATAATACTTTTGATTGATACTTAATTCATAAATATACCCATAGCAGGAAAAATCATCAGTAAATGTGATGAACAAATCAAAATCATCTACTATTTTTACAAGAAAAGGACCACAAATGTCTACATGAATTATTTCTAAAAACTCTCGAGCTTCGCTTAGCGCCTTTCTTAATATGTTTCACATATTTTTTCTTAATGCAATCTATGCATTGGCTATAATCTAAAAAGTCTAATGAGCGGAGAATTTGTTTTTTTTTTGATAATTTGTTCAATCCCCCTTTAAATATGACTTGAACAATAATATCATAATTTTGATGATGATTGATTCTTATTTTGCTTACACTTAATGCTTACATCATATACATTCATATAAGAATATATGTTTATATAATTCACATGATCATAATTGGAAAGTAAATAAATCTTGTCTTGTATGATGACAAGACCAACATGAATCCCATTAAACTTAATAATGCATTTTTTAGAGTTCAAGGGCTTTCATTCCCCAAGCATCAAGGCCAACAAGCCTGATGCCAGAAACATAGAACATTCAATTTACATCACCCCATTTATTACATTAGGTTTTCCCTGTTTCCAACCAACTAACATTCTTAACAGAGCAAATTAGAAGCCCCATAGAACAATATTTTCGTCCTGGTTTGGGTGAGGTGGTGGCTTTGTTCCTTTCGGTATAACCATTAAGGTAAAGTCATGCGAGAGAGGAGAGAGTTTTTGTGTCGGGTCCCATGGCAGTGGGACCGTAGAACCGGACTAGTGGGTAAAGTGTATACCTCTGCGCAGAGTTTAAAAATCTATTCGAATAGTCCTTGTCCACGGTTATGGATGAGTTATGGCTTGGTTTGAAAATTAGTGTTTTATTTTCCAAAATAATTTGAAAAATGGTTTTTGAAAGGTCCGACGGTTGAGTCGCGAGCTATGGTGGACAGGAAGTCCAGTAGTTGTTTTTAAAAATAAAAACCGGTGGAAAACTACCAACATTCCTGGATGGTTTAGTCTAGAGGATTTTGTTCTATATTGAAAAATTTCCTACTCCATTGGGATAGAATGTGTGTTGAAAATAAAATGATTTACAAAATAGCCCTGCATTAAAAATGGCTTTTTTCTACAAAATATCTTGAGCTCCACATACTCCTTGCATTATGTCTGATTTCTTCATTCCGTGGGTGTAGGTGGGATGATGGGTACGTACGTAAGTACTGACTCTTACTTATTTGTTGTTTTTCAGAGAGGAAGATCGTTGATCGGGTAATAGTTACGCCTATTTCCCAACCATGCATGTGGTTGTTGGACTACTGATTTGCTTCGCTATGTATATCGGGTTGTTTTTGCTCTACTCAGATGATATGTCCCGAGTTGTGGACTAACTCTTAAAATTGATCGTCAACTTCGTAGGTTTGTCTCGTTTAAGCAGATCTGAAACCATATAATGTATAAATGTGTATACTAGCCTCCTAGAACTAGTATTTGTATCACATTTGAGTATCAGAGGATGAGATGCTTCACAGTCCAATCAAGCTTCTCGTAGAGTGATCCTTTGTCTGTGCTCTTGCTCCAAAACAACCGTTCTTCGAATTCATCCACGGTCTCGCCATCCCCTGCAAAGAAATAGTCAAACCAGATAGGCATATCAACATCGGCTTGATTGAGAAGAGTCAATTATTCATTCTTAAAGCATTACTACAATAGAAGTATAAGGAAATGATGTTTTTTAGCTCCAGAAAGCTAGACAAAGAATTCACACCAGATCTAGATCTCCAGGACTACTCAATTCAACTTATTGTTATAACCAACTTTAGAGAAAAGTACGCAAGTATAACAACTATGGTTATCACACAACACGAGTACCTCTCATGAGTGGTATCTTTTGTTTCAAGAGATACCACTCATGGGAGGGCAGGAAGGAATAGGGATTAGAAGAGGGTTAGATGCTCACTGGACTGGAATGAACGACGGAAGGCACCGACAGTGGCCGCAGGGGATGGGGAGGGAAGGCATCATGGAGAGAGGCACAACTAGTGCTGGGAATTAGGCCGGGCCAGGCCAGCCCGGCTCAAGCCCATCGTGTTTCGTGCCAAACGGGTTCGGGTCAGCAAAACCCAAAAGATTTTTGGGCCGTACTGTGCCAGCCCAAAGTGTAAAAACAGTGGCCCAGCCCGGCTCTAAACCACGCCGTGCCTTCTTTGGGTCGTGCCGGTGCAAGCCCGGCCCGTATATTTGACCACATAAAATCAAAATATTACAACCATATAAAGTTCATAGCTTACTAAATTAAAGATATTAAACAATTCTAGCATCATTTGACCACATAAACTACAAATATAACAACAATATAAAGTCGATATCTTACTAAATTAAAGAAATTAAACAGTTTGGGCTTAATTGGGTCGTGCCGGCCCAAGCCCGGCCCATCTATGCGGGCCGTGCGGGGGGCCCGATGGACCGAAAATTGAGGTCCGGTCCAAGCCCGTCTTCGGACCATGCTAGCCCGGTCTAAATTATTTCGTACCAGATCATGCTTTGGCTCATATTTTTGGGCCGTGCTCGTGCTGACCCGAAAAGCTCGGTCCATACTCCCAGCAACAGGACACAACACGGGAGACAGCACCTCAGTGCGGAGCTCCCATCGCGCTCGCCTGGTGCCTGGTGGTACTCCTGTCCCGTGGTATTCAATACACAAAGATAAGTGTGACAATACCCAAGCCAAAAAAACCGCTGATCACAGCCACCTATAACCTCTCAGAAGGTGCTCACAGATCTAGCATACACTAGTAGCTGGCATGCACCCTTGGGCACGCTTTGTTACGTATTTGAGTTAGTTCATAATAACTGATGATGTGCAAATTATGTTAACATTATAAGGATTTTTTTGTGTGCGATAATAGATGCACTTATTATAGAAGAGAATTATATCAGCATCTAAATGTTGAAAAAGGAACTGAAGCAAAATATGTACACAATAGTTGATATTCAAGTTACTTTATATACATGGGAAGGTCTAGCAAAGAAATTGTTTAATAGTTTCCACGCTAATTATATAAGTGTGTTTACATTGGTACGATAAAGTACACGTTAATGTATAGATCCCAAGATATAAATGTACATATATCGGAGGTAGTAATAACCGATATAGCTGCACCTGGATATTAAAACAAGGTTTTAATAAATCTGTCTCGCTATTAGTATTTAGTGTAATTAGTTTTAAAATTAAACTATACTAGTCGGTTACCCGTGCGTTGCAACGGCTTACAATAATACCCACGTAAATTATCCACCAAAAAGATCTCAAGATTTTTTATTGATTGTCTCCGCTCTTCGCATAATATTTTTTATGAACGCACGGGTACCATAGACAACAAATCAGAGACCCCCATCCCTCGCCTCCTCCACTTCCAAGGTTTCGTAGAGCAGGTGGTGAAGGAAAGAGGCGGACATACCTGTTTGTTGCCGGAGAAGGACACGACGAAGAATTGGGCATCTGGAGGCGACATAGATAGTATACCGCTAGATATATAGCGAGAGAGCATGCAAGCGGAGAAAGGAGCCCAGCCGGAGCAGCTCCAAACCGAGAGGCACCCGCACCATGCGTCAATCCGAGACGGGCGAGAGAATGCGAGTGCCTTCCCAGCCCTGGACCTACCGAAGCGACACAACACCACCACCAACTCCGTAGCATATACTGAATGCTGCCACGCTACGGGCCTTGATTGTCCAATATCTCAGACCTAAACTCCTTATCGCCAAGATAACCTAAGTGTGGCAGGCACCACCATGTCCTCCTCGACGACACGCACGGGAAAGGCCACGAGCATGACCGAGGCACCACCATGTCCTCCTCGACGGCACGCACGGGAAAGGCCACGAGCATGACCGACTCGCCCCATACCCACGTTAACAAGCATAGGTCGGCTCGCGGCTGCGACCGTGGGCGGGGACAGCAGGTTGGGGAGGAAGAACAGGGCGAAGGCCAAAAAGACGAACGGGACGTTCGACGACGGCGAAAACGATGGTGCGCGCATGATGTGAAACGTCTTCGTGGACGTGCAATAGCCACCGCGCGAGTCGATATCGACGAATACAGGGAGAAGGCGCATGGTCCTACGCCCTCTGCCAAGAATGGGGTGGCGCGGAGGTAGAGGCACGAGGGGAGAGAGAAAAGAAATAGAATGGCGAACGAGGTGGTGGCAACTGAGGCGAGGACCATATTATCGTGCGGGGGTATAGATGGCCAAATGGGTCATGTCTAGTGAGCCGCCCGAGGCACGACCCATTTAATAGTGCCTGGTCCAACCCGGCACGAGCGTCGTGCGGTGCTTGGACCATAGCCTCGACCCGTAGTGTTGTCCCGGCCCGACACAATTATTTTTTAATTTTACAAAAAATCATATATACATATGTACAATTTATATTTAATATTATGAACACTTGAGCATGATGTTCTACTGGTTAGATAGCTTTGCTCAGTATCTTCCACCCTTCTTCCATTATTAGGGTGTGGATTCAAACCCCACCTTCTATACTGCTTTTTAACATAATCCACCTCCTCCACCGATTTTTAACATTTTACGTTGAGTTCATTTGGAAGAAATGTAGGGACCTTTTTGGAAAAAGCTGGCGCATGACGACAGTTGAAACTGGTGCTTTAAATACAGTAGAGATTTGATATTAGTAACAACTATTCAAATATCTTATATTTTCTCAAACGTTTGATCGCAATTCGACGGATACAAGCAAAGGTCGACGGTCAATCCGTAGCTAGCGATTGCAAATATCTCGCCACTTTGCTCTGGGACCTTCACATGTGGGCACCCGTCGTCCCCTGCCGCGTGCTGCCCCTCCGCAGCACGACACCACCCGAGCTGGCAAGACGTCCGCATCGTCTCCTCAACTCTTAGCCACACGATGTGTTCGGTGGAGCATATCTCGACATCCACGTTGACCACGTCATATCGTTTAATATCCCACCTATCTGATCGTCTACCAACGACCATCAGTCATTGTGCGTTTGAGTAACCAATTATCGGGGACCATAATTAGGGGTACCCTCAAGACTCCTAAATCTCAGCTGATAACCCCCATCAGCATAAAGCTGCAAAGGCCTGATGGGTGCGATTAAGTCAAGGATCGGTCTATTTGAGGGACGCGATCACGCCTCGCCCGAGCCCAGCCTCGGGCAAGGGCAGCCGACCCCGGAAGATCTACGTCTCGCCCGAGGACCCCCTCCAGCGACGGACACACCTTCGGCTCGCCCGAGGCCCAGTCTTCACCAAGAAACAACCTTGGCCATATCGCCACGCCAACCGACCAAATCGCAAGAGCATTTAATGCAAAGGTGGTCTGACACCTTTATCCTGACGCACGCCCTCCAGTCGACAGAGCTGAAGTGACCGCAGTCACTTCGCCGCTCCACTGACTGGTCTAACAAGAGGACAGCACCGCCTGCGCCGCTCCGACTGCTGAGCCACTCGACAGAGTGAGGCTGACAACAGCCAAGTCCGGCCTCAGGCGTCATAGGAAACTCTGCTTCGCCCGACCACAGGGCTCGGACTCGGGCTCAGCCCCGGAAGACGACGAACTCCGCTTCGCCCGACCCCAGGGCTCGGACTCGGGCTCAGCCCCGGAAGACGACGAACTCCGCTCCGCCCGACCCCAGGGCTGGGACTCAGGCTCAGCCTCGGAAGACGACGAACTCCGCTCCGCCCGACCCCAGGGCTCGGACTCGGGCTCAGCCCCGGAAGACGACGAACTCCGCTCCGCCCGACCCGAGGGCTCGGACTCGGGCTCAGCCCCAGAAGACGACGAACTCCGCTTCGCCCGACCCCAGGGCTCGGACTCAGCCCTGGCCTCAGCCGACGGTCTCCGCCTCGTCCGACCCGGGGGCTCGGACTCGACCTCGACCTTGGAAGACAGACTCGACCTCGACCTCGGAGGAGCCTCCACCTCGCCCAACCTAGGGCACGGACCGACCACGTCAACAGGAAGCGCCATCATTACCCTACCCCGAGCTGACTCAGGCTCCGGGGAACAAGGCCGGCGTCCCATCTGGCTCGCTCCACTATACGAGTAATGATGGCGCCCCGCATGCCCTGTGACGACGGCGGCTCTCAGCCCCCTTACGGAAGCAAGAGGACGTCAGCAAGGACTCGATAGCCCCGACAGCTGTCCTTCCGCCAGGCTCCAGCGCTCCTCCGACGGCCACGACACCACGCGAACTGGGTGTCAAAACCTCTCCGGCTGCCACGATGGCATGTACTTAGGGCGCTAGCTCTCCCCCGCTAGACACGTTAGCACATTGCTACACTCCCCATTGTACACCTGGATCCTCTCCTTACGCCTATAAAAGGGAGGTCCAGGGTCCTCTTACAGAGGGTTGGCCGCGCGGGGAAGGACGGGACGGCGCTCGCGCAAGGCCGCTTGCTCCCTCCCGCGTGGACGCTTGTAATCCCCTACTGCAAGCGCACCCGACCTGGGCGCGGGGCTAACACGAAGGCCGCGGGTTCCACCTCCCACGCCTGTCTCCCTCTGGCTGCTTCTCCCCCTTCACGTTCCGCCTCGCGCCGACCCATCTGGGCTGGGGCACGCGGCGACGATTTACTCGTCGGTCCAGGGACCCCCCGGGTTTTGAAACACCGACAGTTGGCGCGCCAGGTAGGGGCCTGCTGCGTGTTGACGAACAGCTTCTCGTCAAGCTCCAGATGGGCAGTCTCCAGCAACCTCTCCAACCCGAGACGGTGCTCCGTTTCGGGAGTCTTGAGTTCATGTCCCTCGACGGCAGCTACGATATGATACTCCTTCCCCCGCCGCGCGACAGCGACAATGGCGGTCGACAACCCGCCCGCCGGCGGGGAAATCGACGACACCTTCCCCACGTGGTGGAAGGACAACATTCGGGCTTGTCCCGTCCCCTCCCCCGCCGACGGAGGAGGAGGCGGGGCAACCAAGGCCAAGCAGGAGGCGGCACCTCATTGGCTGTCGAGCGAGTCGACGGCGCAGGCGCCCCAACGGAGAGCGCGTCGGGCATCGGCCTCGCGTTTGAGACGAAGACGAGCGCCGTCTCCCCGCAACACACCAACCTCAAGCAAACGGACGACCCCAGCACGCTCGCGAAGGACTTGCTGGGCGTCACCCTCGTACCTGAGACGACGGTGCAGTCAGTCCCTGACGTGACTTCGTCACCGCCCGTCGACCAAAAGGTACCGACCGATTCCCATCTCGCGCCTTTTGGATTCGGCCTCGACCCGCCAAGCAACTCCGCTTCGGTGGACACTCTCATAGAGGCGAGTCCAAACCCTCTGGGGTATCGTGTGCGGTCACCCTGGGACCGGCTGACGGCCGTCTCGACCTATGGGCCCTTGGGGTCCGAGGAAGATGGCGAGCCCGACCTCTGTTGGGATTTCTCCGGACTTGGTAACCCCAGTGTCGTGCGGGACTTCATGATCGCATGCGACTACTACCTTTCCGACTGTTCCGACGGTAGCCGCAGCCTCGACGACGAGGACTGCGGCCCAAGTCGCGAATGTTTCCACGTCGATCTAGGGGGTCCCGACGAAGGCAACCATCTTGGTATACCAGAGAACGGTGATCCCCCTAGGCCCGTGCCTCGCGTTGACATCCTTCGGGAGCTAGCTGTGGTCCCCGTCCCGGCGGGGGGTCATGACCCACAGCTCGAGCAAATCCGCGAGATACAGGCCAGGCTCGACGAGGGAGCAGGAACGCTTGAGCCGATCCACCGGAACATCGGGCAGGAATGGGCAGGCCAACCTCCGGCCGGAGAAGCGCGTCATCTCCCCCAGGGCATCCAGCACCGCATCGCCGACGACGTCAGGGTAAGGCCGCCACCGGTTTCCAGTGGAGTCGGCCAGAACCTGGCTGCAGCGGCAATACTTCTCCGCGCGATGCCGGAGCCATCAACCACCGAGGGGCGGCGTATCCAGGGAGAGCTCAAGAATCTCCTGGAGGACGCCGCGGTCCGACGGGCCGAAAGCTCCGCCTCCCAAAGGCAGGGGTACCCCTCGGAACATCGCGCCGCGACTTCCCGATTCATGCGGGAAGCCTCGGTCCACACCGGGCGCACGCGCAACACAGCGCCTGCGGCTCCGGGTCGCCTCGGCAACGAGCACCATCACCAGCATGGGGCCCATCAAGGACTTGAAAGGCGTACAGAGGGTCATGGGATGCCTCGCGGCTCTGAGCCGTTTCATCTCGCGCCTCGGCGAAAGAGGCCTGCCTTTGTACCGCCTCTTAAGGAAGGCCGAGTGCTTCGCTTGGACCCCTGAGGCCGAGGAAGCCCTCGGGAACCTGAAGGCGATCCTCACAAACGCGCCCATCTTGGTGCCCCCCGCTGCCGGAGAAGCCCTCTTGATCTACGTCGCCACGACCACTCAGGTGGTTAGCGCCACGATTGTGGTTGAGAGACGAGAAGAGGGGCATGCATTGCCCGTCCAGAGGCCAGTCTACTTCATCAGTCAGGTACTGTCCGAGACTAAAATCCGCTACCCACAAATCCAGAAGCTGCTGTACGCGGTGATCCTGACGCGACGGAAGTTGCGACACTACTTCGAGTCTCATCCGGTAACTGTGGTGTCATCCTTCCCCTTGGGGGAGATCATCCAGTCCCGAGAGGCCTCGGGTAGAATTGCAAAGTGGGCGGTGGAGATCATGGGCGAGACCATCTCGTTCGCCCCTCGGAAGGCCATCAAGTCCTAGGTCTTGGTGGACTTCGTGGCTGAATGGGTCGACACCCAGCTCCCAATAGCTCTGATCCAACCGGAGCTCTGGACCATGTTTTTCGACGGGACGCTGATGAAGACAGGGGCTGGCACGGGCCTGCTCTTCATCTCGCCCCTCGGGAAGCACTTACGCTACGTGCTACACCTCCACTTCTCGACGTCCAACAACGTGGCTGAGTACGAGGCTCTGGTAAACGGGCTCCGAATCGCCATCGAGCTAGGGGTCCGACGCCTCGACGCTCGCGGTGACTCGCAGCTCGTCATCGACCAAGTCATGAAGAACTCCCACTGCCGCGACCCGAAGATGGAAGCCTACTGCGATGAGGTTCGGCGCCTGGAAGACAAGTTCTACGGGCTCGAGCTCAACCACATTGCCCGACGCTACAACGAGACTGCAGATGAGCTGGCTAAAATAGCCTCGGGGCGAACAACGGTTCCCCCAGACGTATTCTCCCGAGACCTGCATCAACCCTCCATCGAGATCGATGACACGCCCGAGCCCGAGAAGGCCTCGGCCCAGCCCAAGGCACCCTCGGCACAGTCCGAGGTACCCTCGGCTCAGCCCGAGGCACCCTCGGCTCGGCCCGAGGTACCCTCAGCCCCCGAGGGTGAGGCACTGCGCATCGAGGAGGAGCGAAGCGGGGTCACGCCTAATCAAAACTGGCAGACCCCGTACCTGCAATATCTCCACCGAGGAGAGCTACCCCTCGACCAAGCCGAAGCTCGGCGGTTGGCGCGGCGCGCCAAGTCGTTCGTCTTGCTGGGAGATGGGAAGGAGCTCTACCACCGCAGCCCCTCGGGCATCCTCCAGCGATGCATTTCCATTGCCGAAGGTCAGGAGCTCTTACAAGAGATACACTCGGGGGCTTGCGGCCATCACGCAGCACCTCGAACCCTTGTTGGAAACGCATTCCGACAAGGTTTCTACTGGCCGACGGCGGTGGCCGACGCCACTAGAATTGTCCGCACCTGCGAAGGGTGTCAGTTCTACGCAAGGCAGACCCACCTGCCCGCTCAGGCTCTGCAGACCATACCCATCACCTGGTCATTTGCTGTGTGGGGTCTGGACCTCGTCGACCCCTTGCAGAAGGCACTCGGGGCTACACGCACCTGCTGGTCGCCATCGATAAATTCTCCAAGTGGATCGAGGTCCGACCCCTAAATAGCATCAGGTCCGAACAGGCGGTGGCGTTCTTCACCAACAGCATCCATCGCTTCGGGGTCCCGAGCTCCATCATCACCGACAACGGCACCCAGTTCACCGGCAGAAAGTTCCTGGACTTCTGCGAGGATCACCAGATCCGGGTGGACTGGGCCGCCGTGGCTCACCCCATGACGAATGGGCAAGTGGAGCGGGCTAATGACATGATCCTGCAAGGACTCAAGCCTCGGATCTACAACAACCTCAACAAGTTCGGCAAGCGATGGATGAAGAAGCTCCCCTCGGTGGTCTGGAGTCTGAGGACAACGCCGAGCCGAGCCACGGGCTTCACACCGTTCTTTCTAGTCTATGGGGCCGAGGCCATCTTGCCCACAGACTTAGAATACGGTTCCCCGAGGACGAGGGCCTACGCCGACCAAAGCAATCGAGCCTATCGAGAAGACTCACTGGACCAGCTGGAAGAGGCTCGGGACATGGCCTTACTACACTCGACGCGGTACCAGCAGTCCCTGTGACGCTACCACGCCCGAGGGGTTTGGTCCCGAGACCTCCAGGTGGGCGACCTGGTGCTTCGGCTGCGACAAGACGCCCGAGGGCGGCACAAACTCACGCCTCCCTGGGAAGGGCCGTTCGTCATTGCCAAGGTTCTGAAGCCCGGAACATACAAGCTGGCCAACAGTCAAGGCGAGGTCTACAGCAACGCTTGGAACATCCAACAGCTACGTCGCTTCTACCCTTAAGATGCTTCCAAGTTATTCGTATACCTCGTTCACACACAAAGTCTGGTCATCAAGGAAGGGTCAGCCTTGCCTCGGCAAAGCCCGACCCTCCCTCGGGGGCTAGAAGGGGGGAACCCCCTCTGCGTCGAAATTTTCCTCGAAAAAAAAGAAAAAAAATCTTTTCTGCCAGAATGTCTTTCGTGCTTTTCGACTACTTCGAAAGTGGATCCTGAAAACGACGGAGTACACGTAAGCAGCCAAGGCTGACCGAGCCGAGGGACTCCTACGCCTCCGGGATACGGATACCTCACTCATCACCTTCTGCGATAAGTAACTCGCGCTCGGATAAGTGATTCCGTGGACCGAACAAGTCTTCACACTCGAAAGCTCATCTGCCGGAACGATTTTTCGGGCCTTCTCGACTGCGTCAGTGACAGAACCCTATGGACGAGTAAGAGTGCGCGTAAGCGGCAAGGCCGACCGAGCCGAGGGATTCCTACGCCTCTAGGATACAGATACCTCACTCATCACCTTCCGTGAAAAGCAACTCTCGCCCGCACAAACAATTCTGTTACCGATAAATAAGTCCGAATACTCGAAACAAGAGGAAAAGGGACGCAGCTTTACAACACGACGACAGTGTGTTTGGGCCTCGGCGGCCGCAGAAAACATACACACGCTACAAGACAACCCGATCCTGCAGGCTCGGACGTCGACAGTTGAAGGGGGCAGCAGCACCCTCGGCGTCAACTACACCTTCGGCGGGGTCTGACCTAGCCTCGGACGGCGACGCGGTTGGAGGATCCCCACTCTGAAGGACGACACCAGCACCACACCCGGGCCATCGCCGCCAGGGTCTTCTCCAGGAATCCGGCTCGAGCAGACGGCTCGGCCGGCCACCCCGAGGCCTCGGCCAGCTGTCCCCCGAAGACATCAGCCCGGCTTGTGGCCTCGGCGACTCAACTCCGGCGTTGGTCCCGCCAGTGGACGACCCGGCCAGGCTCCGGCCGACCAAATCTTCTTTTCGAGCCAACTCTGCCTCTGCCCGTGCTGACACCGCTACCTCCGGCTTCGGCTCATCGAAGGGCGGCCGAGGGGTTCCTTTAACTAAGCAAGAGAAGCCTCGGACAGCAAGGCCGACCGAGCCGAGGGACTCCTACGCCTCCGGGATACGGATACCTCACTCGTCACCTTCGCACGAGGCAACTCACGCTTGGTGAAGCGGTTCAGATAACCAACTGTCGGTGTTTCGAAACCCGGGGGGTCCCTGGACCGACGAGTAAATCGTTGCCGCGTGCCCCAGCCCAGATGGGTCGGCGCGAGGCGGAACGCGAAGGGGGGAGAAAGCAGCCGGAGGGAGACAGGCGTGGGAGGTGGAACCCGCGGCCTTCGTGTTAGCCCCGCGCCCAGGTCGGGTGCGCTTGCAGTAGGGGGTTACAAGCGTCCACACGGGAGGGAGCGAGTGGCCTTGCGCGAGCGCCGTCCCGTCCTTCCCCGCGCGATCAACCCTCTGTAAGAGGGCCCTGGACCTCCCTTTTATAGGCGAAGGAGAGGATCCAGGTGTACAATGGGGGTGTGGCAGTGTGCTACCGTGTCTAGCGGAGGGGAGCTAGCGCCCTAAGTACATGCCATCGTGGCAGCCGGAGAGGTTTTGGCACCCAGTTCGTGTGATGTCGTGGCCGTCGGAGGAGCGCTGGAGCCTGGCGGAAGGACAGCTGTCGGGGCTGTCGAGTCCTTGCTGACGTCCTCTTACTTCCGTAAGGGGGCTGAGAGCCACCGTCGTCACAGGGCATGTGGGGCGCCATCATTACTCGTATAGTGGAGCGAGCCAGATGGGACGCCGGTCTTGTTTCCCGTAGCCTGAGTCAGCTCGGGGTAGGGTAATGATGGCGCCTCCTGTCGACGTGGTCGGTCCGTGCCCTAGGTTGGGCGAGGTGGAGGCTCCTCCGAGGTCGAGGTCGAGTCTGTCTAACAAGGTCGGGGTCAAGTCCAAGCCCCCGGGTCGGACAAGGCGGAGACCGTCGGCTGAGGCCAGGGTTGAGTCCGAGCCCTGGGGTCGGGCGAAGCGGAGTTCGTTGTCCTTCGGGGCTGAGCCTGAGTCCGAGCCCTGGGGTCGGGCGAGGCGGAGTTCGTCGTCTTCTGGGGCTAAGCCCGAGTCCGAGCCCTGGGGTCGGGCGAGGCGGAGTTCGTCGTCTTCCGGGGCTGAGCCCGAGTCCGAGCCCTGGGGTCAGGCGAGGCGGAGTTTGTCGTCTTCCGGGGCTAAGCCCTAGTCCGAGCCCTAGGGTCGGGCGGAGCGGAGTTCGCCGTCTTCCGGGGCTGAGCCCGATTCCGATCCCTGGGGTCGGGCGGAGCGGAGTTCGCCGTCTTCCGGGGCTGAGCCCGAGTCCGAGCCCTGGGTCGGGCGGAGCGGAGTTCGCCGTCTTCCGGGGCTGAGCCCGAGTCCGAGCCTTGGGGTCGGGCGAAGCGGAGTTTCCTATGACGCCTGAGGCCGGACTTGGCTGCTGTCAGCCTCACTCTGTCGAGTGGCTCAGCAGTCAGAGCGACGCAGGCGGCGCTGTCCTCTTGTCAGACCGGTCAGTGGAGCGGCGAAGTGACTGCGGTCACTTCGGCTCTGTCGACTGGAGGGCGTGCGTCAGGATAAAGGTGTCAGGCCACCTTTGCATTAAATGCCCCTGCGATTTGGTCGGTTGGCGTGGCGATTTGGCCAAGGTTGCTTCTTGGTGAAGACTGGGCCTCGGGCGAGCCGAAGGTGTGTCCATTGCTGGAGGGGGTCCTCAGGCGAGACGTAGATCCTCCGGGGCCGGCTGCCCTTGCCCGAGGCTGGGCTCGGGCGAGGCGCGATCGCGTCCCTCGAATGGACCGATCCTTGACTTAATCGCACCCATCAGGCCTTTGCAGCTTTGTGCTGATGGGGGTTACCAGCTGAGATTTAGGAGTCTTGAGGGTACCCCTAATTATGGTCCCCGACAGTAGCCCAAGAGCCTCGAAGGGAGTGTTAATACTCGCTTGGAGGCTTTTGCCGCACTTTTTTGCAAGGGGACCAGCCTTTTTTGGTTGCACTTTGTTCCGGTGGGTGCGCGCGAGCGCACCCGCCGGGTGTAGCCCCCGAGGCCTCGGAGGAGTAGTTTGACTCCTTCGAGGTCTTAGTGCGTTTCGCAACACTTCGGCTGGTCTGGTGGTTCCCTCATGCGAGCTGGCCGTAGCCCGGGTGCACGGTCGGGTCCCAAGTTCTCGGGCTGGTATGTTGACGCCATCAACGGTTTGGCCGGAGCCGGGTTTGCGAGAGCAGCCCTCGAGCCTCTGCACTGGGCGAGAGGACGGTCGAGGACAGACTCGACTTTTTTACATACGCCCCTGCGTCGCCTTTCCGCAAGGAGGAGGGGGGGAAAGTGCCATGTTGCCCTCGGAGGGCGCCGAACATGGTGTCTCCGGTGAGCTGCTGGCGGGTAATCCGAGTGGACGCCCGTGCCCCATTTGTTAGGGGTCGGCTAGAGGCCCGGAGGCGCGCTCCAAAAGTACCTGCGGGTGATCTGCCGGACCCGGTCCCCTTTTGACGGGGTCCGAGGGCTCGATGCCTCCCTCTGATAGGATTCCGTTACAAGGTCGCTCCTGCTGATCTCGGAAATGTCCTAGGGTACCTCGGGAGCGTAGCCTGAGCCTTGGTTATGTATCGAACGTACCCAGGGTCATCCCTCGCTCTGTGTCTGAGGCGACTCTGAACCCTTCGAGGGCCAGCCTACGAACCCCTGATCAGTAGTGGGCGCGGAGCCCGAGTGGCCTAAGGCGGCCGTTGAACCCTTCCGAGGGGCCGGCCATCGAACCTCTGACCAGTAGTGGGCGCAGAACCCAATCGCTCTGAGGCGGCCGTTGAACCCCTCCGAGGGGCCAGCCTTTGAACCTCTGATCAGTAGGGAGGCTCGGGGCCTGTTTCCTTCACGGAGAAGGATCCTTTTTGGGGTATCCCCCTTTTCCGGTCCCTGTTGTAAGAGAGACAAAGAGGAAAAGGAAAAGGATACGAAATCGAATGACGTGGCGTACCTTTTTCGACGCGGTCATTATGGCGAAGGCGAAGCGTCGCTTGCTTCTCCCGCCTGAGGCGCCGCCTGTCCTGCCACGGAGTTAATGCGACGAGGCGAATGGTTCGCGAGGCGGTCATTGCGCGTGTGCGAGCCGTTCGAGGAACGGATCACGGGCGCGTCGTCTTCACGCCGTGAGAGAGGGTTCCCTCGCTGCCCCTGGATGGGACGTAAGCTTGGCTGACGACGTGACCGCTGCTCCTGCCCGCCTGCCACCGCCATTACTGCCAGCCCATTTTTGACCGTATTTGACCGTCGCGCCTGGCTGGCACTGCTGGGTCATACGCAGGGTTGCCTCGAGTCGCGGTGCTGGTTCCGCAATCGAGGAGGCGCGGCAGTGGCGCGAGGGGCGGTGCAGTTGCTCGCACGTAGCAACCGGCGCGCCGGTTGCATGACGTGTGGGCCTGGGCCTCCATGCTGGGTGTGTTGGAAGTCGAAGGGGCGCGCCCACCTGGCGCGGTTGCATGCCGACTGCATGGCTATCCACCCTTTCACCCGCTGGTCTGGGCGAAAGTGGAGGAATGCTTGTGACCGCTGGACAGTTGCATGCCCTGCGCGCGGCGGTTTGACTCCTTCTGCCCTGGACCAGCTTGCCTGACGCGTGGGGCCCAGCCCCCATGCCGTAGGGGGGACCTTGGAGCATGTTGGAGAAGACTCAGCCCGCAATGGCTGAGGACGCAAGCGGGGAGAGTCGCCTTTAAAAGGAGGGTGACCCCCTTGAAAGACAACCATGTCTTCGCGCTCCCTTATGCACCGTGTCTTTCCACCTTCTGAGCCCCCGGATGGGGGACGCCCGCAATCCTTCTGTCTTGTCGTCGGAGGGACGCAACTTCGAGGAAGTTGGTACCTTTCAGCCATCGTTCAGCTTCAAGGATTTTCATCATGCAGCCCGGCCGCATCCCCTCGCCGGTGGTCACCCAAGACGGTGACCTCCAGTTCGATGGTGAGGAGAAGCGAACCGGGCTGCGATCTTGGTCCCGCCCTCAGTTTCAGGGATGTTCATCATCCTGGCTGGGGCGGGGGCCGGGCTGAGCCGGAGCTCTTCCCCCCGTGCGAGCCAGCTGGTCACCTCCTCTTCCAGCTTCTGGTGGTGGAAACCATCCTCCGGCCCTGCGGAGGAGGCGTCCTCTAGCCATGCCGGGGAAGGCGAACTGTTGCTGTCCAGCTAGGATGCAACATTCCGTCCTTCTCCTCGCTTTCGTGGCGAGGACGGGAGTGAGGTCCTGCCGGTGCGCCTTGCCGACTGTCGGCGTTGGTGGAGAGGCGGACGCCACCGTCCGTGCTGACGTGGTGGCAGCTGGAGGAAGCTTCCCCCCCGTTAAGGCCGTCGGCGCCACCGATGGACTGGCCCCCGGCTCTTTGGCTTTAATGTCTGGTTCGCGTCCCTTGAGTGGGGATGCGAACGAGAGCCTTCCGGTGGCCGCGTCCGTCCTGGGACCATAGCTGCTGCTGTGGGGACGGAACCGGAGTTCCGTTTGTAATGGCACTTTGAGTGTCGGTGTCTTGTTCATTGTGGCTATCGGGGCCTGAACATGTGTGTATCTTCAGCACGGAGCCGTGTTTTTCCTTTATTTCAAGCACCAAGACTCGCCTGTCGACTATCTGAACCGCTTCACCAAGCATGAGTCGCCTCGTGCAAAGGTGACGAGTGAGGTATCCGTATCCCGGAGGCGTAGGAGTCCCTCGGCTCGGTCGGCCTTGCTATCCGAGGCTTCTCTTACTTAGTTAAAGGAACCCCTCGGCCGCTCTGTGATGAGCCGAAGCCGGAGGTCGCGGTGTTAGCACGGACAGAAAAAGAGTTGGCTTCGAAAAGAAGATGTGGTCGGCCGGAGCCTGGCCGAGTCGTCCACTGGCGGGACCGACGCCGGAGTTGAGCTGTCGAGGCCTCAAGCCGGGCTGATGTCTTCGGGGGACAGCTGGCCGAGGCCTCGGGGTGGCCGGCCGAGCCGTCTGCTCGAGCCGGATTCCTGGAGAAGACCCTGGCGGTGATGGCCCGGGTGTGGTGCTGATGTCGTCCTTCAGAGTGGGGATCCTCCGACTGCGTCGCCGTCCGAGGCTAGGTCAGACCCCACCGAAGGTGTAGTGGACGCCGAGGGTGCTGCTGCCCCCTTCAACTGTCGACGTCCGAGCCTGCAGGATCGGGTTGTCTTGTAGTGTGTGTATGTTTTCTGCGGCCGCCTAGGCCCAAACACACCATCGTCGTGTTGTAAAGCTGCATTTCTTTTCCTCTTGTTTGAGTATCCGAACTTATTTGTCGGTAACAGAATTGTTTGTGCGGGCGAGAGTTGCTTTTCACGGAAGGTGATGAGTGAGGTATCCGTATCCCGGAGGCGTAGGAATCCCTCGGCTCGGTCGGCCTTGCCGCTTACGCGCACTCTTACTCGTCCATAGGGTTCTGTCACCGACGCAGTCGAGAAGGCCCGAAAAACCGTTCCGGCAGAGGAGCTTTCGAGCGTGAAGACTTGTTCGGTCCGCGGAATCACTTATCCGAGCGCGAGTTACTTATCGCAGAATGTGATGAGTGAGGTATCCGTATCCCGGAGGCGTACGAGTCCCTCGGCTCGATCAGCCTTGGCTGCTTACGTGTACTCCGTCGTTTTCAGGATCCACTTTTGAAGTAGTCGAAAAGCACGAAAGGCATTCTGGCAGAAAAGATTTTTTTCTCTTTTTTTTCAAGGAAAATTTCGACGTAGAGGGGGTTCCCCCTTCTAGCCCCCGAGGGAGGGTTGGGCTTTGCCGAGGCAAGGTTGACCCTTCCTTGACGACCAGACTTTGTGTGTGAACGGGGTGTACGAATAACTTAGAAGCATCTTAAGGGTAGAAGCGACGTAGCTGTTGGATGTTCCAAGCGTTGCTGTAGACCTCGCCTTGACTGTTGGCCAGCTTGTATGTTCCGGGCTTCAGAATTTTGGCGACGACGAACGGCCCTTCCCAGGGAGGCGTGAGTTTGTGCCGCCCTCGGGTGTCTTGTTGCAGCTGAAGCACCAGGTCGCCCACCTGGAGGTCTCGGGACCGAACCCCTCGGGCGTGGTAGCGTCGCAGGGACTGCTGGTACCGCGCCGAGTGTAGTAAGGCCATGTCCCGAGCCTCTTCCAGCTGGTCCATTGAGTCTTCTCGATTGGCTCGATTGCTTTGGTCAGCGTAGGCCCTCGTCCTCGGGGAACCGTATTCTAAGTCTGTGGGCAAGATGGCCTCGGCCCCATAGACTAGAAAGAACGGTGTGAAGCCCGTGGCTCGGCTCGGCGTTGTCCTCAGACTCCAGACCACCGAGGGGAGCTCCTTCACCCATCGCTTGCCGAACTTGTTGAGGTCATTGTAGATCCGAGGCTTGAGTCCTTGCAGAATCATGCCGTTGGCACGTTCTACCTGCCCATTCGTCATGGGGTGAGCCACGGCGGCCCAGTCCACCCGGATGTGGTGATCCTCGCAGAAGTCCAGGAACTTCCTACCGGTGAACTGGGTGCCGTTGTCGGTGATGATGGAGTTCGGGACCCCAAAGCGATGGATGATGTTGGTGAAGAACGCCACCGCCTATTCGGACCTGATGCTGTTTAGGGGTCGGACCTCGATCCACTTGGAGAATTTGTCGATGGCGACCAGCAGGTGCGTGTAGCCCCTGGGTGCCTTTTGCAAGGGGACGACGAGGTCCAGACCCCACACAGCAAACGGCTAGGTGATGGGTATGGTCTACAGAGCCTGAGCGGACAGGTGGGTCTGCCTTGCGTAGAACTGACACCCTTCGCAGGTGCGGACAATTCTAGTGGCATCGGCCACCGCCGTCGGCCAGTAGAAACCTTGTCGGAAGGCGTTTCCAACAAGGGTTCGAGGTGCTGCGTGTTGGCCGCGAGCCCCCGAGTGTATCTCTTGTAAGAGCTTCTGACCTTCGGCGATGGAAATGCATCGCTGGAGGATGCCCGAGGGGCTGCGGTGGTAGAGCTCCTTCCCATCTCCCAGCAAGACGAAAGACTTGGCGTGCCGCGCCAACCGCCGAGCTTCGTCTTGGTCGAGGGGTAGCTCTCCTTGGTGGAGATATTACAGGTACGGGGTCTGCCAGTTTTGATTAGGTGTGACCTTGCTCTGCTCCCCCTCGACGCGTAGTGCCTCACCCTTGGGGGCCGAGGGTACCTCGGGCCGTGCCGAGGGTACCTCGGACTGAGCCGAGGGTGCCTCGGGCTGGGCCGAGGCCTTCTCGGGCTCGGGCGTGTCATCGGTCTTGACGGAGGGTTGATGCAGGTCTCGGGAGAATACATCCGGGGGAACCGTTGTTCGCCCTGAGGCTATTTTAGCCAGCTCGTCCGCAGTCTCGTTGTAGCGTCGGGCGATGTGGTTGAGCTCGAGCCCGTAGAACTTGTCTTCCAGGCGCCGAACCTCATCGCAGTAGGCTTCCATCTTCGGGTCGCGGCAGTGGGAGTTCTTCATGACTTGGTCGATGACGAGCTGCGAGTAACCGCGAGCGTCGAGGCGTCGGATCTCTAGCTCGATGGCGATTCGCAACCCGTTTACCAGAGCCTCGTACTCAGCCACGTTGTTGGACGCCGGCAAGTGGAGGCATAGCACGTAGCGTAGGTGCTTCCCGAGGGGCGAGATGAAGAGCAGGCCCGCGCTGGCCCCCGTCTTCATCAGCGACCCATCGAAAAACATGGTCCAGAGCTCCGGTTGGATCGGAGCTGTTGGGAGCTGGGTGTCGGCCCATTCAGCCACGAAGTCCGCTAAGATCTGGGACTTGATGGCCTTCCGGGGGGCGAACGAGATCGTCTCGCCCATGATCTCCACCGCCCACTTTGCAATTCTACCCGAGGCCTCTCGGGACCGGATGATCTCCCCTAGGGGGAAGGATGACACCACAGTCACCGGATGAGACTCGAAGTAGTGTCGCAACTTCCGCCGCGTCAGGATCACCGCGTACAGCAGCTTCTGGATTTGTGGGTAGCGGATCTTGGTCTCGGACAATACCTCACTGATGAAGTAGACTGGCCTCTGGACGGGCAATGCATGCCCCTCTTCTCGTCTCTCAACCACAATCGCGGCGCTAACAACCTGAGTGGTCGCGGCGACGTAGATCAAGAGGGCTTCTCCGGCAGCGGGGGGCACCAAGATGGGCGCGTTCGTGAGGAGCGCCTTCAGGTTCCCGAGGGCTTCCTCGGCCTCAGGGGTCCAAGCGAAGCACTCGGCCTTCCTTAAGAGGCGGTATAGAGGCAGGCCTCTTTCGTCGAGGCGCGAGATGAAACGGCTCAGAGCCGCGAGGCATCCCATGACCCTCTGTACGCCTTTTAAGTCCTTGATGGGCCCCATGCTGGTGATGGCTGTGATCTTCTCCGGGTTGGCCTCGATGCCCCGCTCGGAGACGATGAACCCCAAGAGCATGCCTCGGGGGACCCCGAAGACACACTTTTCGGGATTGAGCTTCACGCCTTTCGCCTTGAGACATCGGAATGTCACTTCAAGGTCAGAAAGGAGGTCGGAGGCTTTCCTTGTCTTGACTACAATGTCATCGACGTAGGCCTCGACCGTTCGGCCGATGTGTTCGCCGAACACATGGTTCATGCATCGCTGGTACGTTGCACCCGCATTCCTCAAACCAAACGGCATGGTAACATAGCAGTACAGGCCGAAGGTTGTGATGAAAGAAGTCGCGAGCTGGTCGGACTCTTTCATTCTGATCTGATGATACCCTGAGTAGGCATCAAGGAAAGACAGGGTTTCGCACCCAGCAGTGGAATCCACGATTTGATCGATGCGAGGCAGAGGGTAGGGAACTTTCGGACATGCTTTGTTTAGACCAGTGTAGTGTACACACATCCGCCATTTCCCCCCTTTCTTTCTCACAAGCACAGGGTTGGCAAGCCATTCGAGATGGAATACCTCTTTGATGAACCTTGCCGCCATTAGCTTGTGGATCTCCTCGCCTATGGCTCTGCGCTTTTCTTCGTCGAATCGGCGCAGAGGCTGCTTCACGGGTCGGGCTCCAGCTCGGATATCCAGCGAGTGCTCGGCGACGTCCCTCGGTATGCCGGGCATGTCCGAGGGACTCCACGCGAAAATGTCGGTGTTTGTGCGGAGAAAGTCGACGAGCACTGCTTCCTATTTGGGGTCGAGCTCGGAGCCGATCCGGATCTACTTGGAGGCGTCGTGTCACACCCGGTTTTGGAAGGCAAACCGAATGCGAACTATGTACGTGCCAGGATCAGAACTCACGTACACAGCGGTTACATAAATGAACATCAACGCACATTGCTCGAATAATAACATAAAAGAGTATTAACTTATTACATCACAGAGTCATAAACATCCACATAGTCATCAACTTAACAGATAAATCAAAGTGCTAGCGAAACGCAGTAAAGATGAGGCCTTCACAGGCAGCTGACTGGGGGTTGCCGCCAACCCACACCTAGAATTCGTCGTAGTCTTGGAACTCCTGGAAGTCTCCTTCCACGACTTCGCCTTCTCCGGAGCAGTGGTTACAATGCGGACAACCTGGTGTTTTGTGGTAAAGCAAGGATGAGTACACATCAACGTACTCAGCAAATGTCCCGTTTGGCTGAAGTGGACTAGCTTTATGTGGGGTTAGGCTCAAGCAGTTGCTTTTAGTTGGTCAGGTATTTATCATTAGTAGAAGCCAGATTTTATCATTAACCAACCCATGAACCATTTCCTCATCGAGGAACAACATCATCATATTCGAACCAAAACCATAACATAATCCTTGTATCTCGAACCATCTGTATCTCTAATCAAAGAGGATCCCAAGGCTGCTCTTAACCGTGAGCACGGCTGATATATCAGTTTCACTACCCTCTGCAGAGGTCGCACACTTTACCCATGAGTCATGATTCCCTTTCTGCCCGGGGAGAGCTAATCCCCATTGACCACTACCTAGGTGGTCCGGCAGGGTATCACTACGTAGCTTTTACAAAGATTCCCTAGAGATCATAGCTGCCCGTTAGGTTTCTCCAGTTTGATAAACACAGTAACCCTCCCCGCAGGAGAGTGACTAACAAAAAGCAAAACGAAAGAACCTCGGCACTCAGCCTCGGCAGAGCAAGCACTGTGCCTGGACCCCATTAACGGCACGACGGCTAAGCAACTACACCTCTAGTTCCTCTAATTAATTAGCTAAGGGCATCCCATTTCACCCTCATGGTTGCACTGTTATCCCGGGTGGTCTCTCAACGAACAGGTCCTTACGGAGAGGCACTCAGAAAATAGCCTGAGCCCCCTAAAGTATCACAGGAACATCAACATCATCAGGATAACAGTATCATAAATAGTCACATCATGTTCATTGATTAAGTTAAGGCAATAGCAGAATGCTAACCATAACAGCCCATAAGGTCATCAAGGATAAAGTAAAGTGTAAAGCTAGTCAATCCTTAGGTTTCAAGTAAGTAATGCGGGGTAGTAAGTTATAAATGAATAGGACATAATGGGTCAGAGGACACTTGCCTTCACCAAACTGTTGATCAGGAACTTCCTCTGCAACTTCCTCGGGAAACACAGACTGCTCGTTGTCTACGTAAAGTAATCATTCACACTATGCACTTGGGAAATAACAAACAAAAACAATATACCAAACATATGCAGCAGAGAGATCACAAGTTCATAATAGAAAAGGGATAGGCACTCTGGTATTCTCTAGGTCTAGGGTAGAGGACTATACAAAAGGATTCATTATCCACTACTCAGGTTTAAGTCAGTGGTGGGGGTTAAATCATTACATAGTGTTAAGTCCATAAACTTAAGTGCTCCAACTTTTATTAAAGTCTACTATCTTTTATTTATCTCAAATAGGGTTCCCATAACATTAATTTTACCCTAATGATCAACTATTAATTGAGACATAGAAACAGCAGGGAAACATTGCTTAAACAGATAGATAATAATATTATGAACATTTTGCAATTTGAAGCACCTAATTTGGAGTTCATATGGCAAAGTTATGAATTTTACAAGTTTAGGGGTTAAAAATATACCCTAAGTACCTATTTTGAATTAAATAAAAGGTCCGAGGACCTAACTGTAAGAAACCAGGGACGGCGGGTTCAAATTCCAGAAAACAGGGGGGCTCTTTAAGAAAACGCGCGGGCGAAGGGGTATCGGACTCCTACGGCCGTCGGATCTCAGACGGACGGCTAGGATTAGATCCTGCGGGCGGGCGCGCGGGCGTGCGGCGGCCTGGGTGGCTGATAGGCGGGACCGGCAGGCAGCGCGAGCGCGCGGGCGGGCTGACAGGCGGGACCGGCGGGCAGCGCGAGCGCGCGGGCGGGCTGACAGGCGGGACCGACGGGCAGCGCGAGCGCGCGGGCGGGCGGGCTGACAGGCAGGACCCAAACGGCAGGGAGACGGGGTGTGGGGGAAGCGGGCCTGGGCCGCTGGATCTCCGACGGACGGCCAGGATCAGGTTTGGCCTAATTAAAACGGGACCGCCCGATCTGGGACGGACGGTGGGGATTGGGTGGCCGGCCTGGGCTTCTCCTACGGCTAGCTGGGGCGGCGGCGCTCGTCCCCGCGGCGGAGGACTCGCCGGAGACGAGGGGCGCGGGCGCTTGGCGGGTCTCTGGGGCGACCTGAGTGGCCGGGAAGGTTGGGAAGGGCACGGGGAATTCTTTGGTGGGGTCTGGGTCGGGGTAGGGGCACCGGAGGGGGGCGGTTCACGGCGGAGTGGTTCGGCGGCGGCATAAATCTACTCCGGCGAGGAATTAAACGCAGCAGAGAGCAAAACAAAGGTCAATAGGGGCGGGAGAGGTTCTTTACCTCAAGGCGGGCTCCGGGGACTCCTCGGTGGCGGCGATGACGCGACGGTGACCCGGGGCGACGGTGGTGGACCTCCGCGGCTGCACGGAGGACGGCGGGTGAGCGCGGGCAGAGAGAAATAAGGAGGGGGAGAGGGAATTGGGGCGCGTCCCGGGTTGCGGACGCCGGGGCGAAGCTCACCGTGGCAATGGACACGGCGGAGCTCCAACGGCGGCCGGGAAACGAGCTCGGGACGGCGGGGGTTTATGGCGGCGGCGCTCTGGCGTGCGCGCAGCGAGGGGGAGGTGAGAGAGGGGCCTGCAGGTGCGCAAATGAGGGAGGGGGAGAGGGCGAGTGGGGTTCCGGGCTCAAGTGGCCGGGGGCGGGGCAGTTGCGAGCTCCACGCGCGACGTGGGCGCGGAGACCGCGGCAGCGCGCAGCTCGGGCGGCAGTTACGCGAGGACGAGGGAGCTGACAGCCCGGGCCCGCGAGCAGAGAGAGAGGGAAAGCGGGCGCGGGCGCGGAGAACGGTTGCGCTGACGGGCGGGCCCGCCAGGGCAGAGAGAGCGGGGGAAGCGGGCGCGCGCGGGATGGGGAAAGCGGCTGCGCTGACGGGTGGGCCCGCCAGGGCAGAGAGAGGAGAGGGGGGGAGAGGCGCGCGCGCGCGGGATGGGCCTAGCTGGGCCGAAAGGCTGAGGGGGGCGGGGGAGTGGGCTTCTTTCCCTTTTCTTTTTAATCTGGAATTGTTTTCTCTTTTCTTTTTATTTTCTCTATTTGATTCAAATTCAAATAAGCCACAAATTCAAATTGGACTTTCTAAGGATTATGCACCAAACAAAAGTGAAATCTAGGGTTCAACATGATGCAACAATTCATACTCCCTTGGAGTTTGAGCTAATAGACTATAGTTACAAATAAAATAACTACTTTTCTCTTATAGAAATGAGAAAGAGAAGATTGGGGAAGGATGAGAAAAGGGAAGTAACACATGAATTTGTGAATATGAGCAAAGAAATTTTATACCCCCAAATTCAGGGTGTTACAAACCTATCCCCCTTAAAAGAATCTCGCCCCGAGATTCAAGGTTGGTCAGCAAAGAGTTCAGGGTATTTGGCCTTCAGATCATCTTCTCGTTCCCAGGTTGCTTCTTCCTCGGAGTGGTGACCCCATCTGACTTTGCACATTCTGATGGTATTCCTCCGGGTGACTCTGTCTGCAAACTCCAGAATCTGCGTTGGCTTCTCTATGTATGTCAGATCCTCTTGGACTTCCAAACCCTCCACTGGCAACTGTTCTTCTGGTACTCGCAGGCACTTCTTCAATTGCGACACGTGGAACACATTGTGCACCGCTGACAAACTTTCTGGTAGGTTGAGCTGATAGGCCACTTCTCCACGCTTTGCTTGAATCTGATATGGTCCAACGTACCGGGGTGCTAACTTGCCTTTAACTCCGAACCTTCTGACTCCCCTGATAGGTGACACCTTCAGATAGACGAAATCCCCCATTTCGAAACTCAGTTCTCTTCTCCTTCGGTCCGCATAGCTTCGCTGTCTTGACTGGGCTATCTTCAGATTCTCCCGAACCATTTTGATATTCTCTTCGGCTTCAAGCAAAATGTCGGGGCCAAACACCTGTCTCTCTCCAGGCTGGTCCCAATGCAGCGGAGTCCTACAACTCCGTCCATAGAGTGCCTGAAACGGCGACATCTTCAAGCTGGCCTGGTAGCTATTGTTATAGGAGAATTCTGCATAAGGTAACCTTTTGTCCCATCCTGACTTGTCTTGCAACGCACAGGCTCTCAGCATATCTTCTAGGATCTGGTTAGTTCTTTCAGTCTGACCGTCTGTCTACGGGTGATAAGCCGAGCTGAAGTTCAAATGGGTGCCCAAAGCTTCTTGTAGCTGCTGCCAAAAATGAGAGGTGAACTGCGTTCCTCGATCTGACACTATCTTCTTCGGCACACCATGAAGGCAGACTATCCGTGACATGTATAACTCAGCTAACGTTGCTCCGGTGTATGTGGTCTTCACAGGTATGAAATGGGCCACCTTTGTTAAGCGGTCCACAACCACCCAGATGGAATCATAACCGGCCCGGGTACGAGGTAGGCCAACTATAAAATCCATCCCGATCTCATCCCACTTCCACTGAGGAATCCGCAATGGCTGCAACAATCCGGCGGGCCTTTGATGCTCTGCTTTGGTTCTTTGACAGCTATCACAGATGGCGACATATTCTGCGATTTCTCTTTTCATGCCATACCACCAAAACCTCCTTTTTAAATCGTGATACATCTTCTCGCTCCCAAGGTGTATGGAGTAGGCCGTCTCATGAGCTTCCTTTAGGATCAGCTCCCGAATAGGTTTGAGGTCGGGGACACACAATCGGTCCTTGAACCATATTACTCCCTCTTCATCCTCTCGAAAGTCTTTGCCTCTTCCTTCTAAGACCAGCTGCCGGATCTTGTTGATGTTTTCATCATCCTTCTGCCCTTCTTTGATCTCCCGCTCTAGAGTGGGCTCTAATTCCACTGTTACTCCTTGCGTACTGTTCAGGAAACCGAGACTCAGTCTGTCGAATTCCTTGGCTAACTCATATGGCATTGGGTACGTGGCCAACATATTGACTTGACTCTTCCTGCTCAGAGCATCTGCAACCACATTGGCTTTGCCTGGATGGTAATGTATCTCCAACTCATAGTCCTTGATCAATTCCAACCATCTTCGCTGTCTCATGTTTAACTCTGACTGGGTGAATATGTACTTCAGACTTTTATGATCTGTGTAAATGTCGCACTTCTGCCCATACAGGTAATGTCTCCAGGTCTTCAAAGCATGAACTACTGCTGCCAACTCCAGGTCATGTGTGGGATAATTTTTCTCATGGATCTTCAGCTGTCGAGATGAGTATGCTACAACTCTTCCTTCTTGCATTAGCACACATCCCAATCCGGTGTAAGAAGCATCGCAATACACTGAGAATGGCTTGTGAACATCAGGTAGGACTAACACCGGAGCTGTAGTCAATCTATTTTTCAGTTCTTCAAATGCTTCCTAACACTTTTGGGTCCACTTAAACTCAACTTTCTTCGCTAGTAACGCTGTCATTGGTCTAGCAATCTTTGAGAAGCCTTCGATGAAACGCCTGTAATACCCAGCCATTCCAATGAAGCTCTTGATCCCACGAACATCCTTTGGTGCTTTCCAGTTCAGGATATCTGCCACTTTCTTTGGATCCACTGCCAACCCATCTTGATTTATGATGTGACCCAGAAACAAGACTTCATGAATCCAGAACTCGCATTTGCCCAGTTTGGCATACAACTGATGCTCTCGAAGTCTTTGCAATACCATCTTCAAATGCTCTACATGATCTTCCTCACTTCGAGAGTATATGAGAATATCATCGATAAACACTACCACAAACTTGTCCAGATAATCCATGAACACACTGTTCATCAGGTACATAAAGAAGGCTGGCGCATTTGTCAAACCAAAGGACATAACTGTGAATTCATATAACCCGTACTTGGTGATGAATGCCGTCTTCGGTATGTCTGAGGGTCGGATTCTGAGTTGATGGTAGCCCGACCTCAGATCTATCTTCGAGAATACGCTGGCACCTCTGAGCTGGTCGAACAAATCTTCTATCCTTGGCAGGGGGTACTTGTTCTTGACAGTGACTTCATTCAAGGCTCGGTAGTCTATGCACATCCTTTTGGTACCATCTTTCTTTTCTACAAACAACACTGGAGCGGCCCAAGGCGAGGTGCTTGGCCTGATATAACCCTTCTCTAACATCTCATCTATCTGCTTCTTGAGTTCCACCAATTCCGGTCTAGACACTCGGTAGCCTCTTTTGGAAATGGGGGTGGTACCAGGGATAAGCTCTATGGCAAATTCGACTTTTCTCTCGGGTGGCATGCCCGTTAGCTCCTCGGGAAATACGTCCGGAAAGTCCGACACAACCTTGATAGTCTCGAGCGGGTTGGGCTCCTTACTATCAACTGAAATCTGGTGACAGACACCCTCCGCTGATTTAGGCATCCTTAGCTCGGCCACTACCTCTTCTCCTGACGGGGACTTCAATGTTACGGTCCTCTTGTCACAGCTAACACTCGCCTCATACTTCATTAACCAATTCATCCCTAGAATGACATCTATCCCAGGGGTGTCTATTACTATTAAGTCACTAGGGAACCCTATCCCCCTTATTTCCACCCTTATATTTGAGCATATTTTATCTGTTTGCACCTTGCCACCAACTGAATTAATCCTCATGGGCGGCATCATTGCCTCTACTGAGATGTTATGCAATTCTACCCAGGTTGCAGTGACAAATGAATGAGTTGCACCAGTATCAAATAGCACTTTCGTGGGATGAGATTCGACTGAGAACATACCTACTGCCACATCTGGTGCATCCTGGATCGCTTCGGCCTCCAAGTGGTTCACCTTTCCACGGTTGTACGCTTGGTTACGATTGCCTGCTGTCGGCTGCAGTACACCTTGCCTTGTTGGAGCATTGGGGTTGGTCTGCTGCTGCACCATCTTCTTCGGGCATTGCATCGCCCAGTGGCCTTGTTCTCCACAGTGGAAACATCCTCTGCCTCCTCCTTGTGCTGGGGCTGCTTGGTTGCTCTGGTTTGCTGCTGGGGCAGGAAGGCGAGGTGCCTGGTTGTTCTGCTTCTGATACTGATTACCTCCCTGCTGGCTGTGCTGACGATACTGCTGCTACTGCTGTTGATACTGCCTCTGAAACTGCTGCTGATGCGGACGCTGATTCTGATTCTGATATCCCTGTGGGTGACCGGGCCTGCCTTGCTGAGATGAACTGCCTGAGAAACGTGGACGGCTGATGCCTCCGGTCTGGGGTCCACTCATCTTGCGCTTCCGATCTTCCATATCCTTACGCTTCTTCTCAGTCATAGCTGCCCTATCGATCAGGTGCTGGAAGGTGGGGAAGGTGTGATTCATCAGCTGGTAATGCAGGGGATCCACCAAACCCCTCATGAACCTGTACTGCCTTTTAGCATCAGTGTTGACATCCTCAGGTGCATACCAAGATAGCTGCAGAAACTTGTCTCTGTATTCACTAACAGACAGGGGTCCCTGCTTCAGAGCCAGAAACTCCTCCTTCTTCACGATCATCAGTCCCTCCGGCACATGGTACCTGCGGAAACTCTCGCTGAATTCTTCCCAGGTGATGGCTTCGGGGTCAGCATGTGTGGCGAGGTAGGACTCCCACCAGGACTGGGCTGCTCCCCTTAGCTGACGGGGACCATACAGAACCTTCTCCCTGTCGTCACATTGGGCGGTGCGCAGTTCCCTTTCCACTGCGCGCAGCCAGTCTTCTGCATCCATGGGGTCGGCAGAATGGGCAAAGGTAGGAGGGTGCCCTCTCATGAACTCACCACGCTTATCTCGTGGCATCTGGGGCATCTGCACTTGCAATTGGGGTTGAGGTTGCTGTTGAGCCTGCTGCATGGCTGCCAGAGTCTGCCCAATGGCCTGCACTGCCTGAGTCTGCATCAAGAACATCTGCTCCACTGACATCGGGGGTGGTGGGGGAGGCTGCCTCTATTGTTCCTCCTGCTGGTCATGCTGCTCTTGCTGAGCACGCCTGTTGCATCGGCGCCTGTTGTCAGACATCTGTGGAAGACATTCATACATCAGCATTGATCTTACAACCCTCCAGCATAAGAAAAGAGAATACAGAATTCTTCATGACACTGAGTGAACAAAGAGCTTCACTGATCCTCATTATGATTCAACACAGCTCCTCAGATAAGAAGGAAAGTAGAAGTAAATGGTTTCCCAACTAAGCAACTGACTTCATTAACATTACTAGCTAGGCCAAACTGCAGGGGAAACCCACAGGTTGGCAACAGTCATTACAAAGATTCGAATCCAGCACAAGTTCATCATAACAAGCATGCAAGCAACTGATAAGCAAACTAAGCTAATTGGAAACAACTGATAAGCAAACTAAACTAACTATCTAAGACTGCGACATCTGACTTAAGAATTATTACAACCCTCGACGCTAACGATCTAAGGATCCAGATCTATCCTGGTCTTACAGGCAGGGGAACCATAAGTGTGGTGACCACGTGGCGGTGAGCGGTATGGGTGCTGAGTCCCAACAGGAGCGGGAGAACCACCCTCCTGGTGATGGCGCTCTGCCAGCTCAGCACGCAACTCCGCAATCTCTGTTCGAGCCCTGCTCAGCTCGTCCAGAGAGTGATCCAGCTCAGTGTTAAGCATTGCGACTAGGTTGACTGTGCTGCTCAACCTAGGGTTAGCCTCACCAACAGGGGAGACAACCACACTCTCTGTGCTGCCAGTAGGGCGGCGGGGGTAGTACCGAAGGTTAAGACCGTCGGCCACGCCACCGAACAAAGAACAGTACTGGGAGAGTGCACGTCGTGCTGCATCCTACATAGCCGCCTCTGCAGTGTCCCTCTCGGAGATGGAATAGTGCTCCGAAACGGCCTCCGCACCCCGGAGGTCATCCTCCGGACGGCGAACTAGGCAGGTAGCCTCCCAGCGGTCCGGGTACCTCCCGCGACTGTGCTGGTAGACTACACAACGATACTCGATCGACCAGGTGTGCCGGTCGAAAGCCTGGCGCAGCAAGGTGTCGAGTGCGTCGTGGAAGTGACAACCGCGAGCGGCGTCACGGGTGATGGGTCGGGCGACCCATCCTTCCGCCTCCTGCGGCTCAGAAGACTCCGTGCTGTGGTCTGAGTCGTCGTCGTCGGGGTCTCCTCCAAGACCTCCTCCAGTAGCTCCTCCAACAGCCGGGGCGTCCCGCGGTGGTGCAGGGGGCGCCTCCAGCTGGGCAACAGAGGAACAGGGCCTCACGGACTCCACCTCTTGCTGGGGTGGGGAGGAAGAGCCCTGCTGCTCTCTGTGCTGGCGCCGGCGTTCCTGCTCCTCACGCAGGCGGTGGTGCAGTCTCTCCAGGTGACTCGACTGACCGGACACGGTGCGGTGCAGAGGACGCTCCGCAAGTCGAGACAGCAGGAAAGGAATCACCGACTTACGTGCAGTGTGTCTAAGACGAGCCATCTACAAAAGACACCGTAAGCATAAGAGTAAGAGCAGAACTAATATGACAAGTGAATAAACCATAGACAGAATAAGATAAAAATTTTAACAAGGTATAATATAGTATGTATATATATATATATGTAGTAAAACATAGGGTTGGTCGAGGTGACCGACTTTTGAAGTAACATCAGAGGTCAAGGTGAGAGGGAAGGTCAATAGTCCTTAGTACGACCAGTGCTACTTTAGGTCAGCGGTCCTACAGTCAGCACGGCTTTGATACCACTTATGTCACACCCGGTTTTGGAAGGCAAACCGAATGCGAACTATGTACGTGCCAGGATCAGAACTCACGTACACAGCGGTTACATAAATGAACATCAACGCACATTGCTCGAATAATAACATAAAAGAGTATTAACTTATTACATCACAGAGTCATAGACATCCACATAGTCATCAACTTAACAGATAAATCAAAGTGCTAGCGAAACGCAGTAAAGATGAGGCCTTCACAGGCAGCTGACTGGGGGTTGCCGCCAACCCACACCTAGAATTCGTCGTAGTCTTGGAACTCCTGGAAGTCTCCTTCCACGACTTCGCCTTCTCCGGAGCAGTGGTTACAATGCGGACAACCTGGTGTTTTGTGGTAAAGCAAGGATGAGTACACATCAACGTACTCAGCAAATGTCCCGTTTGGCTGAAGTGGACTAGCTTTATGTGGGGTTAGGCTCAAGCAGTTGCTTTTAGTTGGTCAGGTATTTATCATTAGTAGAAGCCAGATTTTATCATTAACCAACCCATGAACCATTTCCTCATCGAGGAACAACATCATCATATTCGAACCAAAACCATAACATAATCTTTGTATCTCGAACCATCTGTATCTCTAATCAAAGAGGATCCCAAGACTGCTCTTAACCGTGAGCACGGCTGATATATCAGTTTCACTACCCTCTGCAGAGGTCGCACACTTTACCCATGAGTCATGATTCCCTTTCTGCCCGGGGAGAGCTAATCCCTATTGACCACTACCTAGGTGGTCCGGCAGGGTATCACTACGTAGCTTTTACAAAGATTCCCTAGAGATCATAGCTGCCCGTTAGGTTTCTCCAGTTTGATAAACACAGTACCCCTCCCCGTAGGAGAGTGACTAACAAAAAGCAAAACGAAAGAACCTCGGCACTCAGCCTCGGCAGAGCAAGCACTGTGCCTGGACCCCATTAACGGCACGACGGCTAAGCAACTACACCTCTAGTTCCTCTAATTAATTAGCTAAGGGCATCCCATTTCACCCTCATGGTTGCACTGTTATCCCGGGTGGTCTCTCAACGAACAGGTCCTTACGGAGAGGCACTCAGGAAACAGCCTGAGCCCCCTAAAGTATCACAGGAACATCAACATCATCAGGATAACAGTATCATAAATAGTCACATCATGTTCATTGATTAAGTTAAGGCAATAGCAGAATGCTAACCATAACAGCCCATAAGGTCATCAAGGATAAAGTAAAGTGTAAAGCTAGTCAATCCTTAGGTTTCAAGTAAGTAATGCGGGGTAGTAAGTTATAAATGAATAGGACATAATGGGTCAGAGGACACTTGCCTTCACCAAACTGTTGATCAGGAACTTCCTCTGCAACTTCCTCGGGAAACACAGACTGCTCGTTGTCTACGTAAAGTAATCATTCACACTATGCACTTGGGAAATAACAAACAAAAACAATATACCAAACATATGCAGCAGAGAGATCACAAGTTCATAATAGAAAAGGGATAGGCACTCTGGTATTCTCTAGGTCTAGGGTAGAGGACTATACAAAAGGATTCATTATCCACTACTCAGGTTTAAGTCAGTGGTGGGGGTTAAATCATTACATAGTGTTAAGTCCATAAACTTAAGTGCTCCAACTTTTATTAAAGTCTACTATCTTTTATTTATCTCAAATAGGGTTCCCATAACATTAATTTTACCCTAATGATCAACTATTAATTGAGACATAGAAACAGCAGGGAAACATTGCTTAAACAGATAGATAATAATATTATGAACATTTTGCAATTTGAAGCACCTAATTTGGAGTTCATATGGCAAAGTTATGAATTTTACAAGTTTAGGGGTTAAAAATATACCCTAAGTACCTATTTTGAATTAAATAAAAGGTCCGAGGACCTAACTGTAAGAAACCAGGGACGGCGGGTTCAAATTCCAGAAAACAGGGGGGCTCTTTAAGAAAACGCGCGGGCGAAGGGGTATCGGACTCCTACGGCCGTCGGAGCTCAGACGGACGGCTAGGATTAGATCCTGCGGGCGGGCGCGCGGGCGTGCGGCGGCCTGGGTGGCTGACAGGCGGGACCGGCAGGCAGCGCGAGCGCGCGGGCGGGCTGACAGGCGGGACCGGCGGGCAGCGCGAGCGCGCGGGCGGGCTGACAGGCGGGACCGGCGGGCAGCGCGAGCGCGCGGGCGGGCTGACAGGCGGGACCGACGGGCATCGCGAGCGCGCGGGCGGGCGGACTGACAGGCGGGACCCAAACGGCAGGGAGACGGGGTGTGGGGGAAGCGGGCCTGGGCCGCTGGATCTCCGACGGACGGCCAGGATCAGGTTTGGCCTAATTAAAACGGGACCGCCCGATCTGGGACGGACGGTGGGGATTGGGTGGCCGGCCTGGGCTTCTCCTACGGCTAGCTAGGGCGGCGGCGCTCGTCCCCGCGGCGGAGGACTCGCCGGAGACGAGGGGCGCGGGCGCTTGGCGGGTCTCTGGGGCGACCTGAGTGGCCGGGAAGGTTGGGAAGGGCACGGGGAATTCTTTGGTGGGGTCTGGGTCGGGGCAGGGGCACCGGAGGGGGCGGTTCACGGCGGAGTGGTTCGGCGGCGGCATAAATCTACTCCGGCGAGGAATTAAACGCAGCAGAGAGCAAAACAAAGGTCAATAGGGGCGGGAGAGGTTCTTTACCTCAAGGCGGGCTCCAGGGACTCCTCGGTGGCGGCGATGACGCGACGGTGACCCGGGGCGACGGTGGCGGACCTCCGCGGCTGCACGGAGGACGGTGGGTGAGCGCGGGCAGAGAGAAATAAGGAGGGGGAGAGGGAATTGGGGCGCGTCCCGGGTTGCGGACGCCGGGGCGAAGCTCACCGTGGCAATGGACACGGCGGAGCTCCAACGGCGGCCGGGAAACGAGCTCGGGACGGCGGGGGTTTATGGCGGCGGCGCTCTGGCGTGCGCGCAGCGAGGGGGAGGTGAGAGAGGGGCCTACAGGTGCGCAAATGAGGGAGGGGGAGAGGGCGAGTGGGGTTCCGGGCTCAAGTGGCCGGGGGCGGGGCAGTTGCGAGCTCCACGCGCGACGTGGGCGCGGAGACCGCGGCAGCGCGCAGCTCGGGCGGCAGTTACGCGAGGACGAGGGAGCTGACAGCCCGGGCCCACGAGCAGAGAGAGAGGGAAAGCGGGCGCGGGCGCGGAGAACGGTTGCGCTGACGGGCGGGCCCGCCAGGGCAGAGAGAGCGGGGGAAGCGGGCGCGCGCGGGATGGGGAAAGCGGCTGCGCTGACGGGTGGGCCCGCCAGGGCAGAGAGAGGAGAGGGGGGGAGAGGCGCGCGCGCGCGGGATGGGCCTAGCTGGGCCGAAAGGCTGAGGGGGGCGGGGGAGTGGGCTTCTTTCCCTTTTCTTTTTAATCTGGAATTGTTTTCTCTTTTCTTTTTATTTTCTCTATTTGATTCAAATTCAAATAAGCCACAAATTCAAATTGGACTTTCTAAGAATTATGCACCAAACAAAAGTGAAATCTAGGGTTCAACATGATGCAACAATTCATACTCCCTTGGAGTTTGAGCTAATAGACTATAGTTACAAATAAAATAACTACTTTTCTCTTATAGAAATGAGAAAGAGAAGATTGGGGAAGGATGAGAAAAGGGAAGTAACACCTGAATTTGTGAATATGAGCAAAGAAATTTTATACCCCCAAATTCAGGGTGTTACACGTCGTTGCAGGGGTCAAGAGGGACAGACTTAACCGTCTCCGCTAGCTCGAAGTTGCTGGCGTGGCGCTTCACGTCTGGCGCCTCCCTAGAGAGGCTCTCCAGGTCGGCGATGAGGGCCTCAGACTCGGCGAGGGCCTCGGCGTACTCCACGCACTCCACGTCGCATTCGTACGCGTGTCGCTACTTGGGCCCGACGGTTATGACCCCATTGGGGCCCGGCATCTTGAGCTTGAGGTAGGTGTAGTTGGGGACGGCCATGAACTTGGCGTAGCATGGCCTCCCCAGCACTGCGTGGTAGGTTCCTCGAAACCTAACCACTTCGAACGTGACGGTCTCCCTTCGAAAGTTGGAGGGCGTCCCGAAGCAGACGGGTAGATCGAGTTGTCCGAGGGGTTGGACGCGCTTCTCGGGGATGATCCCGTGGAAAGGCGCAGCGCCCGTCCGGACCGAGGACAGATCGATCCGTAGGAGCCCGAGGGTCTCGGCGTAGATGATGTTGAGGCTGCTGCCTCCGTCCATGAGGACCTTGGTGAGCCTAACGTTGCCGACGATGGGGTCAACGACGAGCGGGTATTTCCCCGGGCTCCGCACATGGTTGGGATGGTCGGCCTGGTCGAAGGTGATGGGCTTGTCGGACCAGTCTAGGTAGACTGGCGCCGCCACCTTTACCGAGTAGACCTCCCGACGCTCTTGCTTGCGGTGCTGAGCCGAGGCGTTTGCCACTTGCCCACCGTAGATCATGAAGCAGTCGCGGACCTCGAGGAACTCTCCTGCCTTGTCATCTTCCTTCTTAGCGTCGTCGAGAGCCTTGCCACCCTCCGCGGGTGGCCCGGCCTTGTGAAAGTGTCGTCGAAGCATGGCACACTCCTCAAGAGTGTGCTTGACGGGCCCCTGATGATAGGGGCACGGCTCCTTGAGCATCTTGTCGAAGAGGTTGGCACCTCCGGGAGGTTTCCGAGGGTTCTTGTACTCGGCGGCGGCGACAAGGTCCGCGTCGGCGGCGTCGCGTTTCGCTCGCGACTTCTTCTTGCCCTTCTTCTTGGTGCCGCGCTGAGTTGACGCCTCGGGAACATCTTCCGGTGGGCGGCCCTGGGGCTGCTTGTCCTTCCGGAAGATGGCCTCAACCGCCTCCTGGCCAGAGGCGAACTTGGTGGCGATGTCCATCAGCTCGCTCGCCCTGGTGGGGGTCTTGCGACCCAGCTTGCTCACCAGGTCGCGGCAGGTGGTGTCGGTGAGGAACGCGCCGATGACATCCGAATCGGTGACGTTGGGCAGCTCGGTGCGCTGCTTCGAGAATCGCCGGATGTAGTCCCGGAGAGACTCTCCCGGCTGCTAGCGGCAGCTTCGAAGATCCCAGGAGTTTCCAGGACGCACGTACGTGCCTTGGAAATTGCCGACGAAGGCTTGGACCAGGTCGTCCCAGTTGGAGATCTGCCCCGGGGGCAGGTGCTCCAGCCAGGCTCGAGCGGTGTCGGAGAGGAACAGGGGGAGGTTGCGGATGATGAGATTATCATCGTCCATTCCACCTAGTTGGCAGGCCAGCCGATAGTCCGCGAGCCACAGTTCCGGTCTCGTCTCCCCCCGAGTACTTTGTGATAGTAGTCGGGGTTCGGAACCGGGTCGGGAACGGTGCCCGTCGTATGGCGCGGCTGAAAGCCTGCGGACCGGGTGGTTCGGGCGAAGGACTCCGATCCTCCCCGCTGTCGTAGCGTCCCCCACGCCTGGGGTGGTAGCCTCGGCGCACCTTCTCGTCGAGGTGGGCCCGACGGCTGTGGTGATGGTGCTCGTTGCCGAGGCGACCCGGGGCCGCAGGCGCTGTGTTGCGCGTGCACCCGGTGTGGACCGAGGCTTCCCGCACGAATCGGGAAGTCACGGCGCGATGTTCCGAGGGGTACCCCTGCCTTCGGGAGGCGGAGCTTTCGGCCCGTCGGACCGCGGCGTCCTCCAGGAGATTCTTGAGCTCTCCCTGGATACGCCGCCCCTCGGTGGTTGATGGCTCCGGCATCGCGCGGAGAAGTATTGCCGCTGCAGCCAGGTTCTGGCCGACTCCACTGGAAACCAGTGGCGGCCTTACCCTGACGTCGTCGGCGATGCGGTGCTGGATGCCCTGGGGGAGATGACGCGCTTCTCCGGCCGGAGGTTGGCCTGCCCATTCCTGCCCGATGTTCTGGTGGATCGGCTCAAGCGTTCCTGCTCCCTCGTCGAGCCTGGCCTGTATCTCGCGGATTTGCTCGAGCTGTGGGTCATGACCCCCCGCCGGGACGGGGACCACAGCTAGCTCCCGAAGGATGTCAACGCGAGGCACGGGCCTAGGGGGATCACCGTTCTCCGGTATACCAAGATGGTTGCCTTCGCCGGGACCCCCTAGATCGACGTGGAAACATTCGCGACTTGGGCCACAGTCCTCGTCGTCGAGGCTGCGGCTACCGTCGGAACAGTCGGAAAGGTAGTAGTCGCATGCGATCATGAAGTCCCGCACGACACTGGGGTTACCAAGTCCGAAGAAATCCCAACAGAGGTCGGGCTCGCCATCTTCCTCGGACCCCAAGGGCCCGTAGGTCGAGACGGCCGTCAGCCGGTCCCAGGGTGACCGCACACGATACCCCAGAGGGTTTGGACTCGCCTCTATGAGAGTGTCCACCGAAGCGGAGTTGCTTGGCGGGTCGAGGCCGAATCCAAAAGGCGCGAGATGGGAATCGGTCGGTACCTTTTGGTCGACGGGCGGTGACGAAGTCACGTCAGGGACTGACTGCACCGTCGTCTCAGGTACGAGGGTGACGCCCAGCAAGTCCTTCGCGAGCGTGCTGGCGTCGTCCGTTTGCTTGAGGTTGGTGTGTTGCGGGGAGACGGCGCTCGTCTTCGTCTTAGATGCAAGGCCGATGCCCGACGCGCTCTCCGTTGGGGCGCCGGCGCCGTCGACTCGCTCGACAGCCAACGAGGTGCCGCCTCCTGCTTGGCCTTGGTTGCCCCGCCTCCTCCTCCGTCGGCGGGGGAGGGGACGGGACAAGCCCGAATGTTGTCCTTCCACCACGTGGGGAAGGTGTCGTCGATTTCCCCGCCGGCGGGCGGGTTGTCGACCGCCATTGTCGCTGTCGCGCGGCGGGGGAAGGAGTATCATATCATAGCTGCCGTCGAGGGACATGAACTCAAGACTCCCGAAACGGAGCACCATCTCGGGTTGGAGAGGTTGCTGGAGACTGCCCATCTGGAGCTTGACGAGAAGCTGTTTGTCAACACGCAGCAGGCCCCTACCTGGCGCGCCAACTGTCGGTGTTTCGAAACCCGGGGGGTCCCTGGACCGACGAGTAAATCGTCGCCGCGTGCCCCAGCCCAGATGGGTCGGTGCGAGGCGGAACGTGAAGGGGGGAGAAGCAGCCGAAGGGAGACAGGCATGGGAGGTGGAACCCGCGGCCTTCGTGTTAGCCCCGCGCCCAGGTCGGGTGCGCTTGCAGTAGGGGGTTACAAGCGTCCACGCGGGAGGGAGCAAGCGGCCTTGCGCGAGCGCCGTCCCGTCCTTCCCCGCGCGGCCAACCCTCTGTAAGAGGGCCCTGGACCTCCCTTTTATAGGCGTAAGGAGAGGATCCAGGTGTACAATGGGGAGTGTAGCAATGTGCTAACGTGTCTAGCGGGGGAGAGCTAGTGCCCTAAGTACATGCCATCGTGGCAGCCGGAGAGGTTTTGGCACCCAGTTCGCGTGGTGTCGTGGCCGTCGGAGGAGCGCTGGAGCCTGGCGGAAGGACAGCTGTCGGGGCTATCGAGTCCTTGCTGACGTCCTCTTGCTTCCGTAAGGGGGCTGAGAGCCGCCGTCGTCACAGGGCATGCGGGGCGCCATCATTACTCGTATAGTGGAGCGAGCCAGATGGGACGCCGGTCTTGTTCCCTGTAGCCTGAGTCAGCTCGGGGTAGGGTAATGATGGCGCTTCCTGTTGACGTGGTCGGTCCGTGCCCTAGGTTGGGCGAGGTGGAGGCTCCTCCGAGGTCGAGGTTGAGTCTGTCTTCCAAGGTCGAGGTCGAGTCCGAGCCCCCGGGTCGGACGAGGCGGAGACCGTCGGCTGAGGCCAGGGCTGAGTCCGAGCCCTGGGGTCGGGCGAAGCGGAGTTCGTCGTCTTCCGGGGCTGAGCCCGAGTCCGAGCCCTCGGGTCGGGCGGAGCGGAGTTCGTCGTCTTCCGAGGCTGAGCCCGAGTCCGAGCCCTAGGGTCGGGCGGAGCGGAGTTCGTCGTCTTCCGAGGCTGAGCCTGAGTCCCAGCCCTGGGGTCGGGCGGAGCAGAGTTCGTCGTCTTCCGGGGCTGAGCCCGCGTCCGAGCCCTGGGGTCGGGCGAAGCGGAGTTCGTCATCTTCCGGGGCTGAGCCCGAGTCCGAGCGTGCTGGCGTCGTCCGTTTGCTTGAGGTTGGTGTGTTGCGGGGAGACGGCGCTCGTCTTCGTCTCAGACGCGAGGCCGATGCCCGACGCGCTCTCCGTTGGGGCGCTGGCGCCGTCGACTCGCTCGACAGCCAACGAGGTGCCGCCTCCTGCTTGGCCTTGGTTGTCCTGCCTCCTCCTCCGTCGGCGGGGGAGGGGACGGGACAAGCCCGAATGTCGTCCTTCCACCACGTGGGGAAGGTGTCGTCGATTTCCCCGCCGGCGGGCGGGTTGTCGACCGCCATTGTCGCTGTCGCGCGGCGGGGGAAGGAGTATCATATCGTAGCTGCCGTCGAGGGACATGAACTCAAGACTCCCGAAACGGAGCACCGTCTCGGGTTGGAGAGGTTGCTGGAGACTGCCCATCTGGAGCTTGACGAGAAGTTGTTTGTCAACACGCAGCAGGCCCCTACCTGGCGCGCCAACTGTCGGTGTTTCGAAACCCGGGGGGTCCCTGGACCGACGAGTAAATCGTCGCCGCGTGCCCCAGCCCAGATGGGTCGGCGCGAGGCGGAACCTGAAGGGGGGAGAAGCAGCCGGAGGGAGACAGGCATGGGAGGTGGAACCCGCGGCCTTCGTGTTCCCCGCGCCCAGGTCGGGTGCGCTTGCAGTTGGGGGTTACAAGCGTCCACGCGGGAGGGAGCAAGCGGCCTTGCGCGAGCGCCGTCCCGTCCTTCCCCGCGCGGCCAACCCTCTGTAAGAGGGCCCTGGACCTCCCTTTTATAGGCGTAAGGAGAGGATCCAGGTGTACAATGGGGAGTGTAGCAATGTGCTAACGTGTCTAGCGGGGGAGAGCTAGCGCCCTAAGTACATGCCATCGTGGCAGCCGGAGAGGTTTTGGCACCCAGTTCGCGTGGTGTCGTGGCCGTCGGAGGAGCGCTGGAGCCTGGCGGAAGGACAGCTGTCGGGGCTATCGAGTCCTTGCTGACGTCCTCTTGCTTCCGTAAGGGGGCTGAGAGCCGCCGTCGTCACAGGGCATGCGGGGCGCCATCATTACTCGTATAGTGGAGCGAGCCAGATGGGACGCCGGTCTTGTTCCCTGTAGCCTGAGTCAGCTCGGGGTAGGGTAATGATGGCGCTTCCTGTTGACGTGGTCGGTCCGTGCCCTAGGTTGGGCGAGGTGGAGGCTCCTCCGAGGTCGAGGTCGAGTCTGTCTTCCAAGGTCGAGGTCGAGTCCGAGCCCCCGGGTCGGACGAGGCGGAGACCGTCGGCTGAGGCCAGGGCTGAGTCCGAGCCCTGGGGTCGGGCGAAGCGGAGTTCGTCGTCTTCCGGGGCTGAGCCCGAGTCCGAGCCCTCGGGTCGGGCGGAGCGGAGTTCGTCGTCTTCCGGGGCTGAGCCCGAGTCCGAGCCCTGGGGTCGGGCGGAGCGGAGTTCGTCGTCTTCCGAGGCTGAGCCTGAGTCCCAGCCCTGGGGTCGGGCGGAGCGGAGTTCGTCGTCTTTCGGGGCTGAGCCCGAGTCCGAGCCCTGGGGTCGGGCGAAGCAGAGTTCGTCATCTTCCGGGGCTGAGCCCGAGTCCGAGCGTGCTGGCGTCGTCCGTTTGCTTGAGGTTGGTGTGTTGCGGGGAGACGGCGCTCGTCTTCGTCTCAGACGCGAGGCCGATGCCCGACGCGCTCTCCGTTGGAGCGCCGGCGCCGTCGACTCGCTCGACAGCCAACGAGGTGCCGCCTCCTGCTTGGCCTTGGTTGCCCCGCCTCCTCCTCCGTCGGCGGGGGAGGGGACGGGACAAGCCCGAATGTCGTCCTTCCACCACGTGGGGAAGGTGTCGTCGATTTCCCCGCCGGCGGGCGGGTTGTCGACCGCCATTGTCGCTGTCGCGCGGCGGGGGAAGGAGTATCATATCGTAGCTATCAGCCTCACTCTGTCGAGTGGCTCAGCATTCGGAGCGGCGCAGGCGGCGCTATCCTCTTGTCAGACCGGTCAGTGGAGCGGCAAAGTGACTGCGGTCACTTCGGCTCTGTCGACTGGAGGGCGTGCGTCAGGATAAAGGTGTCAGGCCACCTTTGCATTAAATGCCCCTGCGATTTGGTCGGTTGGCGTGGCGATTTGGCCAAGGTTGCTTCTTGGTGAAGACTGGGCCTCGGGCGAGCCGAAGGTGTGTCCATTGCTGGAGGGGGTCCTCGGGCGAGACGTAGATCCTCCGGGGTCGGCTGCCCTTGCCCGAGGCTAGGCTCGGGCGAGGCGCGATCGCGTCCCTCGAATGGACCGATCCTTGACTTAATCGCACCCATCAGGCCTTTGCAGCTTTGTGCTGATGGGGGTTACCAGCTGAGATTTAGGAGTCTTGAGAGTACCCCTAATTATGGTCCCCGACACCAACAGGCGAGTCTTAGTGCTCGAAAATGAGGAAAAACACGGCTCCGTGCCGAAGATACATACATGTTCAGGCCCCGACAGCCGCAATGAACAAGACACCGGCACTCAAAGTGCCATTACAAGCGGAACTCCGGTTCCACCTCCGTAGGTACGAACAACCCCACACGATAGGGGGGGCAGCGGAGCAACAGAAGACCGATGAACGGCTCGCCGTCGCCCGCCCCAGCAGCGGCGACGATGACGACTTCTGCTCCGGGGGGCCGAACAGCAGCAGCGATGACCTCAGGGCGGATGCTGCTGCCATGAGGCCCTCGCCCATGCCCTCACTCGAGAGGCAAGGACGGGCAGAAGGCCGTAGAGTTGGAGGTCAGTCCTTGGGCGGCACCGGCTAGCTCGTCGGCGGAGAAACCTCTTCCGGCTGCCGTGGCGGAAGGCGGCGCCAGGAGTGGCTCCGAAGCCACCCGGCTTAGAGAGCCAGGCACGCGGCAGCTGCCAACGCCACGAACGGCGAACGCCCTTCCCCCCGATCACTGAGGGAAGGAGCGGGCCGCCGCCCGCGCAGGGACCGACCCCAACTCGGCACACTCCCCTCCCCAGCACTGATGATGAACATCCTTGAAGCTGAGGGAGGGGCAGAGGCCGTAGCCCGGTTCGCTTCTCCCCGCCATCAAGTTGGAGGTCACCATCTTGGGTGACCACCGGTGAGGGGATGCGGCCGGGCTGCATGATGAAAATCCTTGAAGCCGAACGATGGCTGAAAGATACCAACTTCCTCGAAGTTGCGTCCCTCCGATGACAAGGCGGAAGGATTGCGGGCGTCCCCCATCCGGGGGCTCGGAAGGTGGAAAGACACGATGCATAAGGGAGCGCGAAGACATGGTCGTCTTTCAAGGGGGTCACCCTCCTTTTAAAGGCAACTCTCCCCACTTGCGTCCTCAGCCGTTGCGGGCTGAGTCTTCTCCAACACGCTCCAAGGTCCTCCCCCTACGGCACGGAGGCTGGGCCCCACGTGTCATGCAAGCTGGTCCAGGGTAGAAGGAGCCAAACCGCCGCGCGCAGGGCATGCAACTGCCCAGCGGTTACAAGCATTCCTCCACTTTCGCCCAGACCAGCGGGTGAAAGGGTGGATAGCCATGCAGTCAACATGCAACTGCGCCAAGTGGGCGCGCCCCTTCGACTCCAACGCGCCCAGCATGGAGGCCCAGGCCCACGCGTCATGCAACCGGCGCGCCGGTTGCTACGTGCGAGCAACTGCACCGCCATTCGCGCCACTACCGCGCCTCCTCAACTGCGGAACCAGTACCGCGACTCGAGGCAACCCTGCGTATGACCCAGCAGTGCTAGCCAGGCACGACGGTCAATACGGCCAAAAAATGGGCCGACAGTAATGGCGGTGGCAGGCGGGCAGGAGCAGCGGTCATGTCGTCAGCCAAGCTTACGTCCCATCCAGGGGCAGCGAGAGAACCCTCTCTCACGGCGTGAAGACGGCGCGCCCGTGATCCGTTCCTCGAACGGCTCGCACACGCGCAACGACCGCCTCACGAACCACTCGCCCCATCGCATTAACTCTGCAGCGGGGCAGGCGGCGTCTCAGGCGGAAGAAGCAAGCGACGCTTCGCCCTCGCCATAATGACCGCGTTGAAAAAGCTACGCCACGTCATTCGATTTCGTTTCCTTTTCCCTTTCCTCTTTCTCTCTCTTACAACAGGGACCGGGAAAGGGGGATACCCCGAAAAGGATCCTTCTCCGTGAAGGAAACAGGCCCCGAGCCTCCCTACTGATCAGAGGTTCAAAGGCTGGCCCCTCGGAGGGGTTCAACGGCCGCCTCAGAGCGCTTGGGTTCTGCGCCCACTACTGGTCAGAGGTTCGATGGTCGGCCCCTCGGAAGGGTTCAACGGCCGCCTCAGGCCACTCGGGCTCCGCGCCCACTACTGATCAGGGGTTCGTAGGCTGGCCCTCGAAGGGTTCACAGTCGCCTCAGACACAGAGCGAGGGATGACCCTGGGTACGTTTGATACATAACAAGGCTCGGGCTACACTCCCGAGGTACCCTAGGACATTTCCGAGACCAGCGGGAATGATCTTGTAACGGAATCCCATCAGAGGGAGGCATCGAGCCCTCGGACCCCGTCAAATGGGGACCGGGTCCGGCAGATCACCCGCAGGTACTTTTGGAGCGCGCCTCTGGGCCTCTAGCCGACCCCTAACAAATGGGGCACGGACGTCCACTCGGATTACCCGCCAGCAGCTCACCGGAGACACCATGTTCAGCGCCCTCCGAGGGCAACCTGGCGCTTTCCCCCCTCCTCCTTGCGGAAAGGCGACGCAGGGGCGTATGTAAAAAAGTCGAGTCTGTCCTTGACTGTCCTCTCGCCCTGTGCGGAGGCTCGGGGGCTGCTCTCGCAAACCCGGCTCCGGCCAAACCGTTGACAGCGTCAACATACCAGCCCGAGAACTTGGGACCCGACCGTGCACCCGGGCTACGGCCAGCTCGCATGAGGGAACAACCAGACTAGCCGAAGTGTTGCGAAACGCACTAAGACCTCGAAGGAGTCAAACTACTCCTCCGAGGCCTCGGAGGCTACACTCGGCGGGTGCGCTCGCGCGCACCCACCGGAACAAAATGCAACCAAAAAAGGCTGGTCCCCTTGCAAAAAAGTGCGGCAAAAGCCTCCAAGCGAGTATTAACACTCCCTTCGAGGCTCGGGGGCTACTGTCGGGGACCATAATTAGGGGTACCCTCAAGACTCATAAATCTCAGCTGGTAACCCCCATCAGCACAAAGCTTGATGAATACATGGATGTCAACTATATAGTCAAGGCCCAATCAATCATAGAGTCCCAAGCTCAAGGGGAGTTGAAGTCCAGTTTATTCGCGAATCCGGTTAGGACTGCAGGAGTGGTCCTCACGAAAACGGACGCCCAGACCACATACGGACTCCGTTTTCGACGTTCTAGATATCGTTGGAAAGCTAAGAAGATAAGCTTTCCAACCCATCTGGTTTCACGTCAAAATATACACGGAGCTGATGGGAATCGTCATAACAAGATGACGTCCAGAATCTGCCAGAAATTAACGACGCCTGTTTTTGGGCCTAAAGGACTTGTACATCCTAAGGAGATAAGCTCGGCAGCTCGGCCACCCCCTTGGCCACCGCCTGAGTCGAGAACGACTCCAATTCAAGTGGGGGAGGATGATGAGGACATCTCTCCCATACAAATAATGCATGGACCGACAACACGAGCACGTGCACGACAGCTAAATCTCCAGGTTCGTTCTAACCTAATCAATTGTGTTTTAGAGCTTACGCTTGGTGCCATGGATGTTTTGATGATTAGGAACCTTGATAGAGGATGAGGCCCGATCTTCCGTGAGGTACGATAACTTGATTGGGTGGAGATCTCGACGTTGATGATCCAAGGCTCCGAGCGAACGGCTCCTCGCAATCACTACACCACTGCTCCGTTGGTTATCACCCGTGACACATGAGTGACCTCGCCACGAAGGCTTATCCCTGCAAGCGCAATCAAGAACACAAGCAAGAACAGGAAGAACGCAATCAAAACTGCATTGATCACGAGGTGGGGTCTCACAAACCGATGAACGGCGATACTGTTCGATGACAGATATGATCTAAGCAGTCATGGTGTACGCCAGTGCTGTTGCAGAGCCTCGAGAGGGAGATGATCCCACGCTTAGGGGTAGGGTCAAGCAGAGTGACACCAAAGAAATGCAAAGCTTCTACCAGCTCTAATATGAGTACATTCTGGCGCTTCAAAACGTTGCTGATAAAAGCCGACAGGTATGTCTCTTCCTACTTTATTCTATTGTTAAATAGTCCACTTATCAGGTGTTCTACATATGTAGTATAAATAACCATAACATCATTACCGAACCAACTGATCAATGCATCGGTAGGGCTCAACTCACCAAAGCCTATCAAACTACAGTCGTGCTCTTCGAGATCCTCAAAGCCATCAATGGCCCTGTTTGGCATAGCTTATTTTCAGTTTCTTCATAAATTTAAGCAAAAGTTCTGCCAAACAGGTAGCTTCTGCAGTAGCTTATTAGTTCAGCTGCTTCTCAGAATACACTAAAAGCAGCCAACAAGCAGAAGCTGCTTTTTACCAGCTTCTTAGATAAGCTGGTTTTTCAACAAGCAGCAGCTGTACCAAAAGAGGGCCAATGTCTCCTAGAAAATCGAAGTCGATTAGTCAGTAAGCATCACTACCACCTTTCTTGCTGGAATACCATGGATATATGCATGCACCATGCAGTAATACTTGCTTCGTCCCGAAATATTCGTCGATATGGTATTCGTCCTAGTAAAATTTTTCTTAAGATTGACTAGATTTGTAGAAAACATTAGCAACCTCTAGATAAATTTATCGTGAAAATAGACCCAAGTATCTATCTATAACAATGCTAATTGTATACTATAAATATTAAATATTTTGTTATATATCTTTGGTCGATGTTAGAAATGGCAGACTCTTCGAAAGGTGGGAACGAACAATATTTTGGGATGGAGGATCACAAGTACTACCAGTCTGCGATGAATCCCTTCTATGACAAATAAATAAATATATCGTCCTAGAACACGAGCACTATGTCCACTTACTCGGGAAAGATATTGACTCACAATAACAATCAATACTTCATTTCTAAAAAATCAAACGGAAATAATGAAAATCATACAACAACAGTAAAGTTGGAATGTTACTGCCCTACCACTGTATAAATTCTCAAATTATCACAAACAAAACATTACATAATAATCAACTTCTGATAGAGAGAATTGTTTGCAGTCTGAAGTATTGAGGATTATGATATAATGAATTATTGAACGTATTGGAACTTAAGTATTAATGTATTGCTAGTTGATTAATTCTAAGAACGCCCTTGCACCAATTCTACCTGATGGACTGCATAATCCAAGTCTTCGACCAACAGTTAGTACACTCAACATTTAAGACTACAAACCGATTGAAACACGTTTATTTATTACTGCTTGAAAAATGTCTATGACACTTAAAATCAATATATAGTATTCCTAAAGCTAAAGATCAGATAATTTATATGGACTTCTTCAGGGCAGCTGAAATGAGTAGACCTGTTAAGAACTGATCAGTGATAACTGCTGACAAGGGAGAGCATAAAAATTCTTTATAAACCTAATGGAGCCTATACATTATATGGCAGCACCTTTCTACAAAAAATGAGTAATGCAACCTAGCAGTTCCAACTCCAAATACCAATAGTTAACCCAATAATAGAATCAATCTAGATGTATTTAACTGCCAACAACAACTAGCAAAACTTTAAACTGATGAGACCACATGTTTCAATATTGGATGATTGATTAAACACATATGCAAATCATAAGGATCTGCACTGTCACACATTAACGTTCAGCTAAAAGTTAACCTCCAAAAGTAAGTATTTATTCAAAACAAAACACAACTTCAGAGATTACACCACTGCCAAAGCCACCTCCCTAGCTAGGAGGCACCTCCAAAACCACCACTAAATGAAGCTGCACCAGCAAAACCACCACTTTTGGAGGCAAGAGCAGCAAAACATCCACCAGTAGCAGCAACAAAACCACCACCTGAATAAGCAGCTGGTGCTGAAAAGCCCCCACCTGATGCAGCACCAGCAATTCCAGCATTACCTAAAGATGAACAACTAAAACAACAAGATGTAGAAGCACTAGCAAATCCACCAAAACCTCCAGAACCTATGCATCCTAACTAGGGCGATTGTCCAAAAGAACCCAGCACTGTACCATTTACAAACACCAAACGTTATTTAATACATTTCCCTAGCTTCAAGTTGACAACTTTAACTTTTCAGTCTCATTTGTACTACATCTGCTAGGCTATCCCCAAGAGCTCCCCTATCTAATCCCTTATCTCATCCACTATTTCAAACTTCACTCTGCAAACAGTGTCATCTACAGTGCAAATCCCCGATTTTCCACGATCCACTTACAATTCCGCATACATGTACTTCAATGGAATCACGTATAGTTGCAACTAGGAGGACATCTAAAATAAATTCACATGCACTTGAATGATGTACTAATCTTGATTGCAAAATACATACATATCAATATACTGATCCATGATCTCTCAACATTTTTGGAAGGTAAAATCAGTGCCTGTGAGGGTGGGAGTACACTAAGTTTATCGTACTGTCGTACTATGGTGGTATGTTTAGATGATGAAAATATAATTTGCGGTTGTTCTGTTTTCAGTAGAATAGCTGATATTGGTATAAGTAATAAGTTGTATGGATTGTTAATCTTCTTTGTAGAATAAATAGATTCAACCAAGCCCAAGCTCTAAATACTGTGAAGTTGGAATTCTTTTGGGAGTGTACATGCAATTTCAACATATTTCACCAAGAACTGAAGTCCTTTCTTTTTTTTGCAGCTATAAGTCTTCATGTCAAAACAGTACTCTGTCAACTTATAGACAAACTGTCTAACTATGCTACCTCAATTCTTGAAATAAGCATTCATTATATAGCTTGAACATTAGATTTTGTATGTGCTTGACATAAATGATTTATCCAAGTGTTGCCAGAGTTCTTGGCAGTTCAAGCTTTTGCTAAGTTCAATAATGCTATCAGAAAGGTTAAATTGTATTATTGCTTCCTTCGCTCTAATTTACTGCCTCAGCTCCATGCACCTCTGATCAAGTGCTCCATAGCCTATGTTCCAATGTCGTTAATCTTCAAGACAATCACATATTATTAATGTGTTTTTAAAAAAATCGTGTCTTTAGTTTTTCTTTAAGCTTTTGTCCCTTTTGGCACCTGAATGTGTAGCTGATGATATTCGCGTAGGACGCGAGCAAATTACTAGTTAATCACTGAAACCAAACAATCCCCTTAAAAGTCGAACGGAGTCGGCGTGCGTATTCTTTATTATTTTCCTACATAAAAATCAGTTGTACGTATCTGGACTCGCTCGCCATACGTCCACCCCTGGGGCTGCTCTCAGCTTTGCCAACAAACTAACACATGCCATCTGGCCGGTGCCTGATCTGAATTATGATAGCGTGCAGTCCGGATCTTTATTTCCGCGGGGGTGATAGATGTCTGCCAATGTCAGTACTGCTTATTCGGTTATTTTCAATCCACATGAATCGGAGGGATTGATACGGATTGAAAGATATTTTGACTTACTAAGGTGAAACTCCCTCAACCTCCTCAATCCATATGGATTGGGTAGAACCGAACAAGCCCTAAAATAGCTTTTAAATGCACTAGAGTTAATAGTTAGTGGCTAAAATTAGTTGAGACATCCAAACATCATATCTAATAGTTCATCTATTAGCTATTTTTAGTAATTAGTTAATAGTTAGGTAGTTATTTATTAGCTAGCTAATTTTACTAACAATTTTTATTCAACTAACTATTAGTTCTAGTATATTTAAACACCCCTAATAATAATTAGTTAAAAAAATTACTAATAAAAATAGTTAGCTAACTATTACCTAATTTGCTAAAAGTAGGTAATATAAAGCTGAACTATTAGTTAGATTGTTTTAATGTTTTTAGCTAATTTTAGCAGCTAACTATTAGTTCTAGTGTATTTAAATACCATCTAAGACCATCCGCTCGAACGACGTTCAATGGTAGGGAACTTTTACTGATCTGATCGTGTATGATAGATAGATAGATAGATAGATAGATAGATAGATATGCTCATGATTTAAGGTCGTTAGAACAACTTCGGTCACCATCATGTCAGATTGTCAAATGTCAAGCAGCAAAGCTCACTAGGTTGTCGACGGTTCATTTTGTCTGATAGAACGTGATTCGTGATATATATATATAAGGTCTTTACAATTGCGGTGGATCATTGGGATAGGAATCAGGCAACTAATCTAGACCAGGCAGGGTGAACAATGAAGCGGTAGGCCCGCGATACAAAGACAAGTGACATCATCCACGTGTCGTGACAGTGTTGTTCCTGCTTTTTCTCTGCCCTTCTCCTTGGCGTCCGTCGTTTGTCCCAAAATTTCACTTGCCCTTTTAACATAAACGGATAAACCCCACCACACAACGTGTTGTGGGCATCTGTCATTAAGTTTGTCGACACTTGGCGCTTTGCACTACTCCCACTATGATGTCGCCTTCGGCTAAGAGACCAACCTAAATTTATGTTTTGGTCGTCACTCCATAACACCAACTAATGATGATATGTACAGTAATTGTTACTCTGCCCATGTAGCAGCCGGTGAGGTAAGTTTCTATGACTAATGATGATCTGTATAGACACTACGAGTGTGTTCAATTCAAATCAGATTCGCTGAAAAAAAACTAGAATCTCAACTAAACGGCTACAACAACAGAATAGGTTTTTCTAATTCAATTCAGAATCACCTCATATGATCATACCACATTTTTTCTAGATTCTTGTCATCCATGTTACAGGATGTCATGATCTTATTTCAACCAAATTTAATTTTTAGTTGTTCTCAATTGTCAGCTCACATAAGCTTTCTTAGTTTTCATAGCTCACAACTAGAATTAGATTTTCAGAAATCTACAGCTGAATCAAACAGACTGGTACATACTATATCATGCTTGATTCGTGACCACAACGTGTAGTTGTACCACATTTTTTGCAATTATTTGATTTGCCAACACAACTACAACATGCAATACTTTTTAGCACCATGTCACATGTATTATAGACATAAACTGGTTGTAAAACTTTACTGGTTATAGGAGAAGGGCTAATTACCTATGCCTCCAGACACGGGGTTAGGGTCAGTTGACTTATAGTGATTAGTGGCCAATATAGCCAGGGGCAAAGCCAGAATAAAAACTACCCTGGTGCACACTCTATCAAACACAAAGGAAAATGTACATTTCAAAAAGAAATACACAACAAATTTAAGACAAACTTCGAAAGATTGTTAGATACACAGTTCGACTGGTGCAGGCCGGTTCAACAGCTACGTGCGCAAGTTGAACCACTCTGAACCAATCCAACTGTTTTATAAACTTTAGACTAAAATCTACTCGAAAAAGTATTTCGCAAGTTCTTGAGAGAAGTAAGATATAGCTAAGTGAGGATGAAAAGATGAATATGTAAAGGCTATTTTACTTCTAGATAAGCTCTACGGAAAAATCTTTATGTCAACCTTGCAAGTAAAAATATCTCAAGTCAAAACAAGCAAGAACACAAGACATAAGATTTAATCCGAGGTTCGGCCACACCACAAAGGTGTCCTACTCCCCGTTGAGGAGCCCACAAAGGTCCGGGTCTTTTTCAACCCTAATCCTCCAAAAGCCGACCACAAAGGTCAAGGCAATCTCTTCTTATCTTAGCTCAAAGAGCGGGTGATACAAACTTCTTAGGGTCGTCCACAAATTTGGAGACTCCCAAGCAACCTCAAAAGATCTTGAAACCTAGGGTTTCAAGAATACCAAGAATGCACAAGAGGGGTTTGCACAAGCTCAAGTCTTTGAAAGAGAGATGGGACAGGAAAACCAAATCGTGAGCACAAGCACAAACCTCACCCAAGAGCTCCTCCAACAAGGTTGAATCTTGAGGAAGATTTAAGTGTGTGAGAGATGGAGAGATGAGTGCTTTGTCTCAAGTTAGGTGAGCAATAAATGAGTGAGTGTTCAGCCACATTGAAGAAGAGAGAGAGGGGGTCTATTTATAGTCACGGCTCAAAAACTAGCCGTTTGACCAAAAACCACGCCGAAAACCGGTTGAACCGCCCCCTAGGGCGGTTGAACCGCCCCCTGACAGGTCAGCAGACTGTCTGCCAGTCTGACTGCCAGACTGACTAGCAGACTGACCTGCAGGCGGGTCAGACAGGCCAGGACCGGTTGAACCGCCCCCCTAGGGCGGTTGAACCGCCCCCTGACACCCCTGGCGACCTGACTGGCAGACTGCAGACCAGAAGTCAGAGGGTCAGAGACCAGTTGAGCTGCCCCCCAGGACCAGTTCAGCTGGTCTAGACCAGAGAGTTTTGGAGAGAAAACCCCAGCTCAGGTGCCCGGGGGCAAGTTCAGCTGGGTATGGTCAAAGAGGTCCACAGCTGAAGTTGAAGTTCAGCTGGAGTTGAAAAAGTTCAACTCAGCTGAAGTCCAGCTCAGCTGAAAAGCTCAGCTGCAGCTGAAGAAGCTCATCACAGCTGAAGTTAAGCTCAGCTGGAAAGCTCAGCTGCAGTTGAAGAAGTTCAGCTGCTTTTCAGCAAGAACACTCTAGGTTTCTCAACCCTAACCATGGTCAACCAAATAATGTTAAAGTGATTTTTTGTTTTCAAAAATAGCTTTTGAATTTGGGGACTTGAGCTATAGCAAACACCTATACCTGTGCGGAAAAGAACAAGGAAAAATTACATCATGCAACACAAGATTTTACATAAATTTTTTATACGTCCGTTGCATGAAGTCTTGGTGCTTCCTTAAGTTCCTGTTTCCTTCTAATCATACACTGAGAACAAAAACTGTTAGTACCCTTAATTGTTTTGTCATTAAATCACCAAAACCCTCATTTGGGGTTGATTGCACTTACAATCTCCCCCTTTTTGGTGATTGATGCCAAAACAATTAAGGTCAAAAAGATATACATTTGCAATAGAAAATTTCTTTTGAATGATTGTATGTAGATGGCTCCCCCTAAATGTGTGCACGATTGTGAATCCAACGTCTTGACATAATATGTCATGTGAGCAAAACATTTAGAGATAGTGACAAAAACCATACTAAATACAATCATCTGAGGGGTGCAAGAGTGTCATAACAGGAGTTGTGATGCACATGACTATCTCTAAAAACACATTATTTTTACTTCATAGCAGAGTAGTCATTACAAACTGATAGGACAAAAGATGATGGCCAGAAGACCATCATATTACTTTGAATAACAATCCAACAGTTTTATTTCATACAATGGTAAAAAGGGTACAAGCCACAACAGTGGCCAAAAACAGAAATAATCCAAAAGAAAACCGAAAGAACCACAAACTAGAAGTTGGATTTTCTCCCCCTTTTTGGCAACAAGTACCAAAAACGGAGAGAGAGACAAGGATACAAGAATCAATATCCGCCAGGAGGAGGATATGACGGAGGATATGATGGAGGATATGAAGTGTAATCAGGGAAGAAGGTCCTCATCGCGTCCTCCTCAAAAGTGGAGTCCCGAGGTGGCTCATCAGCCGCAGAAAAAACAGAAGCCGAAGATGTACGATGATCAGGAGGAGGTGGAGGGTGGTGGTGGTAACCAGAGCCGGATGGCCTAGGGTCACCAGGAATGGGTCCCGGACCCGGGTAAGGAGGCGGAGGGTGGGAGGATGATTGACCCGGATCCCCATGGTAGGGAGGCGGGGCAAACTCCTCGCGATCATCAACAAAGACCTCTTCATCTTCATCGTCTGCAGACATAAAAGGCACCCCGTAGGCCTGCTGGTGCCACTCATTGATCTCCGGGGGAGGAGGATGGAGAGGCACATCAGGCGAACGAGGGACAAAAGGCATGCCCATGGAGGAAGCTTGACGACGAAGATTGTCGTCAGTCTCCCGCTGACGCCGTGCCACCTCATCGACATCAGCAGAAATGTTGCGGCACATGGAAAAAAATGCCGCAAACCCATGGACCAAGCGAGCACCCATCCCGCGGACACGACCTCGACCACGACCACGACCACGAGCACGTGGCATGGGAGATCCGCGGCCAGGAGAGGGACGCGAGGCAGCAGCGGGGGGAGAGGAGGATGGATGATGGGGAGGCTGGCGAGGTGGCTCAGTGGAGGAGGCAGGGCCTCCAGACCGTGAGGGAGCCCGCTTCGTACGAGCAGCTGGGTTGGAGGAATCAACCCAGTAGGGTACGTAGCGGGAGTGTTTGACGGGTTTTTCGAAGTGGGTCTGGGTGACCACTTCGATCATCTTCATGATAAAGGGTGCATGAACACACCCTTTGAGAGGAGACCATGAAGCACGGACGATCTCTTCCCAGATCATGTCAAACACATTGATGCGGGCGAGACTGTTTGGAGCAAGGAGGAGGAGGAAGACGCGACTCTCCCCAAGGACGTTCATTTGATTTCCGCCCTTCGGGAGAACGGTCATCTGGGACAAAGAATTAAGGTACCTGTAGTACCTATGCATGTTAGCGGTTGTCCAGAACTCCCGCTCAGTAGAGACATGAATGAATTCCGTCTCTTCCCGCGTGGGCAGCCGAATGTCATGCACACGCATGTTGCTGCCCAGAATATCTGCATCAGAGAAGCCCAGAATATGGGCAAAACGACGATAACTGACTTTGTGCCAGTTACCCTGGATGAAGAAATACATGACTGGGTACTCATACCCATCGGCTTCCTCATCTACTTTCTTTATCTAGAGGGTGGCATAGAACTGAGCTACCACCTCATCGTTCCAGGGGTATTCCATGGTCATAATGTTTCGTAACCCCTTTCTCTCTAAGTTTACGAGAGCTGACGACATGTCAGCATCTCTCATATTCTCACAACCCTCCCAGTCAATAAATCTATGTCGGACGACTGGGTGTTTCTTGGAAAGAATGACAGAATTGTAGAAGTCAGCCTGGAAAAGATTCCAGAACCGAGGGTCCTGGACACCAGGATGACGAGGAGTGAGAGTAGGGTTGGTGAACCTCAGGCGCTGAAGGGTGTCTGTTGCCTTCAGAGTGAAGTCGACGGGAGGTTCATGCGGACCGCGGCTGACGTTCGCCGGATGCATGTGCAGTCCGGTGACGTAGAGAGCATCAGGCGCCGGAAGGTCGACGAAGTCGTCAAAAGCCCCATCCTCCTCCTGGCAGGGAGCATACCCAGAGGAAGACGTGCTACGACGAGGACAAGAGGCGCCAACCTTTTGGCGTCTCCCGCGAGTCGGCTGCGAGGGCATGGAAGAGCCCTCACCACCCATCCGACCAGAGCCACGTCCTCTATTAGAGAGGGAGCGACGAGGCGGAGGAGAGGGGACGGGAGATTCCTCCTGAATCTCGTCCGAGTCGCTGCTAAACTCAATCACAGAAGGGTTGCGACGACGCACCATGATTGAAAAAGTGGTGAAACTGTGAACTGGTTGAGGTGTGTGAAAGAGAGGCTCTAAAGTTGTGAAGCGACTAAGGCGAGAGTGAATGAAGTGGGAGAAGAGAAGGGGAGTGTCAAGTATATATAGGCAGTTGAGCTGGTCCTCAGGACCGGTTCAACCGCCCCCATGGGCCAGTTCAGCTGGTTCTGACCAGTGTGGTCAGAGAGCCAGAAACAGCAGAGGGAAGATGCCAAAAAAAATTCAAATTTCTGACGCAGGATTCTGAAAAAGTGTACTGCAGAGATTCTAGGCCCCCAAAAAAATCAAAACCAAGTGTCTGCGCAGATGAGACCGGACGGCAAAAGAAAAAAGAACTGCGCAAAAGAAAAGTTCTGCGCGCCCTGTAGAAAGCGACCAGAAAAAAAAATTTGCACGCTAGGCTGCCAGCAAAAGTGGAAGCGACCGGTCAATAGAGAAAAAGATGTTGCGCGCCCAGCAGGATGTGACCGGTTAAAAAAAATCCCGTGCATCTGACGCTTCTGCAGCTGACAGACTGCGAGGACAGGCCTGCGCAGACAGACCGGGCAGAGACCGGTTCAACCGGTCTACCATGCCGGTTCAACCGGTTTTAACCAGGATGGTCCTGGTAAAAACTGGTTAAAAACAGCTGAGCTGAAGTTCAGCTCCGAAGTTCAGCTAGCCTCCTCCAGCTGAACTAGAAAGTTCAGCTGGTCAAGCCAGTTGAGCCCCAAAAAAATCTTAGCACAGAAATTCATTCGAATTTTAACATTTTCACCAGGATTTTGAAAGATCATCACAAAGCTTTAAAACTATCAATCAAAAATAGTGAATCAAACAATTTTTGTGACCGTTTTCAAGTTAAGTTACGAGAATCCAAGATATTTAATTCACTCCTAAGAAAGCAAAACCTAGTCTCATCGAGGGGTTTTGTGAAGATATCGGCTAGTTGATTTTCGGTGCCCACATGAAACAATTCGATATCTCCTTTGGCTTCGTGGTCTCTCAAGAAATGGTGTCTGATGTCAATATGTTTAGTTCTAGAGTGTTGCACAGGGTTGTTTGCAAGTTTTATGGCACTCTCATTGTCACACAAAAGTGGAATTTTGTTAAACTCACAACCAAAATCTCTAAGGGTTTGCTTCATCCATAACAACTGTGCACAACATGCCCCAGCTGCTATGTACTCAGCTTCTGCAGTGGAAAGTGCAACACAATTTTGTTTCTTGGAACTCCATGATACTAAGGATCGCCCAAGGAATTGGCAAGTCCCAGTAGTGCTTTTTCGATCTACTTTGCAACCGGCATAATCTGAGTCAGAATAGCCAAGTAAATCGAAAAGGGAGCCTTTGGGATACCATAATCCTAGGTTTTGGGTGTGAACTAAGTATCTTAGAATTCTCTTAACTGCTACAAGATGGCAATCTTTAGGATTTGCTTGAAAACGTGCACACATGCAAACACTCAACATAATATCAGGTCTAGATGCACATAAGTAAAGCAGTGATCCTATCATTGATCTATATAATGTTTGATCTACGGGTTTACCTTCCTCATTTAGGTCGAGATGTCCATTTGATGACATTGGAGTCTTGGCGTGTTTTGCCTTTTCCATGCCAAATTTCTTGAGCATATCTTGTGTATATTTGGTTTGGCATAGAAAAGTACCTTCCTTGAGCTGTTTGACTTGAAATCCCAGGAAGTATTTAAGCTCGCCCATCAAAGACATCTCAAACATGTTCGTCATTACTTTGCTAAACTCTTCACAAAATTTTTCATTAGTACTACCAAATATAATGTCATCAACATATACTTGGCACACAAATAATTCATTGTCAACTTTTCTAGTAAATAAGGTAGAGTCAGCTTTTCCTATTGTAAACCCATTCTTAATTAAAAATTCTTTAAGACAGTCATACCAAGCTCTAGGGGCTTGTTTAAGCCCGTAGAGTGCCTTGTGAAGAAGATAAACATGATTTGGCTTCTTTGGATCTTCAAAACCCGGTGGTTGCTCCACATATACTCTCTCTTGTAGTGGTCCATTTAGAAATGCGCTCTTGACATCCATTTGATATAGCTTGAAATCATGGTTAGTAGCATATGCAATTAATATTCTAATTGATTCTAACCTTGCTATCGGCGCATATGTTTCGCCAAAATCAAGTCCTTCCACTTGAGTATAGCCTTGGGCAACCAACCGTGCCTTGTTTCTTGTAACCACGCCATGTTCATCTTGTTTGTTCCTAAAGACCCATTTAGTCCCAATCACATTTTGTTTGGGTCTTTGGACTAAGGACCAGACTTCATTCCGGGTGAAGTTGTTCAACTCCTCTTGCATGGCAATTATCCAATCCGGATCACCCAATGCTTCTTCAACCTTAAGTGGCTCAAGAGAGGAAACAAACGAGTAAAATTCACAAAAATTAGCTAAACGAGATCGAGTCGTTACCCCTCTCCTGATGCTACCTAGGATGTTGTCCACCGGATGATCCCTTTGAATTGTATGATGGACTCTTGGATGAGGCACTGATGGTTGTCTTTGTATTTGCTCCTCCTCATCATTCACTTGATCAAGAGGCACTTCACCATCAATGCTTTCGTGTTCATCTTCTACCACTGTTGGCATCATTTGATGATTTTCTTCATGGCTTGGATGACTTGAGGTTGATGGGTTTGCTCGGGTGGAGACTTTGTCACTCACCACCTTTGCACCCACATCAACTATCTCATTGGTCATCCATAAGGTTCCTTCTTCATCATCCCTTTCTTGAGGTCTCACTTCACCTATTGCAAGTTTCTTTATGGCTTCACAAGGTAGTTCTTCATTTCCTGCAGTGACATTAGAAACATGCCCTTGCGAGCCATTAGACTCATCAAATGTCACGTCTATCGCTATTTCAACAAGACCGGTGGTATTGTTGAAAACACGATATCCATGCGCATTTGATGCATAACCCAGCAAGAAGCCCTCGTCCACTCTAGGAGCAAACTTTGAGCTCTTGACTTTCTTGTTAAGAATAAAACATTTACAACCAAATACTCTAAAATAATCAACTTTAGGTTTGTTACCAGTGAGAAGCTCATAAGCAGTCTTTTTGTAGATCTTATGAAGATAGAGACGGTTGATTGCATGACAGGCGGTGTTGACAGCCTCTGCCCAAAAGTTGTCAGGTGTCTTGTACTCATCCAACATGGTTCTTGTAGCTTCAATTAGAGTTCGGTTCTTTCTTTCCACAACACCATTTTGTTGTGGGGTGTAAGGCACCGAGAACTCATGCTTGATTCCCTCTTCTCCTAAGAATTCTTCGACACCTGTGTTCTTGAATTCCGTCCCATTATCACTTCTCACTTTCTTGATTTTGAGCTCAAATTCATTTTGAGCTCTCCTCATGAATTTCTTCAATATTTCTTGAGTTTCACCTTTATCACTCAAAAAGAAAACCCAGGTGAATCGAGAAAAATCATCAACAATGACTAAACCATACTTACTACCACCAATGCTAATGTAGGCCACAGGTCCGAAGAGATCCATGTGAAGAAGCTCCAATGGCCTCTTTGTTGTGACCACATTCTTTGATTGATGTGGGACTCCATGTTGCTTTCCTGCTTGGCATGCGCCACAAACCCTATCTTTCTCAAATACAACATTTGTTAGTCCAATGATGTGATTATCCTTTTGAAGTTTGGCCAAATTCCTCATACCGACATGGGCTAGCCGGCGATGCCATAGCCAACCCTTGTCGGACTTTGCCACTAAACAAGTCTCAGGCGTCACTTTACTTGTTGTGAAATCAACAAGATAAAGCTTGCCCTTCAAGCGACCGGTAAAGGCAACTGAGGAGTCCTCCCTTCTAAGGATCTTCACATCCACATCCGAAAATAAACAATTATAACCCATTCCACAAAGTTGTGAAATGGACAACAAATTATAGCTTAAAGAATCTACCAATAAAACATTTGAAAGTGATTGTTGGTCAGAGATAGGAATTTTACCAATACCAATCACCTTCCTCTTGCCACTATCTCCAAACACAATTTCTTGTGCTTCTTGAGTTAGTTGCAATGTATGAAACATGTCTTTCTCCCCGGTCATGTGATTTGTACATCCACTGTCAAGCACCCAACTTGACCCACCAGAGGAGTAGACCTGCAAAACAAGTTTAGGCTATGCTTTTAGGTACCCAAATTGAATTGGGTCCTACATTGTTAGTTATAGCCTTGGGTACCCACACACTTCTTTTCATGACTTTTCGTTTAGTGTAGGCACCCACATATTTCACAACCAATTTTCCTAAATCCCAAGTCAACATATAATCACAAAGATATGAGTGGGAAATGGGAGCATTAGATTTTTGTCCACTTGAGGATCCCACTTCCTTCATCTTACTCTTTGTGGAACTCAAGTTAACCTTTACCTGAGGTGACTTGTCATTTGAGGAGTGAATCCTCCCCAAGGCATCATATAGGGTGGTTCCCTCTATGAACTTGGGGGATCTCCACCCCTTATGCACTATGCTAGGGTTTTCCTTGGATGAGTTGAACCCAAGCCCCCTTCTTCCAATGTTGGGCTTTAGGGACTTGTACTTGGGTTCAATTTTCTTTAACCCATCATTGCTAGAGCATCTTTTCAATATTTCTTTGACCTTCACCTGTGGGCTCTTTTTCCTTGCATGGTTAGTTAGACAACAAGAAGCATGATATTTGGCACAATGTTTGCAAAAGGTATTATTTGAGGAGCTAGACTTAGATTCAATCAATAAAGATGAAGCTTTGATGTTCTTGCAATTTTCAAGTTGCACTTGAAGTTCTTGATTGTGGACATTCAAGCTTAATATGCTTGATTCAAGTGCATCCTTTTCATTTGCAAGACTAGCTATAGAGGTTTTCATATTGATTACTTCCTTTTCTTTATCCTCTATAGTTATCTTGACTAAAGATACTTCCTTAGTCAAGGCATCTAGCATTTCATCTTTATTGAGTAGCAATCCTTGAAGCTCTAGGTTTCTTTCCTTTTCAAGGATAAGCAAGTCTTCTTGAGCATCAAGAGTTGCTTTTCTTTTATCTAGCTTCTCCATCAATTTTATGATAACATTATATCCATTCAAGCCAAATTCCTTAATCATTTTATTTTTCATAGCAATTTGTTCATCATCATCATCATTTTGAAAATCATTACTAAATAAAGTTACCTTATCTCCTTTTGCCATGAGGCAAGTTGGAGTGTAGGAGTCGTCTTGTAGGTTGGTGAAGAGTTGCGAGCTTGAAGTGGATTGGATGGCAACATTTGCCACCACTTCTTCTTCTTCGGAGCTAGAACTCTCTTCATCGGAGTTCCATTCTTCACCAATATGGGCTTGACCATATTTCTTCTTCTTGAAATGTCCCTTGGTCTTGCCTCTCTTTTTGAACTTGTCCTTCTTGTATTCCTTCTTGGCTTCTTGTTCCTTTTTGTTAGGACAATCCGCTATGAAATGACCGGTTTGGCCACATTCATAGCATGCCCTCTTCTTTCCTTTCCTTTGAAACTTGTCATTTTTCCTTACAAATTTCTTGAATGTTTTGATGAACATAGCTGTGTCTTCATCACTTGAGCTATCTTCATCACTTGACGTCTCGACCACTTTCTTTGCCTTGTGGTCTTTGTTCTTCTTGGGGTTGTCTTGTTCATTTGTGATCAAGGCATGAGAGTCTCTTGTCTTCATGGGGGCTTCTTCGGACTCGTGTTGTTGAATCTTTGCAAATAATTGATGAGGCCTCATATCCTCGTAATCATCACGATCCCTTATCATCCTTGCTAGACTCTTATCCTTTTCTTTGTATGCTCTCATGAATAGTCTTGTGACCTTGGAGTCACTCCAATCTTCACTTCCAAGTACTCTTATCTTGTTTACTAACACCATCAATCGATCAAAGAGTGATTGAAGCGACTCACCCTTGATCCAATCATATCTAGCAAGCTCACTCTCCAAAGCTTCAACTCTATGTCTCTTAGCTTTGGGATCTCCTTCATGTGACATTTTAAGAATGTTCCAAATGTCACGGGCATCATCTCTTCCTTGAACTTTCCGGTATTCTTCTGGACAAAGACTTCCTTTAATTATGCTCACTGCTTGAGCATTGCGATGAACCTCTTGCATCATTTCCGGAGTCATCTCTTCTCCTTGGGCGGGCTTATACATACCTACATTAACAATCTCCCAAAGACTAGGATGTACACCGATTAAATGCGACTTCATCTTATCGGCCCACTCGTCATAGTTCAACTCACTAAGAGTTGGTAACTTTCCAAGTGGGGCGGAAGAGAAGTTGGGAATAAAATTTCTAGAGTAATCGAATTGAACTTTACTAAACTCGTTACCTTTGCTTTTGGTAGATGATTCTTCGGTGTTGAGACTTACCTTGCTCAACACCTTTGACACCAAAAGATCCACTAGGTCATCATTGTAATCAAATTTTCCTTTACCTTTGTCTTCTTCGGCCTTTCTTCTTGATTCTTCTTCTTCGGCCTTTTTCTTAGCATCTTCCTCTTTCATCTTGAGGAACATCCTCTCGGCAATCTTCATGGCAAGGTCGAGGACCTTGGGGTCCACTTCCTCACCGGAGGATGTGACGGGAATATCCTCGAGGATAGGATCCACATGGTCCCGTTGAGTAGACATGATCGTTTCCTCACGCGGTTAAGCGTAAAACGAGGTACGAAGCTCTGATACCAATTGAAAGTAGCCTAGAGGGGGGGTGAATAGGCTAATCTGAAAATTTTCACAACAAACTTCGAAAGATTGTTAGATACACAGTTCGACTGGTGCAGGCCGGTTCAACAGCTACGTGCGCAAGTTGAACCACTCTGAACCAATCCAACTGTTTTATAAACTTTAGACTAAAATCTACTCAAAAAAGTATTTCGCAAGTTCTTGAGAGAAGTAAGATATAGCTAAGTGAGGATGAAAAGATGAATATGTAAAGGCTATTTTACTTCTAGATAAGCTCTACGGAAAAATCTTTATGTCAACCTTGCAAGTAAAAATATCTCAAGTCAAAACAAGCAAGAACACAAGACACAAGATTTAATCCGAGGTTCGGCCACACCACAAAGGTGTCCTACTCCCCGTTGAGGAGCCCACAAAGGGCCGGGTCTTTTTCAACCCTAATCCTCCAAAAGCCGACCACAAAGGTCAAGGCAATCTCTTCTTATCTTAGCTCAAAGAGCGGGTGATACAAACTTCTTAGGGTCGTCCACAAATTTGGAGACTCCCAAGCAACCTCAAAAGATCTTGAAACCTAGGGTTTCAAGAATACCAAGAACGCACAAGAGGGGTTTGCACAAGCTCAAGTCTTTGAAAGAGAGATGGGAGAGGAAAACCAAATCGTGAGCACAAGCACAAACCTCACACCCAAGAGCTCCTCCAACAAGGTTGAATCTTGAGGAAGATTTAAGTGTGTGAGAGATGGAGAGATGAGTGCTTTGTCTCAAGTTAGGTGAGCAATAAATGAGTGAGTGTTCAGCCACATTGAAGAAGAGAGAGAGGGGGGTCTATTTATAGTCACGGCTCAAAAACTAGCCGTTTGACCAAAAACCACGCCGAAAACCGGTTGAACTACCCCCTAGGGCGGTTGAACCGCCCCCTGACAGGTCAGCAGACTGTCTGCCAGTCTGACTGCCAGACTGACTAGCAGACTGACCTACAGGCGGGTCAGACAGGCCAGGACCGGTTGAACCGCCCCCCTAGGGCGGTTGAACCGCCCCCTGACACCCCTGGCGACCTGACTGCTAGTCTGACTGGCAGACTTCAGACCAGAAGTCAGAGGGTCAGAGACCAGTTGAGCTGCCCCCCAGGACCAGTTCAGCTGGTCTAGACTAGAGAGTTTTGGAGAGAAAACCCCAGCTCAGCTGCCCGGGGGCAAGTTCAGCTGGGTATGGTCAAAGAGGTCCACAGCTGAAGTTGAAGTTCAGCTGGAGTTGAAAAAGTTCAACTCAGCTGAAGTCCAGCTCAGCTGAAAAGCTCAGCTACAGCTGAAGAAGCTCATCACAGCTGAAGTTAAGTTCAGCTGGAAAGCTCAGCTGCAGTTGAAGAAGTTCAGCTGCTTTTCAGCAAGAACACTCTAGGTTTCTCAACCCTAACCATGGTCAAACAAATAATGTTAAAGTGATTTTTGGTTTTCAAAAATAGCTTTTGAATTTGGGGACTTGAGCTATAGCAAACACCTATACCTTTGCGGAAAAGAACAAGGAAAAATTACATCATGCAACACAAGATTTTACATAAATTTTTTATACGTCCGTTGCATGAAGTCCTTGGTGCTTCCTTAAGTTCCTGTTTCCTTCTAATCATACACTGAGAACAAAAACTGTTAGTACCCTTATTTGTTTTGTCATTAAATCACCAAAACCCTCATTTGGGGGTTGATTGCACTTACATTAAGTCAGGCCCGTAATGTCATCCACAGCTCATTAGATACTTATCCATTAAGCTATCACCAATGGATAGTTTTCAAGGTCTTAGATGTAGGGTCCATACCACAAGGCCCTATTACCTCTAGTGGGCTCGCCACATTTTTGTCCTAAGAGAGAATCAGGTTTAGCTAGCCTCAGTCCTCAACTACTCTAGGGGGTCCCTAAGCGTTGAAGGGCATGGACCCCAGCTATTGGTATACGAGATTGGGAACTTGAGGGTCCTAGTAGATTAGCATGTGTTTAGAGGTTAGCCTTACACTAGGCATACTTCATACTACGTCGAAGTCCGAGAGGACCTAGGGCTTACACTGTTAGGTTCCTTGGGGTGTGGAGGACCTCAAGAGCTTACACCATAAGGTGCTCTAGGGCGTGAGGGCCACTGAGGGCTTATACCATTAGGTGCCCTAGATTACTTGGCACAAGGAGACTCGGTGGCTTATGTTTGTATGCCACGGGATACGGTTTTGAAGAATTAATTTAAAGGATGCCCCTGCATAAACCGAACATAGAGATGAGGCCCTCTTAGTTCACAACAAGAGCTACAGTCATTTTCGGCGGCCCCCACTATTTTCGGCGGTCTGACACGGCCGCCGAAAATAGCCTTATTTTCGGCGGCGGGCTCCCTGGCCGCCGAAAATAAGGCTATTTTCGGCGGCATCTGAGACGGCCGCTGAAAATAATGTAATTTAAAACTGTCGGGCCCTTTCTTCTACCTTCTTTCTCTCCTCTGCCTCTCACCCGACGCCGACGCCGCCGCGCGCTCTGCCAACCGCGCCGCCGCCCACGCTGCCGCCACGCCGCCGCCTGCGCTGCCGCCGTGGCCTACCCCTGCGCCGCCGCCGCGCCCTGCCACAGCGCCCCTGCCGCGACAGCGCCTGCGCGCTGCCGCCACGCCGCCGCCCGCGCTGCCGCCGTGGCCTGCCCCTACGACGCCGCCGCGCCCTGCCATAGCGCCCCCGCCGCGACAGCGCCCGTGCGCCCGCGCTCTGCCCCTGCGCGCCGCCGCCGGCGCCGAAGGCCCCTGCGCGCACCGCCGTCCGCCGCCGTCCGTCCCCGCGCTGCTCGTCCGTCGGCCCGCCATTTCACCGCCGTCGTCAAGCCGCCGCATCGAGAGAGGTAATTTTTTTAAGTATTTTATTTCTTATTTTCGACGGTTGTTATTTAGATGCCGCCAAAATTATTATATATTTGTAATTGTGTTTGTTTAATTACTGTTTGTGATTCGTATTATTGTTTAATTTGATTACTATTATATTGTTAGCTTTAATAGTAGATTATATTGTTTGATTACTATTATATTATTAGTATGCAATTATATTATTAGTATACAAGTATGTTATAGTATATTATATTTGTTTACTTTGATTACTATTATATTATTAGCTTTAATAGTATATTATTAGTATGCAAGTATTTGATTTCTTATTTTTGTATTATTGTTTGATTACTATTATATTATTAGCTTTAATAGTATATTATATTGGTACGTATAATAGTTGCATAATTAGTGTATGTGGTACTTAGTTTGATTTGATTAGTATTATATCATTGTTTGTTTTGTATATAAGTAATATTATTTAGTGGCAGCGAATTTATGCTGCCAATTTTTTTTTGGGTCCTGCTAGGTTCATGTGGGTTTAGAACCTATCCATGTCTATACATGTAGGACCGATACACTTGACGAAGTTGAATAATTTTTTCACGATATGGTTCCGTTTAACAGTCTCAGGAATGGCTGCCGATCGTGCATGGATGTACAATGGTTGGAGTAGAAATGGACGTCATTCTGATGATTGGGTAGCCAAGACCAAAGATTTTGTGGACCACGTATTCGCCTTGTCCTTAACCGGCACTGTCAGATGTCCTTGTAGGCGGCACGAAAACAGTATATTTCTTAATAAGGAAAGAGTTAGCCTAGATCTTTGTCAGTTTGGATTTATGCCCGGATATGAGGTGTGGGAACATCATGGTGAGGTAGTACCCAACCGGAATGTAGAAGAGGAGGAGAACAATGATTGGGCTGGCGATGATGCGATGCATGAGATGCTAGATTCGCTACGTCCAGAATTCAACCTAAGCTCCAAGGATCCTGCCACACCAGAGGTTTCCAGATTTTTTAAACTACTAAAAGACTCAGAAGAGCCGTTGCATGAACACACAGATGTGAGTATACTCGCTTTTGTGACTGGGCTCATGGCCATTAAGTCTAAGTACTTTTTCTCGAACAATTGTTACAATGAGATTTTAAAGTTATTAGGAGATGTGCTCCCAAAGCCCAATAAGTTGCCTAAAGACATGTACCAATCAAAGACAATTATCAAAGGTCTCGGTATGGATTATGAGAAGATTGATGTGTGCAAAAATAATTGTATGCTTTTCATGAAGGAGCATGCGGAAGAGAAAAAATGTCTGAAATGTGGACAATCTAGATTTGTGGAAGTTGTTAATGATGAGGGTGAGAAGGTGATGATAGATGTTGCACATAAGCAGCTCCGCTACTTGCCACTAACTCCTCGAGTGAAACGGATGTTTCTATCTAAAAAAACCGCTATGCACATGCGATGGCACAAAGAAGGTGTCCATCATAACGATGACCTAATCGTGCACCCTTCAGATGGGGATGCATGGAAGGCTCTTGTCGGGGACCATAATTAGGGGTACCCTCAAGACTCCTAATCTCAGCTGGTAAACCCTATCAGCACAAAGCTGCGAAGGCCTGATGGGCGCGATTCAGGCCAAGGCTCCGCTTAAGGGACACGATCCCGCCTTGCCCGAGCCCGACCTCGGGCAAAGACAGCCGACCTCGGAAGATTCACATCTCGCCCGAGGGTCCCCTCGAGCAACGGACGTACCATCGACTCGCCCGAGGCTCAGCTCGGGTAGGCTTCGCGGAGAAGCAACCTTGGCCAAATCGCCACACCAACCGACCATATCGTAGGAGCATTTAATGCAAAGGTCGCCTGACATCTTATCCTGACGCGCGCTCTTCAGTCGACAGAGCCAAAGTGACCGCAGTCACTTCGCCGCTCCACTGACCGACCTGACAAGAAAACAGCGTCGCCTGCCCCGCTCCGACTGTCGTGCCACTCGCCAGAGTGAGGTTGACAACGGCTAAGTCCAGCCTCGGGCGACATAGGAAGCTCCGCCACACCCGACCCCAGGGCTCGGACTCAACCACGACAAACTCCGCCTCGCTCGACCCCAGGGCTCGGACTCAACCACGACTTAGAAAACGACGAACTCCGCCTCGCCCGACCCCAGGGCTCAGACTCGGCCTCAGCTCCGGAAGATGACGAACTCCGCCTCGCCCGACCCCAGGGCTTGGACTCAGCCTTGGCTCCCAAAGACGATGGACTCCGCCTCGCCCGACCCCAGGGCTCGGACTCGGCCTCGGCCTCGGCTCCCGCAGACGATGGACTCTGCCTCGCCCGACCCCAGGGCTCGGACTCAACCTCGACCTCGGAGGAATCGCCACCTCGCTCAAACTTGGGTCCAGACCGGCCACGTCGCTAGGGGGTCATCATTACCCTGCCCCTAGCTAGCTCAGGCTACAGGGACAAGACTGGCGTCCCATCTGGCTCGCCCCAGCAAACAAGTAATGATGACACCCCGCACGCTCCATGACGGCGGCAGCTCCCAGCCCCTTACGACAGCCAGGAGACGTCAGCAAGGAACCGACAGTCCCGACAGCTATACTTCCACAGGGCTCCAGCGCTCCTCCGACGGCCACGACATCACATGAACATGGTGCCAAAACCTCTCCGACTGCCACGATGGCATGTACTTAGGGCTCTAGCTCCTCTCTGCTAGACACGTTAGCACACTGTTACACCCCCCATTGTACCTGGACCCTCTCCTTACGCCTATAAAAGGAAGGTCCAGGGCTCTCGTACGAGGAGGTTGGCCGCGCGGGAGAATGGGCCGACGCATAAGGCTCTCGCTCTCTCTCTCTCCCACACGGACGCTTGTAACCCCCTACTGCAAGCGCATCCATCCGCCCTGGGCGCAGGACAACACGAAGGCCGCGGTTTCCCCTCACCGTTCTCCCCCCTTTGTGTCCCGTCTCGCGCCGACCCATCTGGGCTGGGACACGCAGCGACAATTTACTCGTCGGTCCAGGGGCCCCCCGGGGTCGAAACGCTGATAGCTCTCGACACATTTGATCCTGAGTTTGCAGCTGATCCAAGGAATGTTCGAATCGGCCTCGCGATCGATGGCTTCACACCTTTTGGTCAAATGACATCATCATACTCATGTTGGCCCGTCTTTGTTATTCCATACAACCTTCCACCTTATCTTTGTATGAAATATGAATTTATATTTCTTTGCTTAATCATTCCTGGCCCAGACTATCCTGGAAAGAACCTCAATGTCATGTTAAAACCCTTGATTGAAGAGTTGAAGGAGCTTTAGAAAGGTGTTGAAGCATACGATGTTTTTACAAAACAGATATTCAAACTTCAAGTTGCGTATTTGTGGTCGGTGCATGACTTCATGGCATATGCTATTTTTACCGGTTGGAGTACACATGGTAGATTGACATGTTCATATTGCGGTTCAGATACGGATTGCTTCCGTCTTGCTCATGGTGAAAGATCACTTACTTCGATTGTCATCGACGCTGGTTGCCCAGGAAACACCCCTTTAGGAGCGATAAGAAAAACTTTATAAAGAACACTGTGGTCACCAAAGGTCCGCCTAAACGTCTTAACACGGCAGAAATATATGCTCAGCTGAACAACCTTGTCCTAAATGAAAAGGGGGACAAGTACGAAGGATTCGGAGTGGACCACAACTAGACACATATATGTGGTCTCTAGGAGCTCCCTTATATGTCATCATTGATTCTTGTGCACAACATTGATGTCATGCACCAAGAAAGTAATGTTGCTAAAGCTCTCATACACACCTGCATGCATTTTGAAAAAACAAAGGACAATCTGAAAGCTCGAAGAGATCTAGCAATGCTTTGTGACCGACCAACCCAAGTGCTCAATGACAACGGTAAGCCACCACGTGCCTTGTTCTGTCTTACCTCTAAACACAAGATCGAGGTAATGAGATGGATGAAAAAAATTAAATTTCCCGATGGTTATGCTGCGGGCTTGAAAAGAGCTATGAATTTGAAAACGGAAAAACTAACTGGGTTAAAGAGCCATGACTTCCATATATTAATGGAGAGGATTATCCCTGTCATGTTTCGTGGTTATATGCCCGACGCCATGTGGCAAGCAATAGCTGAGCTAAGTTATTTCTACAAGCAGATCTGTGCCAAAGAAATAAGTAAAAATATGATGGAGAAGTTGGAGAAACAAATACCAGTGTTGTTATGCAAGCTAGAAAAAATATTCCCACCTGGATTCTTCAATCCGATGGAGCATCTACTTATTCACATTCCATACGAGGCAAAGGTTGGTGGACCTGTACAATATAGGTGGATGTATCACATTGAACATGCACTCAAAAACCTGCGAGGCATGGTTCGAAATAAGGCTAGAGTAGAAGGATGCATCGCTGAAGCTTTTTTGCTAAAGGATGTTTCATACTTCACGAGTGTGTATTTCGCAGAGGAACATAATGTCTATACTGCTACCATGCGATACAATGTCGATGAGGAACCTCCTGTCAGTGATCTCAACATTTTCCAATGGAGAGGCACAAGTACTAGTAAGGGCACGTTCTACCACCTTAGCATGGATGAAAGAATGTCCGCATTGCTATACATGTACTCTAATATGGAAGAGATGGAGCCATATTTCATGTAAGTCTTTATTTTACCCCTTAATTTCTTTACCAAAGGAGCCATATTTAATTACTTATTTGTCGTACAGTAAGTTCGACGAGGAAAATTGGACTTATTCCCATCAGCCTACAAGCAAACAACTAGATACTATGCGACGACATGGGAGGCAAGGAAGACCTAATTTTGTTGACTGGTTTCGCGAGCATGTAAACTCTTTATATTCCTTACTTTCATGTCATTTAGCCTTTTACGCGAGGTAGTCATTTTAACTGTATATTATTTGCAGTGCACAAAGACTCCTAACATACACGAGGACTTGAGACAGCTATCTTATGGGACGGTCACTTGCAGAACATTTGGTTGATACGATGTGAATGGCTTTCGTTTTCGTTCAGACCAATTTGAAAAGTCTCGTCCTCGTGCAGCCACACGTGACACTGGAGTTCTGACTAGGGCACTCGATGCACTCGGCAGAGAAACTAATTATTATGGCATCATTCAAAACATCCTAGAGTTTAATTTTGCAGGGAACAAACCTTTGAAATTAGTATTCTTTCTATGTGATTGGTTTGACAGCACTAATGGGATTAGACAAAGTCAATATGGTATAACTGAAGTAAAGCACAAGGAACGACTTCGAGGCCATGATAATTTTATCCTTGCACACCAGTGCGAGCAGGTCTACTATATGTCGTACCCAAATCCGAAGTTTGAAGCATGGTGGGTAGTTCATAAGGTGAACCCTAGGGAACGTTTACATACTCCTTGCACTGCTGGTTATCAATTCGAAGACGAACAGGCCGATGATGTTTATCAAGAAGAAGAATTGTCAACTACTTTTACTATCGATGAGGGTGTTGCACTGAACTCACTAGTCGGAGACCGTAACGATGTCACTACTGATGAGTGTGTTGCACCGAAACGAAAACGAAATCCAAGGAACAAAAAAGCCACATTGCGAGCTTTGGATCGAAGAAGACTCCTTGATCGTGATTCTGATGAATTTTGATGTGTAATGCAAAATTTCATAGTATGTGATGTATTATTTGATTTTTTTATTAGTTCACTTAATTTTATGGAGCTAATACATTTAATGTTTTTCTATTGAACAGGATGAGTGGTAGGAAACCAAAGCGCACTGCTAGGGGGTTTCTTAATGCGGCTAGCAGGATACTCCCTGGTGCACGTTCCCTTTTCCAATGGAGTTCTTCTAGCCAGAGCAGACAGGAGGTGTTGCTGAGACACGCTCGGCCAGAACTACGTGATACACCAATCGCTCTACAACGGAGTACCGATGTAAATGTTTATGTAATTGATCTTATTTGTCAGTCACTTATGTAATTGATCTTATGTAAATGTTTATGTAAATTTTTACGTGTCTCTATTTCATGTCCATAGGAAGAGGCGGATGACGATACCACCGAGGCTCCTGTCGTTCGACGAAGGGGCACTCAGAAGGGCCACTTTGTCCTACCTCCGTCAGCGCCTGCACAATCTGAAGCTCGAGTACTGATCATCCCGGTTGGTGATAGGTACTCACGTTTGGCCACTTTGTTCTTACTTATTTGTTTATTTTACACTATATATATGACATGACTTTCTTGTTTTTTTGTCATGCAGCCAATGGGAAGACACATCATTTGACGGTCGAGGTCACCATAGACAGGTTAATCAAGTCTTAGGTAACCTCTGTCGTCTACATAACCCAGGAATTGTCACCGACCCAAAAGGTGTGGTGGTTCCTTGCACTAGCTAGTCGCACTTCGCACTAGCTCCACATGCTACATATGGAACAGCTCAAGGCGCCGTCAAGCACGACTTTTGGGTAATTTTTTCAAACTAACATTTATTAGTTGTTTCAACCTAACATTTATTAGTTGTTTTTGAACTAATTTTATTTTCGATGTTGGACAGAGACGCTATCGTGTGGAACCTGAGGCTCAAGAGCATGCAGACCGAGTATTAGAGAACAATGCGAAGAAGGTGTGCAGGGATGCATTTTCCAATGCTCGTCTACAGGTTGTGAACGCGTAAATGAAGCGTCGAGGTCATTCTATCAACAACTTTCGACAATATTCAGATGTCTACTTGACTGTAGACCAGTACATGGAGGTAAAAATCTAATTTAACACCTCATTCAGATGTGAATGTAATTTTGAGCTAACGCTTTATATGCAGGTAACTCTTCCATGGATGGAACACCGGCCGCAGGCTTACAAGGCTTTGTGTGAGATATGGGCTTCGCCCGAGTGGATTGAGAAGTCAAACAGAAATCGACATAGGCAGCGCCATCAGCAGGATGAGGACTGTAAGGAAAATGGACCCCGGGCCTTTTGGCTAATTGAGTTTTGGTGTTTGATGAACAACACAATCAGTGAACTAATAAGTTTTCTAGTGTTTGTGTTTGTAGTTCACAGGATGCGAAGAGAATTGGACCAAGGCAATGAGGATGCAACACCTCAAAAGAAGACATAAAAAGATGCATAGGAGTCCAATACTCAAGAACAAAGAAGCCCGAAGAAATCAGCGAAGAAATCCAAGATAAGGGCTGTCAGCCAGCGCCTGGTGGCGCACCGGACATTGGTGTCCGGTGTGCACCGGACTGTCCGGTGAGGCACCGGACAGTCTGCGCAGAGAGGCCGCAGGCAGGCGCTCTCTGGCTGTAGCACCGGACTGTCCGGTGTGCACCGGACTGTCCGGTGTGCCAACGGGCAGACGGCAACGGTCGGATCCAACGGTCAACTGCTACAGGCGTCAACGGTCGGCTGACGTGGCGTGCACCGGACATCTACTGTGCAGTGTCCGGTGGTGCACCGGACTGTCCGGTGCACCCGACGACAGAAAGCTGCTACTTTCTGTCCAACGGCTAGTTTGGGGTGTGGAGGCTATAAATACCACCCCAACCGGCCATTCTCTAGTGTGAGAGCCCAAGCAACATACCAAGACACATAGTGCATATTTCCAAGTGCTCAAACACCCAAGTGCTTAATAGAATCACTCGGTGATTAGCGTAGGTGCTTTGCGAAGTGCTTAGGTTAGTTAGACCGCTTTAGCGCTTGCTCTAGGTGAACCCTAGTTAGTTGAGTGAGTTTTGTAAAACCACACAACCCCTCGGCTCTTGCGTGAGTCGTTGTAATTGTACCGAGTGGGGTGAGAGTCTTGCGAGACCGTGACAACCGCGTTTGTGTCACGGCCGCCACCGTGTACCGGAGGGAACGAGGCCCGCGGCGTTTCGGCCGGAAGCTCGATAGTGGAGACGGCGGGGAGCGTCCGAGAGGAGCCGAAAGCGGAGCACCACTTGCGCGTGGAGAAGGCCCGCGGCTCTCTACGGAGTTACTCGACCGTGGTGCTTGGCCCTCGCGTGGGCTTCCCTTTGCGTAGGGGCACCAACGAGGATTAGTCGGGACCTTGCGTGGTTCCGGATACCTCGGTAAAAATACCGGCGTCATCCACGAGAGTTTGCTTCTCTACTTAGCTCTTTACATTCCGCATTTATATTAAGCATTTAAGTTCCAATCTTGTAGTCATACTTATTTAGTGTAGATTGAAACTTAGCCTTTGCGGTAGAGATAGCAACACTTAGACAAAACCTAGTTTGCACATTCTAGTTTTGATTACTTGCATAGGTTTTGCTCTAGGGATTTATTTGTGGCCTAGTTTAGTAATAGTTTTAGAAGTCCTAATTCACCCCCCCCCCCCTCTTAGGCGTCACCCGTTTCCTTCAATTGGTATCAGAGCCCGGTTTGGCTCATTTGAAACGCTTTAGCTTCACCGCTAAAAGAGCCGACGCTTTTTAGAGGAAGGGATGGATACCCATAGGCCACCACACTTTGACGGCACTAACTTCCCATATTATAGTGCTAGAATGGCTTGTTACCTAGAGGCCGTTGATCTAGGTGTTTGGAGAGTCACTCGTGACGGGATGAAACCCCTCAAGAATCCCGAGAAACCCACCACGAGTGAGGAAAAAGAAATCCATTTAAATGCTAGAGCCAAAAATTGCTTGTTTGAATCTCTTAGCATGGATATTTTTAACCAAGTATTTACCTTGAAAACTGCTAATGAGATTTGGCTAAAATTGCATGAGCTCCATGACGGCACATCCAATGTCCGTGAGCAAAAACATTGCCTAGTCTTAAATGAGTATAATTCTTTTGCCATGAAAGATGATGAGCTTGTTAGAGACATGTACTCTCGTTTGAATCTAATAATCAATGAGCTCAATTCTATTGGCATTAATAAGCTAGGTGATGCGGACATTGTGAGGAAGATTATCTCCCTGCTACCACAACAAAGATATGGGAGCATCATCACCATCCTTCACAACATGGAGGACTTGAGCAACATGACCCCGACCATCGTGATTGGGAAAATCGCGGCCTTTGAGATGTCGCGAAAAATGAGTCGGGGAGAGGAGCCAACTTACTCAAGGCCATATGCTTTTGCATGTGATGAAAGGAAGGGCAAAAAGAAGGCTCCCACTCCAAGTTCCTCAAGTGAAGAAGAGGAAGAAGAAGAAGAAAGTGATGATGATGAAGATAATCAACCATGCACATCATCCTCCGAGGACGAAGAAACAATCCGACGCGTCGGAAAGGTAATGAGGATGATCCGCAAGATTAATCTGATGGGTGTGCCCCTGCAGGTCGAGGATCTTCTCTTTAACATTGACAGGAAAAAGCAAAGGAAGAGAGGATGCTTCGCATGTGGGGAGAAGGGCCACTTCAGGGACAACTGTCCAAATATGGCCAAACCCAAAAAGGAGAGGAGCAAAGGCAAGGCGCTCACAAGTGTTAGAACTTGGGATGATTCTTCAAGTGAAGATGAACCTCCAAGGACGCGCAGCCACCGGTCCTCGTCACGATCATCACGGTCATCACACAAATGCCTTATGGCAAGAGGTAACAAAAGCATTCCATCCTCTAGTGATGAAAGTAGTAGTGACGATGAAGGCGAGGGAAAGGCCTCTCTAGAAGAGCTTGCGGAAGCCGTAAAAATTTTCCAGGATGTTTGCACTAAGCAAAAAGCTCAACTTAAAACTTTGAAAAATAAGTTGGTTAGCTCTCAAAATGATTACAAAGGTTTGCTAGAAAAATTTGAAACTTTTGCAAACTTAAATAGTGAGCTATCAACTAAAATTGAGCTATTAGAATCTAGTGCTCCATCCACTGCTACCGATGATAGCCTTATTAAAAAGAATGAAAAACTTAAGGCTAAGTTAGCTAGCTCCCAAGAAGCTATTGAAAATTTGCTAGAGAAAATGGAAATTCTTAGCATACACAATAATGAGCTAACTACTAAGCTAGAAAACATTGGTAGCACCCCAGCAGCATCTTTAGTTGAAATACCTGAAATAATTAAGAAAGATGCTTCTACTTCCTGCTTTGATTTAATTGATGATTCTAACCCCTGCAACCAAGTCGTTGTTGAGAATATTGTTGTAGAGACATGTACGGATGAGGTTGCAAAGGAAAATGAACAATTAAAGCAAGAAGTGGCTCGCCTTGGCAAGGCTTTGTATGACAAGAAAGGCAAAGCCAAACAAATCCGACCTCCACAGGATAACACCACTGCGGGAGTGAACAAGCCTGTAGAGGAAGAAACTGTGATTTGTAGGCTATGCCACAAGGAAGGCCACAAGTCTTTCCAATGCAAGGCGATGACCGGGGATAAACAAAGGCAAAAGCTCAAGCAAAATCCATCAAGCAAAATCTCCAACACCTACATCAAAAAGGTGAACAAAAAGGATGCTACACCATATTTGATCAAGAAGAAAAAGAACGGAAAGGTGATAGCAATCAAGGCCAACAAGCAAGCCAACAAAGGAAAAGGGGCCAAACGCATCTGGGTGCCAAAAGAGATAATTTCAACCATGAAAAGCACCAAGAAGGTTTGGATCCCGAAAGGGAAGTGAGTGGACCAAAGGTCCTCGGGAAATTTGGAGACTTGGCAAAGTTGGGATGTATATCATGGGATACATCATATTGGATCAAGTTTATTGCCAAGTGGGTTAGTGAAAATTTTGGACCCAAATTTCCCACCCATGACTAAGGTAACTAGTTTTATTGTATTCTTCGTTTTTAGATATGCGTATCTATTTACCTTCTATCTAGTTTACCTTTCTTGCCTAGTATTACATTTGTTATGTACTTTTGTTTAAAATCATGCATACTAGGTAAATCATATGGTAGGATTGCTTGTTTTTAATTCATATACTTAAGCAAACCTGCATGGCTTAAAATGTTTATTTAAGCACGGCACATAGCTTCTATATCACTCCATAGTAAATGATGCATCAATTGAAAATTTTGATTTCTACAAAGTGTATCATTTAACTTATATGTGCCAAAGTTTGGATTATGGATAATTTGCCCCTCTTGATATCAAATCAAAGTGCATGCCTCCTACAAGTATTCAAAACTTGTATGCACACCTTTAGGGGGAGGTTACTCTATAATCCAACACTTTGAGACTAACATCTTTTTAAGTCTATTTCATGTGATAGTCTCATTGTAAGGAAAATAAAGTCCCCGGAGAAAGACAACAATCTTCCACTGCAAAATCTCCAAGAACTCTTATGTCCCTCAAGCTCACCATTGACTTTGAATTGGTATCTTTAGAGACTACATTTAGCATCATTTACATGTCTTCTCCAATATTTGATTAGACTATAATTCATATCATATGCTTCCATGTTGCTAAAAATGCATAAGTAGTTAACTCCTATTCTGTTACCTATGCATAAGGGAAGTTAGTCTTTTCAAATCATGTCTTGCACCTCTAATTTTCACATGCTTTTTCCTAAGTAGAGGATCTCTGTCAGGGGGAGTATTTCTTCATCTCTAAAAAGGGGGAGAAACTTCTTTCTAAGGAGGATACTCATTTAGGGGGAGTAATCTTTTGAGGACTCCTTCAAGTGGTATCATTCACATAGTTTAATTTAATATCATTCTAGTGATATCATTTGATACAATTCTTGATGAGGGCAAGCTTTTATTTACTTCCTACATGCTTTTAATGTCTTCCTTTTCGGTGGTTGATGCCAAAGGGGGAGAAGTTTTAGGGACCAAAGCAATGAAAACTATATCAAACACCAAACACCACAAATTTCAAATTTTATATCTTCCAATAAGTTCTACAAGTGGCTTTGGTTATTTGGTCCAAAAATAGGAAGTAAGTGAATTATAGAGTTAGGGGGAGGCTTAAGTCCATAATTTCACATTGTGGGGACAATCATGCATCTTAGCAAGTAGATTGCATATTTTCACTCAAATACTTGTATTATTTGCTTGCTTTGGTTGTGTTGTCATCAATCACCAAAAAGGGGGAGATTGTAAGGAAAATGGACCCCGGGCCTTTTGGCTAATTGAGTTTTGGTGTTTGATGAACAACACAATCAGTGAACTAATAAGTTTTCTAGTGTTTGTGTTTGTAGTTCACAGGATGCGAAGAGAATTGGACCAAGGCAATGAGGATGCAACACCTCAAAAGAAGACATAAAAAGATGCATAGGAGTCCAATACTCAAGAACAAAGAAGCCCGAAGAAATCAGCGAAGAAATCCAAGATAAGGGCTGTCAGCCAGCGCCTGGTGGCGCACCGGACATTGGTGTCCGGTGTGCACCGGACTGTCCGGTGAGGCACCGGACAGTCTGCGCAGAGAGGCCGCAGGCAGGCGCTCTCTGGCTGTAGCACCGGACTGTCCGGTGTGCACCGGACTGTCCGGTGTGCCAACGGGCAGACGGCAACGGTCGGATCCAACGGTCGACTGCTACAGGCGTCAACGGTCGGCTGACGTGGCGTGCACCGGACATCTACTGTGCAGTGTCCGGTGGTGCACCGGACTGTCCGGTGCACCCGACGACAGAAAGCTGCTGCTTTCTGTCCAACGGCTAGTTTGGGGTGTGGAGGCTATAAATACCACCCCAACCGGCCATTCTCTAGTGTGAGAGCCCAAGCAACATACCAAGACACATAGTGCATATTTCCAAGTGCTCAAACACCCAAGTGCTTAATAGAATCACTCGGTGATTAGCGTAGGTGCTTTGCGAAGTGCTTAGGTTAGTTAGACCGCTTTAGCGCTTGCTCTAGGTGAACCCTAGTTAGTTGAGTGAGTTTTGTAAAACCACACAACCCCTCGGCTCTTGCGTGAGTCGTTGTAATTGTACCGAGTGGGGCGAGAGTCTTGCGAGACCGTGACAACCGCGTTTGTGTCACGGCCGCCACCGTGTACCGGAGGGAACGAGGCCCGCGGCGTTTCGGCCGGAAGCTCGATAGTGGAGACGGCGGGGAGCGTCCGAGAGGAGCCGGAAGCGGAGCACCACTTGCGCGTGGAGAAGGCCCGCGGCTCTCTACGGAGTTACTCGACCGTGGTGCTTGGCCCTCGCGTGGGCTTCCCTTTGCGTAGGGGCACCAACGAGGATTAGTCGGGACCTTGCGTGGTTCCGGATACCTCGGTAAAAATACCGGCGTCATCCACGAGAGTTTGCTTCTCTACTTAGCTCTTTACATTCCGCATTTATATTAAGCATTTAAGTTCCAATCTTGTAGTCATACTTATTTAGTGTAGATTGAAACTTAGCCTTTGCGGTAGAGATAGCAACACTTAGACAAAACCTAGTTTGCACATTCTAGTTTTGATTACTTGCATAGGTTTTGCTCTAGGGATTTATTTGTGGCCTAGTTTAGTAATAGTTTTAGAAGTCCTAATTCACCCCCCCCTCTTAGGCGTCACCCGTTTCCTTCAAGGACGATGATGAGGTCGTAGTCAACCATACCTATGGGGCTGATGGACACATTCGGTTGGCTAAGCGAATGGTGAGTATGTAGTATTCTGTTTTACTCAGAAATGAAACCGGATTGAACTAATATATTTGCAGGAGGCTCAAACTGGAGTTGTCCCGAGCCCAATCGATGTTTATAGGAGAGGGCATCGAGCGAAAAACAGTGAAATCTCCGACGAGCTATGTAGTCAAGCGGCCGTTGAGCGTATGGTTAGTTGTTGTTAGGATTAATGTTTTCTTGCCATATAGCTATAAATTACATGTGTGCTGAACCTTCATATTGTATTGCAGGAGACATACGGGCAGGAGATGGTTAGGAAGTATGGAGAAGACTACGATTGGCGAGGAGCACCTACCATCGACACTGAAGTTGTGCATTCACTTGGAGGCAAGGCGCATGGACGGTATGAACTTGTGACTCTTTTCAATAATATTGGAACTATGACCGAATAGCTAATTTTCTTGTTTTTCAAGATATTCTATGTTTACCGGTGTTATCGATTCGACGGAGTTGCGTTCTCGTGGCGGCTCTTCGTCGCAGGCGGGCTGTGGTAGTAGCAGCCGTAGTCGCCGCTCTGTATCTAGCATGGAGGAAGCTATGAGGGAGCAGCAAGAAAAGTTTCGTGAAGAGCTGCGGCAACAACAAATGGCATTTCTCCAACAGCAATCAGAGTACATGGCTGCATACAATGCACAGGCGCAACAAGCAATGAACGTGAGTGTCTTATTTATTCTCAACACGCTCGATATTGGTTCTATAACTAATATATTATATTTGCAACAGTTTTGGTTTCCACAGCAGGCATAGCAGCAACCATTTGTTTTCCCTCAGTTTCAGCCGTCGATGCCTCAGTGGGGATTACATGCTCCACCACCTCCACCTCCACCTCATGTGCTTCAATTTAGTTAAGACTTGTCATTTGTATCAACCTAATTTCAAATCATTACTAAATTAATTTTGTAGGGATCCGGGGTCATGGGCCACAACACGCCACCACTGGTCATACCAGCACCAGGAGGAGCTTATGCAGGGGAGGGAGCTTATGCAGGAGAGGTTAGTTTGAGAAACAATTTGTTTGAATAGTCGTTATACATGTAACCAATGCCGTTATTAATGTCTTCTTTTTTCTTTAGGATCCAAACCCGTTACACGACTTCGTCAACCAGTTCTTGGCCTCTGGAGGTAGTGGACACAACTCCAACGACCCCAATATGTGATTAAGTTAGCTTTGTGCCGCACTGTGCGTTGTAATGAACTATTTGTGGATTTTATGTTCGTATGGACTATTTGTGGACTTTATATTTGTATGGACTCAAGTTTTATGTTGTGAACTCAAGTATGAATTTTCTGTTATTGTATGAAATTTCTGTTATTGTATGAATTTTGTATAAATTTTCTCTTATTTTTCGTATTTTTTCAATTTTTTTGCTCTGAAATTATTAATTTTCGGCGGCCTCCCTGGCCGCCGAAAATAAGAGTACTATTTTCGGCAGTTTTAATTTTCGACGGCTAACTATGTGAACGCCGGAAATTATTAGTTATTTTCGTCGGCCAGGGAGCCAGCCGCCGAAAATATAGCCTTATTTTCGGCCGGGTTTTTTTGGCGGCCAGATGCCACCGAAAATAAGCCCTTTGCCGCCGAAAATAAGCTATTTTCGGCGGGAAAGGGCTTATTTTTTGCGGCATCTGGCCACCGAAAATGCCTGTAGCTCTCGTTGTGGTTTTTGGCCAAAGGAGGTCTCGAAGCCACATCCTCGGGAGTATTATTCTCTCCATGGTGGGTCCTAAAGTCAGTCTCCCGAGCCGGGGAATAGTCTTCCCTGAACGCTAACTGTTACTAGCTAAACTCACTAGTACACAAATTATGTACTTTAAAAATTCTACACGAGTATGTGGGGAAGCACGGTGGAGAGGACGCAAGTACGGAGATGCAAGGCGGTAGCTATCGGTGTTTAGCACTAACAACACACTATGAGATATACCACAGAGTGATTTTGTGGTCGGCGGAGTCGACGGTAGCTTGATGGTCGTGCTAAGCATGATAGAACACGATCGAGGATCTATACAGGTTTGGGCCGCTGAGAAGCGTAATACCTAGAGATGTCAATGGGGAATTCCCTATCGGGTTATTGCATCCCAGACCCATACCCATCATGTTTGATCCATTCCCATACCCATCCCCGTTCGGGTTTTGGGTCCCCAATGGGTCTCCATCCCCAATTAAGGGATAACTAGTTACTAACACCTAGCACAAACTATCTAGATTTCATACATCACCACTGAAAGTCGCCTAGAGGGGGGTGAATAGGAGAAACCTGAAATTTATAAACTTAAACACACACTTAAGGCCAAGATTAGCGTTAGAATTAAAGGCGAAAAAGATTGTTTCTCTTGCCGTGAGTTGCTCAAAAGATGCGGATGATGTTTGGGAGCAAACTCAAATCAATATTGCAAGGAAACTTTTAGAGAGAGGGAAGGGGGCAAACAAATCAAGCGAAAATCAAATCAAGTGGACACGATGATTTGTTTTACTGAGGTTCGGTTCCAAATAACCTAGTCCCCGTTGAGGAAGCCACAAAGGCTAGGTCTATTCCAACCTTTTCCCTCTCTCAAACGATCACTTAGACCGAGTGAGCCTTCTCCTTAATCAATCGGGTCACTAAGACCCCACAAGGACCACCACACACTTAGGTGTCTCTTGCTTAGCTTTACAAGCACTTAGAAAAAGAATTAGGAAGGAAGAAAGGCAACTCAAGCAACAAGAGCAACAAAAGAACACAAAACACCCTATCTCAAGTCACTAATGGAATTGAGTTGATTTGGAGGCTTGGAGAGGATTTGACCTTTTGAACGTGTCTTGGAGTGTAGTCTTTTGCTCTTGTATTGAATGAAAACTTCAGAATGCTTGGATGGCTTTGAATGAGGTGGTTGGGGGTATTTATAGCCCCTAACCACTTCAATAGTCGTTGGCTGACTTTGCTGTTGATGGGCACATCGGACAGTCCGGTGGTGCACCAGACAGTCACTATTCACTGTTCGGTGAGCGCCACATCAGCACGCCCGTTGGGGTTTGGAGCTGGTCGACCGTTGTTGTTGCTGTCCTGTAGCTGCACCGGACAGTCTGGTGCCACACAGGATAGTCCGGTGACCTCTGACTTCTGCGTGGCACTGTTCATCACTGTTCATCTGAGCAGTTGATCGTTGGCGTGCAGGGAGCCGTTGCTCAGCTGGCTTACCGGACAGTTCGATGAATTATAGCAGAGGGCGCCCCTGGAATTCCCGAGAGTGGCTGGTTTGATTGTGCTCGGGCCTGGTGCACCGGACACTATCCGGTGCGTCAAAGGCAGCACACTCTAAGTCCTTTTGCTCCAAATTTGATTGTGTCCCCAACTGAATTTCTTTCTTGGTTTATGTTGAACCTTATGCACATGAGATACATGACATCTAGACAAACTAGTTAGTCCATGTGGTTTGTGTTGGACGTCAACCACCAAAATCGATTATAGGAAATTATTAGGTCCATTTCCCTTTCAACCACATCGGCAAGCACTCATCTATGAACCATGATCCATTCATCCATCCATCAGAAAAGAAATTAGTACTTCGGGACAATAGAAGAAATGGAGAAATGGTGTCTGGTCACCATCTGAGTTCGTTGGCGCCTGAGAATCTATGGTCGTCATCGTCGTCCTAGGCTCCTAGCAGTCGGTGGTGCTCCTCATCGCTAGTGAAGTCGCCAGTGTGTAGTGCCAGCGCAACTGTCTAGGCATGCGGCGATTGGTCGGCTGGGCAGGGCGTAGCGTATGGCTGGTTATTTTAGGGTTTTGTTTTTTTGCTGGTCTACTAGTTATCTTGCTGTGTTGCCTTGTTGGGCTAGGACTTGGGATCTGGTGCGCTGTCGTGCTGGGCTTGGTGGCCGGCGCAGCCTCAGCTCATTCACACAAACAGGACATGTGTAACGTATGAAATACCCATGGGTAATCGGGTTTGGATTATTGCTTCCCAAACCCATACCCGTTTACCCAATGGGAGGAGATTTTATCCCATATCCATACCCATGGGGACCATTTTTGTCCCATACCCGTACCCTAATAGGGGAATTCCCCACTGGTTGGCGGGTATCGGGTCCCCATTGACATCTCTAGTAATACCATACGTCATGTGGGCTATTAAGATGGAATTGCTCTTGGGTTTAAGGTTACAGAGTTGACGAGAACTATGCTCTAGCTATGCCTAATCGAGGATCCAATCGTTTTTAGGGATCCCTAACCCACCTTATATTCGACGGAATTAGGGTTTACATGGTTAAGTAGATCGTTGTTGCTATGCCTTCATCCAAGGAGTCGACTCTGACTAATTCGCAAGTGTGTGAATCTCTATCTGGTTTATATTGTCTTATGCATGCACAGGAGTTGGTTACGATGCCTTCACGCTTACGTATTCGAGTTCTGCATCATCCTTTGGCCGGGTTCGACTGATCAGTCTTCGAGGTTTATCTCTCCAACCCACTGAGGTCCTATAACAGCGCACAGACTGAATCTGGGTCGCGAGGACCCAGTGGATATCTATCCCCACAGCAGCTCACCACAGTACTTCTTTGGAACGTCGGGAGATGCTGGTTCACGGTCGTGGTGGAAACGAGTGTTGCGGTGACGGAGAGGACTGTTAGCGTATGTGTGGGTCCGAAGGACAGCGGGACTGCGATGGCAGAAAGGGTTGTTGGTATATGTGTGGGTCCGAAGGACGGTGGGACTGTGGTGGCGGAGAGGGTTGTTGGTGTATGCGTGGGTCCGAAGGACGGCGGGAGACCGTGTGTTTTTGGATGGAAGTGGCATAGACAAAGCAAGGGAGACAATGACTAGCGAGGTAATGGCCACACTAATGGCTTGTTCAGTTATGGGTGGATTGAGGGGATTAAATCCTGAGGATTTGCATAAATTCTCAGGATTTAATACCTCTCAATCCACTCATAACCGAATAAGTTCTAAAGAGGTCTGACCTTCGTAAGATTTGTGGAGCCGAGGTCAACAACGGGAACACACCGAACACAAATATATACAACATCGACGCTGTTGTCTATGACACCAAACTATTTTAGCTCGACTCTATTGCCGCATTTGACGCCAACCTCTATGGTTCAGAATCAAGATTTTGACTAGCAAGGATATAAATGTGATTTTTCTGGAAAAAAGATTAAATTAAAATCGGTGGGACCGGACGAGAGGCTACTAGTAGTAGTACTCCCTCCGGTGCAGTAAAAGAAGTCATCCTGCGCGTGACCGAGCGTGCACAAAAAGAAGTCATAGCGCGCGTGGGTCTGGGATTTGGACGTTGTTGCCCCTAGTCGGTGCAGTAAAAGAAGTCATCCTGCGCGTGACCGAGCGTGCACAAAAAGAAGTCATAGCGCGCGTGGGTCTGGGATTTGGACGTTGTTGCCCCTAGTAATTGCACAAAAAAAGATGCATTTAAGAGGAATCGAACTTGAGACCTCCAGTCTAGAATGCCTTGGAGCTACTGCAGCAACCAATCAAGCCTGATTGTTTTAGTAATGTTAATGCACTCATATCCCTATTTGATAGGGGCAAACAGGGAAAACTCCATGATAATTAATCACTCCTTGGTATGCACAATCATGTCCTAAACGACTACCTTTACTGCACACCGGAGGGAGTACGTTTACAACCCAGTCCAGCTGCCCATCCAGTGGTCAGCATCAGCCACAGCCGATCCGGCACAAAAAATAATAACGCACAAAAAACACGTTTCAACCCTTTTGGCTTTTGGTCCCCTGCGGTGCCCAGCCGTCAGCTGTGTGCGTGAGTGCGTCGCTCTCGCCGGTCGCCCCCCGGTCCCCACGGCCGCGCGGATCGACAACCAGACCAGGCGAGGACCGAACAAAGCAGAGCTACCCTGCAGCTCGATCGCTGGCATTGTTTTTTTTTCTCTCGTAAACATCTCTTTCCATCTCTAACTATATATATACCCCTGTTGGGTCTCTCATTAGCTAATTAAGAGCCATTCAAAGCATCAAGGGGCCGGCCCAAGCACACCGCAGGCTCAGCCGTCCACCTCTCTCTCTCTCTCTCTCTTCAAGAACTACTCGAGGTCTAGCTAGCTAATTGACCTAGTACGTATCGTTCCCTTGTAGTACGTTCTCTCTACTCGCTGGTATTCTAGCAAATCAAGCTCATCATCAGCTTGATCAAACGTGTTTTGATTGGCACAGCACGCGTCGTCCATACCTCACCCTCACTGCATGCATGTGTCCATGAGTCGTTGTCGTCGTCGTCAGTCGCCACACCGGCATTCCCATGATCCCATCTCGTGCCTTGTCGCGCTCCATTTAATTCCCGAGCAAGATCGGGGACCGATCCCCTCCTCGTGTTTTCCCCCACCTTTTTCGCGCGTTGAATGCATATGCCGTAGTCACCTAGTTTCCCACGTACTGTACGTCCGTATAGGACCCAGTATGCACTTCCTCGCTCTCAGCTGCATGCGCCGATCGTTAATTCTTTTCACTGTTTGCATGCATATAGGCTGCGCGCGGCGCCAGGGATCGGAAGGGACGATATAGATACACACAGATGGCGGACTGCATGCAGGAGTGGCCGGAGCCCGTCGTCCGCGTGCAGGCGCTGGCCGAGAGCGGCCTGTCCGTCATCCCGCGCTGCTACGTCAAGCCGCCGTGCGACCGCCCCGCCGTGTCCCCGGCGGCGGCGACACTAGTCCAGGAGACCACGGAGCCCTCGGACATGAGCATTCCGGTCGTCGATCTCGGCGCGCTGCTGGCGGCGGACGGCGGCGCCGCCGTCACCGAGGCCGTCGCCGCCGCGTGCCGGGAGTGGGGCTTCTTCCAGGTGGTCGGCCACGGGGTGCGCCCCGAGCTGATGCGCGCGGCGCGGGAGGCCTGGCGCGGCTTCTTCCGCCGCCCGCTCGCGGAGAGGCAGCGCTACGCCAACTCGCCCCGCACGTACGAGGGCTACGGCAGCCGCCTCGGCGTCCAGAAGGGCGCCGCCCTCGACTGGGGAGACTACTTCTTCCTCCACCTCGCGCCGGAGGCGGCCAAGAGCACGCCCAAGTTCTGGCCGGCCGTGCCCGGTAACTGCAAGTACGCCCACTTCCAAATTTCGTACCCTTCTTCTTCTTCTTCTTCCAGGTCCTAGCTAGGCTGATATGATAGAGTTACGGTCTAGCTAGCGTGCCTTCACATGTGCATGCATTTAGAGCTGTGGCGATGTTGTTATGTACTAGGTAACCAACACGAGGCTAGCTCCGATTCCATCCCGTTTGGAACACATGCATGAAATAATTTCTGGCTATCGAGGAGAATTGAACTGTTCTTGTGAAACTTTCATTAATTATGTGTAGGAGTACTAATAAAAGGTGCTAGATAGATAGACCCCGGCCCCTGGGAAGAGTGCGCTAGCTTGAGTTTATTTGATTGAACCGTGCAAGTTTTGAGATTCACCTTTTTCTTCCGTTTGGGCATGCTACATGCCTACATGGATCGAGTGGAACTCCAACATTTTCGATGATGCGATATAGTCCATATGATTATATGGCTTTGTTTTTTGTGTATATATTAAATACGATATGTTTAAACAAGAGTGTGTAGAATAAGGGATGTCCCTGGCAAAAAAATTTTTTGTTTTTTTATCAGTGACATACTGCGAAAACTACACAACTATATTTAATTGTCCTATCCTTAATGAACACATATTTAGGATTGATGATGTTTTACCAGAGAGAACGACAGTGCACTGACTGTTAGGAAATGGATTAACGTAACTGTCCCTGCCCATGCATGCCGTACTTCTCCAGCAACCATTACATCTTGTTCCCTAGTCATTGGGTGGAGCCGGCCTAAAATGCATAGATAACACTTTTAAGTACTCCATAGAAAACAAGTCCCGCCGTAGCAATTAATGACTCAGCGTCCAAATACAACACGTGCATGAAAAAATGGAAAGTAGGTCCATGGTGCTTTCATGCATGCAAAATGCCTAGAGAGCCACAGCGCAACGCATGCAGCTGCTCAAGAATTCCAAAGCTATGGGTAGGCGAGTAGCACGGCACCGGGACGTGCTGCTGCTAAATCATTAAAGGGGTGTCCCTGTCGTTGTAGACCTCGTTCCTAGCACGCTTCTACTCCTGCATGCATGCCAGGTGCCAAATTGGCTGTGCTGGCTGCTGGGACTGCCCGTTGCTGCAGTAAAAAAAAACCGGCACATACACGTGGTCGAAGGACAACTGGACAAGATTACTGCAGTGCTGTTAGTTACTGACATGCACGTACGTACAACAGTATAGCTAGTAGCTAGCGGCTCATGTACTGTATTGATGTGTATACATCATGTGCGTGTATATATGCTATATACAGGGAGGTGTCCGAGGAGTACGGGCGCGAGGTGGTGCGGCTGTGCGAGCTGCTGATGCGGGTGATGTCAGTGAGCCTAGGGCTGGACGAGGGGCACCTGCAGCGGGCGTTCGGTGGCGAGGCGGGCTGCTGCGGCGCCACCCTGCGCGCCAACTACTACCCGCGGTGCCCGCAGCCGGACCTGACGCTGGGCCTCTCCGCGCACTCGGACCCGGGCGTCCTCACCGTCCTCCTCGCCGACGAGCACGTCCGCGGCCTGCAGGTCCGCCGCCGCGCCTGCAGCGACTGGGTCGACGTGCGCCCCGTCCGCGACGCCTTCATCGTCAACGTCGGCGACCAAGTCCAGGTAATATATATAGCAACTACCAACATCATTCCAGCTAATTAAGCTAGGTATACATCTTGTGCACGTTGGCTGTGTCGTCTCTACTATAGCTAGCGTGCCCGGCCGATCGCGCGTCGTCCACAGCGCTCGTCTAGATGCGTGGCTTCCTGGACCTACTAGTCGATGTCGACGACAGATCTGTCACGTACGTATTGAGTATTGTACAATGTATGCATGCTACGCTCGCCTTGCATCGGTTGGAATTTAAAAGAATCGATAGCTGGCTGCACCTATGGATAAATAACTCGTGAATGATTAGTTTTAATAAAAAAAACACTTGAAGGACAAAAGGATCCGATCGATCGATCTCATCTGTGTATACGTCAGGAATAGTCTTAATTCAACTCTGCTCTAAAAAACCTGTATTAATCCAGGTAGTTGACTCTGAAACAAACTAATAATCGTCGGTGTACGTGCATGCTGGAATCAATACTAGATAGATGCTACTAGCTAGTAGTTTGCATGAGAACACATGCATGGGCGGTGAGCCGGTGACGATCATCGATCGAGCGCAATCTTAAGTTTTATCGTGCACAAGCAGCAACCGAGGACAGAGTTGCATGCATGTTACCGTACTGTACGGTGGCAACTGACGAATCGCGGGCACCACGCGCGAAAGCACATGCACAGGTGCACAAGCCAATCATCTGTATATCCGACGCATATGTTGCATGCACCGGCCAGCCAGCTGGTAGCCGTAACAATATTTGCACCTGTAGGAGGATCTGTGTAGACTGTAGTACAAGTTAGCTACTAGCTAGTCCATGCTCCACATGCATGCACAGAATTACTGTTACCGTAATTAATAAACTTCAATTAGAAGTAACAGACCAACGACCGTACCGCTATATATCTAATGGTGTATGTATCAATGTATGTATGCATGCTACTGTTTACGTGACTCCACCTTTCCTTTTGAATACGAATAAGGGCATGTACAATAGGTGTCTTAAGTTGTGTCTTAGAGTGTGTTTAGGGGAGTGAATGTAAAAAAACTCAAGACACATATCTTGACGAAGACACAGTGTCTTAGCTCTATGTTCGAGACAGGAGACTAGCTGATTGGTCACTTAAATTTATTGAATGCTCTGATTGGTACAATAAATATAGTAAGACACATGTTTTAGACATGACCACTGTATTATGCTGTGTTTTAGTTGTGTCTTATACTTGGAGTACCGTGCAGCAGTGTCTAGGTTGTACATGCCATAATGCTACATCCATGTAACTGTCCGTTCATCCATGCATCGAAAAAACCTCGCTCATATAGCTATAACTAATACTGACACTGAGAATATTGAATTTATTCACACTCATGCATATGCATGGACAGATACTGAGCAACTCCGTGTACAAGAGCGTGGAGCACCGGGTGGTCGTGAACGCCGAGGAGGAGCGGATATCCCTCGCCATCTTCTACAACCCCAAGGGCGACGTCCCCATCTCCCCGGCGCCGGAGCTGGTCACGGCCGAGAAGCTGCCACCGCTCTACCCGACGATGACCATCGACGAGTACAGGCTCTACGTGAGGAGTAAGGGCGCCAGGGGCAAGGCGCAGATCGAGGCTCTCAAGGGCCAGGCTTCACCAGAAAATTAATTAATTCGCCACCACCTGCAGCCTACGTACATTATATTGATTACAGTACGTACGTACTAGCTAGCTAGTTAATAAACAACTGCGTGTGTATCCTAGCTAATGGCAATTGCTAATATAATCTGGAGTTAGTTGGCTACATATGCTATCAGTTGGCTGGCTCCACCGACGGACCAAGTATAATCTGATTTGCAATAGCACATGTGTAAGACCAACCTACTGCCTTTGGTACCACTTAGTACATATATATAATGATCGCATGCATATATGCGCGTGGTGCATGCAGTTGCTGGGCAGTCAACTGCCGCTCACAGTTGTGCACGTACGACGAATCATATTTAAAAATTTTAAGCAATAGTCTACATTATTATATATATTGCCGTATACATAATGACAGACACTATCGGAATCCTAGGCTTTGCCGAGTGTTGTATTCTTTGTCGAGTGCCTTTTGTCGGGCACTCGCCAAAAAAGAAGGCTTTGCCGAGTGTCGCACTCGGTAAAGTTAGGATCTCGGCAAAGAACCCCTTTACCGAGTGCTGAACACTCGGCACGGGACAGCACTCGGCAAAGACAAGTTTGCCGAGTGTCTAACACTCGGCAAAGGGGGCTCTCGGCAAAGGGCCGTCAGCGGCCGTCCCAAAGCTGACGGCCGTCAGTCTTTGCCGAGAGCCAACGACTGGCACTCGGCAAAGAGGCTTCTTTGCCGAGTGCCACATAGTAGGCACTCGACAAAGGAGGCTTTGTCGAGTGTCATCTCTAGACACTCGGCAAAGTATATTTTTATTTTTTTTATTTTGTCTCCCAAACTTTTTGTGGTATGTTCCTACACTATGTAGACCTACATGTATCATTTGTGGACAATTTTAACAGAGTTTTCAATCGTTAGTAGATTTAGTTCGTTTATTTGAATTTCTTCGGAAAATTTAGATTTGAACTGCAGGTCACTCGAAACTTGGAAAACCGTGCATGAAAAAATGATATTCATGTTACTTAGCATAAGTTACGACCGATTCCAGGAGCGGACCGAAAACTTCGAGCAACATGCTCACTAAACATGGCCGTGAACTTGCCATCCACATGTTTAAAAATTGTATAAAACACAAACAAAGTCAGAAAATCCTGAAACTTGTCCACGTGTCATGATATCATATGTACAGGCTGCGATAAAAAATTAAAAAAATTTCGAGAAAACTATGACGCGCTATGTGTACAAACCTAAGAGATCTACATTGAAACTCTATGATCTCATGTGTAGTTCTCTTAGGTTTCTACACATAGTGTCTCACAACTTTGTCCAAACATTCTCAATTTTTTATCACAACCTGTACATATGATATCATGACACGTGGACAAGTTTCATGATTTTCTGACTTTGTTTGTGTTTTATACAATTTTTAAACATGTGGATGGCAAGTTCACGGCCATGTTTAGTGAGCATGTTGCTCGAAGTTTTCGGTCCGCTCCTGGAATCGGTCGTAACTTATGTTAAGTAACATGAATATCATTTTTTCATGCACGGTTTTCCAAGTTTCGAGTGACCTGCAGTTCAAATTTGAATTTTCCGAAGAAATTCAAATAAACAAACTAAATCTACTAGCTATTTCAAACACTGTTATAATTGTCCCAAAATGATACATGTAGGTCTACATAGTGTAGGAACATACCACAAAAAATTTGGGAGACAAAATAAAAAAAATACAAATGTACTTTGCCAAGTGCCCCTGGGTGGCACTCGACAAAGAAGTGTAAATTAATCTTTGTCGAGTGCCCCTTGGTGACACTCGGCGAAGAAGGCGTCTTTGCCGAGTGCCGCCGATCTGGCACTCGGCAAACCATATTTTAAAAATAAAAAAAATCTTTGCCGAGTGCCGCATCGCGGGCACTCGGCAAAGAACATGAACTTAACCAAACCGACGGCTTCTCCTTCTTCTCTCTCTCACTCACGCTCACTCGCTCACGCCGCTGCCCGCGCTCGCCGCCAACCCCGCGCCCGCCCTCGCCGCCGGCCACGCGCGCGCCCCCGGCCCTGCGCCCGCGCTCGCCGCGCGCCCGCTCGCTGCGCGCTTGCCGCGCCGCCGCCGCCGTCCCCGGAGCGCCGCTGCTGCCTCGCCGCGCCCTGCGCCGCCGCCGACGTGCCGAGCCCGCCCGCGCCCGCCCGCGCAAGCCGCGCCCGCCGCGTGCCGCCGGCTCGCCGTGCCACCGCGAGCGCCGCTCGCCGCGCCGCCCCACCGCCGTCCTGCCGTACGCCACCGTCTCCCCCGCCCGTCACCGTCGTCTTAAGGTATAATTTTATTAAATTATGTATTAATTTTTATATTAATGTATTTATGTTTTATAGATTAATGTATTGATGTTTTATATATTATGTATTTCATAAACACATGTTTATATTAATGTGTTATATTATGTATTTCATAAACGTGTGGATATATGTGTGGATATATTATCGGCCATCGTGCCGTTGATATATGTGTGGATGTCAGCCATTGTGTTGTCATTTTTATTTGCAGGTTTTGGAAACCTCCCCGTGCAGGGGAGGTGTTGCCGAAATTTTTTATTGACAGGCTTGTTTATTTTTTTGCAGAGGTCTTCCTAGCCGTTGCGGGTCTGCCTGCACCGTGTCGAGTCGCCACTGCACCGACCCGCCACAGCACCGCTAGCCTGACTCCATCGCCACCCTAGGTATAACCTCAATTTCCGCATCATGGTCGTAGATCACGTAACCCAGTTAGGCGTCTCCCGTTCGAAAGAGATACGTTGTAGATATGTAGATCTTTGCATATCTACAAATGTATCAGTTTCGAATTGTCCACGTTTTTTGGACAGCCCGCGGTTGCGTAGATGGTGTTAGTTTCATGCTCTACTCCGGTCCGAGATAGAGTTTCGGCGTCACCTCCCTGTTGTTCTCCGGACAGTACACTCTCCCTGCCAGGACGTGTATCTGGAGAACAGCGGGGAGGTGCTGCCGAAATTCTATCTCGCATCGGAGTAGAGCATGGAAACTAACTCCATCTACGCAACCGCGGGTGGGATTAGGACCTATCCTCACCTATTAGAAGGTAGGAACATAGTGTACATGCATTACATGTCTATATTAAACTATACTCGGTTATATATGTTAGAAGATGGAGGACCGTGAGTGGATGTACACAAGCCGTAGAGGAAGGAACGATGTCACCACTGAAGGGATTAGAAAGACCGATGATTTTGTGGAACGGGCATATGGCGAAGCTGCTAAAGGAGCGAGTCTAGTCCCATGCCCGTGCAGCAAATGTGACAACCGGAAAAGAAAACCAAAGAAGACCATGGTAGAACATATCTGGAAGAATGGATTTACGCCGGGCTATACTCGATGGATATTTCATGGTGAAGCGCATCGTACGAGAGAGGAGGTGTTGAGACAACGTGTCGAGGATTATGACGCGGATGCGGGGGGTAGCGGATATGTTGAACGATTATCAGGAGGCACAGTACATGGGAGGATGTATGGATGACGAGCCAGAGCCGACTGCAAAGACGTTCTACGATATGTTCGACGCGGCACAGAAGCCCCTTCACGGCCAGACAAAGGTTTCTCAACTGGATGCCATTGGGCGTGTAATGGCGTTCAAGTCGCAGTACAGCATGAGTAGAGATGCATTCGATGGCTTGTTGACGGTTATTGGGAGTCTGCTTCCGGATGATCACGTTCTGCCAAAGAGCATGTATGAGGCACAGAAACTACTTCATGCACTCAAGATGACGTATGAGCAGATTCATGCTTGTCCGAAGGGCTACGTGCTATTTAGGAAAGAATACGCGGAGGCAAAGTACTATCCCAAGTGTAATTCGTCTAGGTTTATGGAGGTAGACTCTGGTGGTGGACAGAAGAGGCAGCTCGACATCCCCTTGACAATCCTACGACACCTTCCGTTCATACCGAGGATCTGAAAGGGAAATGTGCCCTTGGGCCATTTCTAAGTATTTTGGTGATTTAGTGCCCAACACAGGTGCCTAATTGTAAAATGGTGGACAAAGTACAAATCAAGGATAAAGGTATGTTTCTCAGACTTAGTACATTGGTTTTGTGTACTAATATACTTGTCTAAGTGTTAGAAACAGAAAGAAGAAGAAAAGAAAAGAGGAGAAAAAGACTTGGCTGAGTGCAGCCAAGACACAGCTCAGTCTGGCACACCGGACTGTCCGGTGGTGCACCGGACAGTGTCCGGTGCGCCAGGCTGGCTCGGCGTGAAGTGGCCGCTCTCGGGAATTCGCCGACGGCGTACGGCTAAAATTCACCGGACTGTCCGGTGTGCACCGGACTGTCCAGTGAGCCAACGGTCGGCCGGGCCAACGGTCGGCTGCGGAATCTGCGCGCGACACGTGGCCGGGCCAACGGTCGGAAGGGGGCACCGGACTGTCCGGTGTGCACCGGACATGTCCGGTGCGCCAACGGCTCCCAGATCTGCAACGGTCGGCAGCGCCATTTTAGGAAGGAAATCGGGCACCGGACAGTGTCCGGTGTGCACCGGACTGTCCGGTGCACCCGATGACAGAAGGCAAGATTGGCCTTCCAGATTTGCTCTCAACAGCTCCTAGCTGCCTTGGGGCTATAAAAGGGACCCCTAGGCGCATGGAGGAGTACACCAAGTGTTGGGGACTTGTTCTCAAATGCTAAGAGTTAAGAACAAGGCAACATAAAAAGTGTTAAGTGTTAAAGTCCTTCGTCCTTCAAAACATTATTCCCCTTCGAGAAATAATGAGTTTCGGACGAAGGTCACAAGAGACATACCTTCGTAAATATAACAAGTAATGACGAAGGATTCATATACAGCATGAAATATAATATAAACATCATCATAGAATCATTTCTATTTTATTAACATGGAAAAATAGAAATGATTTCAAATTACAAATGTACCTTCGGTCCTGAGAGAAGGTAAAAAGTACAAGCGTGACGCAAAAGCAAATGCCAAGTCAGCGTGAACAGTACGGGAGTACTGTTCATCTATTTATAGGCGTGAGACACAGCCCATACAAAATTACATTCATGTCCATTACATTTGCTGATGACTTATGGAAATCTGTCGAGGCCTAAGTAGTCTTTTCATCTTTAAGTCGGTTCCCCTCTCTGCTATCGCGACGAAGCTTCCCTGCGCACAGCTTCGGCTGTGCACCGTCCTTCGCGGAACTTGGTAATCAGCCCGTCCTCCATTTTAATCCCCCTTCGTCTGGTTCAGGCTTCGTCCTGACCGTACTTCATGTTCATAGTTCTGAGTCCGAAGATACCTGTTTACATAATCCACTTGGAAAACATTGTCAAATCATGTTTTTGAGGACCTTCGGAGGACGAAGGCCCCCAACAGTAGCCCCTCGCAATATTAATTTGTTAATGATAAATTCAGATTGCGATATGGACGAAGGCCTTGAGCCGAAGGTCCGAAAAAACACCTTCCCTTTGCTAGAATAGCAACATTCACTGACAAGCGGGGTCTTTCAATTTTCAACGCCCTGGGGGTATAAATAAGATCATACCGCAAACTTATTTGGTACGCACCCTTGCCATTTGCTTCGGCCCACTAAACTTTTAGCTCTTGTGCACTAAGATTTGCTGATCTTTTTGATTTTGAAGCTTCGGCCTTGAAAACAGTTTTTTAGCGTTTCCGAAGATGTCTGAAGGTAAGAAGATCCCTGCTGAGACGAAGCTGAGTCTCGACGAAGAGAAGAACTTGGGGTTCCTTATAGCGATGGCGGAGACCAATACGGAGAAAATCACCAAGGAAATTCTTGAAGGTTTGTCCGAAGATACTGGTGACAGCGACAGTTTTGATGTAGAAAGTGGTGGGGAAGAGTCCGAAGATCGACCATGGCAGCCAAGTCACACGGTTTTCGGGAAAACTACTATTAAGCAGAGTCATATTGATAATATGAGGGGGCGGTATTTTCGAGATATATCTATTGTGAGGGCTGATGCTGGAGAAAAGACTTCTCCCACCCCCGGAGAAGATGAAGTCGTAATCTTCCGAAGCTTTCTCAAGGCTGGGCTTCGATTCCCCCTAAGCAACTTTGTTGTTGAAGTCCTGAAGACATTTCAAGTCTACCTTCATCAAATTACTCCCGAAGCTATCATAAGAATGGGGTTGTTTGTCTGGGCTGCGAGAAGCCAAGGTTTAGAACCAAATGCTAAAAGCTTTTGCAACATTCATGAGTTGTTATATGAGACGAAGCCCTGGGGGAAAGAACAATATCACAACAACTTTGGGTGTTACAGCTTCGGTGCCCGCTCCGGGTCAAGCCGCCCTGTGCCAACCTTTCGGAAGAGGTGGCCCGGAGCCTGGATGACAGAGTGGTTCTATGTAAAGAATGACTTAACAGCGCAAGAAAATGTCAAGAATATCATTATGCGCCCCATCTGGCAACGCTTCGGACTTCGAAGGCTGAAGGTTGAAATGGATGAAGCAGCCGAGGAATGCCAAAGAGCCTTCGGCGTAATCTGCTCTTTCATTGGCACAAGGGACTTGGTCCAAGAGCATATTGCCTTCAGGGTGTGGCCACTTGCAGGAAAGTGGGAAATGCCGAAGGAGACCATCAAAGAGTCCGACGAAGGCGGCCTGGTCAGACTGAAATACACATTCAAATATGCGGATAAGTTTGTTGAGCCTGATGATGACTGGTTGAAAAGCATTGAAACATTAAGTGATGAACTGCTTGGGGCATATTCGAAGGCCGAGAATACTGCGTTATCAGCAGCCTTCGGAGGCCGAAAGAAGAAAAGGCTCAACCGGGTATTTGACGCAGTCGGGTTTGTCTACCCTGACTATCACTATCCGGTATTGGGTCGCAAAAGAAAAAATATTTCTCCTGCGACAGAAGCTACCACGAGTGCTACTAGTGAGCCGGCGCCGCAAAGGAAAAAGTTGAAGGTGCTCACTCACCGAGCGCGTTTTATTGAGCCGGCCACAGTGCCAAAATTTATTGGTGAAGTCTCTTTGGCCTCTGAAGCTACAGAACCAGCTCCAGTGCCGAAGATAGAAGAGAAAACTGAAGCGCCTTCAGCAGAAAAAGTAGAAAAACCGAAGATTGAAGGGCCAAAAGCATCGGAAATCTTAAGTCCTTCAGCAAATGTCGAAACAATAAAAAACCAAAAGGGCCCATTGGTGACCCCAAAAAGAAAAAGAATGGTGAACGTACTAGATGTCTTGGAGACAATTAAGTCTTCAAGCACAACTCCAAAAAAGACTGTTGAACTTGCAGAAGCGTCTACTGAAGCTTCGAAACAACAAGCTGAAACTGAAGCTGGGCCTTCAGAGCCCACCAAGGAACAATCTTTGGAGACCGAGAAAATATCAGAACCAGCTTTGGTTGAAGAAGTTGACACTGCCGCCCCCGAAGCTCCTTCCAGCACATGCGATTACATCGTGCGACATGCTTCGGGGAAGAAATTATCTGAAGAAGAGACTTATGAAGCGAATCACTATGCTAGAGAGTTAAAGTATCCGAAGGGGGCAGTAGTGTTCAATGGGACAAATGAAGATGACTTCCTATACTGCCTCCCTGATAACAAAGAATTATCTGTCTGCCGGGAGATGTCTAGAAGTATGGGTTTCCCGAAGCTCGAAGCCGGATTATGTGCTATGACGAAGGAAGATCTCGCGGACAGTCTTGCGTACAATAGCTTAAAGGTATGGGAATTAGACGCTTGAAAATTTTTTTTATTACGTAATTCATTCTTTTATTCTTATATGGATTGTTTTTCGTATAGGGTTTAATCCTAAGCAACGCATTAAGAGCCCAAAAGAGTGCCGAAGATGAAAGCTACGAAATTGCGTTCAACAATTTACGTTCAGAAGTTATTAAACTAAGAAACGAAGCTCTAGAAAAAGATAAAATTCTGCTTACATTAGTAGACAAGATAAAAAAGGACGAAGCTGCTGCCAAGGTTCAGGCCGAAGCTCACAGACGCGAGATTAAAGATCTTCAGAAGCAATTGGCCCGGGCGAAAGAAGAACGCATACTTGAAGAAACAAGACGGGAATGTAGCGACCAATGGGCTGATCATTTGGAAGCAACCGCGGAAGAGCTTCGGTCTTCTAAGAAAAAATGCTACGAAAAATCCATGGAATGCGTAAAGAAAATTAAAACCAGCTTCGCCAGCGTGGGCGCATTTTCCAGTGAAGAGAATTTCTCAAGAGGCAATCCCGAAGGTCCACTGGAATGGATCAGTCACGAAGCAGAGGCCTTCGAGGAAATCCTGAGTAGCCGCGGCGACATCTGCGCCTTTTCGGGCGCCAGGGGAGTTGCTACTGTCTTGGAGAAGAAAGGTTGCGGGCATGTAAAATCTTTAGCTCAGTCCGAAGCTGCCTTATCCTCCGAAGACATCAAAGACCCCTCGGCCGAAGCAAGCATGGTTGGTGGCAAATTCTTTACTGATGTCTGGGACAACGGCGGCCGAGAAATGGCGCAAGAAATCATTCAAAGGAGTGAAAAAGGCATCCATGATGCTAGGAAAGTGACAGAAGTTGCCGAAAAAAGTACAGAGCCTGAAGGGCAAATAGGTATTAATTAGTCGTTCTTATTGTGTTGTAATTTTTATTTCAAACTTTGTTCGCGGTTTGTAATAGTAATGCAGAAATATTCTCTTCCCTCAGAACCTGCTGGATCGTCTGGTGACCCTCACACAAAAGGGGATGACGAAATTAAACAAATGACCGAAGCTATCATGGATAAAGTTGTTGAACAACTTCTAAATGAGGCTGCCGAAGTAGTATTAAGAGAAGACTAGGTGTTATTAGAAAAACATTTGAAGTGTGATCTATGTAATATTTTGTACAATTGAATGTAATATACAAGTCTCTTTTCATTATTCAACTCTTTACGATGCATGAAATTCTACATACATACCATTTTTGAGCCTTCGGCGAAAAAACACCTTCCCTTCTTTTCATGCTTCGTGAAGAAGACATTCTCCGTTAAAATTATTCTGATGAATCACATCCGCGCTTCGTGAAAACATTCTCCGAAGCTGTACAATTTCGATATTACTCTGATGAAGCTCATCCATGCTTCGTAAAAACATTCTCCGAAGCTGTACTCCGGAGATTATCATTGTATTCCCTCGTGACTTTGCACAATTTGCACTTTCTCAAAGCATCCTTTCGAAGGTTGATACTGTGTCCCCTTCTTTTGCCATATGCAACATGATGTATGATGCTTATGCTATGCAAAATGATGTGATGATGTTATGTTATGCAAATGACGTTTGTTCCGAAGATACACACAAAATATCTTTGTAAGCTCTGCATTCCCTTAGGAACGTCTTTGGAGCTTCTTCGCCTTTTACTTAGGCGGTATCAGCGTTGACTTTTCGCTGTAAGCTCTGCATTCCCTTAGGAACGTCTTTGGAGCTTCTTCGCCTTTTACTTTAGGCGGTATCAGCGTTGACTTTTCGCTGTATGCTCTGCATTCCCTTAGGAACGTCTTTGGAGCAAAAAACTTACACTGCGCTCCCTTTGGAACGGCTTTTTGTAACTTCGGCAACTTACTCTGCGTTCCTTAGAACGACTTTTTGTTGCTTCGAAGGATTTTTAATAATTCGAAGGTCCTCCTTGTTACCGCAAATTTTTAAGCTTCAGCAACTTAAGCCTGTGGAGAAGATAGGTTTTCCTGATAACCAACCACGAAACTATTACATGAAAACTGAAATGTTCTTTATTACACAGAAAATAGAACTAAACGGAAAAGACTGCTATCAAAGTAGGATATTTGTCAATAAATGTGCTTCGACTCTGGCACAGTACTATTGACTGTGCGAGCTTCAGATTGCTCTCTGAGATCCCTTTGGTGCGGAACATATTGGCTCCCTTCTGGCTGTTGGCCTTGTTGCAGCGGAGGTGGGGGCGGGGGCTGTTGCCATGAAGCTTGAGGTTGACTCGCCGAAGCTACGGAAACTGCAGGGTGGTTGCCCACGTATTCCGGGATGTAAGGCTGATGGTACGAAGCAGTATGCATGACCTGCTTCGGCTGGCCCTGTTGCGTTGCAGCTTCTGCTAGCTCCTTTTGTTTCTGGATGGTAACATGGCACATCCTGGTGGTATGGCCCTTGTTTTCACCACAGAATAAGCAAAATACCCTCCTTGGTTGATCTCCAAATCTTCCGCCGAAGCCCCTGGCGCCTCTGCCTCTTGGAGCTGGTGGCCGGAAGAAAGTTTGCTGTTGCCCCGAAGCCTGCGAGGAGCTCTGCGGTCTGTTCTGCTGACTCCCCTTATCATCATTTTGAGTGTTGTGAATGGACCTGACATGCCTCGGATAGAATCTTCCTCCGAAGCCCCTGGTCATTTCAGAAAATCTGAAGGCCTCCTCCCTTCTTTGGCGAAAGTCATTATCGGCACGAATGTACTCGTCCATCTTTTGGAGCAGCTTCTCCAGAGTCTGAGGAGGCTTCCTAGCAAAGTATTGAGCTGCAGGTCCAGGACGAAGCCCCTTGATCATGGCTTCGATGACAATTTCATTGGGCACCGTTGGAGCCTGCGCCCTCAAACGCAAGAACCTTCTGACATACGCCTGAAGGTATTCTTCATGATCCTGAGTGCACTGGAACAAGGCTTGAGCAGTGACCGGCTTCGTCTGAAACCCTTGAAAACTGGTTAACAGCATATCCTTCAGTTTCTGCCATGAAGTGATCGTTCCTGGTCGAAGGGAGGAATACCAGGTCTGAGCAACACTCCTGACGGCCATAACGAAAGACTTTGCCATGACTGCAGCATTGCCACCATACGAAGACACTGTTGCTTCGTAGCTCATCAGGAACTGCTTCGGGTCTGAGTGGCCGTCGAACATGGGAAGCTGGGGTGGCTTATAGGACGGAGGCCAGGGTGTAGCCTGCAGCTCAGCGAACAGAGGAGAGGCATCATCGAAAACAAAATTTCCATGATGGAAATTGTCATACCAGTCATCTTCGTTGAAGAAGCCCTCCTGATGAAGGTCTTTTTGTTGAGGCCTTCGGTTCTGCTCGTCGTGGGTAAGATGACGAACTTCTTCAGAAGCTTCGTCTATCTGCCTTTGCAGCTCAGCTAGCCTGGCCATCTTTTCCTTTTTCCTCTGCACCTGTTGATGAAGCATCTCCATATCCCTGATCTCTTGGTCTAGTTCATCTTCCTGAAGCGTCGGGCTGACGGCCTTCCTCTTCTGGCTTCGGGCCTCCCGAAGAGAGACGGTCTCCTGGTTGGGGTCCAGCGGTTGCAGTGCTGCAGCCCCAGTCGCTGAAGCTTTCTTCGGCGCCATAGCGAGTAGGACTGGGCATTCGGGTATACCCGAAATTTCGGGTCAGGTTGTTCGGGTTTTAAATAATTCGGGTATTCAAGAGGCGAACCCGAACTCGACCCGAAATTTTCGGGTACCCGAAAATTCGGGTATCAAAAAAACGGGTTCGGGTTCGGGTAGTTTATAGTTACCCGATTTACAGACAATTAGAAAACTGCATTACAGTACAGGCAACTCGTTCACAATTACAGAACTGCATTAAAGTAAAACATCCACTGAACAAAATAAAAAACATACAGAACTGCAGCCATTACAGGTTACAATTACAAGGACAAATGGACAATATGCAAACTGCAAACAACATGTTACAGCCAAGAATAGGAAGCTGCAAGAGGAGTTTGTGGCGAGCGTCCAGTGCTATAGCTTGCAGCATTACAGGTTTTGAAAACAAACAGCATTACAGGTTCTGTACGGTAGTTTGTTACTCTCTCAAATGAAAACAAACAGCATTACAGGTTGTGCTGCTGCTTGCCTGCTTGGAGTCTTGGACGACCGGACACTGCTGCTGGCTGCTGCTTGGTGTCTTGGTGGTCGGCTGGTCGCTCGGCTCACTCGCGTCGCTTGGTCGGCAGTCGGCACTCGCCAGTCGGCAACGGCAAGGACGCACGGTCACCGGTCGGAAGGAACGACGCCGTGTATTGGTGCTCGTCTGCTCGATGGACGACGACGCCGTGGACTGGTGCAGTGGTGGCGAGGTGCTCGATGGACGACGGCGGCAGCTGCTAGGGTTAGAGTCGGAGATGGAGTTGGAGAATGGAGAATGCAGAAGTGCAGAACAGGCTGCCGAACTGGACCGCTGTGGCGCTGTTGCCTTGGGCAGTTGCCAGTTGGGCTGTTCACTGAGCTATGCTGTTGGGCTTGGAATTTGGAAGCATGGGCCTTGCGTTGTGCAAATTCGGGTACAGTTTATATTCGGGTACCGGATTACTGAACCCGAATTTTCCTATAAAATTTCGGGTACCGGGAGTTTCTACCCAAATTTCTTTTCGGGTTTTTCGGGTTCGGGTTTTTCGGGTTCGGGTTCGGGTTTTTCGGGTTCGGGATTCGGGTATCGGGTTTTCTGCCCAGTCCTAATAGCGAGGGTCTATAGCTTCCGAAGGTGTTCAAAAAACTCGAAGTGGAAGTGAGTTCACCGGAGGTGGGCGCCAATGTTGGGGACTTGTTCTCAAATGCTAAGAGTTAAGAACAAGGCAACATAAAAAGTGTTAAGTGTTAAAGTCCTTCGTCCTTCAAAACATTATTCCCCTTCGAGAAATAATGAGTTTCGGACGAAGGTCACAAGAGACATACCTTCGTAAATATAACAAGTAATGACGAAGGATTCATATACAGCATGAAATATAATATAAACATCATCATAGAATCATTTCTATTTTATTAACATGGAAAAATAGAAATGATTTCAAATTACAAATGTACCTTCGGTCCTGAGAGAAGGTAAAAAGTACAAGCGTGACGCAAAAGCAAATGCCAAGTCAGCGTGAACAGTACGGGAGTACTGTTCATCTATTTATAGGCGTGAGACACAGCCCATACAAAATTACATTCATGTCCATTACATTTGCTGATGACTTATGGAAATCTGTCGAGGCCTAAGTAGTCTTTTCATCTTTAAGTCGGTTCCCCTCTCTGCTATCGCGACGAAGCTTCCCTGCGCACAGCTTCGGCTGTGCACCGTCCTTCGCGGAACTTGGTAATCAGCCCGTCCTCCATTTTAATCCCCCTTCGTCTGGTTCAGGCTTCGTCCTGACCGTACTTCATGTTCATAGTTCTGAGTCCGAAGATACCTGTTTACATAATCCACTTGGAAAACATTGTCAAATCATGTTTTTGAGGACCTTCGGAGGACGAAGGCCCCCAACACCAAGCAACCTTAGAGCATTCTTGATCATCCACACTAAGTCTTTGCACATTCGTTTGTCATTCTCAGTGATTCGAGCTCCGTTCTAGTGAGAACTTTGAGATAGTCTTTTGAGCTCGATTCTTGGCCGTGTGTGTGCGCATTTTGCTGTGGATTTGTGTGTGTTGCTGTCCTCCCTTACTCCGTATTTCTTGTGAATCTCAAGTGTAAGGGCGAGAGGCTCCAAGTTGTGGAGAATCCTCGCAATCGGGATATTGAAAGGCAAAGCAAAACACCGTGGTATTCAAGTTGGTCTTTGGACCGCTTGAGAGGGGTTGATTGCAACCCTCGTCCGTTGGGACGCCACAACGTGGAGTAGGCAAGCGTTGGTCTTGGCCGAACCACGGGATAAACCACTGTGTCATCTCTGTGTTTGATCTCTTGTGGTATTGTGTTTTGTTGAGACTCCTATCTAGCCACTTGGCGATTATTGTGCTAACACTTAACAAGTTTTTGTGGCTATAAGTTTAAGTTTTCACAGGATCACCTATTCACCCCCCCCCCTCTAGGTGCTCTCAATTGGTATCAGAGCCGTTCTCTTCACAAAGGGACTAACCGCCCGAAGAGATGGATCCTAAAGGGAAGGGAATCGTGATCAACGACAAGGAGAAGGAGTCCTTCGTCAACGAGCCAAAGGACGACAAGACTACCGACTCGGGCTCGGGGCACAGACGCAAAGAAGGGAAGAAGAAGAAGACAAGACGCATCAAGGAGATCGTCTACTACGACAGCGACGAATCTTCCTCTTCCCAAAAGGACGACGACAACGACTACAGGAAGACGGTCAATTCGAACTTTTCATTTGATTATTCTCGTATTCCACATAGTTCGAGTTCGCAATTGCTTTCCATTCCTCTTGGCAAACCTCCACACTTCGATGGGGAGGACTACGGATTTTGGAGTCACAAAATGCGTAGTCACTTATTCTCTCTCCATCCAAGCATATGGGAGATTGTAGAGAATGGAATGAAATTTGATAGCTCGGATAGCCCTATGCTTATAAATGAACAAATTCATAGAAATGCACAAGCTTCTACTGTTCTCTTAGCATCTTTGTGCAGGGAAGAGTACAATAAGGTGAGCGGCTTGGACAATGCCAAGCAGATATGGGACACCCTCAAGATCTCTCACGAGGGGAATGACATCACCATGCTCACCAAGATGGAGTTGGTGGAGGGCGAGCTTGGACGATTCGCGATGATAAGGGGTGAGGAACCGACTCAAACTTACAACCGGCTCAAGACCCTTATCAACAAAATAAGGAGCTACGGAAGCACACGATGGACGGACCACGACGTCGTCCGCCTAATGCTAAGGTCTTTTACCGTTCTTGATCCTCATCTCGTGAACAATATTCGTGAGAATCCCAGGTACACGATGATGACGCCCGAGGAGGTACTCGGAAAATTCGTAAGCGGGCGGATGATGATCAAGGAGGCGAGATACGTCGACGACGCGTTGAACGGTCCAATCCACGAGCCTCAACCCGTTGCTCTCAAGGCAACGAGGAGCAAGGAGGCGCTACCGAGCAAGGTGGCGCAAGTTGAGGCGGCCGGGCTAAATAATGAGGAGATGGCCCTCATCATTAAGCGCTTCAAGACGGCGCTTAAGGGTCGCAAGGGACAGCCAAGCAAGACCAAGACAAAGGAGAAGCGCTCGTGCTTCAAATGTGGTAAGATTGGTCATTTCATTGCTAACTGTCCCGATAATGAAAGTGACCAGGAAAAGGGGAACAAAAGGGAGAAGAAGAAGCATTACAAGAAGGCCAAGGGCGAGGCGCATATCGGAAAGGAGTGGGATTCGGATTGCTCCTCCTCCGACTTCGACAATGAAGGACTCGCCGCCACCGCCTTCAACAAGTCATCCCTCTTCCCCAACGAGCGTCACACTTGCCTCATGGCAAGGGAGAAGAAAGTAAGCACTCATGATACTAGCACTTACGCTTCTTCAAGTGAGGATGAGTCTAGTGATGATGATGAGATAGATTACTCATGCTTATTCAAGGGATTAGATAGATCCAAAATTGATAAGATTAATGAGTTGATTGATGCTTTAAATGACAAGAATAGATTACTAGAAAAACAAGAGGATCTTCTATATGAGGAGCATGATAAATTTGTTAGTGCACAAAAATCTCTTGCTCTTGAAATTAAAAGGAATGAAATGCTCTCTAGTGAATTATCTTATTGTCATGAAACCATTGCTACTTTAAGAAGTGTTAACAATGATTTAAGTGCTAAACTAGTAGAAGCAAATAAATCCAACTCCTGTGTAGAAATTGTTGAAACTTGCAATAGGTGTAAAGATTTTGACATTGATGCTTGTAGTGAACACCAAGTTTCAATTTCCAAACTTAATGATGAATTGGCTAGTCTTAATGCTCAACTTAAGACTAGCAAGAGTAATTTTGATAAGCTAAAATTTGCAAGGGATGCCTACACAATTGGTAGACACCCCTCAATTAAGGATGGACTTGGCTACAAGAGGGAAGCCAAGGACTTGACAAGCCATAAGGCTCCCATCTCCGCCAAGGAGAAAGGGAAGGCCCCTATGACAACTAGTGCTAAAAAGAACCATGCTTTTATGTACCATGGTAAGAGACAAAATAGAAATGCTTATAGGAGTTGTAATGCATATAATGCCTTTGATTCTCATGCCATGTTTGCTTCTAGTTCTTATTATGTGCATGATAGAAATGTTGGTAGGAGAAATGTTATTCATAATATGCCTAGGGGAAATGTCGTTAATGTTCCTAGGAAAGTAGTGAATGAACCTTCTACAATTTATTGTGCTTTAAATGCTTCCTTTGCTATTTGTAGAAAGGATAGGAAAATAGTTGCTAGGAAGTTAGGGGCAAAATGCAAGGGAGACAAAACTTGCATTTGGGTCCCTAAGGATATTTGCACTAACCTTATAGGACCCAACATGAGTTGGGTACCTAAGACCCAAGCCTAAATTTGCCTTGCAGGTTTATGCATCCGGGGGTTCAAGCTGGATTATCGACAGCGGATGCACAAACCATATGACGGGGGAGAAAAAGATGTTCACCTCCTACGTCAAAAATAAGGATTCCCAAGATTCAATTATATTCGGTGATGGGAATCAAGGCAAGGTAAAAGGGTTAGGTAAAATTGCAATTTCTAATGAACACTCAATCTCCAATGTGTTTTTAGTTGAGTCTCTTGGTTACAATTTGCTATCTGTTAGTCAACTATGCAATATGGGATATAATTGTCTTTTTACAAATGTAGATGTGTCTGTCATTAGAAGAAGTGATGGTTCACTAGCCTTTAAGGGTGTACTAGACGGCAAGCTTTACTTAGTTGATTTTGCAAAAGAAGAGGCCGGTCTAGATGCATGCTTAATGGCTAAGACTTGCATGGGCTGGCTGTGGCATCGCCGCTTAGCACATGTGGGGATGAAGAACCTCCACAAGCTTCTAAAGGGAGAACACGTGATAGGTTTGACTAACGTACAATTCGAAAAAGATAGACCTTGTGCAGCTTGTCAAGTAGGTAAACAGGTGGGAGGAGCGCATCACAGCAAGAATGTGATGACCACATCAAGACCCCTGGAGCTGCTACATATGGACCTCTTCGGACCCGTCGCCTATCTAAGCATAGGAGGAAGTAAGTATGGTTTAGTTATTGTTGATGACTTTTCCCGCTTCACTTGGGTGTTCTTTTTGCAGGATAAGTCTGAAACCCAAGGGACCCTCAAGCGCTTCCTCAGGAGAGCTCAAAATGAGTTTGAGCTCAAGGTGAAGAAGATAAGGAGCGACAACGGGTCCGAATTCAAGAACCTTCAAGTGGAGGAGTTTCTTGAGGAGGAAGGGATCAAGCACGAGTTCTCCGCTCCCTACACACCTCAGCAAAATGGTGTGGTAGAGAGGAAGAACAGGACGCTCATAGATATGGCGAGGACTATGCTTGGAGAATTCAAGACCCCCGAGTGCTTTTGGTCGGAAGCCGTGAACACGGCTTGCCACGCCATCAACAGGGTCTACCTTCACCGCCTCCTCAAGAAGACGTCGTATGAGCTACTAACCGGTAACAAACCCAATGTATCTTACTTTCGTGTATTTGGGAGCAGGTGCTACATTCTAGTGAAGAAGGGTAGAAATTCTAAATTTGCTCCCAAAGCTGTAGAAGGGTTTTTATTAGGTTATGATTCAAATACAAAGGCGTATAGGGTCTTCAACAAATCATCGGGTTTGGTTGAAGTCTCTAGCGACGTTGTATTTGATGAGACTAATGGCTCTCCAAGAGAGCAAGTTGTTGATTGTGATGATGTAGATGAAGAAGATGTTCCGACGGCCGCTATACGAACCATGGCGATTGGAGAAGTGCGGCCACAGGAACAAGATGAACGAGATCAACCTTCTTCCTCAACAACGGTGCATCCCCCAACTCAAGACGATGAACAGGTTCATCAAAAGGAGGCGTGTGATCAAGGGGAGCACAAGATGATCACGTGATGGAGGAAGAAGCGCAACCGGCACCTCCAACCCAAGTTCGAGCGGTGATTCAAAGGGATCATCCCGTCGACCAAATTTTGGGTGACATTAGCAAGGGAGTAACTACTCGATCTCGATTAGTTAATTTTTGTGAGCATTACTCCTTTGTCTCTTCTATTGAGCCTTTCAGGGTAGAGGAGGCCTTGCTAGATCCGGATTGGGTATTAGCCATGCAGGAGGAACTCAACAACTTCAAGCGTAATGAAGTTTGGACACTGGTGCCTCGTCCCAAGCAAAATGTTGTGGGAACCAAGTGGGTGTTCCGCAACAAATAGGACGAGCACGGGGTGGTGACGAGGAACAAGGCTCGACTTGTGGCAAAAGGTTATGCCCAAGTCGCAGGTTTGGACTTTGAGGAGACTTTTGCTCCTGTGGCTAGGCTAGAATCAATTCGTATCTTGCTAGCATATGCCGCTCACCATTCTTTCAGGTTGTACCAAATGGATGTGAAGAGCGCTTTCCTCAATGGGCCGATCAAAGAGGAGGTGTACGTGGAGCAACCCCCTGGCTTCGAGGATGAACGGTACCCCGACCACGTGTGTAAGCTCTCTAAGGCGCTCTATGGACTTAAGCAAGCCCCAAGAGCATGAGTTTAGTAGGGTAATGATGCAGAAATTCGAGATGTCGATGATGGGCGAGTTGAACTACTTCCTTGGGTTCCAAGTGAAGCAACTCAAGGACAGCACCTTCATCTCCCAAACGAAGTACACACAAGATTTGCTAAAGAGGTTTGGGATGAAGGACGCCAAGCCCGCAAAGACGCCAATGGGAACCGACGGACACACCGACCTCAACAAAGGAGGTAAGTCCGTTGATCAAAAAGCATACCGGTCCATGATAGGTTCCTTGCTTTATTTATGTGCTAGTAGACCGGATATTATGCTTAGCGTATGCATGTGTGCTAGATTTCAATCCGATCCGAAGGAGTGTCACTTAGTGGCTGTGAAGCGAATTCTTCGATATTTAGTCGCTACGCCTTGCTTCGGGATCTGGTATCCAAAGGGGTCTAACTTTGACTTGATTGGGTACTCAGATTCCGACTATGCTGGATGTAAGGTCGATAGGAAGAGTACATCGGGGACGTGCCAATTCTTAGGAAGGTCCCTGGTGTCATGGAACTCTAAGAAACAAACCTCCGTTGCCCTATCCACCGCTGAGGCCGAGTACGTTGCCGCAGGACAGTGTTGTGCGCAACTACTTTGGATGAGGCAAACCCTCAGGGACTTTGGCTACAATCTGAGCAAAGTCCCACTCCTATGTGACAATGAGAGTGCTATCCGAATAGTGGAAAATCCTGTTGAGCACAGCCGCACAAAGCACATTGACATCCGGCATCACTTTTTGAGAGACCACCAGCAAAAGGGAGATATCGAAGTGTTTCATGTTAGCACCGAGAACCAGCTAGCCGATATCTTTACCAAGCCTTTAGATGAGAAGACCTTTTGCAGGCTGCGTAGTGAGCTCAATATCTTAGATTCGCGGAACTTGGATTGAAATGTAGCATACATGTGTTTATGCTTTTGATTATGTTCATTCTGCATATTGTTGCTTATTGTGGTGCTCAAGTTGTACAAACACTCCCTGGACCTCACAAGTCCGTGGCAAAATGATGCACAGTTTTAGGGGGAGATGTGTTACAACTTGACCCTTTGAGACTAACCATATGCTTGAGTTTGCTTGTTTTAGTCTCAAAGGAGAATTGAAAGGGAAAAGGTGGACTTGGACCATGAAAGACTTCCACTGCACTCCGATGAGAGGGTAACTTATTCCAAGTTCATCTCATGAACTCTTATTGCCATTTGCTCTTAATTGAAGATTTTGGTGAGGCAATGGGGTTAAAGAGCCAAGATTAATCCCGTTTTGGTGTTTGATGCCAAAGGGGGAGAAAATAAAGGCCAAAGCGATAAATGGATAAGCTACCACTTGAGAGATTTTGAAAATAGTAGAATAGAGCTTTTGGTTTGTCAAAACTCTTTTGTTGTCTCTCTTATCAAAAGTTGGCTTCTTGTGGGGAGAAGTATTGATTATGGGAAAAAGGGGGAGTTTTTGAAATCTTTGATCAATCTCTTTTGGAATGACTCTCTTTATGTTTCAACATGTGTGTTTGACTTAGAGATAGAGATTTGAGTTTGATTTGCAAAAACAAACCAAGTGGTGGCATAGAGTGATCCATATATGTCAAAATTGAATCAAAATAATTTGAGTTCTTATTTGAAGTGTTTTTGTACTTGTTCTACTTGCTTTATGTTGTGTTGGCATAAATCACCAAAAAGGGGGAGATTGAAAGGGAAATGTGCCCTTGGGCCATTTCTAAGTATTTTGGTGATTTAGTGCCCAACACAGGTGCCTAATTGTAAAATGGTGGACAAAGTACAAATCAAGGATAAAGGTATGTTTCTCAGACTTAGTACATTGGTTTTGTGTACTAATATACTTGTCTAAGTGTTAGAAACAGAAAGAAGAAGAAAAGAAAAGAGGAGAAAAAGACTTGGCTGAGTGCAGCCAAGACACAGCTCAGTCTGGCACACCGGACTGTCCGGTGGTGCACCGGACAGTGTCCGGTGCGCCAGGCTGGCTCGGCGTGAAGTGGCCGCTCTCGGGAATTCGCCGACGGCGTACGGCTAAAATTCACCGGACTGTCCGGTGTGCACCGGACTGTCCGGTGAGCCAACGGTCGGCCGGGCCAACGGTCGGCTGCGGAATCTGCGCGCGACACGTGGCCGGGCCAACGGTCGGAAGGGGGCACCGGACTGTCCGGTGTGCACCGGACATGTCCGGTGCGCCAACGGCTCCCAGATCTGCAACGGTCGGCAGCGCCATTTTAGGAAGGAAATCGGGCACCGGACAGTGTCCGGTGTGCACCGGACTGTCCGGTGCACCCGACGACAGAAGGCAAGATTGGCCTTCCAGATTTGCTCTCAACGGCTCCTAGCTGCCTTGGGGCTATAAAAGGGACCCCTAGGCGCATGGAGGAGTACACCAAGCAACCTTAGAGCATTCTTGATCATCCACACTAAGTCTTTGCGCATTCGTTTGTCATTCTCAGTGATTCGAGCTCCGTTCTAGTGAGAACTTTGAGATAGTCTTTTGAGCTCGATTCTTGGCCGTGTGTGTGCGCATTTTGCTGTGGATTTGTGTGTGTTGCTGTCCTCCCTTACTCCGTATTTCTTGTGAATCTCAAGTGTAAGGGCGAGAGGCTCCAAGTTGTGGAGAATCCTCGCAATCGGGATATTGAAAGGCAAAGCAAAACACCGTGGTATTCAAGTTGGTCTTTGGACCGCTTGAGAGGGGTTGATTGCAACCCTCGTCCGTTGGGACGCCACAACGTGGAGTAGGCAAGCGTTGGTCTTGGCCGAACCACGGGATAAACCACTGTGTCATCTCTGTGTTTGATCTCTTGTGGTATTGTGTTTTGTTGAGACTCCTATCTAGCCACTTGGCGATTATTGTGCTAACACTTAACAAGTTTTTGTGGCTATAAGTTTAAGTTTTCACAGGATCACCTATTCACCCCCCCCTCTAGGTGCTCTCAGGATCCAGCGTCTTTACATGACAGAGGAATCCGCGAAACAGATGACATGGCACAAAAATGGAAAACGATACAATCCTGACAAGATGGTGCACACATCAGATGGTGAAGCATGAAAACACTTTGATGACATTCACCGTGAGAAAGCCGAAGAGGCTCGTAATGTACGTGTTGCGTTGGCCACAGATGGGTTCAATCCCTATGTAATGAGCGCTGCCCCGTACACATGTTGGCCCGTGTTTGTTATCCCAATCAATCTCCCCCCTGGTGTGTGCTTTCAAAGGCAGAATATATTCGTGTCGTTGATAATTCCCGGACACCCGGGGAACAAAATGGGCGTGTACATGGAGCCTTTGATCGATGAATTGGTACGTGCCTGGGAGGAAGGGTATGGATATATGACCGAGCTATGAAGACAAACTTCAGAATGCATGTTTGGTACCAGTACTCCATGCATGACTTACCGGCGTATGGGCTATTCTGTGCCTGGTGTGTTCACGGTAAGTTCCCATGCCCAGTTTGCAAGGAAGCTCTCAGGTTCATTTGGTTGTTGATGAGGAGGATGATGAGGTGCAAAATGATAATGACTTAGTAATCCTTGAAGGCAATGACATTAATGACGAACTTGCGTCTTCCGATGGTGTTGAGATTGAAATGCTTGATAGTGATGATGAGAGTTATGATCCGGCTAACCCCGACACATATGAAGATTATTTTTAATCGATGTAATGCTATATGACTTTTTATTTCACACATGTTTTTAAATACATCTTTTTATATGTGCTTATTTGTTTACTCTTAATTGCAGGTTGTTGGACAAATATGGTGGGCGGTTTCCTGAGGAGGAGGAGGGGGAGGAGGAGTAGGACGGCGGACGATGCAGAGCAGGCAGCGCAGCAGGACGAGGCAGAGCAGGCAGCGCAGCAGCAGGCGGCGCCTCAGGACGACGACGACCAGCAGCAGGATGCCTCAGGTTCAGGCGGCTCTAGTTCGAGGAGCATCTACCTGCGAGGCCCCGCGAGTCTCCCGCCGCGTCCCATACTTCGGGACAGACGACCACTGATTCGGCTGGAAGGGGAGAGGTATGTAACTTTATGTTCTTCATTCTTGTTCATATTATGTGTTCAAAATCATAATATAAACTAATACTTTTTATTTATCACTTGGACAGGTCTTGGACGGTTTTGGATTATGCTGGGTGTCATCGTCGCCCCCCCAATAACATCCTCGGCCTGCTGTGCAGGGAACACTTCCCTGGACTTGTGGAGTACGGCGGAGTGACGGGCCCAGCCTTCACCTTCGACCACTACGCCGTCGCCCCCGATGCAGTAGACCGGGACGGCAGGGAATTCAATAACAAGGCGGAGCGGGTGAAGCAAGAGCTGTGGGTAAGTCTTAGTATAATGTAAAATATGTCGCATTCGTTGCAAATTCTTGAAATAATGTATGGATACATCGTTTTTGTATGCAGTATTTCTTCAGATGCGATGCTGGATACGAGGCTAGGGCGGATGTGGTGGCCACCACGAGCTATAAGAAGCTCGTCGTGGACATGCACTATGAGGCCCGCATCCAGGCCATCATCACCTACCACGGCTCCGTCCTTGGGGAGAAGGTGACCAAAACTCAAGCTCGAACCATGTCGTTGACCAGGGAGCAGTACCTGCAGGTAAAGTCATGCATGTTTAGTACCAGTACTCCATGCATGAATTTTATTTTATCTTCTGATATGCACTTTACGTGTTTACTTTGCAGATGATTCCACATTGGTGCGCCGCACATCCTCTGTGCTGGGAGCAGATGGTGGATAGGTGGTGTTCGGCTGAGTGGGACGAGGCACACACAGCTAGCCGGGAACGGCGTTTGATGATGCAAGGCCCCTCCCACCACCAAGGCAGCCGGAGCCTGGGCCAATATGCCGAAGCATGGGTACGCCACCTTTTTTATTTAGATATATAGCACTAAGTTAGATATTATTTCTAACTATCTCGTTGGTTTTCGTTGCAGTCGGCGTCACATGGTGGCAGGCCTTGCTCCACCTTCTCGGCCTATGCTATGGCCCATAAGGGTAAGGCGACGTCCGACGTCACCTACAACCCGGATGACGGGCCCGAGGCCTACACCAACCCCGCCGTCTACAGCCGCCTCCATGACTACACCGCCATGGCGCAGGAGGTCCATGGCCCAGACTATGATCCGAGCACCGAGCCGATCGACACCGATGTGCTCATGAGGGTCGGAGGAGGCAAGAGACATGGGCGGTACTGGATTGCCGACGGGGCAATCGACTCGTCCTCCACTCCCACTCTGTCTCAGGTGAGAGCAAGGAGCACAGGCTCGAGTCTAGCCATACGACCTCGGCACGAAAGCTCACAGCATCGCATACAGCAACTCGAGGTTAGTGCTTCTGTAACTCGTCCTTTCTTGAGTTATATACCTTCTCTTTGAGTTACTATAACGTTGGCTTGTAATATTACAAACCCAACTAGAAGAAGAGAGGAGGGAACGTCAAGAGATGGAGGCGAGGATAATGACGGAGCGGGCGGTGGCTGATCAGAGGATGGCGAAGATGTTCCAGTACATGCAGAGCCTTGGCGCCGCACAGGGCATCCCTCCGCCACCTCCATTGTTCCCTCCAGTTGACCCTACTCTCTTCCACTCCTGTGAGTATCAAAATTGTAGTTAGATGTTTGTAATGCATCTGGTATAACACATGCAATCTCTTCTCTGTGCAGGGCCAATCTGGGGCGGCATCCAACAACCCTCCGGAAGGGTTCAGCCCAACGCAGCCCCGGTCAAACCGCCCACCTCCATGAGTGTTGTGTTTTCATTGTTTTAGACTTCAGAACTTATGTATAATACTTATGTGTGTGTTTGATACTTATGTGAGAGCTTGCGACGTTTGAGACTTATGTTTGTGTTTAATACTTGTGTTGAACACTTATGTTTGTGATGGATATTTATGTTTGTGGTGACGGCTTTATGTTTGTGTTGACTATTTATGTCTGTGATGATATCTATGATGTATATATGTGATATATATGTGATATCTACTGTTTGTGTGGATGGAATACAAAAAACAAACTAAAAAGGTTTATGCTGGTCATTTTGCCGAGTGTAACACTCGGCAAAGAGGCTCTTTGCCGAGTGTCATGGTCATAACACTCGGTAAAGAGCACAGACCTGGACACCGGCTTAGGTTCTTTGCCGAGTGTTATGTCGCTGGCACTCGGCAAAGAGGTCGTCTTTGCCGAGTGCCGCACAGAACACTCGGCAAAGAACCTGACATGGGGACCCTCCCTGGCGGGTTCTTTGCCGACTGTCCCACGCGGCACTCGGCAAAGATGGGTTTTTTGCCGAGTGCTGCCCGGAAGACACTCGGCAAAGCTAACTTCTTTGCCGAGTATCACAAGGGACACTCGGCAAAGCCGCCGTCTCCGTCACCCGGCGCCGTAACGGCCGCTTTTCTTTGCCGAGTGCTGTCTGGCACTCGGCAAAGAGCTTTGCCGAGTGCCCGAGAAAAAGCTCTCGGCAAAGAAGGCTTTGCCGATGCACTGTTCGCCGAGCCTTCTTTGCCGAGTGTAACACTCGGCAAAGCATTTGCCGAGTGTTTTTAAGGCTTCGCCGAGTGCTTCAGGCACTCGGCAAAGCGATTGATTCCGGTAGTGAGATTCATATAAACGGGAGACTGTACTGTTTACAAGTTTGAAATGAGAGATGAGGATGAGTAAGGGTGGGGAATCAGCACAGAAGATTCGATCAACAATTCCGTTGCCTGTTGTCGAGCTCTCCTCTCCCACTGTCTCGGCTTATATATGTGCCAAATCGATAGTTCGGTACAGCCGTTGCCTGTTTATGTGAATCAGATCACATACACTACCGTTTGGCTCTTTGTCGAGTGCTAAATTCTTTGCCGAGTGTTTTTTCGGGCACTCGGCAAAGAAGCTATTTACCGAGTGCCACGCAAAAAACCCTCGGTAAAAGAAAACACTCGGCGAAGAAGCTTTTTGCCGAGTGTTTTTTTACATTAGGCAAAGACAATTTTAAAATCATATTTTAAAGCAGTAAATTAATTCAAATAAAAAAGTTTTTAACTACAAAATTGTATAACTCATCATGATGTACAATTTATATTTTAAATATTTCTTTAAATGACAAAATAAAAATAAATTTGTTCATAAAACCTATCTCTCTCGTAGTTTATAAAACTACGAGAGAGATGTATAAGATTTGTGCATATTGTTAGAACCATCATGTGAGTTGAATAAATGACCAAACAACCAAAATAAACTTTGTAGATCTTTAGAAGTTATAGAATTCTGTAGTTGGCACCTTTTTCATTTGAAGTCATCTTGTCAATGAAAATTACGTTTAAATTCAAAAATTTAAAATTTTGAATTGTGAAAATGACCTCGAAAGAAAAAACCACCAACATGAAAGCTGCAGGTATTGAATAGTTATGAAACTTTGTAGTTAACAATGGTTTTGGTTTGAAATCATCTTGTCATGCAAAACTATGTTTGAATTTTAAAATTTAAATTTTTCAAACTATCTCGGATGGAAAAAACCATCAAAATAAAAGTTGTAGGTATTGAAGAGTTATGAAACTTTGTAATTGACAATTTTTTGATTTGAAATCTTCTTATCATTGAAATTTCGTGTGAAGTTTTCAAATTTGAAATTTAAAATTTGTAAACGGCCTCGGATGTAGAAACTATCAAAATAGAACTTGTAGATCTCGAAAAGTTATGCAACTTTATAGTTGGTCACATTTTCAAATAAAATCATTTAGTGTCTTAACTAATCAAATTACTCTTGATTTGTTATAGTACACGAGAAATGAAAACGTAATATAGACCTAATTTTAGGAGCCAACGACAAAGTTTAAAATAGAGACATTTCTAATTATTATATATATAAATATATGTTAATATTTATATCAAATAATAAGTAAACAAAAAGATTTATATTATAGTATTACTTTAAAATTTTCTTCTAACATAGGACTTCAGCACTTTATTGCTGAACTATTGAACCATATATTTAGAATTAGACTCTATGGATTTAGGGGTCAGGGTGGCCGCCCCTCTATCCCACCTTTAGGGCTAGTTTGAGAACCCTAGTTTTTCAAAGAATTTATTTTTTCAAAGAGAAATTAGTTTGTTTTTTCTTGAAAAATAGAAATTCCTTCGAAAAATGAAGTTCCGAAACTAGCTCTTGGAGCCACCACTGTCCACACAGCTGTTTCACATTTTGTGGTGTTCAATTTTTCACCACATTGATCTTACTAGTTTCATCAGTTGCCACACCCTAAGCTGAAACGACATGACCCAAGTATGATGTATTCCGCTGAACTCTGCGTAAGTGGACACTTGGACAGTTTGACGTAAAACTTGTTATCATCCAAGATTTGGAAGACCTAGCGAAGTAGGTCCAAATGTGCTCCTCTGCGTTGGGCCACCACGCCCTATTGGGCATGTTTGGTTCAGCTTTTTTTTTAACCAGGTTTTCTGAAAATCTGGCTGTGGGAAGAATCTGACTGTAGGGAGAATCTGAGTATCATTACGGTTACGTGTGGAGAAAGATAAAGTTGTTCATAGGACTCAGGATCTAGAAAGTGACGGATTCCTACTATTACAACGATTCAACCGATTATGTGTTTATGTTGATTTTGGATGGTTTTTGCCCCAACGAATTTTATAGAAGCTGGCTAAAAAGTTGAGTGTTTGGCAGTCCGCAGCAGCTTTTGGTGGCCAGAAGCTGCCAGAAGCCGAAACAAACATGCCCAATGTCCACACCTTGCGCCGGGCTAACGCTTTTGCGCCTGACCGGGCCGCCACGCTGGGCCAACTGCAGTATCCTAAGACCGCTGTCCTGCTCGCCGAGAAGAGACTGAGACAGCTACCACACCGCTTCTCCCAAGCGCATGGGCCAGCCGTACGCATGCATGCATGCATGATGCCATCCTCAGCCGATACATGTGTTGAGAAACCCTAATGAAGGATTATGTGGGCAAATACTGAATATGTCCCTGAAGGCAATCACGTCTCTATATATAGAACATGTACCCCCTCATATGAAACATATATCAGAAAGAGGCCAGAGGCCCAACCCTATATCCTGTGTCTCGTGTGTTTCCTCTGTCGTGCTTATTGGAAGGGAGACGGGTTCTCTACAACTTCTTGCGCCTCTACTGTTGATGGGAGGGAAGGGAGCGGATCTGGTGATCCGTGGTAACGTAGTTCTCAACACGTTATCAGCACGCTCTACCTCGACGTTGCTGCGGGATCAGATCTGCATCAACTCTCCGTCAATCCGGCAGGTCTCCGGCCTAGCCGAACTGTCCTACGCGACAGGCTTCGATTTTTCCTCTACGCAATCAAACGGTATGTTTTCTGTTCTTGATTTGCTGTTGTGCACGGGCTACGATTTATGTGCGACGAACTTGCCATCGCTGTCGTGGTGCACTGTGCCTAAGCCCTGGCAAGAAAACAAATAGCGGTGTTGGGTCGTTGCTCAGCACAGAGCCCGCCCGTGCGTACAGCAGCCAGCCAGCCACCGCTCCTGCAGCGGCGACAGAGTCTCGCATGCGAACCCGAGGGCGCAGGCACATTTCCCTCGGCGTTTTTTAGGCGGTTGAAACCGTCGCGGTTGCATGTGTGCATGCGAGGAAAAAAAATAGAATCTGTTGCCTCTCTTGCATAGCGGCATTCCTACATGCCTGGATGCAAAAGGGAAAAGAAAATTCCTAATTGGATGGTTGTATGCTTGCATGCGTTCAGTAGTTTTGCAATTTGTGCGTATGAAGAAAAAATTTCCTAATTGGATGGTTGTATGCTTGCATGTGTTCAGTGGTTTTGCAATTTGTGTGTATGAAGAAAAAAATCGGTGTATTTTTCTAAGCCCACACGACTAAGCTACCAGAAAATAAACAGAAAGAATAAAACATTTTATGTTTCAGATTCCACTTTAATTAATTATTTCCAGCAGTAAATAATTAGTAGAAAAGTATATGTTTAAATATGGAAATGCTTTTTACACCTGACATGTTATGCTCATGCAATAATTTTGGTGTTTATTTATCTGCTTTTATTTCTCGTAGCGGATATTTAGCAGATAATTATTACAATGCATGTTTAAGTATGGGAAAATATTTTCATGCATTAATTTTATTATTATTTTTCTGCTTTATTTTCTATAGTAAATAATTAGCAGAAAATTATTAAAAACATGTGTGCAGACTACGCTGCGTAGACTCGGATCGCTCTAAATATTTATGATGTATTGAGCTTTTGGACTCACGTCGAGTGATTAAATTATATAATGGGTACTCAGACACGCCGATCAGGCTGCGTTGATAATCGGCTGAGTTATGGCATTAGCTGAATATTGACTGCGCCCTGGCAACACGACACAATATTTGTGTCGTTCGAACTTGGCTGCGTCATGTGATTGCTATGTCGCGCTCTCCATTAATCGGATCGCTTCCGTTGAGTCAGACCGCCATCGCTGAGTCGCGTATTTTTTGCATGCCCTGTAGGCACTATGTGTCTGTCGCGAGCCACAATTACGCCTGTTGTGCACGTTGCGTGGATTTATCGTGTACCTCAATTATCGAGCCATAATTGTGCCTGTTGCGCTTATTACGAAGTCTTGCTATACTGTCGTAGCCCTGATGGCCGCACACGCGTTGATGCTAGATACGCTAGACCTTGTACTCGCGTGGATTGTGGTGGATTGTTCAAGGTCCTGAAGTCATACTATGCGCAACCTTCATAAACAATTTTGTTTGGCTCTATATTTTATTTGACTGTGTTGTGTGGCATTGTATATTTATATATCGCCAAGTAGCCATAACAACTATACCAAGCTCTATAGTGCTTGGAAATCTGAGAAATTAAATTAAAATACAATGAAATACAGATAAGTTAATTCTCTGCTCTCTCCTCATGCATAAAGTTTTACCCGAAGTAACCCGAAGATATATAATATAATGCATGAAAGCCTTTTTGGCATAAAAGACATCACAAATTGGGATTCTATTAGTAAGCAAAAGGCCTTACCAAATAATTTAAGATTATAAATCTCAGCATACATTGCTCAACCAGATGTTAGCACATTGCTCTCTTTGTCGCTAAATGACATGAAGCGAACTTTGAGATAAATGGCTAGTACCTCAGCAACACGAAGTTGCGAGTATACCAAGAGGTTATTCTGAGAATTTTTTTCACTATGTTGATGTGAAAACCATAGTGTGTTCCCGTCGAACCACTTTACTCGCTCTATCTAGGACCTCTATGCTTGTGTCGCATACATCTCTCAGAATTGTAAATACTTATAATCACTGAATTGACTCGAAATAGTCCTTTGACAAGTTTGGTATACACTGTAAACTAAATGGTAAAGGTCGGTCCTGAATGGACACATACCTTGGGTTTATGTAGCCGAACTACACTGAATTCCACCCTTTGGCATGCTTACCATTATCTACCTCCGATCTACCAGAAGTAAGAAGGGTAGACAAATAACTATGAAATCCCACATCACCACAGAGCTTGAAGCTAAATTAGACATTAACATGTTCTTGATCCTCAGAGCTAGAAGAGTCATATGTCTTGACCACTAGACTACTAGTGATGATAATTTGTGATAGAAATATGAAGATCTTGTAGAGACCTGTTGTATCCTCTCTACTCTTGATGATTTCTCCGTATGAGAGCAATATTATCTGTTGTTGAAGATGGATCCTAGGCGGATACTAGTATTGTTTCGTTCTTGCCAAGCAGTTATCATCATTTGCTTCATCAAAAGCTAGTTATATGGTGATTTTCCCAGATAAAATGATTTCTTGGCCTTGTTTGTTCTATTCCAAAACTTCTCTTTTTGCTGAACAATGAAGAGATCGAAATAATGCTATATAGAACAATTTGGTATATAATATGAGGAGAAATGTTTGCCCTGCTGGCAACACCATAAATAATTAACTATTGTTATAAGTTCTCTCTCAAAATTATTATACCTAAAAATGTTGCATCAATCGATACCCAATTTCAGAGCAGTATGAGTAATTGGGTAAACCATGGGCAGTGATAAAAACGAGCTGGACTATACATCTATGCATATAAATTTTTTTGCTTGGCAGCATTGGCCTGATGCCGTGCACTTTACTACCATTATATACGCACACATTTTCTTATGTGCTTAAAAGCAAAATGCAACCAGTGAATGTCTTTGTGAGCATTAGACCCTGATGGTCATTTTACTTGTTGATCTGAAGTCAACTAAATGGCTCAAAACGACGAATGGTATTCATGAGCCCCTGAAGATGTCTTATGGATAAAATAGTGTTGTGCATATCAGTCTAAATCTTAATGATTGACTATGCATTTGGTAGTAATAACAATAAGTTAGCAGAATTGTAACCATGAAGCAACTTGTTGTTGCGTGTCTCGCTGGATGTTGAGACTAACCCTTCATTTTGAAGGACAAATATGTAGTATTCATGCCACTACATTAATCTAAGTCCAAAGCTCACTGCATAAAACCCCTATCTGTAATGTGCGTAAGATTTCCCAAATAAATCACCACAATAGCATACATTGCCCACAACTGGATGATTGTGGTTGGGGATTTTATCTATATGCTTTTAGAACATCTCGGCATTAGGGGGAGGAATGCCCATATAATGTAATGCCTCAATATTCTATTAAACGCACAAAATCCAAACTGAACCTGTCGTTCAGTGTGTACTCCTGTGTATATGGAGTTTGCCAGAAATCGTTGAGGATTAACCATATTGGTTTGAATGCTTCTACCTGATGTAGATGCGGATATACCCGGGATTAATATCATATCCACATTTGACTTATTGGCATTTGATCTATTCACGGGGACGCCTACGAATATGATCCATTAGCCTTAGTCGAAGCATATGTTATGATTGCAGATTCACGTGGTCTGTAATAACTCTCCTCCGATGAACTCGCCCTGCTGGTGATTTGCCTCGCGAAGAGGTTCATCTTGATGATGAAATTCCTAGCAATGCGCGCAATATCATTGTGCTGGGAATATGGAATAATGAATCTTTCGTTTTGGGAAATAACAGAGATCATTATTAAATGTGGGAGACAAATATGTCGACACCTATATTGCCTCTTTAGATTGCAAATGGATCCAAAACAAAGTCCTAGGCATGAGTGCTTTAAGCTCTCTTATCGGGTCATTGATAAATGCAATCGAGGCTGAACCAAGAATCACAAAGTGAAAGTCGCGAGCTTGAAGTTCGGACATTATGGGCACTATTGAAATAATGTGTGGTGAATGCGATGGTTCAAGTGGTCTTGTGAGAGACCTATCCCACATATGTGTTGAATAAACACTGTTCCGATATATAATATATCTGGCAAATGGTATGAATTAAACTATGCAGTTAATAGGATTCAGAAGATCCGTCATGAGATCCAAGGAGGACTCATATTCTTGAATTATAAATATGCAACATATAAATCTCATACCGAATAATACATTCCTGATGAATGTTCACTCTCCTATGTAGGGAGAATATCTCCTAGTTGAGATTATCGTTCCCAGATGGAACCTATCCAGAAGAAACAAAGTCTGTGTTGAACACCAAAGTTTGATAACCCCTATAAAGAGATAAAGACCCATACAGACCCGGAAAGGAATAAGATGAGGTACCAAAGGACTTGAAGTTCACCGAATAAGCACATGTGCATTCCACGATCTTACTCATGGTATTTTCCACTAGATGTGGAATTACGGTATCCTCTAAAGCCCCGATGGCAGAAACCTATAAGGTTTAGGTGTTACTGGCAAAATATCCCCATTGTGCTAGAATGACAGACTATAACGATATATCTGATCGATGAAAAATCTCTGATGGATTACGATTTTTGATGGACTTTTGTTATACCATCGTAGATGTTGCAATGGATGAACGCCTGGAGCGATGTGTCATATTTAGAATATATACTATTGCAACTATATTATTCTCTAAACTCCTATAGAAGGACATGTTACTTGCTTTGCACAACTATGTATAAATTGTGGTGTAAGATAGAAAATGATAGCACCCCAACCTCATCCATTCTCGTTATTCTAGATGAACAATGAGACATATATCTTGAAGAATATGCTTGAGTTATGAGGGATAATGACTTTGACAGATGTCTTCGTCAGGGGGAGCGAATGCTTATATTGATCACAATCGTGAGACAATAAATGTCATATTCTATGCCCTGAAGGCGTCAGCTTGATGATCAATATGTGAGCCTTTATGGAAGTTTCTATCAAATATAAAGATCCAGTCGATCGAACAACATCAATCAAAGTGACTTATTTATATTGATACGTGCACTTACCTCTTATATCCTAGAAGTGAGTAGAGGTGAAATTCCTGATATAATCATTGCAACGGTATGCAATTTGTTTGCTAAGTCTCTTTATGCATATACTTCCAGAAGAAGGAGTTTTGTCATGTTGAGACAATTTTGCAAAGAGTCATGTTGAGACAATTTTGCAAAGATCAGGGGGAGCACATTTCTAAAGTTATCCATTGTAGAAGATTCGATGGAATCCAAATCCAGAAGATCGAAATCTGTCCTAATGACAGCTGTTGTACTCTTTTTCCCTTAGTGAGTTTTTCTGAAGTTTCTCACATGAGGTTTTAAACGAGGCAACAAAGTACAAATGTAATATGCGTTACCATGCGCTCTTTCTCCATATTTTCCCACTGGGTTTTTTGGGAGTTTTAATGAGGCATGTGTTGGTCGCGGTATTCGCCCAAGGGGGAGTGTTGAGAAACCCTAATGAAGGGTTATGTGGGCAAATACCGAATATGCCCCTGAAGGCAATCACGTCTCTATATATAGAACATGTACCCCCTCATATGGAACATAGATCAGAAAGAGGCCAGAGGCCCAACCCTATATCTCGTGTCTCGTGTGTTTCCTCTGTCGTGCTTATTGGAAGGGAGACGGGTTCTCTACAACTTCGTGCGCATCTACTGCTGACGGGAGGGAAGGGAGCGGATCTGGTGATCCGTGGTAACGTAGTTCTCAACAACATGCACATGCATGTGGATGCTTGCAAGAACTTCCTTTTCATTTTTTTTACGTTTTTTTATTTTTAGACGTTTCCAATATTTCTTACAGTGACATTCCGTTCACGTCTTAGCCGGGAAAAAAAATCTTTGCATCCGCGATGCAAACAAACTCTTTTACAGCCTCCCACATCACCACTTAATGGTCTATAATATTAATACCAAATAGACACCTGATTTATATTATTTGAGATTACTATACAAAATTATTCTATTTTCTATATTATATTAGTAATATATTTATTTTAGTAATTTAAAATATGTTATTTAAATTATTTTTAAGATTTTATCATATAATTTAGATTTAGAGCGTAAATTCATGTTTATGGCCAGTCTCTGTTGGCTCGGTGCCGGCTTTCTAGGCTCGCCGGAGGAGCGAGCCGAGCTGAGCCGGGCTCGGTGTTGGGGCGAAGGCAAAGACGCCACCCTTCGCTCGAGGCCTTCGCTGCAGTCGCTGGTCCGACGGAGACAAAACGGGCAGGGACACCCTTTGCTTGATACGGCGCCAGACGAAGGCCTGCGACGTCGTCTTCCCACCGTGCGGCCTCGTCCAGCTCAGAGGCCCACGTGTGATCCGGCCCATTGTAACGGGCCCTGCGTGGCCGCTGCGTGTTACGGGCCTAATTTGCAAAGGCATTCCTGTAATTACAATCTGTAACCCTGCTTTATGGGAATATTCTGGGGATAACCTAGGTATCCGAGGGCACATGCGTCCTTAACGCAAGGCGCTGGGCGCTCAGACACCTATAAATACCCCCGCACAGTGCCCGTGAGAGGGCAGATTAACAGAGCTATTGCCATCTTGCGCGAGAACCCTGTTTACGTCATTGTTCACCCTTGTTGGATCCCCTTGCAACTGAGAGCAAGTTCCAACAATTAGCGCCCACCGTTCGTGCTACGAGAAAACCACCCGCGATGGCACCCAAGAGAGCTAACCCGAAGGCTGACGAGGCTGCGAAGGCAGCACTGCTTGCCGCAAGAAAGGGCAAGGCCCTCACCCTCACCCAATCCACCCACCAAGAGGCCACTGAAGACGACGTTCCCCGCACCTGCGAAGACGACACTCTCCGCACCTGCGGCCCTGAAGGACAATCGCATCCACCCTCAGGCTTCGCCCCACTGGAGGGCGCGGACCTCACCGAGGACGGTGAAGTCCTCGGCGTCTCAGCGGAAGAACAGCTACAGCTGCGCGCCCTGCGCCTCAAGAACCGCAATCTCCAAAGGCAGAAAGAGATACTGGAGGCCAAGCGCCAGCGCGTGTCCGCACTAGCCAAAGTGCGGCAAATGATACGCGACGAAGAGCAGAAGGCCCAGGACCTCGAGCGGGAGATCGCGCTGATGCAGCGCGAAGGCCACCTTGGCCTGCAGCATGGGCCACCCCTCCAGCAGCGCGCACAACTGGAAGACACGCGCGAAGGCCACCTCGGCCTGCAGCATGGGCCACCTGCAACACCGCGCGCAACCGGAAGACCCGCGTTTCCCCCAGCGCGACCACACCTTCCCGCACGCCGCGCCATTCCAAGGGGTCAACTATCTCGACGAGCGAAGTCCCCTGGCGCCACACCTGCAAGTGACGCCTTGGCCAGCTAACTTCCGGGCAGGGACCTATCCCAAGTACAACGGCAGCACCGACCCGGCACAATACATAATGAGTTATCAGGTCACCGTTGCATCTTCCGGAGGGGACGACGCCACAATGGCGAAGTCTTTCATCATCGCCCTAGAGGGCCCAGCTCTCACCTGGTTCACCAGGTTGCCTCCGCTGTCCATTGATTCCTGGAGAAGCCTCCGGGACAAGTTCCTGCTCAACTTCCAAGGGTACCGCCCAGACACCAACGCCTTGGCCGAACTCTCGCTCTGCAAGCAGCTGGAAAAGGAGACTCTGCGGGAGTATTATCGCAAATTTTTAACACTCAAGTCACAGCTGCCCTCAGTCGATGACCAGATCGCCATCCACTACGCTATCAGTGGCCTTCGCGCCAGCGTCCTTTACAGCCACTGCATCAGAGATCCGCCCAAGAACCTCCAGGAATTATATCAGCTGTTTGAAAAGTACGCCAAATCCGAAGAGCTCCACCAGCGCAAGGTTGAGTCCCAAAGGAAGCCGCACGTGGACGAGGACTCCGCAGCCGGACTCCGGTCGAGACGGCCGCAATCAACAGCAAGTGCATAACATCGCCAACGAGCACCCCGCTGCTGACGCCCCTCGTCGCCAGGAGTATCCCCCCCAGGGCCGCGGAAATGGAACTCGCGGTAGGGGTCGGGGGCGTGCGCAGCCGCCGCGCCGATTCTACTGCCTCTTCCACGGCGAAGACTGCGCCCACCAAACCAAAGACTGCCCAGAAACGAAGGCCACCAGAGACAGGATGGCACGGGCGCAACCAGCCGACAACCCCAGAGTTGTCGCACACACTTACCAGCAACCCCCTCCACCATATATCCACGCCCCCGCCCCGCATCCACCGCACCACGCTTACCAACACCATCAGGAAGTACAAATCGTACCTCCCCCACCCCCACCACCACACCAGCAACATCAAAACATCCCCCATGCTCCAAAGCAGGAAGACTTCGCCGATCAGCCATATCGCGGAGTCATTCACATGATAACTGGGGGGTCCAGCACCGACTTCGACACAAAGCGGCAGAAGCGGGACCACTACCGCAGCATCAACCACGTCGCCGTCACCGGCCCAGTCGTGCAGACAAAGTGGTCCCACATACCGCTAACCTTCAACGCACGAGACGTCGACCTGCGCAGCGCCCCCCACTGCGACGCCATGGTTATCAATTGCAGCGTGGCAGGCTGGGACCTGCACAAAGTCCTAGTTGACAATGGCAGTCAGGCGGACATCATCTTCCTCCACGCCTTCGATCGCATGGGCATAAGCCACAGCCTGCTCAAGCCTTCGGACAACCCGTTGTATGGCTTCGGCGGCAAGGGCACCTTTCCTGTCGGCAAAATAGAGCTGCCTCTCTCCTTCGGTGTAGCACCCAATGCCCGAAGTGAGCAAGTAACCTTTGATATCGTGGATATGGTATATCCATACAATGCCATCATGGGCCGGGGCTCCATCAATAAGTTCGAAGCAGCCATTCACGGACTGTACCTATGTATGAAGATACCAGGTCCGTTAGGCGTCATTACGGTCTACGGCAATCAACAGACTGCGCGCAACATAGAGCGGGACTTCGTGCCCGGTCAGAGAAACGTGCACTGCCTCATGGCCCAGCGCGAGGTCCCCACGCCCGCCAGCCCAACCAATAAGCAGCACGACAAGGCATAGCTGCAGAGCAACGACGGGACCAAGATTGTCCCCCTCGACCAGGCCACGCCCAAGCAGACAGTCACTATCAGCGAAGACCTCACTTCGCATGAAGAGGAGAAGCTCCTCTGCTGCCTATCCAAGAACAAAGATGTCTTCGCCTGGTCAGCCCTCGATCTGGTCGGGGTCAGCCGTTCCATAATTGAGCACAGCTTGGGAATCGACCCTTCGGTAAGGCCAAAAAAAACAGTGGCTTCGCAAGATGTCCGACGAGAAGACAGAGGCCGCCAAGGCAGAAGTGCACCGCCTCCTGGAAGCCAAATTCATCGAGCCGGTGGCTTACCCCACATGGCTCTCCAATGTCGTGATGGTGCAGAAAAAGAGCGGGAAGTGGCGAATGTGCATCGACTTCACCAGTCTCAATAAAGCCTGCCCAAAGGACAATTTCCCGTTGCCCAAAGGACAATTTCCCAAAGGACAGTCGGGCGGCCGGATGCGAAGTCATGTCCCTCCTCGACCGCTTCTCCGGTTACCACCAGATATACATGAAGGAGGAAGACAAGGCTAGCACCAGCTTTATAACACCCTTCGGCACATATTGCTTCATCAGAATACCGGAGGGACTCAAGAACGCCGGGTCCACCTTCTCCAGGCTTACCAAAACAGTGCTCGAAGGGCAAGTTGGCAGAAATATATTCACATATGTGGACGACATCGTCGTCGCCAGCAAGAGCAAGGAGGACCATCTCGCCGACCTCGCCGAGACATTCGCGAACATGCGAGACGCACAACTCCGCCTAAACCCGGAAAAGTGCGTCTTCGGCGTTCGCCAAGGCAAAATATTGGGCTACCTGGTATCACACCGCGGCATCGAGGCCAACCCAACCAAGATTCAGGCCATCATAAACATGACGCCTCCGCAGTCCGCCAGAGACGTCCAGCGCCTGATAGGCAGATTGGCCGCTCTCAACAGATTCATCTCCAGGTCCGCCGAGCGAAGTCTCCCCTTCCTCAAAACACTCCGTGGTGCAAAAGACTTCGCCTGGGGACCAGAGCAGGCGGCGGCCTTCGCCTCATTAAAACAGTACCTGACAGAGTTGGCCGTCCTTACAAGCCCCGACTCCTCGCTCCCCCTGTTGCTCTACGTCGCGGCTTCGCCGCATGCGGTCAGCGCGGCACTAGTGCAGGAGCAGACAGTTGAGGGCGTGGTCAGACAGTGCCCCCCGTTTACTATGTCTCCGAAGTGCTGACACCGTCCAAGTGCAACATGACAGAGCTGGAGAAGATTGCCTACGCAGTCGTCATGTCTTCGCGCAAATTGCGCCATTACTTCAAAGCATTCAAGGTCCGAGTCACCTCAGACAGGGGACTCGGCGAATTGTTCAGAAACCCGGAGGCATCGGTGAGGATTGCCAAGTGGGCGGCCGAACTCTTCGGCTACCACATCAGCTTCGAGCCCATGACAGCCATCAAGTCACAAGTCCTGGCAGACTTCGTCGTCGACTGGACTGGGCCAACAACACAGTCAGACCCGTCCGCAGAGAAGGTTTGGATGATCCATTGCGACGGCGCATGGTGCCATGCGGGGGCAGGCGCCGCTGCAGTCATCAACTCACCAGTCGGGATCAAGCACAGATATGCAGCATGCCTCAGCTTCGCTCTGGAATTCGACAGATGCACAAATAATATAGCAGAATACGAAGCAGTCATCCTTGGCCTCCGCAAGCTAAGGGCCCTCGGAGTCACCACCTGCATCATCAAAACAGACTCCAAGGTAGTTGCCGGCCAAGTCGAGAAAGACTATGCAGCAAAGGACCCCGCGCTTATGCAGTACCTCGCGGCCATCCGAAGTCTCGAGAGACAATTCAAGGGATTCACCTTGCAGCATGTGGATCAGGCCAAGAATGAAGAGGCCGACGCATTGGCCAAGGCTGCCACCAGGGGCGAATCCTTGCCCTCCGACGTGTTCTTTCATGTCATCGGCACGCCAGCCGTCCGGAGCCCCGAAGGGCTCCAAATAACTAATGACAGCGAGGGCCACCGCATAGTCAACCTTATCATGACCGAAGACTGGCGGGCACCAATAACCCTGTTCCTACAGGGGTACTATCATCCAACCGACATCAGTGAGGCCAAGCGCCTCAGACATCGAAGCCGAGACTTCGCACTGATTGAAGGCCAACTCTACAAGAAAGGGGTCAGTCAGCCAATGCTTAAGTGCGTCACCGAAACCGAAGGCATCCAGATCCTATGCGAAGTCCACAGTGGCACGTGCGGCTCACACGCAGGGCCAAGGGGCCCTAGCTGCTAAGGTGATCCGCCAAGGCTTTTACTGGCCCACAATGATCTGCGCCGCAAATCGGGTCACAAGGTCCTGCGAAGCCTGCCAGAAGTTTTCTCCTCGGTCAGGCAGCCCCTCGCAGTATACAAAGCTGATCGCCCACACATGGCCTCTCCAGCGCTGGGGCCTGGACATTGTCGGGCCCCTGCCCACCGCTCAGGGGAACCTTAAGTTCGCCTTCGTCGCTGTCGAGTACTTCACCAAATGGATCGAGGCAAGGGCTGTTTCCACAATAACATCAAAAACTGCCCAAAGATTCTTTTGGCAAAACATTGTTTGCCGCTTCGGAGTACCGTTCGAACTAACAGTTGACAACGGCAAGCAATTTGACAGCTAAGACTTCAAGGATTTTTGCTTCTCCATTGGCACCAAGCTTGCCCTCGCCTCAGTCTATCATCCGCAGTCCAACGGAGTTGTGGAACGCGCCAATGGAAAAATCTTCACAGCTGTCAAAAAGATGCTCCTCGATGAAAAAAAGGGCAGATGGACCGATTTGTTACCCGAGGCGGTCTGGGCACTAAACACGACTGAGTGCAGGGCGACCGGGTTTACTCCTTTCCGCCTTCTATACGGATCGGAGGCCATGACCCCACAAGAAATAAAACATGGGTCCCCACGAACAGTTCCGTCAGTCGTCCCCGACGTGGACGAGCCAACTTCAAAGGATCTCATTGACGGAGACCGAGTCTTCGCTCTACAGGCCCTAAACAAATACCAAGCCCAGACAAAAGCATGGCGCGACCACGCAGTCATCCCAAGGGAATTTAGCGAAGGGGACCTCGTACTCGTCCGAACAGCTCGGACAAAGTCCAGGGGCAAGCTGGAGCCCAAGTGGGAGGGCCCCTTTATAGTTAAGACGAAAGCTTCCCCCAGCGCTTACAGGCTCACAACGCTAAACGGCGAAGACCTAGAGCACTCCTGGAACATCGTAAACCTCCGCAAATTTTTTGTTTGACTCATCAGGGCTGATTCGCCCTTGTAATTCGCAAAAACAATCTTATTCTGGTCCGCACTCTTTTCCTCCCGGGGGGTGAGGTTTTTAACGAGGCGGAGCCATGTAATATATGTCTGAAAAATCCCTCGCAAAAACATGCGTCGAAAAAAGACCGCGACGACGGTCTTCGACATTCGACCAATACGAGGTCACCGCGAGGCTCAGCGCTAGCCACCCTCGCGTGCGACAAATCCGCGCAGAAGTCGCCTAAGGGTGCAGCCGGACTAGCACAACAAGTGCGAAAAATCGAAGTCTACCGCGAAGACTATCCGTGCAGAAGTTGCCTAAGGGTGCAGCCGGACTAGCACAACAAGTGCGAAAAACCGAAGTCTACCGCGAAGACTATCCGTGCAGAAGTCGCCTAAGGGTGCAGCCGGACTAGCACAACAAGTGCGAAAAACCTAAGTCTACCGCGAAGACTATCCGTGCAGAAGTCGCCTAAGGGTGCAGCCGGACTAGCACAACAAGTGCGAAAAACCTAAGTCTACCGCGAAGACTATCCGTGCAGAAGTCGCCTAAGGGTGCAGCCGGACTAGCACAACAAGTGCGAAAAACCTAAGTCTACCGCGAAGACTATCCGTGCAGAAGTCGCCTAAGGGTGCAGCCGGACTAGCACAACAAGTGCAAAAAACCTCAGTCTACCGCGAAGACTATCCATGCATAAGTCGCCTAAGGGTGCAGCCGGACCAACACAGCATAACAAAACGCACCAGACCAAGTACATAACGCCTTCGCAAGCATAGCCAAGTGTGCGGGGGCACACAACCTCATCATACAAGCCTTTACACATGTACAAGCGAGGGCACCACACTCTACATCGGCTCAACCTTAGGAATAATTCCCATCTCCCTATAATTAAATAACATTATCCTAAGCTCCTCACCCGCAAAAAGACTTCGCAATTCCCCTTCACCTGTACTCACGGTGGCTGGCAAAGACAACAGTTCCTACCGGCCAGCCCCACTCACACGAAGCTGACCTCCCTCCGCCCCACTCACTCTACGCTTCGCAACCGCCCTTCGCCGCCGACGCCCGGTGCTCGGACCAGGCACATCTTCTGTGTCCGCAGCGTGCGGTGAAGCTTCCGCCGCTGCCACATCCAAGGCCGCAAAGTAGTTCAAGTCCTCCTCCGACGACTCCTCAGTCCACTCAACCGAGCTCCCAGAGTCAGCAAAATCAGAAAACTCAATTGCAGACCCATCACATTTATTACCACCATCCACGGTCGAAGCCGCCAAAAAATTAGTAGTGGCGGTTGCGTGCGCAGGCCCAAAATCTTGAACCTGCGCAGCAACCAAAATTCAGCAACATATCCAAAATTCCCTAACTATCCACACCCACTACGCCACCTGCAAAGACCCAGCCGTTGCGGGAGCCTCCGCCGTTGCCTCCGCTGTCGCCTCCGCCGCCACCGTCGCAGGATCTTCAGCCCTCGGCGCAGCGGCTGCGGGGGCATCAGGCGCGCCTTCGGCGGTCTCTGGGGGCAGGTCTCCGCCGGCCGCAGCAGATGCGGGGGCATCCGGAGCGCCTTCCGCAGTCTCCGGGGGTGGCTCCAGGGCGGCCCCGGACACGGCCTCCGCCGGGATCGGCTCCGGGTCAGGCAGCGCGCTGTTCAACGCCCCGAAGTCATCCACCCTCTCGCCACGCGCCGCCTAAGACACAGCACACAAATTCAATAAACCCACACATAGCCCACATCCAGCAAACGCCAAACAAACGCCAAACGTTACCTGAGCCCTCGCCGTCTCGGCCCGCTCCCTGACCACCTCGCGACCGTGCGGACCCCACATCCGGTCGTAGATGGCTCCGGCGGATTCCTTCACTATGGGGTCCTCAACCTTGTAGATATCTCGCTCAAAGTCTTCATCAGCTTGGTCGAAGACCTCGAAGTGCTGGCACCCTTCGCGGGAGAGTGCGTTCATCGCCCCCTCGCAGGTGACCAGGGAGGCATACGACATGAACCCCTCCATGATAGTGGGGAGCGCCTGCAACTCCTCCTGTACCCACTCCAGGCAGCGAAGTCCGGGCTCTCGGTCCGGCACTTCGAAGTCACCGGTCCGCGCGCCCAGCTCATGGTACGAATCCATAAGCTGTTTGCGCGTCCACTCGACCTCCGCGCGCGTCGCGGCCTCGGCCCTCTCCACGCGGCTCTCCAGGGCGATGAGCCGCTCCTGCAGCTGCTCGGCGCGCTCCCTGGCAAGATTGCCCTCCGCCCGCGCCAGATTGGCCTCCGCCTGCGCAGCCTGCGCCTTGGCGAGGGCCTCGTTGGTCTCCCTCCTCTCCCCCGCCAATTGGCGCCGGAGGTCAGTCTTCTCCCCCTCCAGCGCGGCCACCTTGTCCGCCAGCTTGCGGCACTTACTGTCGGCGGCCGATTTTTCACGGACGGCGTCAGCATGTTGCGTCCAAAGTCTCTCGACTTCGGCAGACACAACTGCCGTGAGGGCCCCCGACGCTGTGCGGTCGGCGAAGTCAGCCACCTGCAGAACACATGTAAGACCGCGGCCCCAGCAAAGCCGACAAAAAAACACCGAAGTCTAGCCCAACGGACCTGACTTAGTGCCTCCGTCACCTCCTTCAGCCGGCGGGACGCAGCGCCCGCCTCATCCCTGACAGCCGCGAGTGCCGACATCTCGCCTCCGGCACTAAGAGCACCGCCCTTCGCCTTCGGCACTACGGCAGCCGCCATGGTCGCCGCGGCAGGCGCAACAATAGCGAGTTGGCCTTCGTCCGACCCTACGACGTATCAACGAATTAAAAAAAACGAGCCAACGGCTTACCACCAAGATAGTCGTCCACACTAATATCGGTGGCGAAGTCGGCGACGCGCTTGCCCGACGACGGCAACACTCGGGCTGCCTTCGCGACCTCCGGTACCCTGCTGGACGGCGGCACAGCCTTCGTCGATTTGGAACCACCGGTGCCTGCCGCTGCCTCTGGCGCCTTGCTAGATACAGGGCCGCCCGACTTCGCCGCCAGCGGCGGCTTGCCTCCGCCAGGGGCCGCAGCCTTCGCAGCCCCCCGCTGCCTCTTTGACCTGGCTTCATGAAGCCTGACAACCGCCTGGCGCTTTTGTGCAGCTCCCTGGCGATCCTTGTCCATCACTGCCGACACAACAACAACAATATTCCGCCCGTAAGGAAACACTTTCCATTCACGAACCATGCGAGATGTAAAAAAGTCTTCGCCGACCGCGCGGGGGATAGGAACATTCCTAGGCCACCAACCCCCGGTAACCCTCAGCATCCGCGCCAAAGACTCCCGGAGCTCGGGCGAAGACATCCTTCCCCCCGGGGCCGCGCAAGTCCTCATCAACTCTCTAGCAAAACCATCGGAAACCCCAAGTCCTCCCATAGCAGTACCTAATTTCCTCTTTTTAGAGGATGGGGCAGCCGCCGGCGCAGGATCGTCTCCAGTCTCCACCACCGGCTTCTTCCCATGGCGGTCCACATCGTCTTGGCCGGGGTAGCCGCCATACGGCAGTTGATTCAATTCAAAAACCCTGTTCAAACGGTCATTCGACCCGCGGATATCCCAGCTACGCTGGCCCTCTGTCCTCGGCATGTACCGACCAACGAGCCGCACCGCCCCATCCTCCGCCTCACGCACAAAGGCGGCCGGATCGCGGCTTTGCAGATTCAGTGCGAAGGCAGGACTTCGCACCATCTTCCCACCATGGGAAGGCATCTGGCGAGGGCACACTTCGCCCAACGCCCAGCCATGCGCCAAGGGCCATACCCCGTACGCCACAAATTCTTCAACCAAATCGCGCCCACTGCTCAGGCCGGCGGCGCACCGAAGGGCCCCTTCGTCCGCATCCTCCTCCGCCACCTCAAAGGACGGGTATGCTGAGTAAAAATGTGAACACATCTCGGACACGGGGAGCCCCTCATGGTCTTCGACGGTACCCTCAGCGACGTAAAACCAAAACTCATTCCAGTTGCCCCACTTGTTGCGGGCGCAAGGAACCAACTCGACTACCTGCATCGTGGTCTTGCCGGTCTTCGGCGTAAACGTACAGGACCCAAACTGGGCAACTTCATCTCCAATCATCCTCTTCTGCCAGTGCAGGCAATAGTACTTCGCAAAGACTTCGACTGATGGCTGTCCGCCATACGAAGTCGTCGCCTAGACATACTTCGATAGAGCCACCACGGCATTCGGAGTCAGCTGATGTATCTGAACGTTAAACCTGCGCAGGACTTCGCCAACAAATCGGTGCGCAGGCAGGCGGAGACCGGCGGCGAAGAACGCCTCGAACACAACCAACTCGCCCTCCGGCTCGGGGACTTCCTCCGTCCCCGGGACACGAGCAACTCCGCCGCCAAAGTAACCCAGCCGCTGCATATCTTGCACGCGGACCGACGACATCCGCGACACGCCAAAATCCACAGAATCGCCGGCGCGCAACTCCTCCGCCACCAAACTACTCAGCGTCTCCTCAGACGAGGCGTCGGCCGGCGGCGAGGCGTCGGCCGGCGGTGTAGCGGTAGCAGAAGAAGAGGAGGTCGGCATCGCTACGTACCGTCGGCGGCGGCGGGTGGTCTGCTTCACTCGAGCCAGATCTCCGGCGAACAAGAGCAAGGCGGGCAGACGAGCAGCAAGACGGTGGAAAAGGCGGCTAGGGTTTGCACGGAGCGCGGAAAGTGAAGTTCAAAAAGCGCCGACCCCCGCCCCCTTTTATAGACAGGGCGCGGCTCTTCGGGAAACCCGCAATCCAACAGGGCACGGCGCTTCGGGAAACCCGCAATCCAACAGTACGGTGTCAATCAACGGTCATGTCAAAAACCCCCGCGGAACCACTTCGAGCGAGGGCAGCGTCTCCGCCATCTAGCGACGTCTTCGGCACCAGGTGACTTTGTCGAACTGGTCCCTCGGAGGGTAAATGTTGGGGCGAAGGCAAAGACGCCACCCTTCGCTCGAGGCCTTCGCTGCAGTCGCTGGTCCGACGGAGACAAAACGGGCAGGGACACCCTTTGCTTGATACGGCGCCAGACGAAGGCCTGCGACGTCGTCTTCCCACCGTGCGGCCTCGTCCAGCTCAGAGGCCCACGTGTGATCCGGCCCATTGTAACGGGCCCTGCGTGGCCGCTGCGTGTTACGGGCCTAATTTGCAAAGGCATTCCTATAATTACAATCTGTAACCCTGCTTTATGGGAATATTCTGGGGATAATCTAGGTATCCGAGGGCACATGCGTCCTTAACACAAGGCGCTGGGCGCTCAGACACCTATAAATACCCCCGCACAGTGCCCGTGAGAGGGCAGATTAACAGAGCTATTGCCATCTTGCGCGAGAACCCTGTTGACGTCATTGTTCACCCTTGTTGGATCCCCTTGCAACTGAGAGCAAGTTCCAACACTCGGCTCGTTACATGACCGAAATTTTTTATATTTTAGTCTTTTTTGGGAAAAAATTAAGTTTAGACCCCTAAATGATTTAATGTCGTTTTGGACTCTTTGTTCGACGTCATAGGTCACGGCGCTGAGATAACATGTCTCGGCGACATGATCTATACTGCCGAGGTAAAGGATGTGTTGGACTCCCACCGCTGAGCTGCTACATACGTGGTCAAGTTCGGCGTCGTGATCTTTGACGCCGAGCTCGCTTCCAAATAAAGTTTGTGCTCTTTTGGCTGCCCAACGTGGTGTGATGTAGACTGCAGAGAGGAGAGGACAGGAGAGCAGGTGACAAGGGATTCAAAGAATTCAAAGAGGAAGACGGGCCAGGAGACAAGGGTCACTTGGTGCCTGCCGCCAGCGCTGCCTCTCTGCTCGCCGTGGCCACTGCTCATACATGCAACACAAACAGTGATCACAAGTGCGCGCACACACCCTTTCTCGGTATACCCATGCTAGTATATCAACGTCTTTTGGAGTATTCATTCTGTACCGAGGTATAATACGTGCACAATACTACTCACGTAGTCACGTAGTAGTATAAGTGCTTCGCTCAGATGCACGCCTCGCTCTTTCGCTGCCTAGTCTTTTGCACAAGCACCAACCAGCCATTCCTCACAAGCTTGCTACTTAAGACAGAGTGACCAGATTTTTTGTCAGCAAGCTCGAAGCTATACATCATGGTGCTGAGCTTCGCCACATACACACAACCTATGGCGCTGAGCAAAGGGTCCAAAAACGACATTAAGTTACCCAGAGATCCAGAGATCTAAACGTGATATTTTTTCAAAGAAATGGCCGAATTACAAAAAATTCAGTTACATGACCGAGCTCGGCTCGTTTCTACCCTATCCGACTCAAGGAGTACAATTTCATTTGTAATTTTTTTAAACCATTTTGTTGACCAAAATTTAACTTTTATGTTTTTAAATTCTAAACTGGAATACGACTAAAAATGAACCGGTTTTGGTTCCTCGGTAAGTAGCGGTAATGGGAAATTTTATAGGAAACCGCCGGCGAGATTCTAATATGTGCTCCGACTATGTCGAACTTTTTTTCCCCGAAATCTAGTTTTCTACCTCAGTTTCTCCCTAAACCTAAGGTGTGCTTAGTTAGGTTGTGACTGTGGAAAAAACTGTTGTGGCTGTAAGGTGTGAAAAAAGTTGTTGTGGATTTTGAGTGGTAAAAAAAGCTAAAAACCGTATGTTGAAAGATGCTAAAAGCCGCTAAAAGTTGTTCCATATATATTTACACAGTTCCATCCGAAAGTCGCTAAAAGCAGGTCTAGAGGTGCTTTCAATTTCGCACCACGAGAAAGCTGGCTTTTGAGAGAGAGAAAATTGTTTCCTGGTTTGGCTTTTGGCTTTTATGGGGCAAAAGTCAAAGCCAAAAGTCAAACCAAATACACCCTTAGTAACAAAAAAGAGTTTCATCGATATTGTTGACCATGTTCCACATTAATCAACACCTGCACATAGAGGTGGTAATGTGCTCTAAATTTTACACTTTAAAATTTAAGGATCGAATCGGATTAGGATCAGACTTTATTTATATTCATTTTTGAACTAAAATTTATTAAAAGGTCCTAACTTATTGTGAAGAAACGTTTGGATCGTGATCCATTACCATCCCTATCTGCACATTAACAATACATGCAAACGTGTATGAGCACAAGTCCTCAAATTGATTCAGGATTAATCTATGCAACACTACTCCATCGAGTGTGTTACAACAACAAAAACATATATTTGTACAAATACAGTACGTACAAAAGCTTATAAATCATTCTGCGATGACAACGGTAAATTACCGCAATGTTATAATATGCCAATTGACACGATGTATCACACACACGATTTCACAGCGATCGTTCGCCCCTTGCTAATTGCCTATGTTTGTGTCTTTTGATCCTGCGTAGGTGTAACTCGCGTTATTAGATCGACGTATCTATTCTTTCATCGTAATTTATAGTACTATCAGCCTAGGATCCCAGACATCTCGAAGAACTCTGAAATTGTGACCACACTCCACAGTGCGAGTAAGTTGCTGAGCTTGCTGCTCTGTAAAAGCGAAGCTAGTTATTCACGGAAAGGGGGTGCGTAACTATATATGATGGTGCCCATCAAATTGCACTCGTGCAGTTCTGTTCCGGGACACGGCCAGTTTGCTCACATCGTCGGCCCACATTTGTCTCCAAGCCCAAAGCTATCTCATGAGAACCATGCAATGCAACCTATTCTTGACTTTCAATATCTCTTAAAACAAAAGAAATAAATAAACAAGAAAGTAAAAAAGTAGAACACACACAAAAAAAAACCCAAAGTTAAAGTGATTGCAGATACTCCTATATATCAGCAAGGGAATTGTAATTTGTAAAAGCGAGCGGCTTTCTTGGTTCAGTCCGCCGCCTCCTCCTTTTGTCCTTGGAAAGTAAACCGGCGCCAAAGCGACCGAGCCGTGCAAGGAAAGGAGGACCGCAACGTCGCGCGCGACAATTCAGACGCCCCCTTCACCGACCGTGTGCCGTGAGGTGAGGGAGACCGGCCGTCGCGTCTCGCGGATTCGCACGTCCTTCTCTGGACGCGACCGCCGACGCCGGCGACCCAGCGTTGCCGCTCGGCTCGGCTCGGTACGGTCCAGTCCAGTGCAGTAAAAATTGAAGGTGCACGGGAGGGACTGTTGATTCAGAAATTGAAAATAGCTTCCCTGTGTCCGCGCTTACTTCTCTGTCGTCGGTCCTAACTTTGGAGGACTCTGCAGTTTGTGAGTCCTCTCCCTTTAATTTATCCAACACGATCGATGCAGGCCCGACCTGTGACTGCTGCTACGTGGTCCAAAGACATGGATGGATGGACCTAGCTAGCTTGGGTGGGCTCACATTTTGATGCGCTGGAGAGTAGATTGTCTTTTGTCTCCAAAAAGGTGCTCACATTACTGCATGCAGCCAGCCACTACATTAGAACGAAGCTAGTATCAGTATACGTTCGCTTTCCGCGTTTAGCACTCTACCTGTCCTGGAACCGTGAGTCATCATTAGACGAACTCGGAGTCACCGAGAAGAACAAACGGATCAACGATCGCATGGCCCAAGCTGCTGAGAACGTGGGGTTTCTTTCTTCAGTTGGCCGGCGCAGTGTCGGTACAATCATTTTCCTTCTGGCGCAGTGCAGAATTCCCTCCCTCCTTGATTAGAGTTTTTTTTAAAAAAAAACAAAATAATTGTTTTGATGAAAAGGAAAAAGGGCCTGCCTAGCTCCACAACTACCGCGCCTGTGAATCATCGCTTTCTGATGTCCTGTCCGAGGAAGGTGCGCCTAACGCAACCCTCGACCGAGATGGTTAACTTAAATGATTACCTTCCGTGGATCATATCTTTGTTGAGCGGCCTGCTTTGTACTAGTCTTCTAGTTGTTTGTTAACGCAATACCACACCGTCCAGACCGGTCGATTTGTTTTGCTTGCCTCATACTCTGTTCATCGAGCACCAAGACGAGCTGCTGGGGATCAGACACGACGGCGTCAGGCACCGTTACATTACACTTCCAACCACTACCAGAATCGTCGCCTTTGCTGAGTATCTGAAGCACTCGGCAAAACCTTAAAAGTACTTGGCAAAGACTTTGCCGAGTGTCGCACTCGGCAAATAAGGCTCGGCACACAGTGCATCGGCAAAGCCTTCTTTGCCGAGTACTTTTTCTCGGACACTCGGCAAATAGGTTTGCCGAGTGCCATACAGCACTAGGCAAAGAAAAGCAGCCGTTACGGCGTCGGGTGACGGAGACGGCGTCTTTGCCGAGTGTCCCGGGTGACACTCGGCAAAGGAGTTACCTTTGTCGAGTGTCTGCCCGACAGCACTCGGCAAAGAACCCGCCATAGAGGGTCTCCATGTCAGGTTCTTTGCCGAGTGCTAGGTGCGGCACTCAGCAAAGCGTGCTTCTTTGCCGAGTGTCAGAGACATTACACTTGGCAAAAAACCTATACCGGTGCCCAGGTCTTGATTCTTTGCCGAGTGCTATGGCCTTGACACTCGGCAAAGAACCTCTTTGCCGAGTGTTACACCCGGCAAAGTGACCAGTAGATACCTTTTTTATTTGTTTTTTATATTCCATCCAAACAAATAAAAGATATCACATATACATCACATATATCACATATATACATCACAGATATCATCATAAACATAAATAGCCAACACAAACATAAATATCCATCACAAACATAAGTGTTCAACACAAGTATCCAACACAAACATAAGTCTTATACGTCTCAAGCTCTGACATAAGTATCCAACACAAACATAAGTATTTAACACAAGCTCTAAAGTCTAAACACTGAAAACATAACACTCATGGAGGTGGGCGGTTCGACTGGTGCTGCGTTGGGCTGAACCCTTCCGGAGGGTTGTTGGATGCCGCCCCAGATTGGCCCTGCACAGAGAAGAGATTGCATGTGTTATACCAGATGCATTACCAACATCTAACTACAATTTTGATACTCACAGGAGTATGGAAGAGAGAAGGGTCAACTGGAGGGAACAATGGAGGTGGCGGAGCGATGCTCTGTGCGGCGCCAAGGCTCTACATGTACTGGAACATCTCCGCCATCCTCTGATCAGCCACCGCCCGCTCCGCCATTATCCTCGCCTCCATCTCTTGACGTTCCCTCCTCTCTTCTTCTAGTTGGGCCTGTAATATTACAAGCCAACGTTATAGTAACTCAAAGAGAAGATATATAACTCAAGTAAGGACGAGTTACAGAAGCACTAACCTCGAGTTGCTGTATGCGATGCTGTGAGCTGTCGTGCCAAGGTCGTATGGCTGGACTCGAGCCCGTGCTCCTTGCTCTCACCTGAGACAGAGTGGGAGTGGAGGACGAGTCGATTGCCCCGTCGGCAATCCAGTACCGCCCATGTCTCTTGCCTCCTCCGACCCTCATGAGCACATCGGGGTCGATCGGCTCGGTGCTCAGATCATAGTCTGGGCCATGGACCTCCTGCGCCATGGCAGTGTAGTCATGAAGGCGGCTGTAGACGACAGGGTTGGTGTAGGCCTCGGGCCCATCATCCGGGTTGTAGGTGACGTCAGACGTCACCTTGCCCTTTTGAGCCATAGCATAGGCCGAGAAGGTGGAGCAAGGTCGGCCACCATATGACGTCGACTGCAAGAAAACCAACGAGATAGTTAGAAATAATATATAATCCAGTGTTATATATCTAAATAAAAAAGAGGGCATACCCATGCTTCTGCATATTGGCCCAGGATCCGGCTGCCTTGGTGGTGGGAGGGACCTTGCATCATCATACGCCGTTCTCGGCTAGCGTTGTGCGCCTCGTCCCACTCAGCCGAACATCACCTATCCACCATCTGCTCCCAGCACAGAGGTTGTGCGGCGCACCAATATGGAATCATCTACAAAGTAAACACGTAAAGTTCATATCAGAAGATAAAATTAAATTCATGCATGGAGTACTGGTACCAAACATGCATGACTTTACCTGCAGGTACTGGTCCCTGGTCAACGACATGGTTCGGGCTTGCTGCTTGGTCACCTTCTCCCCAAGGACGGAGCCGTGGTAGGTGACGATGGCCTAGATTCGGGCCTCATAGTGCATGTCCACGACGAGCTTCTTACAGCTCGTGGTGGCCACCACATCCGCCCTAGCCTCGTATCCAGCCTCGCATCTAAAGAAATCCTGCATACAAAAACAATGTATCCATACACTCTTTCAAGAATTTGCAACGAATGCGACATATTTTACATTATACTAAGGCTTACCAACAGCTCTTGCTTCATCCGCTCCGCCTTGTTATTGAATTCCTGGTCGTCCTGGTCTACTGCATCGGGGGCGACGGCGTAGTGGTCAAAGGTGTAGGCTGGGCCCGTCACTCCAACGTACTCAACCAGTCCAGGGAAGTGTTCCCTGCACAGCAGGTCGAGGATGCCATTGGGGAGGCGACGATGACCCCCAGCATAATCCACAACCGTCCAAGACCTGTCCAAGTGATAAATAAAAAGCATTAGTTTATATTATGATTTTGAACAAGAATGAAGAACATAAAGTTACATGCCTCTCCTCATCCAGCCGAATCAGCGGCCGCCTATCCCAAAGTATGGGACGCTGAGGCAGACTCGCGGGACCTCACAGGTAGATGCTCCTCGAACCTAAGGCGCCAGAACCTGAGGCGGCCTGCTGAGCTTCGTCGTCGTCCTGCTGCTGGTCGTCGTCGTCCTGCTGCGCCGCCTGCTGAAGCGCCCCGATCCTTTGGGACTCAATTGTGATACAATTACTAGTCCCAGGAGGCTCGTAACCACATTCCTTACTTCAAGTAGTACATAGTTCGAATAAGTGTTATTACAATACCGGAGTACAAGCTCGAGAGAGCCAGAAATACAAAGAGCAGTAGAAGATAAACTAGCCCAAGCCACAGGCAGAACTGGGTGCAGACATAGCCCCCTCAATCAAGCATAGCAGAAAAGAAGTCTTCAGCTGCTGAAAAACATAAATAAATCTGGGTGAATACACTAGGTATTCCGCAAGCCCACCCCGCTCCCGTAAAGAGAAAGAGACCTATATCATACATGCTCTATATGGTGGGGTTGAAGTCACTCTTCTTTTTCTCAGAGAAATACAGTACTTTTTAGGGTTTTCTTCCCGAAGAAATAACACATTGCTCAACCACCACTGAGCTTCCTGCTCCCGTGGCATCATTTTCTTTTCCAGAGACACACTCACACACACATGTTTCCCTGTTCACGGATGTTGTAAAACACTAATTGTCATACCACGCTAGACTCGTCCATTCCAGTGGACACGGACTATTCGAATAGGTTTGAACTCTACGCAGAGGGGTACACTTTACCCACTAGTCCGGTTTCTGCGATTTCACCGTCGTGAGATCCGAATGCCGAATCTCTTTCTTTCCTCGCACGTCCCTACCTTAACGGTTATACCGGAAGGAGTCAGGCCACCGCCATGTCCAAACCGGACAAAACATTCCCCCTCCTTATCCTCCCGGTGCTCCCCAGCCTTCATAACCCTGGGGTTGGACCGTACGAGTTCAGATCGAGTGACTGCCCACACAGCCTCGAGTGGTTGTACTTTTCATGAGTACCGGTAGTGAAGGATGACAAACCGGTCCTTATATGAGGGGACAATCCTTCTGCTCACACCTAAACCAGCTAAGCCAACACCTTAGGCCCTCCCCTAAACCAGGGAGTCCCTGATTATCCCACTCACAAGTGAGAGCACCTAGAGGGGGGGTGAATAGGTGATCCTGTAACACTTGAAACTTAAGCCACAAAAACTTGGTTAAGTGTTAGCACAATAATCGCCAAGTGGCTAGAGAGGAGTCTCAACAAAACACAATAACCACAAAGATATCAATCACAGAGATGGCACTGTGGTTATCCCGTGGTTCGGCCAAGACCAACGCTTGCCTACTCCACGTTGTGGCGTCCCAACGGACGAGGGTTGCAATCAACCCCTCTCAAGCGGTCCAAAGACCCACTTGAATACCATGGTGTTTTGCTTGCTTTTCTTAATCCCGTTTGCGAGGAATCTCCACAACTTGGAGCCTCTCGCCCTTACACTTGAAGTTCACAAAGAAGCACGGAGCAAGGGAGGGATTAGCAACTCACACAAGACACTAAGATCACAGCAAATACACACACACACACAAGACCCAGACTTAAGCTCAAAAGACTAGCACACTAGAACGGAGCTCAAATCACTAGAATGTCGAACAAGTGCGCAAGAATGGAGTGTGAGTGATCAAGAGTGCTCAAGGAATGCTTGGTGTACTCCTCCATGCGCCTAGGGGTCCCTTTTATAGCCCCAAGGCAGCTAGGAGCCGTTGACAGCAATCTTGGAAGGCAGATCTTGCCTTCTGTCGACTAGCGCACCGGACAGTCCGGTGCACCATCGGACACCGTCCGGTGCAGATATCCTTCCTTATTTGGCGAAGCCGACCGTTGGAGTCTGAGAGCCGTTGGCGCACCGGACAGTCCGGTGCACCAATGTGACCGTTGGCTCGGCCACGCGTCATGCGCGGAATCCTCGGCCGACCGTTGTCCCGGTTGACTGTTGACTCACCGGACAGTCCGGTGCACCACCGGACAGACCGGTGAATTTTAGCCGTACACCGTTAATCCTCTCCCGAGAGCGACGAGTTCGCCTGTGAACGGCCCACCGGACAGTCCGGTGCACCACCGGACAGACCGGTGAATTTTAGCCGTACACCGCCATCGAAGTCCCGAGAGCATCCTGTTCGCTAGAGCCAGTCTGGCGCACCGAACACTGTCCGGTGCACCACCGGACAGTCCGGTGAACCCAGACTGAGCAGACTTTGGTTGAACAAGGCCATCTCATTTCCCATTCAATTTTTCCTGTTTCCAGCACTTAGACACAATACATTAGTCCATAAAACAATGTACTAAGTCTAGAAACATACCTTTTGACATGATTTGTACTTTGTCCACCATTTTACATAGATTAACACAAAGACACTTGTGTTGGCACTCAATCACCAAAATACTTAGAAATGGCCCAAGGGCACATTTCCCTTTCAATCTCCCCCTTTTTGGTGATTTATGCCAACACAACATAAAGTGACTAGAACAAGTGCAATATCAATGCAAATGAAAACCAAAAGTTGTTTTGAATCAAATTTGGCATATATGGATCACTCTTTGCCACCACTTGGTTTGTTTTTGCAAATCAAACTCAAATTCCTATCTCTAAGTCAAATTCACTTGTAGAGACATAAAGAGAGGTATTCCAAAGAGAATTGATCAAGGATTTCAAAAACTCCCCCTTTTTCCCATAATCAACACTTCTCCCCACAAGAGGCCAACTTTTGACAAAAGAGACAATAAAAGAGTTTTGCCAAACCAAAAGCTCTAATCTACTTATTTTCAAAATTTCTCAAGTGGTAGCTGATCCATCTATTGCTTTGGCCTTTATTTTCTCCCCCTTTGGCATCAAGCACCAAAACGGGATCAGTCTTGGCCCCAGAACCCCATTGCCTCACCAAAATCTTTAATAAGAATACAAAAGCAATAAGAGTACATGAGATGAACTTGGAATAGGTTACCCTCTCATCGGAGTGCAGTGGAAGTCTTTCATGGTCCAAGTCCACCTTTTCCCTTTCAAACCTCCTTTGAGACTAAAACAAGCAAACTCAAGCACACGGTTAGTCTCAAGGGGTCAAGTTGTAGCACAGCTCCCCCTGAATATGTGCATCACTTGCACATGGACTTGTGAGGTCCGGGGAGTGATTGTACAACTTGAGCACCACAGTAAGCAACAAAATGTATAAGGAACATGATCAAAGGCATAAACACATGTATGCTATAAATCAATCCAGGTTCCGTGAATCTAGGACATTTAGCTCACTACGCAGCCTGCAAAGGGTCTTTTCATCTAAAGGCTTAGTGAAGATATCGGCTAGCTGGTTCTCGGTGCTAACATGAAACACTTCGATATCTCCCTTTTGCTGGTGATCTCTCAAAAAGTGATGCCGGATGTCAATGTGCTTTGTGCGGCTGTGCTCAACAGGATTTTCCGCTATTCGGATAGCACTCCTTATTATCACATAGGAGTGGGACTTTGCTCAGATTGTAGCCAAAGTCCCGGAGGGTTTGCCTCATCCAAAGTAGTTGCGCGCAACACTGTCCTACGGCAACGTACTCGGCCTCAGCGGTGGATAGGGCAACGGAAGTTTGTTTCTTAGAATTCCATGACACCAGGGACCTTCCTAAGAATTGGCACATCCCCGATGTACTCTTCCTATCGACCTTACATCCAGCATAGTCGGAATCTGAGTATCCAATCAAGTCAAAGTTAGACCCCTTTGGATACCAGATCCCGAAGCAAGGCGTAGCGACTAAATATCGAAGAATTCGCTTCACACCCACTAAGTGACACTCCTTAGGATCGGATTTGAAATCTAGCACACATGCATACGAGAGCATAATATCCGGTCTACTAGCACATAAATAAAGCAAAGAACCTATCATGGACCGGTATGCTCTTTGATCAACGAACTTACCTCCTTTGTTGAGGTCGGTGTGTCCGTGGGTTCCCATCGGTGTCTTTGCGGGCTTGGCGTCCTTCATCCCAAACCGCTTTAGCAAGTCTTGCGTGTACTTCGTTTGGGAGATGAAGGTACCATCCTTGAGTTGCTTCACTTGGAACCCAAGGAAGTAGTTCAACTCGTCCATCATCGACATCTCGAATTTTTGCGTCATCACCCTGCTAAACTCTTCACAAGACTTTTGGTTAGTAGAACCAAATATTATGTCATCGACATAAATTTGACACACAAAAAGTTCACCCCCGCAAGTTTTAGTGAAAAGAGTTGGATCGGCTTTCCCAACCTTGAAAGCATTAGCAATTAAAAAGTCTCTAAGGCATTCATACCATGCTCTTGGGGCTTGCTTAAGTCCATAGAGCGCCTTAGAGAGCTTACATACGTGGTCGGGGTACCGTTCATCCTCGAAGCCAGGGGGTTGCTCCACGTACACCTCCTCCTTGATCGGCCCGTTGAGGAAAGCGCTCTTCACATCCATTTGGTACAACCTGAAAGAATGGTGAGCGGCATATGCTAGCAAAATACGAATTGATTCTAGCCTAGCCACAGGAGCGAAAGTCTCCTCAAAGTCCAAACCCGCGACTTGGGCATAACCTTTTGCCACAAGTCGAGCCTTGTTCCTTGTCACCACCCCGTGCTTGTCCTGTTTGTTGCGGAACACCCACTTGGTTACCACAACATTTTGCTTGGGACGAGGCACCAGTGTCCAAACTTCATTACGCTTGAAGTTGTTGAGCTCTTCCTGCATGGCCAACACCCAGTCCGGATCTAGCAAGGCCTCTTCTACCCTGAAAGGCTCAATAGAAGAGACAAAGGAGTAATGCTCACAAAAATTAACTAATCTTGAACGAGTAGTTACTCCCTTGCTAATATCACCCAAAATTTGGTCGACGGGATGATTCCTTTGAATCATCGCTCGAACTTGGGTTGGAGGTGCCTGAGGTGCTTCTTCCTCTTCAACTTGAACATCCTGTGCTCCCCCTTGATCATGCGCCTCCACTTGAGGTACCTGTTCGTCATCTTGGGTTGGGGGATGCACCATAGTTGAGGAAGAAGGTTGATCTTGCTCCTTTTGTTCCATTGGCCTCACATCTCCAATCGCCATGGTGCGCATTGCGGCCGTTGGAACGTCTTCTTCATCTACATCATCAAGATCAACAACTTGCTCTCTTGGAGAGCCATTAGTCTCATCAAATACAACGTCGCTAGAGACTTCAACCAAACCCGATGATTTGTTGAAGACCCTATACACCTTTGTATTTGAGTCATAACCTAATAGAAACCCTTCTACAGCTTTGGGAGCAAATTTAGAGGTTCTACCTTTCTTCACAAGAATATAACACTTGCTCCCAAATACCCGAAAATAAGACACATTGGGTTTGTTACCAGTTAGCAGCTCATATGAAGTCTTTTTGAGGAGGCGGTGAAGATAGACCCTGTTGATGGCATGGCAAGCCGTGTTCACGGCTTCCGACCAAAAACGCTCGGGGGTCTTGAACTCTCCAAGCATAGTCCTCGCCATGTCGATGAGCGTCCTGTTCTTCCTCTCTACCACACCATTTTGCTGAGGTGTGTAGGGAGCGGAGAACTCGTGCTTGATCCCCTCCTCCTCAAGGAACTCCTCCACTTGAAGGTTCTTGAACTCGGACCCGTTGTCACTCCTTATCTTCTTCACCTTGAGCTCAAACTCATTTTGAGCTCTCCTGAGGAAGCGCTTGAGGGTCCCTTGGGTTTCAGATTTATCCTGCAAAAAGAATATCCAAGTGAAGCGGGAAAAATCATCAACTATAACAAGACCATACTTACTTCCTCCTATACTTAGATAGGCGACGGGTCCGAAGAGGTCCATATGAAGCATCTCCAAGGGTCTTGATGTGGTCATCACATTTTTGGTGTGATGAGAGCCTCCCACCTGTTTCCCTGCTTGACAAGCTGTACAAGGTCTATCTTTTTCGAAATGTACATTAGTTAGACCTATCACGTGTTCTCCCTTTAGAAGCTTGTGGAGGTTCTTCATCCCCACATGTGCTAAGCGGCGATGCCACAACCAGCCCATGCAAGTCTTAGCAATTAAGCATGCATCTAGACCGGCCTCTTCTTTTGCAAAATCAACCAAATAAAGTTTGCCGTCTAGTACACCCTTAAAAGCTAGTGAACCATCACATCTTCTAAAGACAGACACATCTACATTTGTAAATAGACAATTATATCCCATTTTGCATAATTGACTAACAGATAACAAATTATATCCAAGCGACTCAACTAAAAACACATTAGAAATAGAGTGCTCAGATGAAATAGCAATTTTACCTGACCCTTTTACCTTGCCTTGGTTCCCATCACCGAATATTATTGAATCTTGGGGATCCTTATTTTTGACGTAGGAGGTGAACATCTTCTTCTCCCCCGTCATATGGTTTGTGCATCCGCTGTCGATAATCCAGCTTGAACCCCCGGATGCATAAACCTGCAAGGCAAATTTAGGCTTGGGTCTTAGGTACCCAACTCTTGTTGGGTCCTACAAGGTTAGTCACAATTGTCTTAGGGACCCAAATGCAAGTTTTATCTCCCTTGCATCTTGCCCCTAACTTCCTAGCAATCACCTTCTTATTCTTCCTATAAATGGCAAAAGAAGCATTGCAAGCATGATATATTGTAGAAGGTTCATTAACTTTCCTAGGAACATTAACAACATTTCTCCTAGGCATATTACGAACAACATTTCTCCTACCAACATTTCTATCATGCACATAGGAAGAACTAGAAGCAAACATGGCATGAGGATCAAAAGCATTATATGCATTACAACTCCTATGAGTATTTCTAGATTGTCTCCTATCATGGTACATAAAAGCATGGTTCTTTTGCATACTACTAGCCATAGGGGCCTTCCCTTTCTCCTTGGCGGAGATGGGAGCCTTATGGCTTGTCAAGTTCTTAACTTCCCTCTTGAAGCCAAGACCATCCTTAATTGAGGGGTGTATACCAGTTGTGTAGGCATCCCTTGCAAATTTTAGTTTGTCAAATTCACTTTTGCTGATCTTAAGTTGGGCATTAAGACTAGCCACTTCATCATTCAATTTGGAAATTGAAACTAGGTGTTCACTACAAGCATCAATGTCAATCTTTACACCTAGTGCAAATCATAACCTGTTCTACACAAGAGTTAGATTTATTTGCTACTTCTAATTTAGCATTTAAATCATTGTTAATCCTCTTTAAGCTAGAGATAGAGTCATGACATGTAGATAATTCACTAGAAAGCATTTCATTTCTTTTAACTTCTAAAGCAAGTGAATTTTGTGCACTAACAAATTTATCATGCTCTTCATACAACAAATCCTCTTGCTTTTCTAGTAACCTATTCTTGTCATTCAAGGCATCAATTAACTCATTAATTTTGCCAATTTTAATTCTATCCAAACCTTTAAATAAACTAGAATAGTCTATCTCATCGTCATCACTAGAATCATCGTCACTTGAAGAAGCATAAGTGGTATCCCGAGTACATACCTTCTTCTCCTTCGCCATGAGGCATGTGTGATGCTCGTTGGGGAAGAGGGATGACTTGTTGAAGGCAGTGGCGGCGAGTCCTTCATTGTCGGAGTCGGAGGAGGAGCAATCCGAATCCCACTCCTTTCCGATATGTGCCTCGCCCTTGGCCTTCTTGTAATTCTTCTTCTTCTCCCTCTTGTTTCCTTTTTCCTGGTCACTATCATTATCGGGACAGTTAGCAATAAAATGACCAAGCTTACCACATTTGAAGCAAGAGCGCTTCCCCTTTGTCTTGATCTTGCTTGGCTGTCCCTTGCGACCCTTAAGCGCCGTCTTGAAGCGCTTGATGATGAGGGCCATCTCTTCATCATTGAGCCCTGCCGCCTCAACTTGCGCCACCTTGCTAGGTAATGCCTCCTTGCTTCTCGTTGCCTTGAGAGCAACGGGTTGAGGCTCATTGATTGGACCGTTCAGTGCGTCGTCCACGTACCTCGCCTCCTTGATCATCATTCGCCCGCTTACGAATTTTCCAAGGACTTCTTCGGGCGACATTTTGGTGTACCTGGGATTCTCACGAATATTATTCACCAAATGTGGATCAAGAACGGTAAAGGACCTTAGCATTAGGCGGACGACGTCGTGGTCCGTCCATCGCGTGCTTCCGTAGCTCCTTATTTTGTTGATAAGGGTCTTGAGCCGGTTGTATGTTTGGGTTGGCTCCTCGCCCCTTATCATCGCAAATCTTCCGAGCTCGCCTTCTACCAACTCCATCTTGGTGAGCAAGGTGACGTCATTCCCCTCATGAGAGATCTTGAGGGTGTCCCAGATTTGCTTGGCATTGTCCAAGCCGCTCACCTTATGGTACTCGTCCCTGCACAAGGAGGCTAACAACACAGTAGTAGCTTGTGCATTTCTATGAATCTGTTCATTAATAAAAATAGGACTATCCGAGCTATCAAATTTCATTCCATTCTCAACAATCTCCCATATGCTTGGATGGAGAGAGAACAGGTGACTACGCATTTTGTGGCACCAAAATCCGTAGTCCTCCCCATCAAAGTGTGGAGGCTTGCCGAGAGGAATGGAGAGCAAATGAGAATTTGAACTTTGAGGAATACGAGAATAATCGAAAGAAAAATTCGAATTAACCGTCTTTTGTTTCTCGTAGTCGTAGTCATCCTTTTGGGAAGAAGTGGACTCATCGCTGTCGTCGTAGTAGACGATCTCCTTGATGTGTCTCGTCTTCTTCTTCCCATCTTTACGTTTGTGGCCCGAGCCCAAGTCGGTAGGCTTGTCATCCTTCGGCTCGTTGATGAAGGACTCCTTCTCTTTATCGTTGATCATGATTCCCTTCCCCTTAGGATCCATCTCTTCGGGCGATTAGTCCCTTTGTGAAGAGAACGGCTCTGATACCAATTGAGAGCACCTAGAGGGGGGGATAGGTGATCCTGTAACACTTGAAACTTAAGCCACAAAAACTTGGTTAAGTGTTAGCACAATAATCGCCAAGTGGCTAGAGAGGAGTCTCAACAAAACACAATAACCACAAAGATATCAATCACAGAGATGGCACGGTGGTTATCCTGTGGTTCGGCCAAGACCAACGCTTGCCTACTCCACGTTGTGGCGTCCCAACGGACGAGGGTTGCAATCAACCCCTCTCAAGCGGTCCAAAGACCCACTTGAATACCATGGTGTTTTGCTTGCTTTTCTTAATCCCGTTTGCGAGGAATCTCCACAACTTGGAGCCTCTCGCCCTTACACTTGAAGTTCACAAAGAAGCACGGAGCAAGGGAGGGATTAGAAACTCACACAAGACACTAAGATCACAGCAAATACACACACACAAGACCCAGACTTAAGCTCAAAAGACTAGCACACTAGAACGGAGCTCAAATCACTAGAATGTCGAACAAGTGCGCAAGAATGGAGTGTGAGTGATCAAGAGTGCTCAAGGAATGCTTGGTGTACTCCTCCATGTGCCTAGGGGTCCCTTTTATAGCCCCAAGGCAGCTAGGAGACGTTGAGAGCAATCCTGGAAGGCAGATCTTGCCTTCTGTCGACTAGCGCACCGGACAGTCCGGTGCACCACCGGACACTGTCCGGTGCGGATATCCTTCCTTATTTGGCGAAGCCGACCGTTGGAGTCTGAGAGCCGTTGGCGCACCGGACACTGTCCGGTGCACACCGGACAGTCCGGTGCACCAATGTGACTGTTGGCTCGGCCACGCGTCACGCGCGGAATCCTTGGCCGACCGTTGTCCCGGCTGACTGTTGACTCACCGGACAGTCCGGTGCACCACCGGACAGACCGGTGAATTTTAGTCGTACACCGTTAATCCTCTCCTGAGAGCGACGAGTTCGCCTGTGAACGGCCCACCGGACAGTCCGGTGCACCACCGGACAGACCGGTGAATTTTAGCCGTACACTGCCGTCGAAGTCCCGAGAGCAGCCTGTTCGCCAGAGCCAGTCTGGCGCACCGGACACTGTCCGGTGCACCACCGGACAGTCCGGTGAACCCAGACTGAGCAGACTTTGGCTGAACAAGGCCATCTCATTTCCCATTCAATTTTTCCTGTTTCCAGCACTTAGACACAATACATTAGTCCATAAAACAATGTACTAAGTCTAGAAACATACCTTTTGACATGATTTGTACTTTGTCCACCATTTTACATAGATTAACACAAAGACACTTGTGTTGGCACTCAATCACCAAAATACTTAGAAATGGCCCAAGGGCACATTTCCCTTTCAACAAGGTGATGAGGGTGAAAACCCTTCATCGCACACTTTTTGAAAACATCGTTAGGTCAAAACCATGCCCCTTTTTCCCATCCTATACTTTATGCTCAAAAGATGTTTGTTAATGCGGGGCTATCTCTCTGCTCACAATGCAATCATTCCATTCCTTAATCCCGGCTTAGGTAGTGGTAGAGAGAATAGGTAAATTATGCATCAATGGAAGGATGGACTTGCCTTCGTCGAAGCTTTCCTGGCACAAACGATTTATCTCAGAGGGGTCGGGTTCCTGCCCTTCTTCCGGAGCTATGAATTCTGGAGGATCGGATCCCTCTTCCGCTAACAAACACAGATAAGGAACAATACATCAATCATGGTGACTTGGTGGGGGGTGTCAATTATTATACCTTATTATTTTTGTGCCCTATAATTTATTTAAACTATTTTTTGTGCATAAAATATCAGCATATAAATATATATATGAAAATAGGAAAAGGAAATGGGAAAAGGAAAAAGAAAAAGGGTTTCTTGGCTAGCTGGGTCGAGGGGGAGTTTTTGGCCCAGCCGAGCGCGAGCGCGCGCTCGGCCGCGTGGGCAGGCGGCCCACTCGGCCCGCCAGCGGGGGAGACGGCATGGGGATGGCGCGGGGACGGTGCCGTGGCGCAAGCCCACATGCTAGAGGAAGGGGGGGCTGACGGCGTGGAACAGTGATGGGGGGAGGGAGCCGGCTGGGGTTCGACCGCTTGTGAAATCCCGCGGTGGTTCTCCGCCGGGAGCCCAGTTTTGCGACGGGGGAGTGGTGGCGAGGCACGGGCAGGGGTAGGGGATCTCGGGGATAGGTTCAATTTGGCCGGAGGGTGCCTGGGGTGGCCGGTCCACGGCGCGGTGGCGGGTGCTCGTGGCGGTGAAGTCGCCGGTGAGGCAGTCGAGCGCAATAGGTGGTGGAAAAGGGTGTGGCATGATCGTGAAGGAGTGGTGAACCTTGCGAGCCTACCCAATTGAGTGTTAGGCTACCAGAGGGTGGAAGGGGAGCTTACCGGAGCGGAGGGAGGGCACGGCGGCACTGGCTCAATCGAGCTCGGGGAAGGGGAGGGGGAGGTAGCCGAGGCTGGTGTGGGGGAAGGCGGAGCTTGGGCGGTCCTTTTTATAGGCGCCCGAGGAGGGGGAAGGGAGGAAGGGGGCGAGCACCGACGAGCTCGCCATGACGGTGGTGATGGCGCAGACTGGCGATAGGACGACTTGGGCAGGCGGGGGGGGGGGGGGGGTGAAGGGACGGCTCAGGCACAGTGAGCAGGGTGCATGGTGCCAACCGAGCTGGTGAGCGCGTTAATGGCGAGGAGACGGGGCGGACGGTGGTCGGCGGCGAACGCACCGGTGAAGTCATGGGTGAGACGAGGGGTCTGACGAGCGGGCTCGGGCTGCCAGCGGAAGAGCGACGAGAGAGGGAGAGGGGAGGGGTAGCTGATGGGTGGGGCTAATCGGTCAGCGGGAGCGGCACGCGGGAGGGGAGTGCGGCTGACGGGTGGGGACGGGGTGTCAGGCATGGGCACACGATGCTGGGCTGCTTGGGCCACGGGAGGGAGAGGGGGAGGGGCGGGCGCGCGAGAGGGGGTGGCTTGGGCAGAAAGCGGCCCAGCCGAGGGGGGAGTTTTTCCCTTTTTTCTATTTCTCATTTCTATTTTCTATTTCTATTTCTTTTTATCTCCTTTTCTTTTGAACAATAATTAGCTAAATAATCTTAGGTGCTAAAAATAATCTATGTGAGGTGCTTCTAACAATCAAAGTGTATGCATATGATGAGATGACCTATGGGATGGAGTTTAGGGAGAGATAAAAATTTGGGGGGGTTAGGAGATTAGGGTTCCAAATCTTGGGTTGAAATTTTGGGATGTTACAAACCTACCCCACTTAAAGGAATCTCGCCCTCGAGATTTAGACTGGATTTGAGAAAAGATAAGGGTATTCCCTCCTCAAAGAGTCCTCACTCTCCCAAGTAGCTTCATCTTCTCCTTCTCTGCTCCACTAAACTTTACAGAGTCTCACTTCTGAGTTACGGGTCTTCCGGACTGCTGAGTCAAGAATCTTTAGTGGCTTCTCTCGGTACTGAAGATCTTTCTGAATCTGGATTGCCTCTTCTTTGATGTGACTTTCTGGCACTTGCAGGCATTTGCGGAGCTAGGACACATGAAACACGTTGTGAATATCGGACGTGGATTCTGGTAATTCAAGACGGTACTGAAAGTCGCCTAGAGGGGGGTGAATAGGGCGAATCTGAAATTTACAAAGTTTAAGCACAACTACAAGCCGGGGTTAGTGTTAGAATTAAAATCAAGTCTGAGAGAGAGAGGGAGAAAACAAATCACAAGCAAATAAAGAGTGTGACACGGTGATTTGTTTTACTGAGGTTCGGTTCTTGCAAACCTACTCCCCGTTGAGGTGGTCACAAAGACCGGGTCTCTTGCAACCCATTCCCTCTCTCAAACGGTCACTTAGACCAAGTGAGCTTCTCTTCTCAATCAAACGGGACACTAAGTCCCCGCAAGGACCACCAAAAAATTGGTGTCTCTTGCCTTGGTTATAATTGAGTTGATCACAAGAAAGAAAGAGAAAGAAAAAGCAATCCAAGCGCAAGAGCTCAAATGAACACAAGTCACTCTCTCACTAGTCACTATTTGATTGGAATGATCTTTGGACATGGGAGAGGATTTGATCTCTTTGGTGTGTCTTGTATTGAATACTATAGCTCTTGTAAGGTGTAGGAAGTCTGAAAACTTGGATGAAATGAATGTGGGGTGGTTGGGGGTATTTATAGCCCCAACCACCAAACTAGCCGTTTGGTGGAGGCTGCTGTCGCATGGCGCACCGGACAGTCCGGTGCGCCACCGGACACTGTCTGGTGTGCCAGCCACGTCACCCGACCGTTAGGGTTTGACCGTTGGAGCTTCTGTCTTCTGGGCCACCGGACAGTCCGGTGGTGCACCGGACAGCCACTGTGCACTGTTCGGTGTGCCTTCTGGCGCTGCTCTGACTCTGGCGCGCACTGTAGCGCATTGAATGCGTTTTGCAGACAGCCGTTGGCGCGAAGTAGCCGTTGCTCCACTGGCACACCGGACAGTCCGGTGAATTATAGCGGAGCGGCTCCTAGAATTCCCGAAGGTGGCGAGTTCAGACTGGAATCCCCTGGTACACCGGACACTGTCCGGCGGTGCACCGGACACTGTCCGGTGGCACACCGGACAGTCCGGTGCGCCAGACCAGGGCACACTTCAGTGGTCTTTTGCTCCCTTTGTTTGAACCCTTTCTTTTGACTTGTATTGGTTTGTTGTGAACCTTTGGCACCTGTAGAACTCATAATCTAGAGCAAACTAGTTAGTACAATTATTTGTGTTGGGCAATTCAACCACCAAAATCAATTAGGAAAAGGTGTAAGCCTATTTCCCTTTCAATCTCCCCCTTTTTGGTGATTGATGCCAACACAAACCAAAGCAAATATATAGAAGTGCAGAATTGAACTAGTTTGCATAATGTAAGTGCAAATGTTGCTTGGAATGAAACCAATAATTATTTCTACTAGATATGCATGGATGGCTTTCTTCTAATTTAAAATTTTGGACCACGCTTGCACCACTTGTTTTGTTTTTGCAAACTCTTTTGTAAATTCTTTTCAAAGTCCTTTTGCAAATAGTCAAAGGTAAATGAATAAGATTTTGAGAAGCATTTTCAAGATTTGAAATTTTCTTCCCCTGTTTCAAATGCTTTTCCTTTGACTAAGCAAATCTCCCCCTTAATGAAATCCTCCTCTTAGTGTTCAAGAGGGTTTTTGGATATTAATTTTAAAGAGGGTATACCAATTGAAATTATATCACAAAAATAAGATTCCAATTGAAAAATTCTTTTCTTAACTCAAATTTGAAAGACTTCATTTTTTAAATTTGTGGTGATGCGGTCTAGTCCTTTTGCTTTGGGCTAATACTCTCTCCCCCTTTGGCATGAATCGCCAAAAATGGATACTTGTGAGTGGAATATAAGCCCTTTGTAGCTACTTTCTCCCCCTATGGTAAATAATATATGAGTGAAGGTTATACCAAAGTTGGAGAGGTGTGCAGAGCGACGGCGAAGGATGAATGATTCGATGGAGTGGAGTGGAAGCCTTGTCTTCGCCGAAGACACCATTTCCTCTTTCAATCTATGACTTAGCATAAGGTGCACTTGAAAAACACATTAGTCATAGCACATGAAAGAGATGATCAAGGGTATATATATGAGCTATGTGTGCAAAGTATCAATCAAAATTCCTAGAATCAAGAATATTTAGCTCATGCCTAAGTTTGGTAAATGTTTGCTCATCTAATGGCTTGGTAAAGATATCGGCTAATTGTTCTTTGGTGTTAACATATGCAATCTCGATATCCCCCTTTTGTTGGTGATCCCTTAGAAAATGATACCGAATGGCTATGTGTTTAGTGCGGCTATGCTCAACGGGATTATCCGCCATGCGGATTGCACTCTCATTATCACATAGAAGAGGAACTTTGGTTAATTTGTAACCATAGTCCCTAAGGGTTTGCCTCATCCAAAGCAATTGTGCGCAACAATGTCCTGCGGCAATATACTCGGCTTCGGCGGTAGAAAGAGCGACAGAATTTTGCTTCTTTGAAGCCCAAGACACCAGAGATCTTCCCAAAAACTGGCAAGTCCCTGATGTGCTCTTTCTATTAATTTTACACCCTGCCCAATCAGCATCGGAATAACCAATTAAATCAAATGTGGATCCCCTGGGGTACCAAAGACCAAACTTAGGAGTATAAACTAAATATCTCAAGATTCGTTTTACGGCCCTAAGGTGAACTTCCTTAGGATCGGCTTGGAATCTTGCACACATGCATACGGAAAGCATAATATACGGCCGTGAAGCATATAAATAGAGTAAGGAACCTATCATCGACCGGTATACCTTTTGATCGACGGATTTACCTCCCGTGTCGAGGTCGAGATGCCCATTTGTTCCCATGGGTGTCTTGATGGGCTTGGCATCCTTCATTCCAAACTTAGTAAGTATGTCTTGAATGTACTTCGTTTGGCTAATGAAGGTGCCCTCTTGGAGTTGCTTGACTTGAAATCCTAAGAAATATTTCAACTCCCCCATCATAGACATCTCAAATTTTTGTGTCATGATCCTACTAAACTCTTCACAAGTAGATTCGTTAGTAGACCCAAATATGATATCATCAACATAAATTTGGCATACAAACAAATCATTTGCAAGTGTTTTAGTAAAGAGAGTAGGATTGGCTTTTCCGACTTTGAAGCCATTTGCGATAAGAAAGTCTCTTAGGCATTCATACCATGCTCTTGGGGCTTGCTTGAGCCCATAAAGCGCCTTAGAGAGTCTATAAACATGGTTAGGATACTCACTATCTTCAAAGCCGGGAGGTTGATCAACATAGACCTCTTCCTTGATTGGTCCATTGAGGAAGGCACTTTTCACGTCCATTTGATAGAGCTTAAAGCCATGGTAAGTAGCATAGGCAAGTAAAATGCGAATTGACTCGAGCCTAGCTATGGGTGCATAGGTTTCACCGAAATCCAAACCTTCGACTTGTGAGTATCCCTTGGCCACAAGTCGGGCTTTGTTCCTTGTCACCACACCATGCTCATCTTGTTTGTTGCGGAAGACCCACTTGGTTCCTACAACATTTTGGTTAGGACGTGGAACTAAATGCCATACCTCATTCCTCGTGAAGCTATTGAGCTCCTCTTGCATCGCCATCACCCAATCCGAATCTTGAAGTGCTTCCTCTACCTTGTGTGGCTCAATAGAGGAAACAAAAGAGTAATGCTCACAAAAATGAGCAACACGAGATCAGGTGGTTACCCCCTTATGAATGTCGCCGAGGATGGTGTTCACGGGGTGATCTCGTTGGATTGCTTGGTGGACTCTTGGGTGTGGCGGGCTTGGAACTTGCTCATCTTCCTTATCTTGATCTTGGGCATCTCCCCCTTGATCATTGCCGTCCTCTTGAGGTGGCTCATCTTCTTGATCTTCTTCTTCATTATCTTGAGCCTCATCCTCATCTTGAGTTGGTGGAGATGCTTGCATGGAGGAAGATGGTTGATCTTGTGCTTGAATTGGCTCTTCGGATTCCTTAGGACACACATCCCCAATGGACATGTTCCTTAGCGCGACGCACGGAGCCTCTTCATCATCTAATTCATCAAGATCAACTTGCTCTACTTGAGAGCCGTTAGTCTCATCAAACACAATGTCACAAGAAACTTCAACTAGTCCAGTGGACTTGTTAAAGACTCTATATGCCCTTGTGTTTGAATCATATCCTAGTAAAAAGCCTTCTACAGCCTTAGGAGCAAATTTGGATTTTCTACCTCTTTTAACGAGAATAAAGCATTTGCTACCAAAGACTCTAAAATATGAAACATTTGGCTTTTTACCGCTGAGGAGTTCATATGATGTCTTCTTGAGGATTCGGTGTAGATACAATCGGTTGATGGCGTAGCAAGCGGTGTTGACCGCCTCGGCCCAAAACCGATTCGAAGTCTGGTACTCATCAAGCATGGTCCTTGCCATGTCCAATAGAGTTCTATTCTTCCTCTCCACTACACCATTTTGTTGTGGCGTGTAGGGAGAAGAGAATTCATGCTTGATTCCTTCCTCCTCAAGAAAACCTTCTATTTGAGAGTTCTTGAACTCCGTCCCATTATCGCTTCTAATTTTCTTGATCCTCAAGCCGAACTCATTTTGAGCCCGTCTCAAGAATCCCTTTAAGGTCTCTTAGGTTTGAGATTTTTTCTGTAAAAAGAATACCCAAGTGAAGCGAGAATAGTCATCCACAATAACTAGACAGTACTTACTCCCGCCGATGCTTATGTAAGCTATCGGGCCGAATAAATCCATGTGGAGTAACTGCAGTGGCCTGTCAGTCGTCATGTTGTTCTTGTGTGGATGATGAACACCAACTTGCTTACCTGCTTGGCATGCACTACAAATCCTGTCTTTCTCAAGATGCACATTTGTTAGTCCCAAAATGTGTTCTCCCTTTAGAAGCTTGTGAAGATTCTTCATCCCAACATGGGCTAGTCGGCGATGCCAGAGCCAACCCATGTTAGTCTTAGCGATTAAGCAAGTATCGAGTTCAGCTCTATTGAAATCAACTAAGTATAGCTAACCCTCAAATACTCCCTTAAAAGCTACTGAATCATGACTTCTTCTAAAGACAGTGACACCTGTATTCGGAAAAAGACAGCTGTAGCCCATTTTACATAATTGAGAAACAAAAAGCAAGTTGTAATCTAAAGAATCTACAAGAAAGACATTGGAAATAGAATGGTCAGGTGATATAACAATTTTACCCAATCCTTTGACCAAACCTTGATTTCCATCCCCGAATGTGATAGCTCGTTGGGGATCTTGGTTTTTCTCATAGGAGGAGAACATCTTTTCTCCCTAGTCATATGGTTTGTGCACCCGCTGTCAATGATCCAACTTGAGCCCCCGGATGCATAAACCTACAAAACAAATTTAGTTCTTGATTTTAGGTACCCAAACGGTTTTGGGTCCTTTGACATTAGATACAAGAACTTTGGGTACCCAAACACAAGTTTTTGATCCCTTGTGTTTGCCTCCAACATACTTGGCAACTACCTTGCCTGATTTGTTGGTTAGCACATAAGAAGCATCAAAAGTTCTAAATGAAACATTATGATCATTTGATGCTTTAGGAGTTTTCTTCTTAGGCAATTTAGCATGGGTTGATTGCCTAGAACTAGATGCCTCACTCTTATACATAAAAGCATGATTAGGGCCAGAGTGAGACTTTCTAGAGTGAATTCTCTTAATTTTATGTTCAGGATAACCGGCAGGGTATAAAATATAGCCCTCGTTATCCTGAACCATGGGAGCCTTGCCCTTAACAAAATTGGACAATCTTTTAGGTGAGGCATTAAGCTTGACATTGTCTCCCTGTTGGAAGCCAATGCCATCCTTAATGCCAGGGCGTCTCCCACTATAGAGCATGCTTCTAGCAAATTTAAATTTTTCATTTTGGCATTAAGTTGAGCTATGTGATCATTTTGTTGTTTAATTAAAGCTAGGTGATCATGAATAGCATCAACATTAATATCTCTACATCTAGTGCAAATAGTAACATGCTCAACGGAAGATGTAGAGGGTTTGCAAGTATTAAATTCAACAATCTTAGCATGCAAAATATCATTCTCATCTCTAAGATTGGAAATAGTAGCATTGCAAACATCTAGTTCCTTAGCCTTAGCAATCAATTTTTCATTCTCATTCCTAAGGCTAGCAAGAGAGGTATTTAATTGATCAATCTTAGCAATTAAATTGGCATTATCATTTCTAAGACTAACAATTGAATCATCACAATCATCAAGCTTCCCAACCTTAGCAATTAAATTGGCATTCTCATTTCTAAGGTTGGAAATAATATCATGGCAAGTGCTTAGCTCACTAGTTAATTTTTCACATTTTTCAACATCTACAGCATAAGCATTTTTCACCTTAACATGCTTCTTGTTTTCTTTAATTAGGAAGTCCTCTTGGCTATCCAAGAGTTCATCCTTATCATGAATGGCACTAATTAATTCATTTAATTTTTCTTTTTGTTGCATGTTTAAGTTGGCAAAAAGAGTAAACAAGTCATCCTCATTATCACTAGAATTAGCCTCATCGCTAGATGTTGCATATTTAGTTGAGGATTTTGATTTTACCTTCTTCCTTTTGCCGTCCTTTGCCATGAGGCACTTGTTGCCGACGTTGGGGAAGAGGAGCCCTTTGTTGACGGCGATGTTGGCGGCGTCCTCGTCGGAGGAGGAGTCAGTGGAGCTCTCGTCGGAGTCCCACTCTCGGCAAACATGTGCATCGCCGCCCTTCTTCTTGTAGTATCTCTTCTTTTCTCTCCTCTTTCCCTTCTTGCCATCGCCCCTGTCACTATCACTAGATAATGGACATTTAGCAATGAAATGACCGGGCTTACCACACTTGTAGCACACCTTCTTGGAACGGGGCTGTAATCTTTCCCCTTCCTTTATTTGAGGATTTGGCGGAAGCTCTTGATGATGAGCGCCATTTCCTCATTGTCGAGCTTGGAGGCGTCAATGGGGAATGCAACGGGTTGTGCTTCGGGTACGGAGGAGGATGCGCCTTGCTCGATGATCTTTTTGGAGCCTTTGATCATTAGTTCAAAGCTCACAAATTTACCTATCACTTCCTTAGGAGACATTAGATTATATCTAGGATCACCACGAATTAATTGTACTTGAGTAGGATTAAGAAAAACTAGTGATCTTAGAATAACCTTGACCATCTCATGGTCATCCCATTTGGTGCTCCCGAGGTTGCACACTTGGTTCACCAAGGTCTTGAGCCGATTGTACATTGCTTGTGGCTCCTCTCCTTGGTGAAGCATGAATCGACCGAGCTCCCCCTCGATCGTCTCCCTTTTGGTGATCTTGGTCACCTCATCTCCTTCGTGTGCCGTTTTGAGTACGTCCCAAATCTCTTTGGTGCTCTTCAATCCTTGCACCTTGTTATACTCCTCTCGACTTAGAGAGACGAGGAGTATTGTGGTAGCTTGTGAATTGAAGTGCCGGATTTGGGCAACTTCGTCCGAATTGTAGTCCTCATCCCCTACGGATGGTACCTGTACACCAAACTCAACAACGTTCCAAATGCTAGTGTGGAGTGAGGTTAGGTGATGCCTCATTTTGTCACTCCACATGTTATAATCTTCACCGTCAAAACCGGTGGTTTGCCTAATGGAACGGAAAGTAATGGAGTACGTTTAGAAATGCGAGGGTAGTGTAGGGGAATCTTACTAAACTTCTTGCGCTCGTGGCGCTTAGAAGTTACGGACGGCGCGTCGGAGTCGGAGGTGGATGGTGATGAAGAGTCGGTCTCGTAGTAGACCACCTTCCTCATTTTCTTTTTCTTTTCTCCACTCTGATGCGACTTGTGTGAGGGGGATTCCTTCTCCTTCCCTTTGTTGCGGGACTCTCCCGATGGAGCCTTCCCGTGGCTTGTTGCGGGCTTGTCGCCGGTCACCATCTCCTTCTTGGCGTGATCTCCCGACATCACTTCGAGCGGTTAGGCTCTAATGAAGCACCGGGCTCCGATACCAATCGAAAGTCGCCTAGAGGGGGGGTGAATAGGGCGAATATGAAATTTACAAAGTTTAAGCACAACTACAAGCGGGGGTTAGTGTTAGAATTAAAATCGAGTCCGAGAGAGAGGGCGGAAACAAATCACAAGCAAATAAAGAGTGTGACACGGTGATTTGTTTTACTGAGGTTCGGTTCTTGCAAACCTACTCCCCGTTGAGGTGGTCACAAAGACCGGGTCTCTTTCAACCCTTTCCCTCTCTCAAACGGTCACTTAGACCGAGTGAGCTTCTCTTCTCAATCAAACGGGACACTAAGTCCCCGCAAGGACCACCACAAAATTGGTGTCTCTTGCCTTGGTTACAATTGAGTTGATCACAAGAAAGAATGAGAAAGAAAAAGCAATCCAAGCGCAAGAGCTGAAATGAACACAAGTCACTCTCTCACTAGTCATTATTTGATTGGAATGATCTTTAGACTTGGGAGAGGATTCGATCTCTTTGGTGTGTCTTGTATTGAATACTATAACTCTTGTAAGGTGTAGAAAGTCTGAAAACTTGGATAAAATGAATGTGGGGTGGTTGGGGGTATTTATAGCTCCAACCACCAAACTAGCCGTTTGGTGGAGGCTGCTGTCGCATGGCGCACCGGACAGTCCGGTGCGCCAGCCACGTCACCCGACCGTTAGGGTTCGACCGTTGGAGCTTCTGTCTTCTGGGCCACCGGACAGTCTGGTGGTGCACCGGACAGCCACTGTGCACTGTCCGGTGCGCCTTCTGACGCTGCTCTGACTCTGGCGCGCACTGTAGCGCATTGAATGCGTTTTGCAGACGACCGTTGGCGCGAAGTAGTCGTTGCTCCGCTAGCACACCGGACAGTCCGGTGAATTATAGCAAAGCGGCTCCCAGAATTCCCGAAGGTGGCGAGTTTAGATTGGAATCCCCTGGTGCACCGGACACTGTCCGGCGGTGCACCGGACACTGTCTGGTGGCACACCGGACAGTCCGGTGCGCCAGACCAGGGCACACTTCGGTGGTCTTTTGCTCCCTTTGTTTGAACCCTTTCTTTTGACTTGTATTGGTTTGTTGTGAACCTTTGGCACCTGTAGAACTCATAATCTAGAGCAAACTAGTTAGTCCAATTATTTGTGTTGGGCAATTCAACCACCAAAATCAATTAGGAAAAGGTGTAAGCCTATTTCCCTTTCAGGTACGCTACGGGTCCCACTCTACCAATGATGGGATAGGGGCCGACGAATCGCGGTGCTAGCTTTCCTTTCACTTAGAACCTTCTAACACCACGCATCAGGGAGACCTTGAGGTAGACGAAGTCTCCTTCCTCAAATCTGAGTTCTCTCCGCCTATAGTCCGCATAACTTTTCTGCCGACTCTGAGCTTCAAGTAGTCTTTTGCGGATCAGGGCAACTTTCTCTTCAGCCTCTTTAACAAAGGCAGGCCCTTCTAGTGTCTTCTCCCCTACGTTGGACCACATGAGGGGGGTCTGGCATTTTCATCCATACAATGCTTCGAACGGTGACATCTTGATACTGGCCTGATGGCTGTTATTATACGAGAACTCTGCATAAGGCAAACTAGACTCCCAGCTTCTATCGAACGTTAACACATAGGCTCTTAATAAATCTTCGAGGACCTTGTTGACTCTTTCTGTCTGACCATCTGTCTGAGGGTGATTGGTGGTGCTGAAGTCTAGCTTGGTGCCCATAGCTTTCTGAAGGCTCACCCAAAATTTGGAGGTGAACTGGGTTCCTCTGTCTGACACTATCTTCCTTGGGATGCCTTGGAGTCTGACTATCTCTTTAAGATAAATCCGTGCAAGGGTGGCTCCTCCAAAGGTAGTTTTCACTGGGATGAAGTGGGCTACCTTGGTAAGATGGTCTATTATTACCCAGATAGAATCGTGCCCTTTTTGCGTCCAAGGTAGTCCGGTTACAAAATCCATGCCTATCTCCTCCCACTTCCATTCGGGCATTAGAAGGGGTTGCAATAGGCCTGCATGCTTCTCGTGCTCGGCTTTCGTTCGTTGGCAAGTGTCACACTGGGCCACATACTGTGCTATCTCTTTCTTCATCCCTCTCCACCAGTATCTGGTTTTGAGGTCTAGGTACATCTTGGTGGTTCCTGGGTGGATGGAGTAGGCTGAGTTGTGAGCTTCATTGAGCAGGACTTCACGTGCCTCCCCTTTTGGTAAACACAGATGGTTCTTGAACCAAAGGACTCCTTGTTCATCTGTCCTGAGGTCTAGAAGTTGTTCTTTGCGAGCTTTTTCCATAAGTCTTGCTGTCTCTGAGTCCAAGCGTTGAGCTTTGCATATGAGGCCTTCTAGCATTGGTTTGACTTCTAGGCTGCCGTTGTTTCCCAAACATGCATTCAGCTGAGCTGATTCTTTCTTCCAATCTTCTAAAAAGTTGGTTCCCTTTATCTCGAAAGGTTTTCGGCAGGGCGTCTGCTACCACGTTGGCCTTTCCGGGGTGATAATGAATCTCAAGGTCATAATCTTTGATCAGTTCCAGCCATCTTCTCTGACGGAGGTTGAGATCTGGCTGAGTGAAGATATACTTCAGACTCTTGTGATCGGTGAAGATGTGACATTTGTTCCCAATTAGGTAGTGCCTCCATATTTTCAGGGCATGCACTATGGCTGCTAATTCCAAATCATGGGTGGGATAATTCTGCTCATGCGGCTTGAGTAGGCGCGATGCATAAGCAATGACTTTCTCGTTTTGCATCAGAATACACCCTAAGCCTTGCCTTGAGGCATCACAGAAGACGACGAAATCCTGGTGTATGTTCGGTAATGTCAAAATGGGTGCGGTCGTGAGCTTCTCCTTTATGATCTGGAAACTTTTTTCACACTTTGGGGTCCACACAAACTTATTGTCTTTCTTGAGGAGCTCGATCATAGGTCTTGCTATGCTGGAGAATCCCTTGATAAAGCAGCGGTAATATCCTGCCATTCCTAGAAAGCTTCAAATTTCACTAACGTTGGATGGCTGCTTCCATTTTGATACTGCTTCTACCTTGGATGGGTCTACTTCTATTCCTTCTGCAGTCAAGATATGCCCAAGGAAAGCTATCTTTTCTAACCAGAATTCACATTTGCTGAGCTTAGCATAAAGTTGGTGTGCCCTGAGTCTTCCGAGGATGATCCAGAGGTGACGCTTATGGTCTTCGCGGTTCTTGGAGTAGATAAGGATGTCGTCAATGAAGACTACGACGAACTTATCCAGCTCTTCCATAAATACATTATTCATGAGGTTCATGAAAAAGGCGGGTGCGTTTGTCAGTCCGAGAGGCATCACTGTGAATTCATACTGTCCGTACCGGGTGACAAATGCAGTCTTCTGAATATCTGCTTCCTTGATTCTCAGCTGGTGATAACCAGACCTCAGGTCTATCTTGGAGAAGTATTTGGCCCCTTGAAGATGGTCGAATAGGTCGTCGATTCGAGGGAGTGGATACTTGTTTTTGATTGTAACTTCATTTAAGGATCGGTAATCAATACACATCCTCATACTTCCATCCTTCTTAGTGACGAAAAGGACTGGTGCTCCCCAAGGGGATGAGCTGGGACGGATGTACCCTTTTTGTTGAAGATCTGTGATTTGGAGCTTTAATTCTGCTAACTCGGTAGGAGCCATGCGGTATGGTCTCTTTGCGATGGGCGCCGTGCGAGGAATCAGATCTATGTAGAATTCCACTTCTCTTTCTGGCGGCATTCCTGGCAACTCTTCTGGGAATACATCCATGAATTCTTCTACCACTGATATGCTTTCTGTTGCTAGATTAAACATCATTGGATCATTGGCGGGTGGCTGAGCCTGACAGGAGACTGACTTTCCTTGGTGGTCTGTGAGAAGGACTGTCTTGTTTGCGCAACTTATGATACCTTTATGCTTGGTTAACCAATCCATTCCTAAGATCACATCAATCCCTTGAGATGGCAAGATGGTTAAGTCTGCCAAGAACACTACCCCACTTAAAAGAATTCTGACTTGGGAGCATTTGAGCTGGCATAGAAGGTCTGACCCTGGGGTTCGGGTGACCAAGGGAATCTCTAGAGAGGTAGAGGGGATGCCATGCTTTTCCACAAAACCAGTGCTATAAAAGAATGGGATGCTCTTGAATCAAAAAGTACAGTAGCGGGAGTAAATTCAACAAGGAACTCACCGAGCACTACTCCCGGAGCTTGCTAAGCCTCCTGAGCATCGACGTGATTTACTCGTGCCCTTCCTTGATACTGGGTCTTGTTCTGCTGGCTGATGGAGGAGGGCGCCTTGGGGGTGGGTGCTGAGGTATTCTTGGGGCCATTCACCGAGTTGGAGTAAGCAGGTCCTGATGCCTTCAACTGGGGGCAGTTGTTCTTGAAGTGACTGGGGTCTCCGCAGTGCCAACATGCATTTGCTGGCGGTTGGTTGCTTGCAACCGAGGGGGCATGAAAGGAGCTCTGACTCTGCTGACTGAACTGTGACGGAGTTGGTCCAGCTGGTCTAATGAAGCTTGGTCCCTTGGGTGGAAACCCAAAGGATCGAGTTCTCTAGTGTCGGTCTTGCTGCTGAGCTCGGAGGACTTGGAATTTCCTCTTGAGGTGACCTTTTTCTTCTTCCCTTGCCCTTTCCACTTGCATGGCTTTGTTTGAGAGGTGCGAGAAGCTGAGGAAATCTTAGCTGGCTAGGATGGTCTTGAGTTCTGGTCTGAGCCCCTTCAAAAAGTGGGCCATCTTCTTGACTTCGGTGCTGACGTCATCCGGCGCGTAGCGGGCCAATTCTATGAATTTGTGCACGTATTCACTGACAGATCTTCCATCTTGAGTTAGTTCCCGGAATTCATCTTCCTTGAGCTGAACGATCCCTTGGGGCACATGGTGCTCTCGGAAAGCAGTTTCAAACTCTGTCTAGGTAGCATCTCTGATGGCAGCGTTGAAGGTATCCCACCAAGCTAAGGCCATTCCGGAAAGTTGATGAGCAGCCAATTGAACACGCTGATTCTCCAGGCATCTGATGGCTTCTTACTTTCATTTAATCGTGCACAGCCAATCATCAGCATCGAGGGGATTGCTAGATCCAGCGAATGTGGGAGGCTTGAGCCTCAGAAAATCTCCCATCCTGTCTTGTGGTCTTCCACCATTTGGGCGTTAATTCTCTAGACTTCTAGTGAGGACTCAATGAGTCGGGTTTGGTTGGCTAGAACTTGGGCTAAATCTAAGGGTAGCTTTGGAGGTGCGGGGAGGTGGGTCTCACTCCCTTCTCTACCGACTTCTCTTTCAGCTCTTAGGGGAAACCCTGCTCCAATCCCGGAGGCGGTATGCGTGGTTTTATCCGAAGCCATCTGCCAGGGGGAGAGAGCTACTATTATGCATATGCCAATTTTTTTTCAACCAAGTCATTTTATTCATTACATCAGTTCATTACAAGCATACAACTACTACAAGTTGCACTACACGCGAGCGCTCTCTGAGGTACTTCTGAACTCCTTTTCTAAAGTGTCCCCAAATTCCTTGAGAAGGTCATCAAGGCTGGCTAGGGACATATCCTTAACGTCGGACAAATTCTCTATCCTGGCGGGAGGTGGTGCTGGAGGGGCTTTCTTCTTCCGCTCAGTCTGGCATCCTTGGCTCTTGGTCTTCTTTTGGATTTTCTTTATGGGGGCGAGCTTCTTTAGCTTCTTATCGTAATCCATCTTCAGGTTTCGGTAGGCTTCACGAGTGTTGGCCTCCTTGCCTTCTGCTATATCGAGACACTCTTGGAGGGACGCCTTCTCCTTTTTAAGTTCTTTGACCTGCTGCTCTAAGCTTTCCACCCGAGAGTTTAGGTGGGTGCAGCGGGAGGAAAGGTCATCGCAGTGGTTATCGAGAGTGTGGAGATATCCGACCATGTAGACGATGGTGGGGTTATCCTCGGTAGGATCTCTCCCTGACAGGGCCTGAAGTCTTTTCTTCCAGGTGGGGGTATTTTTGTTGCTAGGTGGGAAGTAACGAAGGGGGGTTTCAAAAACCTCTCTACTGTAGTTTTGGCATAGGAGTTTAAGGGCTTTTCGGGCAACATTTTGGCAAGTGTCTGGGAAGCGGTGCCCGATGAAGGTGACTTGGAAGGGAGGGTGGTTTGGGTAGCTTTGGCTTTCTCCCAGGTAGACTGCCATAGAGCACTTCTCAACTCTATTTTCGCGGTATTCTTTCCAGACATATTCTGGCTTCTTGCGGATCCCCATGCGTAGCACGCAACTCCGTAAGAGATGAGGGAATCCTTCCTCCTCTGAGCAGTAGGATGTTCTAATGACCCAAGAGCCTTCCATCTGGTAGGAGAAAAGAAGGGTCTATTAATATCGAGGAAAGGAGAGAAGGTTTTTCTTAGGGGTAAGAGGTGTTTTCTTGTTAAGGCAACTTTTAAGGTCAGGGCTGCGATCTACGCCGAGTCCTATGGCTCTGATACCAGCTGAAGCGCCCCGATCCTTTGGGACTCAAATGTGATACAATTACTAGTCCCAGGAGGCTAGTAACCACATTCCTTACTTCAAATAGTACAGAGTTCGAATAAGTGTTATTACAATACCAGAGTACAAGCTCGAGAGAGCCAGAAATACAAAGCACAGTAGAAGATAAACTAGCCCAGGCCACAGGCAGAACTGGGTGCAGACACAGCCCCCTCAATCAAGCATAGCAGAAAAGAAGTCTTCGGCTGCTGAAAAACATAAATAAATCTGGGTGAATACACTAGGTATTCCGCAAGCCCACCCTGCTCCCGTAAAGAGAAAGAGACCTATATCATACATGCTCTATATGGTGGGGTTGAAGTCACTCTTCTTTTTCTTAGAGAAAGACAGTACTTTTTAGGGTTTCCTTCCCGAAGAAATAACACATTGCTCAACCACCACTGAGCTTACTGATCCTGTGGCATCATTTTCTTTTCCGGAGACACGCTCACACACACATGTTTCCCTGTTCACGGATGTTGTAAAACACTAATTGTCATACCACGCCAGACTCGTCCATTCCAGTGGACATGGACTATTCGAATAGGTTTGAACTCTGCATACAGGGGTACACTTTACCCACTGGTCCGGTTTCTGCGATTTCACCGTCGTGAGATCCGAATGCTGAATCTCTTTCTTTCCTCGCACGTCCCTACCTTAACAGTTATACCAGAAGGAGTCAGGCCACCGCCATGTCCAAACCAGACAAAACGTTCCCCCTTTTATCCTCTTGGTGCTCCCCAGCCTTCACAACCCTGGGGTTGGACCGTATGAGTTCACATCGAGTGACTGCCCACACAACCTCGAGTTTTTGTACTTTTCATGAGTACCGGTAGTGAAGGATGACAAACCGGTCCTTATTGAGGGGACAATCCTTCTGCTCACACCTAAACCAACTGAGCCAACACCTTAGGCCCTCCCCTAAACCAGGGAGTCCCTGATTATCCCACTCACAAGGTGATGAGGGTGAAAACCCTTCATCGCACACTTTTTGAAAACATCGTTAGGTCAAAACCATGCCCCTTTTTCCCATCCCATACTTTGTGCTCAAGAGATGTTTGTTAATGCGGGGCTATCTCTCTGCTCACAATGCAATCATTCCATCCCTTAATCCCGACTTAGGTAGTGGTAGAGAGAATAGGTAAATTATGCATCAAGGGAAGGATGGACTTGCCTTCGTCGAAGCTTTCCTGGCACAAAAGATTTATCTCAGAGGGTCGGGTTCCTGCCCTTCTTCCGGAGCTATAAATTCCGGAGGATCGGATCCCTCTTCCGCTAACAAACACAGATAAGGAACAATACATCAATCATGGTGACTTGGTGGGGGTGCCAATTATTATACCTTATTATTTTTGTGCCCTATAATTTATTTAAACTATTTTTGGTGCATAAAACATCAGCATATAAATATATATATGAAAATAGGAAAAGGAAATGGGAAAAGGAAAAAGAAAAAGGGTTTCTCGGCTAGCTGGGCCGGGGGGAGTTTTTGGCCCAGCCAAGCGCGAGCGCGCGCGCGGCCGCGTGGGCAGGCGGCCCACTCGGCCCACCAGCGGGGGAGACAGTGTGCGGATGGCGCGGGGAGGGTGCCGTGGCGTGGGCCCACATGCCAGAGGAAGGGGGGCTGACGGCGTGGAACGGTGACGGGGGGAGGGAGCCGGCCGGGGTTCGACCGCCGGTGAAATCCCACGGCGGTTCTCCGTCGGGAGCCCGGTTTTGCGACGGGGGAGTGGTGGCAAGGCACGGGCAGGGGTAGGGGATCTCAGGGAAAGGTTCAATTTGGTCGGAGGGTGCCTAGGGTAGCCGGTCCACGGCGTGGTGGCGGGTGCTCGCGGCGGTGAAGTCGCCGGCGAGGCAACCGAGCGCAATAGGAGGTGGAAAAGGGTGTGGCATGATCGTGAAGGAGTGATGAACCTTGCGAGCCTACCCAATTGAGTGTTAGGCTACCAGAGGGTGGAAGAGGAGCTTACCAGAGCGAAGGGAGGGCGCGGCGGCGCTGGCTTAATCGAGCTCGAGGAAGGGGAGGGGGAGGTAGCCGAGGCTGGTGTGGGGGAAGGCGGAGCTCGGACGGTCCTTTTATAGGCGCCCGAGGAGGGGGAAGGGAGGAAGGGGGCGAGCGCCGATGAGCTCGCCATGACGGTGGTGATGGCGCAGACTGGCGACGGGACGGCTCGGGCAGGCGAGGGGGTGAAGGGACGGCTCGGGTATAGTGAGCGGGGCACATGGTGCCAACCGAGCTGGTGAGCGCGTTAATGGTGAGGAGACGGGGCGGACGGTGGTTGGCGGAGAACGCGCCGGTGAAGTCATGGGCGGGACGAGGGGTCTGACGAGCTGGCCCGAGCTGCCAGCGGAAGAGTGACGAGAGAGGGAGAGGGGAGGGGCAGCTGACGGGTGAGGCTGACCGGTCAGCGGGAGCGGCGCGCGGGAGGGGAGTGCGACTGACGGGTGGGGCCGGGTGTCAGGCGCGGGCGCGCCATGCTGGGCTGCTTGGGCCGCGGGAGGGAGAGGGGGAGGGGCGGGCGCACGAGAGGGGGTGGCTTGGGCCGGAAGCGGCCCAGCCAAGGGGGGAGTTTTTCCTTTTTTTCTATTTCTCATTTCTATTTTCTATTTCTATTTCTTTTTATCTCCTTTTCTTTTGAACAATAATTAGCTAAATAATCTTAGGTGCTAAAAATAATCTATGTGAGGTGCTTCTAACAATCAAAGTGTATGCATATGATGAGATGACCTATGGGATGGAGTTTAGGGAGAGATAAAAATTTGGGTGGGGGTTAGGAGATTAGGGTTCCAAACCTTGGGTTGAAATTTTGGGATGTTACACCTGCTGCTGAACAAGGTCGTCCTGCTGCGCCGCCTGCTTTGCCTCGTCCTGCTCTGCCTCGTCCGCCATCCTGCTCCTCCTCCCCCTCCTCCTCCTCAGCCAACTGCCCACCATATTTGTCTAAAAACCTGCAATTAAGAGTAAACAAATAAGCACATATAAAAAGATGTATTTAAAAACAGGTGCGAAATAAAAAGTCATATAGCATTACATCGATTAAAAATAATCTTCATATGTGTCGGGGTTAGCCGGATCATAACTCTCATCATCACTATCAACCATTTCAATCTCAACACAATCGGAAGACACAACCTCGTCATTAATGTCATTGCCTTCAAGGATTACTAAGTCATTATCATTTTGAACCTCATCATCCTCCTCATCAACAACCATTTAAATATCTACGTCCATTCCGATAGCTTCGGTTAAGTCTATCTCAAATCGCCCTTCTAGCCCATCTTCTTGGAAGAACTCTCCATCATATGTGTCCGAGTCTAAGTTGTAATCTTCATCGTTAGGAACAGGTAACCTCTCTTGTGGAGATACCTTATACACAACATCCCAACCCTTAAGATGTTCTTTCGTTTGGCACGCATATGGGAGATAATACACTTGTGTGGCCTGTTGGGCCACGATATAGACATCGTCTCCTGGTAAGGTGGAATCTTGTCGAATTTCGACTATCCCAAGATTAGAATGTGTCTGTCTCGTCACTTGAGGGTCAAACCAATGACATTTGAATATCATTGGAGTAAGAGGTTTGGAACCATAAAAATTGAGCTGATATTTTTCTTCAATTCTTCCAAAATAATCGACATCGTCAAGGCCGGGCGTAAAGACTCTAGAACATGTTGTTTTTCGATTGGGCCGACTTTTGTCGTAGTTTGTTGTGCGAAAACGGTATCCATTGATGTCATACCCAGAATATTTCTTGACCCTATAAGCATAGCCGTTGGCTACTTGTCTTAACTCGGCACTCATAGACGGATCTCTTTGGCCCTGCAAGTATTCACAAGTTAAAAGACGCTAAATTTGAGTTCAAAGACGTATCTCTTTTAAAAACTAAGCACGTACCTTACGTTTGAACCAGGAAATGAAATCAGGCAACCCATTTCTCGCACCCTTTCTAAGAAGAGTGTCATATTCCTGTGGAGTGGGGTCCCTTGATCGACGCCAGAATTCATGAAGAAATTGTTCCATGTATGGCGTCACCTCTTCAAGGTTGGTCAATACATATGGCATGATATGCCGCCACTCTTCATGTGTCAGGGTCTTGGTGGTCGAGCCACTTGCGCTTCCGAGTTGGCCTTGAAATATGATAAGGTTCGATTCATTGTCGCCATCATTGTAACGAGGGGGTGGATTATGCATGCTCGATAGTTTGTCACCATAATAAGTTGTTGTGAAGTTTGAGACCTCCTCTAGAATGTATGCCTCTGCAATGGAAGCCTCAATTTTGCATTTATTTCTACATTTCTTTCAAATAGTCTTTAGACATCTCTCGATTGGATAACACCAATGTCCCTGCACGGCCCCCCCATTTGTGCCTCATAGGGGAGATGAATAATCAAATGTTGCATCGGATTGAAGAAGCCGGGTGGAAATATCTTCTCAAGCTTACACGGTAACACGGGTGCCAATCTTTCCATGTCTGCAACCACGGTCCGAGATAACTCTTTTGCACAAAGCTGACAGAAGAAATAGCTCAACTCTGAAAGCGCTAGCCAGACATGCTCAGGGACATAGCCTCGAACCATCGCAGGAAGAATCCGTTCAATCCATATGTGGAAGTCATGACTCTTCATCCCTAAGACTCGCATAGTAGATAAGTTCACCCCCTACTCAGGTTAGCTACATACCCATCAGGGAACATCAACATCTTGATCCACTGAAGTACTTCCTTCCTCTGGGCCCTGCTTAGGACGAAATCGGCCTTAGGCCTTCTCCACGTCTTTCTGCCACTTGGCGGCTTCATCTCTAGGTTTGGTCTATCACATAACGCTGCCAGATCCACTCTTGCCTTCATGTTATCCTTTGACTTATCAGGAATGTCCATAATTGTTGCCCACAGTGCCTCGGCAACATCTTTTTAGTGTGCATCACGTCAATGTTGTGTGGAAGGGGCAGGTCATCATAATAGGGGAGCCGAGTCAAGCCAGACTTATGTGTCCACATATGCTGCTCACCATATCCCACAAAACCACCTTCTGTATTGGCCACGAGCCCATCTATCTGTTGACGAATTTCGGCACCAGTCATCATTGCAGGTAGGCGGTCTGTCACTACGACACCTTTCGTAAAGTTCTTGATGTCTAGGCGGAATGGATGGTCAGGAGGGAGAAATTGTCGATGTTTATCGAAGGACGAATATTTGCCACCCTTTTTCAACCAAATGAACCTGAGAGCTTCCTTGCAAACTGGGCATGGGAACTTACCGTGAACACACCAGGCGCAGAATAGCCCATACGCCGGTAAATCATGCATGGAGTACTGGTACCAAACATGCATTTTGAAGTTTGTCTTCGTAGCTCGGTCATACGTCCATACCCCTTCCTCCGAGGCACGTACCAATTCATCGATCAAAGGCTCCATGTACACGCCTATTTTATTCCTCGGGTGTCCAGGAATTATTAACGACACGAATATATTCTGCCTTTGAAAGCACAAACCAGGGGGGATTGATTGGGATAACAAACACGGGCCAACATGTGTACGGGGCAGTACTCATTCCATAAGGATTGAACCCATCTGTGGCCAACGCAACACGTACATTACGAGCCTCTTCGGCTTTCTCACGGTGAATGGCATCAAAGTGTTTCCATGCTTCACCATCGTATGCGTGCACCATCTTGTCAGGATTGTATCGTTTTCCATTTTTGTGCCATGTCATCTGTTTCGCGGATTCCTCTGTCATGTACAGACGCTGGATCCTCGGTATGAACGGAAGGTGTCGTAGGATTGTTAAGGGGATGTCGAGCTGCCTCTTCTGTCCATCACCAGAGTCTACCTCCACGAACCTAGACGATTTACACTTGGGACAGTACTTTGCCTCCGCGTATTCTTTCCTAAATAGCACGTAGCCCTTCGGACAAGCATGAATCTGCTCATACGTCATCTTTAGTGCACGAATGAGTTTCTGTGCCTCGTACATGCTCTTTGGAAGAACGTGATCATCCGGAAGCAGACTCCCAATAACCGTCAACAAGCCATAGAATGCGTCTCTACTCATGCTGTACTGCGACTTGAACGCCATTACACGTCCAATGGTATCCAGTTGAGAAACCTTTGTCTGGCCGTGAAGGGGCTTCTGTGCCGCGTCGAACATGTCGTAGAACGCCTTTGCAGTCGGCTCTGGCTCGTCATCCATACATCCTCCCGTGTACTGTGCCTCCTGATAGTCGTTCAACATATCCGCTACCCCCACATCGGCGTCATAATCCTCGACACGTTGTCTCAGCACCTCCTCTCTCGTACGATGCGCTTCACCATGAAATATCCACCGAGTATAGCCCGGCGTAAATCCACTCTTCCAAATATGTTCTACCATGGCCTTCTTTGGTTTTCTTTTCCGGTTGGCACATTTGCTGCACGGGCATGGCACTAGACTCGCTCCTTTAGCAGCTTCGCCATATGCCCGTTCCACGAAATCATCGGTCTTTCTAATCCATTCAGTGGTGACATCGTTCCTTCCTCTACGGCCAGTGTACATCAACTCACGATCCTCCATCCTCTAACAGAAGCCTAGCAACATAAAATTTCGGCAGCACCTCCCCTGCACGAGGAGGTTTCGAAATCCTGCAAATAAAACTATCAGCATGATGGCTGAGATCCACACATAATTCAACGGCACGATGGCCGTCAATCACATATAACCATAGCCACATACGTATATATTAGAAATGTAATTTCCTATAGACCAATCATACGCATATATTAGAAATGTAATTTTCTATAGCCTAATCACATGCAAACTACGTTTAACCACATATAATCAATCGCATGTAATTTCCTATGTACCAACCATATGCTTATATTATAAATGTATACCTTAGCCGGGGAAAATGGCGAAGATGGCGTGGTGTCCGTGTCGGTGTTTTGGGTCCGACCACACACCCGGGGTTGCCCCTCGAGGTGTCTTTAGGAGTAGGGTGGTGTCGCCGACTGTAGCAAAATGGTTCGTGCCAGATGCACGAGAGACAAGAGACAATGTTTACAGGTTTGGGCAGCTTAGAGATGCGTAACACCCTACGTCCTGGCGAAGAGGCTTTGTGTAATGGGTTACAAGGTGATTCTCTAGAGCGAGGATGTGGAGAGTGTAGGTAGATGGCTGGATAGTGTGTTCGATCGTTCTGAAGGGGTGCCCCCTGGGCCTTATATATTCGGCCGTGGGGCGATACATGCGGATATGATAACAACATGCACCTAAAGGATAGTGAACTGTTTGAGTCTATCTTCCTATGATTCAGCCGACCTATCCTCACCTGGTTCTACTGCATGGTGCTCCAGCGCGGGAAAGTCGGATCTTCTGTTGTAATTTCTTCGCTCAACGTTGTGAGGCCATCTGGACTTGCGTCGACCCGGCTTTACGTTGATTTGCTTTGCTGATTGTCCCCTCCCCCAGGCCCATGAAGGAATGACCTTACGACTTATTGGGCCTATGGGCCCTTCGTGAGGTCTTTTACCCTGCTAGTGGACCCGAGGGATATCTGTCCCCCACAAGCCCCCGATCTTTGGGTTGATTTTGAGATAATCGGCCCAAAGATCCTAGGCCCAACTTGCAGGTTTTGCTTACGACAAGAAACGCTTCTCGGGTAATCTGGTGAAAATGATTTCTTACTGTCTTCTTTTGCTTTGCTTCACTCGAAGTCTGTAACTTTGCCTCACACTTGTGCCTCAGAGGTCGGCTTCTCATTTCGTAGGACCTTGAATTTCAATGGGTGCACCGGAGGTGCACCCAATGTGTGTAGCCCCCGAGCTTCGAGTAGATTTTAGAAGATAATCTACTCGAAGGTCTTCATCAGAATTTGTTTTTATTTTCTTCTCGTGCTGTGGTTGAGGGCCAGCCTTGTCTTTTAATCTTGTCTTATGCCTTAGAAATCGGCACTATCTTGGCTTGAAGCGGTGATCCATGGGGTGCACCGAAGGTGCACCCAATGGGTGTAGCCCCCGAGCTTTGAGTGGATTTTTGAAAACAATCCTCTCAAAGGTCTTTACCTCGTGTCCTTTTACCGAGAGTCATACTTTTTCTCTTTTTTGTTTCTTGGATGCCTTAGAAGTCGGCATTATGTCATCCATATTATGCTTCAGAGGTCAGCATTATGTCATCAATATTATGCATCCGAGGTCAGCATGTATTTTGTCTTTTGCAGCCGAGTTCGTGATCTGCCCATATCTTGCTAAGCGGTGCAATTTATTTGCTCTGTGACTGATTGGACGTTTGATGGACGTTCCCTGGCTAGTCTTCACGTCGCTTCCATCGGTCAGATTTTGTACTTCACCGGCTATATTTGGCTTTCCTCTGATCCTTACTGATATCTCATTTTTGTCTTGGGGTGTTCATTGCACGCCCTGCACGGATGTGACAGTTTTTTGAAAAATATACTGATAATTCCTGGGCGTCCCCCCCCAATGGGTGTGGGTAAGAGACGGCTTGGTACGCTGAGTGTTTTAACCGGCTGCTTCTGAGTAGTAATGTGATGTGACGGCGGGTGTAATCATATCCTCTGTGCTGTTGACTGGAGCCCCAATGGGTGTTGCATTGCGTGAAACGGCGTCAGCCGCGCGTCTTCAGACGGGTTGGAGTGTGTATTATTTGCTTTGCGACTGTTCAGTGACCGCGGTTGGAGGTGAGCGGTTGCCTTCTCTTCCTATAAATAGTGCCTTTGCCTCTCTGGTTTTTTCACATCTCTTGTTGTTATCTACCGCTTGCTTCCTTCTTCTACCTGCATTTCCATCATGGGCAAGAAACGCAAGCGCGAGCCAACTCCTCCGTCCGAGGACTTTGGTGACTCGAAATATTCAGAGGAGGAGTTCTCCTCTGAATCTGAGGGGTCTCCGGCTCCCATCCCCCTGCGTGAGTCGTCTGATGATTCAGACGACTCCCAGGGGCTTGCGGCGGAGGTCTGGACTTACATCCGGGCTGTCGAGCGCTCCGGGCTCGCGGGCTCGGATGAGTCGGAGGACTCCTCGGATGAGGAGGACTCGTCCGAGGAGGACGGCGGCGACGGTGGCGAGGGCGACGACGACGACGACGGAGGCGGTGGCGGCGACGACGACGGTGACTGCGGCGGCGGGGGCCGCAGCAGCGGTAGGGGCAGCAACAGCGGCAGGGGCAGCAGCGGCGGCGGCAGGGGCAGCAGGGGCGGCAACAAGGCCGGTGGCTAAATGCCACTGGTTATTAAATATTAGTATAGATTAGAAGTAGTATAGTAAAATAATGTAGTAGTATTAGTAATGCAAAGTAGTATAGTGTAGTAGTAGTAGTAGTAGCAGTAGGGAAGTTATCAACTCATAATGAGTTGATTTGTAAGTATGAAAACTCCCTTAATGAAGAACGGTTTCGTCCCTTCTGTGTGGATTTTGAGTTCTTAATCAACTAAATTGTCGATTATGAATGACGCCGAGTTTTTGAGTCCTTCCTCCGCCTGCTTTATTTACGGAGTTGACTCCTTTGGGATAGTAACTAAATAACTCGGGCATCACGCCGACGTTTTGTGATGGCCGAGCTATTGTTGTTACCATTTGCGTCGGATAACTAAATACCATTTGTTGTTACCATTTGTTGTTACCATTTGCGTCCGAGTGATTACGAAACTGTGTCAGCGACGGAATGACTGAAGGCTGCGTCGGCGTTTTAGAGGTAACTGCCGAGTGACTGAAGACGTCGTTGGCGCTTTAGAGATAGCTACCAAGCGAATGAAGACATCGTCGGCGCTTTAGAGGTGAATGCTGAGCCATTGGTGATAACGTCAGCGTCTTAGAAGTGACAGCCGAGTTAGAACGGGCCGCGTCGACCACTTTTGAGGATAACAGCCGACTGATGATGTGGCACGTCGGGGTTTTAGAGGTAACCGCCGAGTGACGACGTGGCACACCGGTGTTTTAGAAGTAACCACTGGGTGCTGACTGGGCGCTTTTGGAAACGGTATCCAGCTCGGGAATATCCCGCTTATACAGCGCTTTCAGCCGCCTCTGCTTTCCGTGCCCTAGTTCTTGTTTTTCTGCCTCCAAATCCTCTCTGCAATTCAGCTCTCGCTCTGTTCGCCAGTAGATTTGAGATGGCGCCCAAGAGAAAGGCCTCGAGTTCATCCGCTGCGGTAATTCCCCCTATCGACCCCAACAGCCAATTGCCTTTCGCAGGTAATCACATGTCTGTTGTCTCCGAGTCTGATCTCCTCCACTTCGTGTCCATCGGGGTTCTTCCCCCGAAGGAGCTTTGTTCTTGGCGGATTTGCCATGGGGTCACCGTCCAGACAGAGGATACCCATGAATCCGTGATTTACGTTCCTTTTCTTCTCCGCGGTCCCGCTCTCCCCATTTCACCTTTCTTCCACGGCCTCCTTGATTTCTACCACCTTAACTTGACCCACCTGAATCCCAATTCTATTCTTCAAATTTCTATTTTCGTTCATTTGTGCGAAGCTTTCCTGGGAGTGCTACCACATTTTGGGTTGTGGAAGTACTTGTATCACTGCCGCCCTGGGATGGCCGGGGGTCAGCATCAGCTGGTCGGGGGTGCTAGTTTGGAGATGCGTCGTGGGAGGAAAGCTGAGTATCTTGAAATTCCTCTCAAAGACAGTATCAAGGGATGGCGCTTGGAATGGTTTATTGTTGAGAACCATGGAAATTCCCTCCCTCCACGGTCGGGAAGACAGCCGGATGTTCGCACTCCGAGTTGGACTGAATCTCCCACGGATCAGGAGGTAGCTGAAGCGAGGGCTTTGCTAGCTGAAGTTGGACCGCTGAAAGAAAGGGGTCTGACTGCTGAAGCTGTGGTTGCTGATTTCGTTTTCAAGAATGTTCATCCATTAAAGGACAGAGCATACCCAGCTTATCTGTACAGAGGCTTGGCTGACCCGACCCGGGTTACCAATAGGAGAATTCTCTCTGTAGACTTGGTGAACCGACTTGAGACGATCCTTAGAGGCAAAGTATCAAATATTGGCGCCCCAGTGGCATATTCAGCATGGAACCTGCCTTCTCCCAAGACCTTCACTCTTTTTGTGTCGAATCCACCTGTCACTGATGACGGTTTGGGCCTTAGAGTGCGACCCTCTGCCGAAGAGATTAACACATTGGTTGCTTCGCTCGGGGAAATTCCTGACGACGAACGACAAGTCCACTTCGAGGTGCCTTTGGATCCTAGTGATGCAGAAATAAGTGCTATGCTTGATTTGCTGGCTGAGGACTCCCCTGATGCTGCTCCTGCTGGGACATTGGTGGTGGCGCCTCCTTCAGAAGCTAGTGTAACTTTGGATGTTCAGAAGCCTACCAGTGCTCGCTCAAGACGCCTTTGCCGAGCCAATCAACCTGGTCCTTCTGCAGATGAGCAGAAAAAGAAAAAGAGACGTCTCCGGCAAGTGTCTAGTTTGGATCGGGGTGCTGGTCCCTCGGCTCCTGCTGCTGAGGAGGTTCCCGTGCCTGTTTTCACTGACGCTGACCCCAATGGGTGTGATGCTTATGTTGTTGATGAAAATGACAGGGAGGAAAAAGATGAGGTCCCTCTGACCCGGAAGAATAGTCGGCAGTATATTGCCAGTGGGGAGAGCAGTGGAGTTCCTTCTCCTGCTTTGTCAGCCCTCGTTGGCTTACAGGAGTTATCTCTGGCCAATTTTGATCAGACCCTAGAGGATATGGTTCCAGAGGACCTTTTGTTAGAGCCAGCGGATGACGGTGTGATGGAGGTTTGTGCCGATGTACTCGATGCTGGGTTGAGGTCATCCCGCGCCTCATCGACCTTAGAGCGCGGTCTTGAGGGCCAGGAGACTGATTTGGATCATCTTGGTCCCATGGAAGCAACTGAGGGGCCTTTAGCCTTAGAGGTGGCCACTACAGAGAACTCGGCTCTCAAGGATGGTGTTGACGCTTACCCAGCCCCCGAGGGTGTTGCCGAGGGTGACTCGGCTCAGGTGGAAAGTGCAAGCCACTGTCCAGCCCCCGAGGGTACTGCCGGAGATGATCCGGCTCATGTGGGTAGTGAAAACTACGACCCAGCCCCCGAGGGTGTCCCAGCAAGGTCCCCGTCTTGTACTTCCATGGACGTTCATGCGGAATCGCCCCCGCACTCCGGCTGTGTGGTGGTCGCCCAAGCTTCGAACCAGGGAGTCGCTTTGGAGGGCAGCGTCCCCGCTGGCCAAGTCTTGAGCCCTGTTGATGGCACTGAGTTGGTTTCTGCTGGCTTGTTGCCAACTGCTTCGGGTGGTGACCTTACGCCAGGCCATCAATTGATCTCTCATGATCCGGGAGCCCCTTCGTTCTTTTCCAATCTTCAGGTATTGTAATATATCTTGTCTTGACTTTCGCGCTGTGTGAACTGCTGTCATTACACTCATCTGTTCTTCTTATCAGGCTTTGGTAGACGGAATGGCTAGTCAGCTGAGGTTGCAGGGTGCTTCTGTTCCAGAAGGAGCTTTGTCTCTTGCACGTTGGAATCCGGTGATACTTCAACAACGTGTTTCTGACTTGGAGGTGACCAACGCTGGTTAGTGCCTTTCTGCTTCTCTTTGTTCTGCATTACTGAACTGCTTTATATCCTGATCCTTTTTGTTTGATTATTTCCTGCTAGATATGACTCGGCAAATTTCCACTCTTGAAGAAAAACATTCCTGAGATCTAGCTGAGCTGGTCTAGCGGTGCTCTGACTTTGAAGAAAAGTATTCTCAAAGCCAGACCGAACTAGCTCAGGTTTCTGCTGCCTTAGATGACGCCAATGCACTGAGCTCTTCTCTGCGCACTCAGCTTGATTCTGAAAAGGTGACTTGTGAAGCTGTACCTTGCATTGTTGTGTTCCTATTGTTTGTTTGATGTTTGAGAGGAGTTGATTCTTGTTTGTAGGAAGAGAAACGTGCCCTTGCTGCATCTCAAGATAATCTTGACAGACTGTATCGCGATTCTAGCAACTCGCTGACCATCTTGGAGAGGAGTCATCGCTTTTCCATGGAGGAGTTGGATAATCTTCGCTACAGACTGCAGGAATCTACAGATGACGTGATCCGTCTCCGACAGTTGATATCGGCTAAGGATGCTACTATCAAAGAACTCTGTGCTTCCAAGAAATCCATCACGCAGGAGCTAGAAAATGCTCGATTGGCTGTCAAGGCTGCTGAACAAACTTCCACTACTCTGAGAGCCCAACGCGACAGGGCTATGGATAAGGCCATACGAGCGGGACGAATCTTGATGAGGAGACCTGGTGTAGTTGTTCCTGAAGACATAAGGGCTGATGTGAATGCTGCGCCTGATTCCTCAAGTCGCCCTTCCTCGTCGGTGGCTCCTGAGAAAGACATCACGAAATAGAGAAATGTTTTGCGTGCTTTGAGCGCGCGGTTAGCACGATCATATATTTTTTAGAGGACACCAGTTTAGCATTTGAATGATATTGCTATTCTCCTACTGTTTTAGAGTTCAACAGTGCATAAATTTGTAGCAGTAAAAAGGCTGTGTGATGGTTTTTGAGACTTGCTTGCGGGATATAGAAGTCATCCCTCGAGTTACGTAAGCACGAGTATGTCGCATTGCCTTAAGTCGTTGCCAACTTAAGCCGATTGCTTCGTCAGTAGGGCATAGTGGTCACCCCGAGCTATGTAAGCGTGAGCATGTTGCACCGTCTTAAGTCTTTGCCGACTTAAGCCGATTGCTCCGTTAGCAGGGCATAGTGGTCACCACGAGTTATGTAAGCGTGAGCATGTTGCACCGTCTTAAGTCTTTGCCGACTTAAGCCGATTGCTCTGTTAGCAGGGCATAGTAGTCACCCCGAGTTATGTAAGCGTGAGCATGTTGCACCGTCTTAAGTCTTTGCCGACTTAAGCCGATTGCTCCGTTAGCAGGGCATAGTGGTTACCCCGAGTTATGTAAGCGTGAGCATGTTGCACCGTCTTAAGTCTTTGCCGACTTAAGCCGATTGCTCCGTCAGCAGGGCATAGTGGTCACCCCGAGTTAAGTAAGAGCGCTAGTCAATCATGAACAAATTGAGTATCTTTGAAGCCTTCTTTATTGATGACATATCTCCCGCTTTACAGAGTACATTGTCATCCCGATAGCTTTTGAAATTCAGCTAGGGGTAAAACTTCCTAAGGTGTTCTATATTCCAGGAGTTCCCAATTTCTGTGCCGTCCGTCTGGGTTAGACGATATGATCCCGGCTGAGTGACTTCCACTACTATGAATGGTCCTTCCCATAAGGGCGATAACTTGTGCCGTCCCTCCCCCGTTAGAATTCGGCGGAGGACGAGATCTCCTACTGAAAAGGATCGTTGTCGCACGGCTTTGTCGTGATAGCGTCTCAGAGTCTGCTGGTACCGTGCTGATTGAATTACTGCGTTCAGCCGTTCTTCTTCGAGTACATCAATGTCCTCCAGCCTAGTAGCTTCAGCTTCTGCTATGTTTTCAAAGACCAACCTCGGCGCCCCAAACTTGAGATCGGCGGGTAATACTGCTTCTGATCCATAGACCATGAAGAAGGGACTGTTTCCATGTAGAGCTCGGCTAGGTTGAGTTCTTAGGCTCCAGACGACATAGGGCAATTCCCGTATCCACTTTCCTGCGAACTTTTCATTCTTTTCGAAGACCCTTTTCCTGAGTGCCTCCAGTATCATCCCGTTAGCTCGCTCAACCTTCCCGTTGGCCCTCGGGTGTGCTACCGAAGCGTACTTGATCTGAATGCCCTTTTGCTCGCAGAAGTCGAAGAATTCTGAACTTGTGAAGTTGGATCCCAAGTCAGTTATGATATTGTTTGGTATTCCGAATCTGAATATTATGTCTTGTATGAATTCCACGGCCTTGGCTGAGGTTAAGGAAGCAATGGGTTTGAATTCTATCCATTTGGTGAACTTGTCGATTGTTACCAGTACATGAGTGTATCCTCCTTAAGACTTCTTAAAAGGTCCAATCATATCCAGTCCCCAGCATGCAAAGGGCCAAGTTACTGGTATGGTCTGCAATTGCTGTGCTGGTAAATGGTGTTGCTTTGACAAGTACTGGCAAGCTTCGCACCTCTGAACTAACTCAGCTGCATCGCTTTTCGCTGTTGGCCAATAGAATCCTGACCTGAAGACTTTCCCGACTAGTGTCTTGGACGCTGCGTGTATTCCACATTGCCCAGCATGGACCTCATCTAGAAGTTGCTTCCCAGTAGATGAGAGAATGCACTTCATGAGGACGCCTGATGCACCCCTTCTGTATAACGTTTCCCCAATGAGTGTGTAGTGGGCTGACTGTCTGGCGATGCGCTCGGCTGTATTTTTGTCATCTGGTTCCTCTTCATTCTTTATGTATCTGATGATCGGCCTTCTCCAGTCGTCAGAGTCTGAATCGGGTTGATCCACGATATTACATTCTTCTGCTTGATCTGTTGTGATGCTTGGTCGTGGTATTTCTTGCACGAAGACACCGGATGGGACCTGAGTTCGACTGGATCCTAACTTGGACAATACATCAGCTGCCGTGTTTCAATCTCTCTCTACATGATGAAATTCTAGTCCTTCAAACTTATCTTCTAGCTTCCGGACAGCAGTGCAGTATTTTCCCATCGAATCCTTCGAACAGTCCCATTCTTTGTTTATCTGACTTATGACCACCAGAGAATCTCCGTATACCATTAATCTCTTGATGCCCAATGATATGGCGATGTTTAGTCCATGGATCAGAGCTTCATACTTGGCTGCATTGTTAGAGGCTGGAAATAACAGTTGGAGGGCATATTTGAGGTGTTCGCCTCCAGGCGCGATGAAGAGAATTCTTGCGCCTGCTCCCTGCAGCTTCAGCGAGCCATCAAAATACATCCTCCATACTTCTGCAGTTTCCGGGTTCTCTGGTATTTGTTGTTCAGTCCATTCTGATACGAAGTCAACCAATGCTTGGGACTTTATGGCAGTACGAGGTCGAAATTCAATGTCATGTGCTCCCAGTTCACAGGCCCACTTGGCTATTCGGCCAATGGCTTCCTTGTTGTGGAGAATATCCCCTATCAGAAAACCGGTGACTACTATGATTTTGTGGTCATCAAAGTAGTGACACAGCTTGCGGGCAGTTAGAAGTACTGCATATAATAGCTTCTGCACTTGGGGATACTTTTTCTTCGAGGGACCCAGTACTTCACTAATGAAATAAACGGGGTGTTGCACAGGGTAGGCATGTCCTTCTTCTGATCGCTCGACTACCAACGCGGTGCTTACCACGTGAGTCGTGCAAGAGATATATAGCAACAGATCTTCAGCTGGTTGAGTTGACGTGGCTCGCCGTGGTGGTTTCAGTACTGGTGGGGTTGTCAAGAATTTTTTCAGTGCGTCCAAGGCTTCCTGCGCTTCTGAGGTCCACTGAAACTTGTCCACCTTCTTGAGTAGCTTGTAAAACGGTAAACCTTTTTCTCCTAACCTGGATATAAATCTGCTCAGAGCTGCCATACATCCGGTAAGTCATTGAACCTTCTTTTGTGATCGTGGAGCTTCCATTTTCATGATAGCTTCAATCTTTTCCGGATTAGCTTCAATTCCTCGGTGGCTTACAATAAATCCGAGTAGCTTTCCTGCTGGTACCCCAAAAACACATTTCTCGGGATTAAGCTTCCACCGATACCGTCGTAGACTGTTGAAAACCAGCTGCAAGTCTTCGATGAAGTTTTCTGAGTTCTCCGTTTTGACTACCACATCGTCTACGTAGGCTTCCACACGCTTGCCCCAGTGATCGACTAAGCATGTTTGAATGGCTCTCTGATAAGTTGCTCCAGCGTTTTTGAGGCCGAACGGCATGGAGGTATAACAGAAAGCACCAAACGGAGTGATGAACGCCGTTTTTTCCTCGTCTTCTTTCGCTAGGCTGATCTGATGGTATCCCGAATAGCAATCCAGGAAAGACAGCACAGAACATCCGGCGGTGGAGTCTACCACCTGATCTATCCTTGGGAGCCCGAAGGGATCCTTCGGATAATGTTTGTTGAGATCAGTATAGTCGACGCACATGCGCCAATCCACTTTATTCTTTTTGAGTACAAGAACAGGGTTGGCTAACCACTCGGGATGTAACACTTCTCTAATGAACCCAGCCACGACCAAGCGGGCCAGCTCAGCGCAAATGGCCTCTCTCTTGTCGGGCGTGAAACGACGCAGCTTTTGCCGGATTGGTCTTGCTTGGGGGTAGACCTTTAATTTGTGCTCGGCCAGTTCTCTCGGGACTCCCGGCATATCCGCAGGTTGCCATGCGAATACGTCTCGGTTGTCTTGCAGAAACTGGACGAGCGCGCTTTCCTATTTATTATCCAGGCTAGAGCTAATGATGGCAGTTTTGCGTTCATCGGCAAAACCCAGATTGATTCTTTTAGTTTCTTCAGTCGGCCGCATAGAGGTCGCGGCTTGAGCTTCATTCGCCGGCGCTGTGTGGTCATCCTCAGGCTTAGAGTTCGCCTAGGTCGAAGAAGTCGCTGACGGTTTGGTGGTGAGGGCCGCCTGGATGGCCACTCGGAAACATTCTGCGGCGCCTTGGAGGTCAGCACGCACAGTTATGATTCCTTGCGGTCCCGGCATCTTCAATATCATGTACGTGTAATGCGGGATGGCCATGAATTTTGCCAGTCCCAGCCTCCCGATGATGGCGTTGTACCCGCAGTCGAAGTTCGCCACTTCGAACCTCAGGAACTCGATTCTGTAGTTCTCCGGAGTCCCGAAGGTGACAGGCATGTAGATGTGGCCCAGCGGGTATTCTCCCTCAGTTGGCACGATGCCAAAGAAGGGAGTGTCTGACTCGTGGAGTTCTTTGAGGTGAACTCCCAAGCCTCGGAGTGTCCGGGGGAAGGTGACGTTGATACTGCTCCCCCCGTCCACTAACACCTTCTTCACCCTGCTCTCTCGGATCACCGGATCGACAAGGAGCGGGTATTTGCCCGGGTGGTCGAAGTTGAGCCATTGAACTGCCCGAGTGAAGGTGATTGGGAGTTCCGACCATCGGTACGGAGCGGGTGGACCGGTGGTTGCCACTAGTATCTGGCGATCGTTGAGCTTTTGCTGTCTTTTGTTCTCCTGCGATCCGTGTCCGCCGAAGATGATGTTGACCTCCCTGTCAACGCGCGGGAAAGCTCCTCCTCCCTCCTCCTGCTGCTGGGGTTGTCGTGGTTCTTCTGGTCCTCCCCGCGGCGGAGGAGGAGGCAAAGGTTGGAAGGGTCGGCCGTGCCCAATGGAATGCTTGAAGTCCCGGCAGTTCCGAAGAGTGTGGCGTATGTCCTTGTGGTACGGGCACTGAGCGTCGAGGATGTCGTCCAACGTGCGTTCGCCTCCGCGAGGTCCTCCCCGGGCGCGAGAGGCAGGTGGTCCGGCGGCATGCACCTCTTCGCGCGGTCTCTTCTCCCAGCGTTTGTCAGGTTGCTGGTTCGTGTCGCGTCGTGGTGCTGCTGGAGCGGGCTTTGCTCCTCCGATGAGGTCCTGGGCTCGCTCGTCGGCGGTGATGTAGAGGTCGGCTTCCCGGAACAGCTCCTCAGAGGTAGTTGGCGCCTTCTGTAGTACTGCTCGGACGAAGGCCGAGTCATTGGATCCTCTGTAGAAGTCCTCGATCACGGCCGCCTCCGTGACCTCGGGGATACGGTTTCTCATGGTCTGGAACCTTTTGAGGTACGATCGGAGAGTTTCGTCCCCCCGGCGCTTGATGGATTTGAGGTCCCATGGTTGCGCCGGTTTGTCGGAGAGGGACTGAAAATTTGTAGTGAAGCGCCGACTGAAGTCGCTCCAGTCGTCGATGCAGTGTCGAGGTAGATGTCGTAGCCATTGCAGTGCGTCTTGCCCGAGGACAATGGGTAAGTATGCAGTCATCACGTCCTCGGATGCTCCAGCGGCTCGAGCAGCGGTGGTGTAGACGGCCAGCCAGCCTCCTGGGTCCTACTTAGGTTCATATTTATCGACATTGGATACCTTGAAGTTAGGGGGCCACTGAATGGCCCTAAGGCGTGGAGTAAGGGCAGACACTCCACATGTGTCCTCCTGTCGTCGAGGATGATGTCTGTCCCGGGGAGGGTAGTAGTTGTTGTGGCTCCTCGACCGTCCCCGGGCAGTTCCGCCAGTCGAGGCCGTCGTTGATTCGGCTCTGGTGGCTTGACTCCGGGTGGGGATGCCATGATCTCTGTCGTATTCCTCCCGGCGGCGTATCTCGTTCTCATGCCGTCGTTCACGTGAAGCGTTGATGGAGCTCCGCGCGTCTCGACGACTGTTGATGGCGTGTCGCAAGTCGTTCGGCGGGTGAGCGAGAGGTAAAAGATGGTTGGCTGCCTGGGTGAAAAGGCGTCGATAGCCCTCGGCGTCGGGAGTCCGAGGGAGCTCATTAGCTATCCGACCTAGTACTCCTCCGACTTCGCTCGGCGTGTTCATGGCTCGGGCGAAGTCGGGGTTCAGGTTGCGACCAAAGAGTGGATTTTCCCGGCGCTACCTCGTGTCTTTCTCGGCTTGTTCCTGAGTTCGTCGACGATCGCGCCGCTGGGAGTTCCTTCGTTCTCTGAAGACGCGTTCTTCCGGAGTTTCTCCCATCTCCGAGACCTCGTCTCGCGAGACATGCTGCTCCGGATCCCGTTCTCCGGCTTGGTGATGTCTCCGGATGTTTCGGCGCCGATTTCTTCGTCGACGGGATTCCCGCTGAGGTGGTTCTTCCCTAGGCGCAGTCGGCTCGTCGTCAGAGACGGGAGGCGACTCCACTCTCCCGATGAAGAGAACGTCGGGGTAGAATGGCGTGGCCGTCGTGGCGATCTTCTTTCGGAGAGCTGGAGATTGCGCTTCTCCGATTTTTTCGGAGATTGTTGGAGGAAGCTTCTTTCTCGGCGGATCAGCGACGTGGTGTAGAGTTCCTTCTTCGTCGGCTATGGACGAGATCGTCCCAAAGCAGAACATGGATCCGGGACGGAAGGTGATCTTGCTGTGGATGGTGACGGCCATTAAGCTAACTTAGATCGTTGACACCCCCCCTACCTGGCGCGCCAGCTATCGGTGTTTTGGGTCCGACCGCACACCCGGGGTTGCCCCTCGAGGTGTCTTTAGGAGTAGGGTGGTGTCGCCGACTGTAGCAAAATGGTTCGTGCCAGATGCACGAGAGATAAGAGACAATGTTTACAGGTTCGGGCCGCTTAGAGATGCGTAACACCCTACGTCCTGGCGAAGAGGCTTTGTGTAATGGGTTACAAGGTGATTCTCTAGAGCGAGGATGTGGAGAGTGTAGGTAGATGGCTGGATAGTGTGTTCGATCGTTCTGAAGGGGTGCCCCCTGGGCCTTATATATTCGGCCGTGGGGCGATACATGCGGATATGATAACAACGTGCACCTAAAGGATAGTGAACTGTTTGAGTCTATCTTCCTATGATTCAGCCGACCTATCCTCGCCTGGTTCTACTGCATGGTGCTCCAGCGCGGGAAAGTCGGATCTTCTGTTGTAATTTCTTCGCTCAACGTTGTGAGGCCATCTGGACTTGCGTCGACCCGGCTTTACGTTGATTTGCTTTGCTGATTGTCCCCTCCCTCAGGCCCATGAAGGAATGACCTTACGACTTATGGGCCTATGGGCCCTTCGTGAGGTCTTTTACCCTGCTAGTGGACCCGGAGGATATCTGTCCCCCATAGTCCGGAGATGGCCGGAGCGACGCTGATTGACGGAGATGGCGCGGCGTTCGCGAGCAGTGGTGACGGCGGCGCACGGTGTGCTGGGGTGCGGGGCAGGGCGCGCGGGGGTGGCGGGGCGCGTACGGGCAGCGGCGCGCGGGCTGCGGCGGTGGCGTGCGCGGGCTGGCGAGAAGCGGGGCCGGGAGCGCGCGGGCGGGGGCGGCGCGGTGAGCAGTGGGCGGCGGCGCGCGCGAGCGTGGACAGCGGCAGCGGCGCAGGTGGTCGCGGGGCGCGGGGGCAGGGGCGCGCGCGGGCAACGGCGGGGGCACGGGCGGCGGCGGCGGGGGCGCGCGCGATCGGCGACGCACGGTGGTGGCGGGGAGAAGCGGCGGCGCGCGGCGAGAGAGTGTGTGTGAGTGAGAGAGAAGAAGGAGAACTGGTCGGTTAACATTCACTTCTTTGCCGAGTGCCCGCGATCTGTCACTTGGCAAAGATTTTTTAAAAATTTTAAAATAGGCTTTGCCGAGTGCCTACTGACAGACACTCGGCAAAGAATTGACTTAGGGTTTTTAGAAATACTTTATCGAGTGTCACACGGATGGCACTCGGCAAAGGCTTCTTTGCCGAGTATCCAAGCCTGGACACTCGACAAAGTATATTTTTATTTTTAAAATTTTGTCAACCAAACTTTTTGTGGTATGTTTCTGTACTATGTAGACCTACATGTACCATTTTGGGACAATTATAACAGTGTTTTCAATAGCTAGTACATTTAGTTCGTTTATTTGAATTTCTTCGGAAAAATCAGATTTGAACTGCAAGTCACTCGAAACTTGGGAAACCGTGCATGCAAAAATGATACCCATCCTATTTAGCACAAGTTACGACCGATTTCAGGAGCGGACCGGAATCTTCGAGCAACATGCTAACTAAACATGGTCGTGAACTTGCCATCCACATGTTTAAAAATTGTATAAAACACAAACAAAGTCAGAAAATCATGAAACTTGTCCACATATCATGATATCATATCTAGAGACTGTGATAAAAATTTGAGAAAGTTTCGAGAAAGCTGTGACGCACTATGTGTAGAAACCTAAGAGATCCACATTGAAACTCTATGATTTCATGTGTGGGTCTCTTAGGTTTCTACACATAGTGCGTCACAGTTTTTTCGAAACTTTTTCAAATTTTTATCACAACTTCTACATATGATATCATGACACATGGACAAGTTTCATCATTTTCTGAGTTTGTTTGTGTTTTATACAATTTTTAAACATGTGGATGGCAAGTTCACGACCATGTTTAGTGAGCATGTTGCTCGAAGTTTTTCGGTCCGCTCCTCGAATCGGTCGTAACTTATGCTAAGTAACATGAATATCATTTTTGCATGCACAAGTTTCGAGTGACCTGCAGTTCAAATCTGAATTTTCCGAAGAAATTCAAATAAACGAACTAAATCTACTCACGATTGAAAACTCTGTTATAATTGTCCACAAATGATACATGTAGGTCTACATAGTGTAGGAACATACCACAAAAAGTTTGGGAGACAAAATCTAAAAAATAAAAATATGCTTTGCCGGCAAAGAAGCTTTTTTGCCGAGCGCTGACCCTCGGCCCTCGGCAAAGGCTAACGGCCGTCGGCTTTATGACGGCCGCTGACGGCTAGGGATATTCCTAAAACATCTGAATTGTATCACAAATCTAATATTTTAGTATAGATATACATAGAATTTCAAGCTAATTTTCGGCAATATTATTAAGAATATTATGAAGTATTTAAATAAATTTTTGTATAATTTTTTATGTACATTATTTTCTCCCTACAACAAAAAAGGTGAAAAAACATCCGAATCCGTATTCGGATAGACATCCAAATTTTATATGAATTATTTAAAAAGATATAGAATAAATTTAATGTTTATTTTTTATGAAGATTAATAGCCTCAATGCTAAAAACAAGAATATAAATTTACATACCAAATTCTATATGTTTGTTGTTCACAATCGAAAAAAGAAGACCAAAAAATTGACATCCGAATAAATATCCGGATCCATCCCTACTGACGGCCCTTTGCCGAGCGCCACCTTTACCGAATGTTTGACACTCGGCAAACATGTCTTTGCCTAGAGTTCTCATGTGCCGAGTGTCCTACACTCGGTAAACCAGCTCGTTACCGAGAGCAGGAATTCATCGAGTGCGGCTCTCGGCAAAGTGTTCGGCACTCGGCAAAGTCCTGGATTCCGGTAGTGAACCATTGCTTAGGGCTTGTTCGGTTCCATCCCAATACGTATGGATTGAAGGGGATTAAGGCGGTTTCAATCTCTAGTAAGTTAAAATTCCCTCCAATCCATATCAATCCCCTCTAATGATTGAAATCCGATCCTCCCGGGATCCCGGGTCACCAAATCAGCTCTAAGTGTCCAGCATCAGGGATTTGCGATACGATAACGACCGTCGTCGTTAGGTTGTACAAGGAGAGTTCCAAAATTATCTTAGCCCGTGTAAAGAATTATAGGTTGCTCAACCAACATTGCTTAAGCGTCTTGTACATTTCAGAAGCAATTCTCGCTATTCCCTTGTAATCCCCAGACAAAACCCAACATCAGGAGTAGGCAGCTGCTAATGGCCGCACCGAGCGATTAGCTTTGCAGCAGCGTAGTGCTCCGTCCAACATGCTACTTGAGGCGCAGTTAAGATATGTAGCACGCCTCACGTGACGTGATCAAAAGTAACAGTTAAAGTCCGCCTTTACGTTTCAGAGAGGGTAAGTTCACAAAGGAAGTGGTGGCAGCGTCGGAAGTTGCTTGGAGATCTGGCTTGTGCTTGCATGTTTAGGCTATGGAGCCGCGGCAGGGAGAAAGCGCCAAAGGCGGCCGTAGTGCTTGCTCTCTCCTGACGAAAGACCGTCCGGAGACTTTTGCTTGCTCAAGCATGGCCACACGTACGGTGACAATGCCACACAGCAACAGCAGGTTAAAACAAAACTAAACTTTCGCGAGGTGCTGCCTGCCAAGGGTTTGTGTGGACTCATGTAACTATAGCCGATATCCGCACTCGCCAAGTCGCCCATGTATGTACTCCCATCGTGGTGGGTGATCAGTCAGATCATTGCTTGCACCAAAACGGAGAGCAGACAACGCGCTAGAGACGGTAGTGCCCGCCGATCCATGCGTGCCCACGGGCCGCGGGCACCTCGCCGCGATTGCGCGTGGCGGCCGCCCGACCCCGACCTGCCCGCGTCAGTCTCGGTCTGGTCCCCTACACTACATGCACCAATCGGGCAAGGCAGATCACGGAAAAGTGGCGGACGTGTGACCCGGGGGACGGGCAGGAACAGGAAGGGCATGGAGGCTCCGGTGCCGTGCCGAGAGCACCCTGTGGTCGATGCCCAGCGGTGAGTGGGGTGAGGGGGCGGTGCGGTGAGGCCGCCGGTTAATAATTTTGGGCTCCCCGGACAGGCACAGACGCACAGTGAGAAGGGCAGAAGGCCTGAAAAGATGTGTTGGGGCGTGCCGCTACCGACGAGGCCGAGCGGTGGGTCTGGGTGCGGTGGAGTGGAGTGGACTCGCATCTCGCGCTTTTCGCCTGACCGCATTGTGTTGTGCTTGTGCACCCGACGACCACCCACCGCGCGATCGCCTGTCACCCACCGGCCACCGCCCACCGCAGCGGCAGCCGGGACTGTGTGCTGCGACTTGCGGGGGAGGAAGCTGGGTCCTGGGCTCGCCGGGTGGCGTCCGGCTCCGGCGGCCCCTCCACGTCAGTTGGCTTGTCCTGCAGGGTCCATTGGAGCAGGGCCTCCCCACCGT